>BSBM01000769.1:6832500-8032500 GCA_027924585.1 Larix kaempferi | reverse complement strand
TATGATGTTTTCATTATAAATAATGTTAAGAATTATAATTGCATTATTAATTTATGACATGTTTGTTATAATAGTGTAATGTTTTTTTTCATTATATGATTCGGTTAAATTAAAGTATTGTTATAATGTAATGCTTTTCGATTTTTTTATTGTATTTATAATGCTCCAACATAGAAAACGACACTTTTGCAACCTCGATGGAGAACAAAAATCCAACAATTTTTTTAGTAGTGTTAAGGTCTACAATGAATTCATTTATTACCTTCATAACAATGAAATGTACAACAAATTCTAAGGTGCTCTCTGATATCTCCACCAATATTTGAATGCCTGTATTTCTTGATTTTGTTGTTATAAATAATGCTAAGAATTATAATTGCATTAATTTATGAATTTTCTGTTAGAATGTAATGTTTTCTAATTATATGATTCGATTAAATTAAATTTTTGTTATAATGTAATGTGTTTGTATTTTTTAATTGTATTTATAATGTTAACTCCAACATAGAAAATGACACGTTTGAAACCTTGTGGAGAATGAAAATCTAACAATTTTTTTAGTAGTGTTGAGCTCTACAACGACTTCATTTATGGCCTTGATAACACTAAAATGTACAACAAATTCTAATGTGCTCTTCGATATCTCCATCAATATTTGAATGCTTGTATTTCTTGATTTTTTTGTTATAAATAATGCTGAGAATTATAATTGCATTAATTTATGACTTTTTTGTTATAATGTAATGTTTTTTAATTATATGATTCGATTAAATTGAATTTTTGTTATAATGTAATTTTTTGGATTTTTTTATTGTATTTATAATGTTAACTCCAACATAGAAAATGACACGTTTGAAACCTTGGTGGAGATTGTAAATCCAACATTTTTTGCTAGTGTACTTGACCTCTACAATGACTTAATTATTTATGCCCTTGATAACAATGAAATTTATAACAACAAAATTTAATGTGCTCTCTAATTTCTACATGATCAATATTTGAATGTTTGTATTTCATGATGTTTTTGTTGTAAATAATGCTAAGCATTATAATTGCAAATGTTTTCTGAATGAGAATAAGAGATAAAAAACAACTTGAAGATCATCAAATCATTTTAATGATTAATAATAATAATATATTTTGAGAATGCAAGTTGTGGCTTTACATTAGTTAAGAGAAAAAGAGTGTTCTTTTAATTAACTATTTGTTTTTCTTCCTATTAAAGATTTGATATTTGTCATTATAAATTGTGCTATTGTCAACAAATTACAAATATTGAATGATACTTTGATAGATCATATTCATGTTCATATAATTTAGATTTTTTTTTTTATGTTCATAAACATGATTCTATGAGAAATTATACAACCATTAACATAAATAATATAGCTAGTTGTCACAACTTCATCCATATCAATACAAAATTCATAAACATATTTAATTGAATGATAATATTTTTGCAATTATATTATGTAAGCATAAACATATCATCATTAATATCATTGTCACCATCTAACAAACATAAAAATAAACATCATTATGCCATCCTTAACATAAATCTAATAAAAATAAGCATGAATGTACCATCATAATCATTACGTTATTGCATATTAATCTAACATGTACATATTATAGATTGAAACATCATCTAACACACATATGATCTAACAATAACATGTAACAAAACACAAGTTCAAGTTTCTAACATAATGAACATGATTGAAACTGACCTAATATACACAAGTACATTACCATCAACATATAAATAAGCATCAACCTAATCATCAACATCAGTGTATCTAAAATGGAAAACACAAACATCTAATGAACATCATCGAACGTGTCTTAACATAACATCATGAACATCAACATATAAATAAAAATTAACATAATCATCAACATCAAAATCTGCAAAATGGAAAATGACATATATATATATATATATATATAAACAATAGCATCAAAATGATGATAAATGTCAGATATACATGTCTAGTCCACCCCCGGAAGCCTATCATCATCACTATCTGTCGACCCACTAGATGTATCAACACCTGCAGTGGTAGAGATATAGGCATGATCAGTACCTCTGCTAGGAAATAATCTATCATGTAGATCAATAAGAAAGACACGATCTCTAGGAATCTTGATCATCCCACCCAATCTAAGCATCTTCTCCACAGCTGAGGGAACTAGTGGATCCATTGAAGGAGGGGGAGGTGGAGGAAAGTATGAAGGAGGTGATCGATCAATATAGGTTGGTTGGTCGGATAGGTATAAAATATCAAATGTCGGATCAGTCGAAAGAGGTGGAGGTGGAGGAGATGATGAAGGAGGTGATGGAGGTCGAGGACATGGTGAAGGAGGGGGTGTATGAGATGTCAAAAGTGGAGGAGTAGGAGGTGGAGACCGAGAAGGAGGTGCAGTGGATGTGGAGGCTCCCCCACTAGTCGAAGCAGCTGATGGAGAAGGAGGTGGATTAGGAGGCCTAGGATCTCTACCCTCATCAGACGATGAACTACCATGAGGGATGAAATCCAAAAGAATGAAAGCACCAACAATGTGTTGCATCAAGATTCTCATATCGAAAGGAAGCATCATCCATAGTTCAATGTATCGGTCCTACCTTTGAATCTCCTTGATGGGAACAGGTCGAACCCCTTGATCTGCTAATAATATAGCCAACCTATCTAACATATACATATTATAGATTTAAACATCATCTAACACACATATGATCTAACAATAACATGTAACAAAACACAAGTTCAAGTTTCTAATATAATGAACATAATTGAAACTAACCTAATATACACAAGTACATTACCATCAACATATAAATAAGCAACAACCTAATCATCAACATCAGCGTATCTAAAATGGAAAACACAAACATCTAATGAACATCATCGAACCTGTCTTAACATAACATCATGAACATCAACATATAAATAAAAATTAACATAATCATCAACATCAAAATATGCAAAATGGAAAATGACACACACACACACACATATATATATATATATATATATATATATATAAACAATAGCATCAAAATGATGATAAATGTTAGATATACATGTTTAGTCCACCCCCGGAAGCCTATCATCATCACTATCTGTCGACCCACAAGATGTATCAACACCTGCAGTGGTAGAGATATAGGCATGATCAGTACCTCTGCTAGGAAATAATCTAACATGTAGATCAATAAGAAAGACACATTCTCTAGGAATCTTGATCATCCCACCCAATCTAAGCATCCTTTCCACAACTGAGGGAACTAGTGGATCCGTTGAAGGAGGGGGAGGTGGAGGAAAGTATGAAGGAGGTGATTGATCAATATAGGTTGGTTGGTTGGATAGGTATAAAATATCAAATACTGGATCAGTCGAAGCAGGTGGAGGTGGAGGAGATGATGAAGGAGGTGATGGAGGTCGAGGACATGGTGAAAGAGGGGGTGTATGAGATGTCAAAAGTGGAGGAGTAGGAGGTGGAGACCGAGGAGGAGGTGCAGTGGACGTGGAGGCTCCCCCACCAGTCGAAGCAGCTGATGGAGAAGGAGGAGGATTAGGAGGCCGAGGATCTCTACCCTCATCAGACGATGAACTACCATGAGGGATGAAATCCAAAAGAATAAAAGCACCAACAATATGCTGCATCAATATTCTCATATCAACAGGAAGCATCATCCATAGCTCAATGTATCGGTCCTGCCTTTGAATCTCCTTGATGGGAACAGGTCGAACCCCTCAATCTACTAATAATATAGCCAACCTATCTGCGATATCCCGTCTGAACCTCTGGACAGGCCTCTGTCAAAGGCCAAGTCTATCTAGATGAGGGACCTCGGACTGATCCTGCATCTGTATTTACTCATCCTCGTCATCCTGTGGCGGAGGAGGCCCCACATCACCATCAAAAGTGCCAATATCTGTAAAATATATAGTACAAAATAATAATTAGACAATTTCATTAAACATGAATTTAATATAACAATATAAAACATATTTAATTTGCAATAAGCACTAGTACAAAATGAGAGATAAGTGGCTAGGTGACTAAAAACATTAGTCACCATAGTTTTTTCAAGGAATAAACGACTAAAATTGAGCAATTTTAAGTGAACCAACTATAAACGACTAAGATAAATGACTAATTTAGTCACGAGATAAAATATACGACTAGATAACAAGTGACTAAAATAAAAATGACTAATGAAACAACTAATTTAGTCATAGGAATACAGATATGACTATATAACAAGGACTAAGAATATGAATTAGTCGTTTATGTTAGTAATTTTTAGTTGTGTCACCTCGGCAATGGAAAAGTACAATTTTGACAATGAATTTGTACAATTTACTAAATTTTAACATTGTAGATGGATTCAAAGTTTTCCTTTAAAGGGGTCTCTGAATCCATCTGTAATGTTAAAATTTAGTAAATTGTAACATTGTGGATGAATTTAGAGACTCGAGTGACGTTAATTATATCACTCTACAATGGAAAGTTGCAATTTTGACAATGAATTGTTACGATTTACAACTTAACACTTGTCTAGATGGCTTCAGAGACCCCGTAGGGGTGTCCAAATCTATCTGCAGTGTTAAAATTTATTAAATTGTAACACTGTAGATGGATTCATGAGAGACCCCCTTAGTCACTCGACAACATTTTATTCTTTCAAGACAACTAGTGAGGTCCCTATAACTTCATATATTGTTGGTGGATGGGTTCGCTGGCCTCAATCATTTTCTGTAAGTGTAATATTGTTGTTAGTATGTGCACTCAAAACTATAGACTCAATTCACATGAACTCAATCCTTAGCATGCTACGTCAACCAATATCTGTTGATCACGACGCCCTAGTGAGACACCAAATTTTGATGCATTGTCATCATGATCTGCATATACACTCATATTAATGATGGACTCACCTCACAACTAGTCATTCCTAACATATAATCCATAAATGTGTGGCTAACAAGAACATGTTCATGACCATGCTACCATCGAAACCATGACCATTTTGTAGCCATCTATTATTGATCATTAAAATATATATCTAAAACATATAATAAATCAATAATATTAATTTTATTCAATATTGAGTTTAAGTTTAAAAATTTAATTCTTATATTACATACACAATCAACAATATATAATATAATTAATTTAACCTATAACACAATATACAATATATAACATACAAATCCTATAATATTAAAAATAAAACATATATATAACATACAAAAGAAACCATATAATATATATTATATAACACAACAAGATAGAATATAAACTTATATATATAACACAAAATATAATATATAATAAATTAACATATATTGAGTATACCGTAAACAAACCCCTACAACACTATTACACTACCAGCGGGATCCAATATTACCCAATTTCATGAATGATCGGCTGGGTCATGAGTTCGAATTCATGAGTTAGATAAATGGCTGAACCAATCCAATTAGTGCCCTATAAAATCGATTTTTGGCGCCAAATATTTCTCAGTGTTATGTTCCTTGTTGGGAATTGAATCGAAAGCAGAACCTTTGAGTTTCAGAAGATGGAAGGGGGCAATCTGCTGGATTCTTCTGTGTTTCGGCTCACTTCGACTAGAAAAGGGTAAGTCGGCATTCTGAAAACTCTCATTATGATCATCATATGGATTCATAATTCCATTGTAGTGGTATATAAGTTTAGAGAACACCATCGAAGTGATGGGTTTGAATAGCATTCATAGTAATGGTAGGCTCAACATTATGGATAGGTTTGATGTAGTTTAAGGAAATAAATGTTGTGGTTTTATATATGCGGGGTGATTTTGTCAGGTGTGATCTTGTTATATGGAGTAGAAGAGTGAGCCTGAAGCTAGCATCAGGGATGGTGGAGCCATTTGTATGTCATCTTAGGGAAGCTGAGGAACAATTTGATAAGGGTGGATATTCAACTATATTGGAGGTACCTGCTGGGCATGAGAGATCTTGTTTTACCAAAAGTACAGTTGAAAGGTATGCAGAACTTTTTGTATCTAGAGGATTGGAGAAATGATTATTTGATGTCAATTCCATGAATATTTTTTAGGTGGTAGATTGGATATTTACCCATACAAGTCTTGTGTCCAATCCTTAGGTTTTGTTATCCACTTTTAGTACATTTTTGGAGTGGAGAAAAGATTAATGGTTTTCTATTTACAATTTTGCAAGTTTTGTGAATATTTTACAGTTAGGTAGGTGGGATCTACCTATATGAATAATGTGTCCAATGCAGAGCTTTTCTTATCTATTTTTAGTACACATTGTAAAAGAATTGATGTCACTTCAAAATTTTACAATTTCATTGAAGTTTTCGTGGTTAGTGAGTTGGGATCTGCCCATATGTGCATTGGGTTCATGTCAAAGATTTATAATGCATGTTCTTGTTAAGTATCTTGATAATGCTTTGTATTGTATAGGTTTGTGTAGTTTGTGAGCAGTCCAGAGGTCCTTGAGAGGGTTCACATGATTGAACTTTAACATGATTTCAATAAACCATATAATAGAGGTATTGAATCATTTTAATAAACCATATAATAGAGGGATCCAATCATCGGTAAACTGGTTGAAGGGCAGAGAGGTAAAATGGGGTTTGGAGGAGCTCAGTGCTATTTCACCATCAAAAGAAATCCATTATTCATCGACACATAATTTCTCAAGGGTTTGTGCGCTTCTCTGAGATGCTGGCGAAATAAATGGTTGTCAAAAGCCAAGGTTTTACAATGCAAAGTTTGCATACACAATGGATTAGGGTTTAAGATAGGGTTTAAATTTGCCTATAATAATTCTTGAATTTTATAAATACTAAACCAAGCATTCGAAGGAAGGGGTTTCCAGTGAGAATTAAGCAATGGCGCAACATCAACATCAACACCAATAGAAAGTTAGTTTGCATATGAGGATGCCGTCAATTTTGTTCCTGTGTGGATCGATGTTGTTTATTTTGGCTTTGTTATCGCTGGTTACGGGACCTTCCCTTGATCTCGATCAGTTTCCACACCGATACTGAACGCATCGAAGTTCCTTGGCAGTGGTCAGTCAAATTCTTTCGAAAAAATGTAGCTGAAAAATGTAACAGTTGAATTACTGAATTCATCTTGGCTTTGCATTAGTAATGTTCGCATGGTTTTTAATTTAAATAAATAAGGTCAAATTTATTAGATTTTTTGCTGTAACTCTCTGAAAACAAAATAAATTTAAAGAAAAATAAAATATGGGAGGATTCAAGTAGCTGCTGTAACACGGTTTGCCATGCAATCATTTGGGTGATTCCCTGCAACATTTCGGCCTTTTCTGAAGCCTTGCCATGGCCCCCACATGTTAGAATCATTTAGCTTTATCAACAGTGGGCCTATGAATATGTTGTTGTTTTGTTGTATGCTAATCAAACCTCTGTTACTGTCAAACTGCTATAGGTCTACAGGCTGCCAATTCCAGGTCCACCACTTAAGGGTTATCAAAAGCCATAAAATTTACCAAAAGCTAGGTGTTTTCCTGGTGCAAGTTCACTGAATCTATGGAATCTGTCAAATAGATATGCAAAGTGTGCCCACTGTGTGCTTAAATTAGCATTGTTTTAGTGATGCCATGGATAAATCTGTTAGTATCTTCGATTATTGTCGCTACAGGATGCTCTGTCTTTGCTGATATATGGTTGATTGTAACTGCCCAGCTACATGAATAATTTTTTCAGTCAAAATTCTGTCAAGCATGCCCTACTGCGCAACAATTATCATCTGAATGTCAGAAACTGTGCATGCGATGTGATGCGACATGAATGCCAGAACGGGATGTCTGAGCGATCATGTTTCTAGCATTGAATGACGTGCGTAAATGAGAATCTAAATTGTCATCCAAGCATTAATGAGATTTGGATGACTCTATCCACTTGGATATCTGCTTCTTCTCACAATTCAGAATGTATATATTCCTATCTGAATAACAAAATTCAGAATGTATAGATTCATATCTGAATAACAATCATCCATTTGATTTGCATGAGTGTTTTCTTGTTTCTTTAAAAATTTTACTTGTTATTTTTTATTTTCATATTATAAATATGGGTAAAAATCCTTTCCTTTTGCCTCAACCGTGAGAATATTTTTGTTTTATTCCTCCCATGGAGATCCATGTCTATTCCAATTCCGATCCAACGATTCTAGGAGGCCATCCGTGTTTTCTAAGATATTGTAGCATTGCCTCCGTGTTTTCTAAGATCTTGTAGCATTTCCTTTCCAGCAGGTTCTAGAGCCAGTAAATAAGTAATTCTGGCAGGTTAAAGGTATCCAAGAAATCTACCCTCCTTTCATTGAAACGACAACAATAAAATAAGTAGTTTAATAAGAAAATCAACAAGGAAAAACAGTAGAAAACACCACAACCAATGCCCTATTTCCAACCACTAAAAACAACTCATAAATACAAAAATGAAGAACACAAAACAAATACCCTTAAGCATTTAGTTCCCTTAAAAATATCCTCAATCTCCAATACTAGTCGAACGAGTTCTCTTCTCAATCCTTCATTAACCATTACAGGTGATAGAACTTCTCTTATATAGAGATTGAGATCAAAGCCCTTAACAAGCATCACCAAACAACCTCTAAAAGAAAAGTCAACCATACATACTAAACTAACAAAATGATTTTTTTTTTTTTATAAATGCTATCAATTACTTTTCAAAGTGATGGAAGTTTATTCTACCAATTGATTATAGATATGAATGATTTAATATAGGATATTCCAGTATAAATTTGTGAAATCAATTTTTTTAAACTTGTTATAAATAAATTATAAATAGTTGTATTGAGAGAATTGAAATGCGTTATATACGATTTGAGATACAAAGTCTAAATTTTATGGCTACCAGGTTTAAGCAGTAGCATTCACGCTCTAGAGTTTAAATGCCAAATGTTTTGCTACAAGTTGCAGAGGTTTATTACAAATAATTGATAAAAATATTGACTGTAATCTTCAATACTGGAATAAGAAGAATTTCGTAAACCACAAATAGTTGGTAAAACTGTTGAATGTAATCTTCATGCCTAAAATAAGAATATTTTCGTGGATCCCAATGAGACAGACAATTCCTAGGCACTGTATTTTGCTCTTAACTTAGCAAAGAATTGAGGAATTAAATCATTGACATCGTCCGTGGATTTTGCAATTTCTTTGAATAAGAGGAGGAGGTGGGAAAGCCAGCCATCCTCGACATCACCAGTCCATGGTTCGATGTGCATACCATTGTGGAGCTACAAATGAAAAGAGCGAGGGCTATCATCCATGATTATAACTTTCTTGAGATCCCTCCCCAGCAATGACAGGTCTTTTACGATCCTCGTTTTGTTCCCTGGGAATTGGAAATCTGTGCACATGTCCCTCCACAGGCGATGGGTGGGGGGAATTATATTCATATTATTATCAATTCCTTCTATAGGAGGAAGTTGTAGGATCAGGATGCCAACCACAACATTTACATACTCTTTGTTAGAGGCGCTGAACACCACAATCTCATAAGCCCCCGATCTTGCCAATCCCTGCAGAAGCTCATCCACGCCGGGCCTTTTCAACAGATATTGCTTATACATCTCCTTCCCATATTGGATATCCACGGTAAATACTAAGCGACCAGGAATTCTTCCTTCAATTACATGCACAATTGTTTCGTCCAAATCAAGTACCACCGTCTTCTTATTAATTTCTACGTCGGCAGAGGCCATTTGAGGCAATAGATAATTATGTTTCTCCATCCCTCTTAACGAAGAAAACGAAGAAGAGCAAGAGGTTATTGTGAATTACCAAATACCCAATTCAATAACACGCGGCTCAACCTGCAATCGCCCTGCCCTGTAAATCAATATCGATTAATGCTATAAACATTGCACCACAAACTCAAAATCGATAATGTTGTGGGAATTTTAGGAATCAGCATTAACATCATTTAGCTTTATCAACAATAGGCCTATGAATATGCTGTTGTTCTGATGTATGCTAATCAAACCTCCATTACTGTCAAACTACTATAGGTCTACAGGCTGCCAGTTCCAGGTCCACCACTTAAGGGTTCTCAAAAGCCATAAAATTTACCAAAAGCTTGGTGTTTTCCTGGTGCAAATTCACTGAATCTATCGAATCTGTCAAATAGATTTGCAAAGTGTGCCCACTGTGTGCTTAAATTAATATTGTTTTAGTGATTCCATGGATAAATCTGTTAGTATCTTCGATTATTGATGCTACAGGATGTTCTGCCTTTGCTGATATATGGATGATTGTAAACTGCCCAGATACAGGAATAATTTTTTCAGTCAAAATTCTGTCAAGCATTCCCTACTGCTGAAGCATGCCCTACTGCGAAACAATTATCATCTGAATGTCAGATACTGTGCATGCTATGTGATGCGACATGAATGCCAGAATGGGATGTCTGAGCGATCATGGTTCTAGCATTGAATGACATGCATAAATGATAATATAAATTATCATCCAAGCATTAATGAGATTCAGATGACTCTATCCACATGGCTATCTGCTTCTTCTCACAATTCGGAATGTATATATTCCTATCTGAATAACAAAATTCAGAATGTATAGATTCATATATGAATAATGAATAACAATCATCCATTTGATTTCCATCAGTGTTTTCTTGTTTCTTTAAATTTTTTACTTGTTATTTTTTATTTTCATATTATAAATATGGGTAAAAAGCCATTCTTTTTGCCTCAACCGTGAGAATATTTTTGTTGTGTTCTCCCATGGCGATCCATGTCTATTCCAATTCAGATCCAACGATTCCAGGAGTCCATCCGTGTTTTCTAAGATCTTGTAGCATTGCCTTTCCAACAGGTTCTAGAGCCGGTAAATAAGTAATTCTGGTAGGTTAAAGATATCCATACAAGCTGGTAAGGTCTGATAGTTGCGCCTCCTATGATTGCACCAATAAAATATGTGGGTACTACTGCCATTTTGGTAGAGAGAGTGGAATATTTTATAGCAGGGAATTTAGTTAAAACGGTTTTTAGGTTAGGATCTTAGTTGCATTAATTTTATGGTATTCCTATTCCTCATTAAGAACTCTATAGAGCGTATGGGGTCGATATATTGGCAACGATAGCAAGGAATCTATTGTTTTACTGTAGATCAGTAAAACAAGCGAAATTGTGTAACTTCTACACTTTGTTTCCTTTGAGATTTCAATTCTGAGTTGCAGTAGTACCAAGAGAAGTTCCTTTTGAATAAACTTTTAAAGAATCGAAAAGAATTAATAATGTATGCCTTCAGAATCATACCTCTAGTCATTGATGCTGCTCACACTCTGATTTGAGACTTTGCTTAAGGCAACCGTTCCGTATGGCACTTCCAAACTCTGCTCACTCTGGATTGATGGTGTAAAAACTGAAGGAGATTGAGTTAGTGAGCTTGGGGACTAAACATAAGTCTTTATAGTCCAGCTTCCATCAAGCTTCTATTGGCTATGTGTCAATTGTTCCACAGATCAAGATAGAGAACCATTGAGGGAGTTATGGACCATTCCCGGAGCTCTTAACGAGAAATCAGTTATTTCCTTAATTATTAGGAAATCATTGAGGAGCTATTAATAGTCGTTAAGAGAGCTTACATTCTCCCACTTGGTCCATACTTCCAAACTTAATGTCTCATCTTAAAACCCATTGATAATATATATTAAAAATAAATGCATGAATCATGGCGATAAGTCCTCTTAAGACGAGTATTATCTTCCATGTATTACTATGTATTTATTCTTATTAGACTTTATGTGGCAACAATTTCTTAATGAATAAACCTTATGTTTATTCTTGGTCCTATACAGATGAATTCTCTCAATTAAATTAAGGTGCACATAAGTATGAGAAAAACATCACAATAATTAAGAATTTCATTAAAATAACATTGTCCATACAATGAGAAACTATATAATG
The DNA here is from genome assembly GCA_027924585.1 of Larix kaempferi. NCBI lineage: Eukaryota > Viridiplantae > Streptophyta > Pinopsida > Pinales > Pinaceae > Larix > Larix kaempferi. The sequence goes on along the minus strand of BSBM01000769.1, from coordinate 8,020,502 downwards.
GAATCAAGTCCCATATTCATTACATGATCCTTGAATTTAAACGGTGGCATGCCCTTAGTCAAAGGATTAGCGATCATCAACTCAGTGCTGACGTGCTCAATGACCACTTTCTTTTCTTTAACACGTTCCCTTATAGCTAAATACTTAATGTCGATGTGTTTATTTCGACTCCCACTTTTGTTGTTTTTAGTCATAAAAACAGCAGCTGAATTGTCGCAATACATTCTTAATGGCTTAGAGATAGAATCCATAATTCTAAGCCCAGAAATGAAACTCTTAAGCCATATACCATGTAAAGTAGCCTCAAAACAGGAGATGAACAAAACAACAAATGCAATGTCAGGTCTTGTGCAGACCTGAGCATACATTAGGCTTCCGACAGCAGAAGCATATGGAATGTTCTTCATTTGTTCCCTTTCAAAGTCGTTCTTCAGGCATTGTTTCAAATTGAACCTATCACCCTTCACAATGGGAGCTATACTTGGTGAACAATCCTTCATCCGAAATCTCTCTAAAATTTTATTAATATAGGTTTCTTGAGACAGACCCAAGATGCCTCGAAATCTATCTCTATGGATCTTAATGCCAATGACATAAGATGCTTCACCCATGTCCTTCATATCGAAATTTTTAGAGAGAAATGTTTCACCTCATGCAGCAAACCCTTATCATTGGTTGCTAGCAAAATGTCATCCACATATAAAACAAGAAAACAAATTTTACTCCCACTAACTTTTAGGTAATACATTGATCCATAATGTTTTCTACAAAACCGAAAGAAGAAATTACATTATGGAATTTCAAATACCATTGGCGGGATGTTTGTTTTAGATTGAGGCCTTAAAATAAAATTTCATGCTTAAAATTGAATCTAATGACATAAAAATTGCCTGTGGGCTAAATTTTCAATTCAAGCAGATTCAATGATTCTTTATGATAGAATTGAACTTCATGATAAAACTATTAATTCATAATTCCTGTGGGTAAGTTATGAAATATTTTATCCTAATTAATTATATAAATATAATAAAAATTCCCGTGGGATAAAATTTATTATATTTAGTATAATTAATTACAATTAATGTCTAAATATTCTTTATGTGATCCTAATAAATCATAGTATATAACAATATTTAATTAGAGATGCTGTGGCTATTCTCTAATCAATAAAAATTATATGGATCACTAGACATTATTACTTTTATGCATAAAATTAACTTGATACTAATTACATTATGCAAATGAAATATATAAACAAGTGGTCTAGGAAAAATTCCTAATTAGCACCTTAGCATCATTACACAGGTTAAAATAAAAATAAAAATGCCTCCTTAAATAGATCTGTGGCAGACCCACACAAGCTCAGAAAGGATCATGGCTTGCTCTCAAAAAATCATAGCAACCTCAACCAACCCCAACGGAGTCACCCTCTTCTAACAGGCTAACGTCAAGCAAGATCAAGCTATTAAGACTCACGGTTGCCGCATAAATAGACACTTAGCAAGTATGACCGGACTAACAAGGCTCACGGCCTCCACAAGATCCAACATTTTGGTCACAAAAAAAGTCAGCATGGGAATGCAACCTCCTCATACAAGCTCAGCAAGCTTACAGTTAGACGTAATAGGCAGATTGGAGTTCAGTTAAACCACAACAAGGCAGATTGAACCTCGGCAATGTTACAACAGTCTCACGGTTCAGTTCTTTAGGGCAGGTGACCTTCATGTTAGTCCAAAGAACAACCAGCAATAAGTGCTAGGGCATGTGGCCTGCTCAAGTGAGCTCTCAGCGACCTAAATCACTTCCATAGGGCTCACGAGCCACGGCCTAGTCCCAAAAGCAACCACAGATAAATATCAGAGCCTAGCAGCATGATGTCAACCTACAACAATCAGATCTGAAAAAAAGATGTTCTTCAATAGGTGGACGGCCTGTGGCTGCATGCGTTGATCATTGGTCTCTCCGTAAAAAGAAAAAAGAAATAACAGCAATAGACCCATACTCACAGCCACAGCAAAAGTTTCAGCATTCAAGCAACCTATTTCAATTGCAAAACCAGTACGTCGAGCAAAGGTTCCATTTGAAAAGGGATACAGTCAAACGGATTGGTTGAAGTTTACACAGATGCAGAAAAAACTAAACAATAAAATGTATGAGCAATATCCCAATGGACGCATAGCACTCCAAACATCAAGGTAGAGATAAAATTATGCTCTAATACCAACTGTTAGAAAATTACGATTCTTTACATGCGGAATAAACTTTTAAAGAATCGAAAAGAATTAATAATGTATGTCGTCAGAATCATACCTCCAACCATTGATGCTGCTCACACTCTGATTTGAGACTTTGCTTAAGGCAACCGTTCCGTATGGCACTTCCAAACTCTGCTCACTCTGGATTGATGGTGTAAAAACTGAAGGAGATTGAGTTAGCGAGCTTGGGGACCAAACAGAAGTCTTTATAGCCCAGCTTCCATCAAGCTTCTATTGGCTATGTGTCAATTGTTCCATAGATCAAGATAGAGAACCGTTGAGGGAGTTATGGACCATTCCCGGAGCTCTTAACGAGAAATCAGTTATTTCCTTAATTATTAGGAAATCATTGAGGAGCTGTTAGTCATTAAGAGAGCTTACATAATATTGATGATATTGCGAAGAGGATGAGTGCCTAGTTCGGATTAATCGGCTTCGCTCAGAAGAAAATACAGAGCAAGACATTAAGGAAATTGATCCTAAAATCCTGAAGCGATAATGGGACCGCGGACTCTAACAGATGAAGACAAGCCCATCTCAAAGAAGTGACATATCTCTTTTCCACCCTTACTGACATGATATATATATATATATATATATATATATATATATTCTCAAGGTTTTTGTATTGCGGTTTTTGTCTCTGGAATTGGAGGTGCAGACTTCTATTTACTTTGCCATCAACTTTAAGGTTTTTTGTTTTCAGTGCTCTCATGTTTTTCTGTTCTGTTTGGTATTTTATCATGCTTTACTGTTCTATTTGCTCTTTCATATTAAGCTCCTGCAGTTTTTCTTTTCCAAACAACACAGTATTACACAAATTTCTTTAAATATCTGTGCCTTTTACTGATATTCACCTCTTCCTAGTCTTTCTCTGTATTATTGTTCTCTCTAGGTTGAACTGTAAGAAGCATTTTGGGAAGCAGTATATAACAGCTTATGATGGGCACAAGAACCTTATCCTTTAAGTGATCATAATAAATTTGAGATTTCTATTTGCTTTGCCATCAACTTTAAGGGTTTACGTTTATAGTAAGAAGAATCCTTATTTTGTATGCTTTTCTACATGTCTGTATTCTTCTTTCTATATATGTATACTGTGTACTGTACGTGGGTATGTATGCTTCTCTCTATCCTTGTATCACTATTATTTCCATTCACCTTTTTATCCTCCTCCTATTTCACAAGTGATTGATCCCAAAGCAATCATGATCATTTAATTATCACAAGGCTTTCATTTATATACTATCAAGAGGTCATGAAATCAATGCTCATGTGAAAGTCGACAATTATTCATAACAATCTCAATAACTTAGTGCATCCAACGAATGAGTAAGGGAATAGTCAAGCACTAGATTACTATCACAAATAGTTATATAGGATCATTCACATAAGAAGTAGATAGGATTATCTCAAGCATCAAAGTCAACCTTTATGAAGCAGTAGGTCAACCTTTATGAAGCAGTAGGTCATTTCACAAGTAGAACTTATAACATGTATGTCATGAACATGAAAACAATCATCAACTACCTTGTGAAATATGACAACTTGAGCCACCCAACAAGTGTGAATTGGTCAATAGTTCCTAAGAGTCAGATCAGATTATCATTTACTAATCACATCCACAAATGAGGTTGCAATATGGATCAATCTTGGCACTTCACATCACATAGACTATTATAGCAGTATACTTCATTCATTCAAATACCAATTTTGAATCAAAAGAGTAAATATCATAAGTTTTTAGTTTATAGTATGAAGATTTGATTGTCAAATTATTGTATTGGTATTCGTTTCAATAAGTTAACAAAGTACTGTAGCACGGCGTACTATTTTAAAGTCAAATATGAAGAATAAGATATGCACAAAATTTCCATTATATACTGTGACTTTTGAAGCAGATAGAAGTCTAAGTGAGGTGACAGTAATCAACAAAGATCAAGTTTGCAATATCTCAGATTTAACTTGAATGAATAATTCAATCAAGTGTTCTAGTTTATTATCATTAGTGCGAACTGACATAGGATCATATTCATATCAAAGGCTACCAAATATGTACTGTTATCCATGAATCTTGAGGTGTCAAAAGAGATGTATTATGGATTGCAATTTTGCAGTACTAAAACAGAGCCAAATAGTGATAATAATGACCAGCGTCGTATGGAATTTGAGTTATGAAATTTTCAATAATATAGGTATAGAACAAAGCCTGTTATGTAGAAAGTGATAACAACAAGATCCTCCGCAACAACAAGATCCTCCGCAAATACCCTTATAGTATCTCAGACTTGGAGAATATGAGAGTCCTAACAACAATGACCTTGTGTCATAGCTTATGTGGATTTGAGATCTGTAGGATTATGCGACAACAAGAGGTATATGACAACCAACATGACAATGAATACAGTGATCAATCAGTCCACAAACAAGTACTCACTGCCGATTTAATCTCAATAGAATATCTACCATTGAAATATAATATTGATTAGTGGACTATCATGTATTATACCAGTAAGATAGTAATCCAATGACTGTGTATTCAGAGCAGTATAACATAATTTTGAGATGATGTTAACGAACAACAGAGTATTGAGTTAATTCCATGAGTTTTGCAACAGTATAACTGTATAACAGTGCATATGAATCAACAATAATACCATCCACAATTACATTTTGATGCCTCAGGAATAAAGTATGCTACCAATCCCACAACAGAGATACTTATAACTCAATTAACATGAGATTAGATCAATGTATTCCAGTCACAAAAACTCAGAACAATGTGCCCTAAAAGTGTGCCATTTGACCAACCAGATCTAAGGATTATGGCATTGAAACTCAGAAGACAGAATTAAAGAGATTTTAGTGCTGAGTTTTAGATGTGTTACTAATCATAGCACTAGTACAAATTAAGTTCATAACTTCATTCCGTAGTTAGAAATGAAATAAATACTTAACTTGGTTTAGTTGAACCTTCAACCATATTCTATTATTGCTGCCTCTTTACTTGTGGCGGCATTACCATATGACTTGTTCCTGTTCGAGTGACTCAGATATTTTAACATAAAAATTTTAAATATCAAATTTGATTAACCTCTCATTGATTGCATTTGATCCACGGCATCAAATAACTATATCCCACACTTTATTTGTTGTTTCTAAACAATTTCTTAGAGTCAACAGTGCTAATGATAATTCTATTTTCAGTTAAGCTTTTTCCTGGGCTTGGACATTTGTAATTTCTAGGTTGCATGCATTCGCATCACTAACCCATCTTTGTAACAATTTTGTTGAGGCTCCATGCTTTAAAATCTTGCCAGCATCTTAAGCATATTTATCGAGCAAAGTCTTGTTTTCACGAAATTGTTGAACCACAGAGAGACTAATATGTTTCTCTTTTTACATGGAATTCTTTCCTAAGATGCAGCGTAGCCTTGAAAGAAGGTTTTCGACAAAACGACTTCCCCTATACTCCAGAATAGAGCGTCCTAGATAGATTCCTCATTGTATTGCAGGATGGCAAGTCAGCCTGCCATGAATAGCAGCAGACCTGCTACTCTAAAAATGAAAGGGCAGCCTATTGTTCAGAAAAGTCGCTGTTGCTTATAAGACAATTCCTAGAATATTTTTTACTGCAAAAGAAGTGAAGTTGAAGATAATTGTATGTATTTTAGATCTCAGACAGGCAAACGTCTCTTGCTGTTGAGAGATCAACAATTGATAGACAATTAAAACAAATTTATTGCAAGTTGGATCTTGTATTCTTTTCTGTCTGTGAAGGGTAGCAGCTTGTTCCTAATAACTTGTACAACCATGGATTATTGTACTCATGCGTAGTTTGTAAGATCATTCTTCTTTGAATTTTCATCATTGTCATAGTTGAACTGCTATATCTTAGAATTCTTTTAGTACTTGAAGCATTTTTCTTGAATATGTTTGACATTCATTTTGTCCCCATGTTTTTCTGTCTCTTTTTAAATTTGATTGCTATCTGAAAATTCAAGAGGCGTTCAAATAGCACTATTTTAATATCTGTATAGTTTTCTATTTATATGTTTTAATCATTGTCATCCTTGAAGACCTGAAATTTAAACCTTAATTTAGAGTATTATATGTAAAGCTTAATTTAGAAGGATTATATGTAAAGCTTAATTTAGAAGGATTATATGTTTAAATGCACCACGCCTTATGTTTTTAAGGTTCTTTGATGGATCAGTCAAAACTTGAATCCAAGGCCATGATAGTGGAGACATGATTGTAAAATGGATAACTGAATTCAGAATACTGATTATCTTTGTTGATTGGGATATCGATCTTGATTCAAAGAAATACAGGAATCAGGAGGGCCTAGGTTTTAATAAGAGTAGTACATACCTTAAAAAGAATTCCATGCTACCTAATTCTTATTTCAAGTACTGTTGTTGACACATCAACAGGACATCAGGGTATGTGGTGCATTGTGCATGGCAGTCCCTGCGTGCGATTTTGTAGGGTTAATCCAGTAGCTAATTCTACTTGTCTAGTTTTGTTTCCAAGGAAAGATTTGTTCGTTTGTGTAACATCCCTCAAATTTGACCATTTATTATTATTGCCTTGTAAATATAATTGTAAATTACATGGCCCTGGTGAGGAGCTCAAGGCCAAGGCCCCACCAGTGGACCTTGAAACTAGTTTTATGCTTATAAGTGATTGTAGTAGACCTAGTAGACTAAAGGTATAGGACACGACTATGACGACAAAGAGAAGAATTTCACTAAAGAGAAATAAGCTTAAACACTAAGAAACAAGGGAAAGTCTAGTATTTCATAACTAAGTATCGCAGTGGTGTCCTTGGGCAATAAAAGTTAAAATAAACTAATTTCACTATCATAAAACTTACAATTTAGTTATAAGTCTTGTAAGAGAAGAAGTATGGCTAGAAGCCATAAAAATCTAAGTTACGACACTAAAGTATATATATATATGAAAGAATTAAATTACCAAAAGAATGTGTATTATAAATATACAAAAAAAAATTATGTAAATGATTAATGAAAGTAAATTCAAATCATTTTTATAAATTAGTATACTTAGTTATACTAAGGAATAAACATGTGTATATATATGATAGGATATGTGTATATATACATATTAAGAAGGATCTATGAGTTCTCACTTCTTTTTATTATTATTATAATGGATTATATAACACCTACTTTTGGCTTATTTTTATATATAAATATATACATCTAATAGACAAAGAATAAACTAAAGGACTATGTTACAAACACTTTAGGGAAAAGTGGAACTAATAAATTATAAATCTACCTTAATGACATTTCGATGTACCCTTGGGATTTTTAATATGTATGGCTACAATTTACTAATAAAGATGAAAATAAATATATTGATGAAATTATCAAATAAAAGAGTATTTTTTGGAAACAAATATTACGTAAGTTAGATGGATGGATATATATTGTAATATAAATTACATTAATAAAATGAAATATAAACCTACAGCACTAATGCCAAGACAACTTATATTTCATTATACCTATATATATGCACTATCGAATAAGGATGATAAGTACAAGTATAAATGTAAAAACAATGAAGCACACTTCCTAAAAAGTCGAGCATAGTGGCATTTAATAAAGTATTGGTAGTTGAGGATTCTTGGGAGACTGTCGCCCATGATCAAAGGTGGTTTTCCATTTGTCACCTTGCTAAAAATCCATGCTACCACCTGTCAATCGGTTATGTGAGAAGCCTTCCTTCTTAATGTTTAAGGGAGCTCTGGTGGAGGACACGGTTGGGGGGGAATTTAGAGTTGCATCACGGGTTAGCTAGTTTTCCGAGCTCGTTTAGAACGATCTTGTCTTGATGGTAGGAAGGTTAGTGTCTTATCCAGGAGAGCCGAATGATATTGTTTGGAGGATTCCATTTTGGCATTTAGATATTTTGGTTTCATTAAGCCAGGCTTGAGTTCGACGCATTTTTTCGGTTGGGATTGGAGCCTGATACTGGAGATTTTAGGTGTTGCAGGCAGAGAGGGAAGAAGGCGAACTCTCTGGGAAAGTGTCGAATAGGAATTCAGGGATGGAACTCGGTGGAGAGAAAAACCCTGCGCTGAGCGTTGTCGCCGGATGGAGATCTGAGAATTATCTCTGCATTTCAACATTAAGTAATCTCTGCCCTAACTCTGTCTTATTATTGTTAAATATAAGCTACCAGCTAACTTATATACGAAATATTTATGCTCTCAACTACCTCTATGCTAAACGGATCTGGGTGCTAAATGTTACGCTACTAAGTTTATACAAATAGGATGGAATTTGGTAAAAGGATGTGGATAGATTTATAAATAAAATATAGGTCTGTTGTGATGTCTTTGTTGCACCGGTTTGGGGCTCTTTGTTTTTATAGATAGCCCTGTATGTGTTTTCTTCTGTGAACGAACCATGCTGGACACAAATTTTAGTATATATATATATATCATCTCTTAAGTGGAATCGCTTGTAATCCTCTAAATGATAGTGCTTTTCTTTTCTCATAAAAATCTGTAGAAAGATATCTCCCTGGCGATTTCATTGTTATCACTGCTCTAGTTTGCTGAATGCGTGGTTGCCAAGTTCAATCTATCCAACTGTCTCTGTAAACCTCAAATAACCAGGTCCGCCTATTCACATGATCTACGTGTTAGTCATTATGTTGGTCGTATGCCAGCCTGTTGACTGCAGGTAGTATACAATCGTGTTAATACTCTTAGATTGTTGACTTTTATAAGGCCCTTAAACGATCAGTTCAAAGCTAAGAAAAAAAAACATAACTTCTAAAGATTACTTTCATGCAAATTTCTATCTTTATATATGATTAATAGTGTATATAATAGGAAAATATTGTGGAATATAGATGAGTTAAAGCGTTTACTCTAATTCATAATCAAAATATAGTTAATATATGCTTATATATATATATATATATATATATATATATATATATATCTATAAATGTTATATATATGCTATGTATATCATAGTATAGAGGTAGTTTTGATATGGATTATCTTCTGCACTATGTTGAGCTATAGTCTCGATTTTATAAATATAATGATTCTAATTTGTGAAGTATTACGAAAATTATAAGGACATTAAGGTCTGTGTTGGAAATGAAAGTTTATACCTTTAGAACATAGATCTAGGTTGTTTTATTATTGTGCAGATCTAAAGGGGAACATGTTGATATTTATATATACATAAATAAATCTTTTAATGATGTGTTGATATATATATATATATCTATATATATCTCTTAATAACATGTTGATGTTTATACCTGGTACATATAACACTTCTTTCATCTTCATGGGGGTACCAGAATCAAGCTTATAACTTGCTTCACCAATTCCTTTGATAGGATATTGATAGTCATCTCCTAATGATACTTTTTGTGGAGAGGTCTTCTCTTCAAGTCTTAAAAGAGTTTTCTTTTGTCCCGTCATGTGCTTTGAAGCACCACTATCAATAAGCCATGTATATTCCCCAGGTATTACAGACCTAGAGAGTGCAGAGAATAGAACATACTCTTTTGCATCTTCTTCTTCTACTTTAGCTCTTTTCTTTTGAGGTCTTTCCTCTTCTTCATCTTCACTATCATCTTCTGCTAGATGTGCTTGATGTCTTTTGTGGTGGAAATCCTTTTTCTTCTTTAGAGGACAATCCTTAATAATGTGTCCTAATTTGTGACAAGTGAAACATTGGAATGAGGAGTAGTCTCTTCTTTGATTAGTTCCTCTTTTTTTCTGAAATCTTTGTGGAGGTTGAGACTCCTTGTGGTTATCCTTCTTGAAGTTGGATTGACTCCTTCTTCTCTTGGTATGAGTGGCTAATGCTTGATCATCTTCTTTGAGCAAGGCCTCTCTATTGGCTACTCTAGCTTCTTCTTGAATGCAATCCTCCCATACCACATCAAACTTCATACTTTCTTTTCTGGCACACATGGTTTGGATAAATGAGTCCCAAGGTCTAGTGAGACCATTGAGAGCAGTCGCGACTAGTTCATCTTCATCAAGGTTGTCTCCAATGGCTTCTAGTTGTTCTTTGAACTGGGAGACCCTTGTGAAGTAATCTTGAATAAATTCTCCTTGATTCATCTTAGTGCTCTTCAATTGAGTTCTCAGGTTCATCTTCTTATTGATGTTCCTCCCTTCATACATTCTGGATAGGGCGTAATACATCTCCTTTGGGGTATTCTTGGATGCCACTTGGGGAATCAAGTGGTCCTTGATAGAGTCAGCAATGGTTCTCTTTGCCCTAATCAAGTCCTTCTTATACTTCTCTTTGGCTTGATCTTCCGCAGGTTCTGTAACCTCATCTTTGATAAATTGGGCAAGTTCATTCTCTTCAAGAATGAGACCAATGCTATATTTACATGCCCGAAAATTCTCTATACCCTCTAGCTTGTCTTCAAGATTAGTGCTTGGAGCCATCTTATCCAAGAGGTCACAAAAATTGAAGTTTCTCAAAATGTAGAATAGATCTTACTAGGAGATGTGCTTGATTGAATTGAGATGACTGGTGTACTCTGCTTCTGGAAACTTCTAAACTTTTCACCCTTCAAATTTGACTAGCAACTTTCGGATCTGCAATAGGTTTTCTGGCTTTCTGGTTCACACTTTTTCTGGTTCACTAGTGCACAGGTTCGCAGCTTTTCTGGTTCACTGGTGCATAGGTGCGCAGTTTTTCTGGTTCACTGGTTTTCTGGTACTTCTGGTCCAAAAGTCAAACTAGGGTTTGACAAAGCCAAGGGTTCTACCCACTCAAAAAGTTCGACCTAGGGATCATAATTTTGATTTTGAGGAGGAGCATCCAACCATGCTCTCAGAATCCAAAAATTCCAACTTTTGTAGAAACGCTAATTTTCACCGGAGGAGGAGAGAGAGGTATTTTTACCTTGTGAAAGATGTCCTATTCAGGCTAGCTCTGATACCATGTTAAGTTTAGCCTGAATTCACAAACAAGATTACTGAAAGAAACACAATCACAAGATAGACAAAGATTTACCCTAGGAAACCCTCATGGGGTACAAAACCCAGCAAAGCTTTCCTCAATATAAATGATCAACAATTACAAAGATGTAATCCCCAAACAAGAGCTCCTTCCTCCTCCTATGCAGATATATCTCTCTCCTATGCGCCAAACACAAGTGAGTGAATGAGTGAGTTAAATGAGGAACACACCTCCTCTATTTATACTCGACTCCTAACTGACTTTTCACCCCAACTGGGCCGACTTCTCCTAGGAGAGTCTAATAACCCCTAAACAACTAACTCAAGGCCGACCTCAAAAGGGAGGTCTAATAACCCTAGTTACAACATTCTCTCAGAGGAATAAACATGTCTAGATATATGATACAGTCCCGACGGATGAATGAAACATCTCTAGAATAATAATATTCTTAGAAGTTACAATATTTCAACAAATGAAGACCTTGTAGCAGTAGAAGAAGAAACAAGATCAACTTCCCCATCACCACTTGAGCTTCATGAAGTTGGTCCAAGTAAGAAGGAAGAAGATGAGGAGGTTCATTTACAAGAGCCTCATTTTCTTGAAGGGTCCTTAAAGATGAATGAAAAGAAGATCCAAGAGTCCTTTACCATTATCCATGACACTCAAGCATTGGTGTCAAATTCTTTTTGGAGAGCTACTTCATTGGAGGAAACATCATTCCTTGAAGACATGGAGAAGATTCAAAGAGCAATGTGCCACATCAAAGGTAATTTCACGTCTTTGATTTTTGATAGAAACCATTTGTTTGAGCTTAATGAATTGTTACATGATGCATACTTGAAGAATAATGAGGATAATCATAAGCTCACAATTCAAAATGAGCAACTTCTTGAAAAGTTGCAAGATACTTGTTTTTCCTCCTATGTTTCAGATTGTCAAATGGTAGATTGTTTGGAGGATTCTCATGACATGGTGGATCACGAGAAATGTGGAAATTTGAATGTTCTTGATGTGTTTGAATATGAACTTGATGAGATCCAAACACTTGATGTGGTGGAAGAGGAACTTGAATTGTCTCTTGATGAAGGTTATGCAATTTTTAAAGAAGAGCATGACTCCTCTACATTGGAACTAATCTACAACAAAGGTTTCACACTTTTGAAGGAGCTGCATGATACTACCCACATGGATCCTTCCCATGATGAAACTTATGCACTTTTTGATCATTTTTGTGAGTTAGTTCATTCTCCTACATCCTACAATTACATGTTTTGCAGCATTAGTCTCAATGAAGTATGGGTGAAAGGGTTCTTTTTGATGGTGCCACATGAGGAGTGTGGAACTCCTAGATTCACTTTTTATGATAACATGGTTGGAGCAAATTCTTATTCACATTTGAACCAACATCCTTTGTTACTTTATGATGATGCACATCTACCTAGATGCACCTATGATATGCATTTGAGTCACTAAAGACTCATGGTTTTTCTTGCTCAACACTTGCTTCATTTGATGTTGGAGGAACTTCATCCAACACCGGGGTGAATAGATTTATGATTGGAGAACATTTTTGTTGGCAGCCACATACTTGGTTATATCTTTATGATTCTCACATTCATGGATGTATGGGTGAGACTTCTTTGAGTCATTTGAAGTCTCCTTGTTTTTTCTGCTCATTATTTGGTTCAGATTTTAGTGGAGATTCTTCATTCACTTCTTGGATGAAAGAATACATGGCTGAATATTTTGATGCATATCACATCCTTTTGGAGCAACATTATAGGACATGGGATCCTCACCTATGTCATTGGAGCAGATTTGATTGGGTACTTGATGCTTGTATGCACTTGGAAAATGGTGGTCTACTTGCTTGGAGGTATAAGCACTTTCACTATTCCTTGATGAAGCATCTTCTTGATGATGATTTTCATTATGTTGCTATGTAATTTGATGATATATATTTTGTACTCATGATGTTGGGAAGAATGCATACAAGAAAATGAGATCCTGGAACTATGAATTGGAGAGCACATCTAATTGTTGGAGTGCAATACAAGCAATGGGACCCTGGGATAATTCTTAGACTCATTGGTTCCAATTTTTTGGGGAAACAAGTAGTATGGGGGATGGATTCCCCACTTAATAAAGTGATTTTAATCAGAGTAGTGCAGCAACAAGCATAGTGGTTCCTCTCTAAAATCTTCATGGAATCTCAAAGACTCAAGGTTGGGCAATTCAATGGCAACTTCAAAGAATTATACAGAGAGCAAGTTCTTCAACACCAATGTTTGAAATTGCTTGAGAACAAGCAATATTGGGAAGGGAGGATTTGTCAAGTCCCAAATTTTTCATTGGGTCACAATGGACTAAGCCCATTGGTCATATTCATGAGGATTTGTCAAATTGATGCTAAGGATCAAATAATTGCCAAAGAAGAAAATTACTAGTTTCCTAGGTTGGGGGTGGAAGCTTTGGGATTTGAGATAAGGGGGATAATAAATGATGTTTGAACATTAGAATGACATAAATATTTAATAAAGGAGCTAAATAAATAAATACAAGAGAAATTCTAGGTGGCAATTGGTTTTGAAGACATATGGAGGATGTGGGATCCACACTAGCTTGATTTTTCAATGCCACATGGCATCTCTCTCTTGCCATTTCGAATCCATGAGAAGGAAAAAATTCGTGGATGAGTTGGTAGGTACATACACATGGAATTTAGCATCATAGGTTGAATTTGGATGGAATGGTAACCTCCATGGAAGAGGAAGAGTCAAACTAGAGGTTTGTGGACACTTGGGCTAGATTCCCTAACTCCAATGACAACAATGATGAAGAATCTATGACACCTATGACACAAATCAGACCTGAAGGCTGATATGACATATATGACATGTCAGGGATAAAAATATACTCCAAGAGGGTGCTCAAGTGATTAAGGGAAGCCAAAGAGACACCAAGTCGAATTTGGAGAAGGAGGGAGCTAGAATTGGAAGGACAAGTGGCATACTTGGGAATCTCTTCCCAACTTGAGTGGAATGAATCTCTTGGAAGGAATTCGACCCATGGAGGACATTAGAAGTTTATAAAAGTCAATAAAAAAGAAGAATATCAGCTTTTGATCATTTTTAGAATTTGCAATTGCCTTTGTGAGAGAGGAGCTAGTGGATGACTAGTTTCTTGCGTTAGCCAATTTCAAGGGTGAAAGATTCCCATCCAAGTTGGTGTTTGGAAAGGACATTCAGGTCTTTCATGGAGCTTTAATGGAGTCTTTATTTGCAGGTGTAAGCTACAGGGAAGCTCGTGGTTTCTTCTATTGCAGCTCACTCACTCAACCATTTCCAGTTTTCATTGCATATTCTTGCTCCTTGAGGGAGGGCGTTTTTGGTGAGCTATTGTACTCTTTGGGGGAGATTATAATGCCAAATTTATTTTGTAATATGAATTAAATACTCTGTTCCTCATCTTCATAAATTTTCAGGTCGAAATTCCAAGTGGAAATGTATAAATATGATTGTTAATGAAAGATTGGTGCCATTTCCCCACTACCTTGATGTATAGCAATGATGTATTGATGTATTCAAATGAAAGATCATTCCTCTGATGTATTTATGATTCATGGACTATCATTTATGAGCTGCACAAGTTTCATGTTCAGTACTTAAGCAATTGGAGTCATTTTGATCAATTTAATACCATTTGAAGAAGATTTAATGCCATTTCCCCCAAGGTTGAAACTAGTCTTTTTGCATCTGATTTAAGGGAGTTATAGCAGGAATTAAAAGTTGAATGGTGATGCATATGAGTTCATGTTGATTTAATTTATATGTCCCCTTATCCCATTCATAATTCGAGTTGGATTGAGTGCATTTGGAAAGTCATTTTCATCATCTACCCCTAGGGGATTTGAACCACAATTTACTACTAAAATCCCTATCTTGACCAGATTTGAAAGAGGAGTTGCAGAATTCATATGAACACTCCAGAGCATCCATAAAAATTATAAATATGTATTAATATCATCCAAGTACCTTCTGTAGCAATTTGGGAGAACTGGAGTCCTTTGGAGACCAAGAGACCAATACTAGTCAAAGAGAAATTGCTAGTAAAATACCATACATTGACCAGAATCTTAAAGGAGTTTTCAGAAGTGTTTTAATGGTCTTAAATCATCCCTGAGCATCATCATAAAGTATTAATATCATTCATACACCTCCTCAGAAGATTTGGGATCATTTGGAGCAATTTGGAGACCTAGACATCAAAACTAGTCAAAGGTCGAATTAGGAAAAAAAGTGAAAAATTTGCAATTTTAATAAAATTCTTAAAAAGGGACATTACAAATGAATGGTTCATGGTAAGCCAAAAACCACTTGGGAATTGTAATGATTGAGGGTAACCTGCAAAATGCTTAGTAATAATAATAATAATAACCTATTTTTAAGGTCATCGCCAAGCGAGACACCAATTTGGTGTATGAGATCCCCTTGTTTGTGGAACAAGGGACCCCCCTCTGTGCAGAGATTTAACTGCTAAACTCTACAGAGGTGTACATACCCTACCCGCTCCTTGAACCTGTGACCTCCTAGGAAGGAACACATGTTCTTAACCGTTAGGCCCACTCAACCTGTACCCTAGGAAGGAACACATGTTCTTAACCATTAGGCCCACTCAAGCACATTAGTATGTGGTTATGGGTAAACTAAAGAAAACACAAGATTATGATTGATGAAGATGCAGGGGGAGTGGAAAAAATTGTGATTCGAGAATTGTTGATGAACCATGTATGAGAAAAAGTTTTCTAGAGAACCAATGGATATAATGGCTAGTGACCCATGTATTATGGTGGTTGGTGATCTTTTTATATGGGCATCAACAAAAATGATATTTATATTTTGTAAGGACAAGGTCCAAGTAAAAGAATCATAAAGAGTGAAGATTGAAGACAACATACCTAAAAAAGATGAAGATTGGACAAGTTGAAAAAATAAAATAAAGAGACATAAGATGATGATTGGATATTGATATCACAAGTATTCATTAAAGGGTACTATGATGGATTAACTTATATTTGTTATGATTAATGTTTAAATTATATGATTGAATTATAATGAAGTAGATCAAACACAATGTCTATGTATGGATGAAAGATGAGGACAATGGGAGAAATTGGGGATGAGGATCTCATTGAATCAATGGAGAGATTTAAGGACATATGATTGGAGATAGCTATGGAAAAGGTTGAACTAAATATCTTATTATGACATATTGTTATGGTCACCTACTCTATGTAAAACGCACATGGGTAATGATTCACCAAATAGAACTTCCCCTTTGAGTGTAAAATCTCGGCGTCCCTTACTTAATATATGTTTGAGTGTATTTGATGCTAAACATTAAACCCAACATCGTGGATTTGTGTCCATTTGATTAGGTACTTAGTAATGGATGTGGATTGCATTCTTTGTAAAATGCATTCAAGTTCCAAAACAAATTGGTTGTTATTATCTTAGACTAGTGTTGATGTGGGATTCTTAGGCAAGTCCAAAAATATTTTTGGGATATAAGCCATGAAACACATCATGCAATTATCCTTCGCTTAAAGTTTGAGAACATATTCATTGTCCTATCTTTTCTCACAAACTTGGTATGATCCATACAATGAGGTGCTAAATTCTATCTGACTTCCTTTTTCAATGGGAGTTGCTTATAATACTAGAATCAAACAATAATCCAATCACCTACTTTGGAATGGGATTTTGAACCAATGCTTGGCTTCCTATTATTTGGTTTTGTGCCTAGTGAAGGTTGTCTTTGAAGAGTAACACATAATCACTGTTATCACCTATAAAACTTTGGAGATAAGCTTCAAGGAAACAATTGACAATTTATGTTTGGTTGCTAGTAACCAAGGGATAGGTTATGCTTAGGCTGATTCAGGTTCCTAAAAGCCAATAAAGTTCCATCTAAAATTGGTTAGTGAACATGGTGTCTCTACCACTATTAATATCTCTAGGGGCCCCACACGTCCAACAAATTTCTTCAAGGAAAATTTCAGCATAGACTTGCTTTTGGAGAAAGAATGCACAACCAAAAATGGGTCTATGTGAGTCAATTTATCTACCATTACAAAGATGGCATTTTTACTTCCCCAAGTGTAACATTTGATAAAATCCATAGATATATCTTCTTATTTTTTACGGTAATGGAGTCCTATGGAAGCCATCATTTTAACATTTATCTTTCGAATGTCTGACATATTTTGTAACCAATTTGTGGATGTCTTGCTTTAGCTCAAGTCAATAAAATAAGTGATGGGCATTATGACATGTGTTGAGTATCTTTACATGTACTGTGATGAGATGTATATTATCCATGTAAGACACATATTTTGAATTTTTGGGTTGGAGGGAACGTAGACATGATTCTTCAATAGAATAAGACCATCTTGATGACACCAAGAAGGTCGTAATTGATCATCTCAAAGTGATGAGTCTTTGGTATGGGGGTCCTCTTAATACTCAAATTGGACACCATGGCCATTTTGAATTTATGAAGGATATTGCAATGATGATGGACAATGTTTTCCTATGCATTAAAGAAGTCACAATTGCATTTTCTTTCCATGCATGGAACAAAATATCAAAGTCAAAACTTTGAAGGTTACAAACCCATCTTTGATCATCATGTTAGTTCGATTGATGTAAGAAATATGAAAGACTCTTATGATTTGTTCCCTTTATGTATCGTTCTCTACTTCAAGTACCATCTCCATTTAGCTAGAACATGTAATGTTTCTAGCATCTTTGGCATAGGTATATTTGTGGCAATCATGCTCTTTCAGCTTCAAACTTTCAAATGCAATCAAATGACCTTGTTACATTAAGAAAATTCTGATGCATATTCTTGTAGTATCACATTTGATTAGGAAGGGTAAAGAGTAGTTAGGGATGTAAATGATGTCATGAAATTTTGGTGAATCGAAACAATTCTCAACATCAATAGACTAAAAAAGGAGGCATGTTTAATTTTATAAACAACACAGTGAACACAAAATAATGGTGGTCAATCATCAACAATAGTTTTTGAGCCACTAAAATCCTTTAATTTGAATATGGTGGTTGGGGTGAGTTCAACTACAATATCCTAAATGTTAGTTTGATCCATCTTGACCTTATTGATAAAGATGATGTGACATACATAGATCACGAGTTGGCTAATGGGGGATTTTTTTTCTTACCATACGACTTAAGTTATTTAAGAATGTAAATAACTTTGTCAACAATGATGTTGAAGATGTAGGGACTAGGTTTTGCTATAAATAAGAATATCATCAAAGAAAACAAGGACAAATCTGAGGAGAAACAAGGCAATTAAGACTTTGATCATAATGGTTGGAAGGTGACAAGCACATTGATTAGGTCAAAGGGCGTAGCTTGGAATTCATAAAGGCCAATATTAGTATGGAAGGTAGTTTTATGGCTATCAATTCATCGAGTAAGGTTTCAATAAAATCTAGAGTAAAGATAAATATTAAAACAATAGGTGGCACCATGAAGTTCATAAAGCTTGTCGTTGAAACTCGGTACATGTACAAATATTTTACTTTTGATGGTAATACAATTACAACCCCAATACTATAGACAATATTGGAAATAACATCCAACATCCACATATCATATGTGTCAACAAGTCTTTCATGTGTGTGAACAAGTGTCAGTTGGAAAAGTGTTGTTATCAATTTGAACAAAACATGTAGGACAAGTGTTAGTTGGATGCAATAGGTGTAATATGTGGATGCTCATTCAAATTTTGTTTAAAAGCCATATGCATATAGCATCACATATATGTTATTGTTGTGATAATATTATCTTCATTATGAATTATCAATGCATTCATTTCTACAACTTCTCAATATTTTCACATGGTATGATAGCTTGTTCAAACCTAATCTCCTATTGGAGAGGCATTCAATCTTGAAATTTTCTATTAAGAATTGCAAGGTAGAAGAAGAGGTTAAAAAATGTTTCCTTAACATTGATGTTTATATGGTAATGGGACATATTCACTCACTTATATGTGATGGCACTAGTAGCCGTTGTTTAATTTTAGTAATATTGTTTTTTTGTTTTGTTTTTTTTTTTAATTATGACCGAGAGGAACCCTCCAGCCCACCCAATCAGCTTGGTTAACTATGCCACCTGGATATAAACCTCTCAATCCACAGCCATCCTTCATGTTGGATAGGACATTATTAATAGGAGTACAACCACTAACATAGTATAGAAGGCCTCCCTTTTGTCAATTTGGTGAGTATTCAAACCTGGACTTCTATGACAACAACCATCATACCCCACTGCTGGCTTCTACCATTAACCACTGTTTATTATGCAAATGTTGATGGATTTTTTCTTATTTGTGATAACGGATATCGTATAACTCTTTTAGAAAAGGTTACCAAAGAACAATCAGATTTTGGAATGCCTCCAATAAATAATGCAAAATGATGTGCATGTAGGAGGTGGGTGCATGCAAGTCTAACAAATTACAAGGAAAATGATTATAAAATCAAATTAAAAATATCCCCGAGGTTAGCTCAAGAGGTCGTGAACCAAACGTGAGATCTCTCCCCCCAAAGTTAGGGAGGTCACGGGTTTGACTCTCTTGATCTCCTTGGCTAGACTCTATAATTAGGGTTGACTGTTTACCCCATTTACCATCCATGAATCATGGGAAAGTACTTGAAGGGTTTTCAACGAGGTTGTTCTTTGGAAAAAAAAAACATATTAGAAAAGGTTTTCAAGGGAACATATAAGTTCCTCAACACACCTCCAAGTTGGGTGTTGGAGGAGAGGTCCTTGAGGTCTCCTAAATGCATAAATAAGCCCATTTGTCAAGTTAGTGGATGTTTTGTTGTAAGAAGGTGTTGGGAATAACATCCAACATCAATGTATCATGTGAAAAGAAGTATTTCATGCGTGTGAACAAGTGTAAGTAGGAAAAGTGTTTATTGTCAATTGGAAATGAACACATAGGACAAGTGTCAGTTGGATATAATAGGTGTAATATGTAGGGATAATTTAGAATTTGTTTAAAAGGAATACACACATTGTAGCTTCACATATATATTCTTGATGCGATGATATTATTTTCATTCTGAGTAATATGAGAATTCTTTTCTATAACTACTCAATATTTTCACAGACAAAACCATCTTTCTTACTAGTGAGAATTACTATAGCACCACATGGTGATGACAACATAGAGTATGCATATAAAAAATAAACACAAAATCCAAACTAACAAAGGACACAATTCACATTTTCATAATTAATACCAATAATAATGTTTGGAAATAGACTTTGCTCACATGAGGAAACAATACAATGTGTAGAGAGCCTTCTAATATTTATCATATCAATTATAGAGATATGAAGCCATTTCTAAACTTATAAGTATCCACTCGTTCAATTCCTAGAACTTGAAATTTCTTGATTTCCTCTCTGTCTTCCTCTCTACTCATCCTTCTTGCTTCATGGTAATGGATCAATAATATATGGTTGTTCTCCTCTTGTTAATTTGAATTCTTCAACTCTCTCATTACCTGTTGTTGTTGTTTCACCCAAGTATGGTCTTCATTCATAACATCTTATCCCTTAAACACCTCCTAATTTACATTCATAATTTTAGTTTACTATCTCATAAATAATCTTAGTAACTTCATTTGTGTCAAGAAGTCTATGTTCCAATAATTTTGCTTCACATTTCCAACTATCTCTAGTAATTTCACTTTGACGCACCATTTACATACAAGTCATAACTTCTCATTTCCATCAATGTAAATGGTTCTCTTCTACCACTTCTTAAGCTTCATCCTTTCTTTGGTCTATTGTTTCACTTTGTAAAATCCCATCTTTGACCCTTGGAATGTATGAAATCATATTATGCAAAATGGTGTAAATATGCTAGTAAAGATTCTCAGTGCGAAGCTCAAGGCCAAGGTCCAACTAGTGAATGACTAGGCATGTATGATGTAAATATCTATATATGGGCCATGTATTATACTTGTCATCATGAATCAAAGCTATGTAAATATTTATGTTGGAAAATAATAAAATAGTCCAAGATGGTTGTGTAAAGAGCACTATATGGGATATGATTCCAATCAAGATGAAGAGGAAAGGGGGCCTATGGGAGAGTAAATCCTCTTTTTATAAGTGTCAACCTTAGAAATCATCCATTTTCCACTCAATTCCTTAAATGCGCCATTTACTTTCTTTGACTTAATAATCAAATCATTCATTGAATGTATGTGTGAGGTTGGTGGGAAAGTCATCTCATGAAGTTATGGAAGCATAGTATGAATATAATTCGTATGACAATTGTAAGAGTCCTTGATTCTGCAGGCATAAGTAATATTAGTTGTTTTTCATCAATCCTCTCATCTCCATTGGAGGATAACACTCATTTTCCATGTATAATTCATACACTACATAGTTTGAATGTTGTTTTCTCCATATTGCGATTACCAGATTGGGAAATTAATCATAATTAACACTTTGAGGAGGAAATTGCAGACATTAAAGTGAAGAGTGATGGTTTTAGGTGAGCATAAAGGCTGGGAAATATAGGAAAACATTACCCACTATATATTTGTTCATCCTAGGATGCTTGAGAAGCCATATATTGATGATATAGGTAATTCTCTAAAAGCATACGATAGGTTGGAATTTTTCTGCACATACTGGAGAGCACTGTAAGGGTTGGGTACTTTGAGGGACTGTAGAGCATAGAAAGAATATGCCTTCCTTGTGTTGTGTGGGGTAGTGGAAGAGAGTTCCATGGACGGGATGTATGAATGAGATTCTTGTAGTGCTTTGTGGTGAGTAGGTTGGCTAAGCATGAGAGAAAATGGGTTGGGGTAAGAGAGGGTGAACCTTGTAGATATTTCCTTCACCCTAGTACTGGCCTCATAGCCTTCCTTGGGGGTGGTATTTGTAGTTGATACCTACAGTTGGGTGGAAAATCGCTCTTAAACAACCAATTGTTAGATCTTCTTCTATTAAAAGAGAAGTATTCATTGAGAAGTATTCATTGTCTATGAATATGCAAATTACTTTTATTTATGTCATGGACATTATGGTTTATGCATGTGGTGTGTGTAAAATATAGTTGTCAATTTCAATGTGTTTTATATTTATGCACCATCACATGCATTCTTAATTTATATTTCTCATGGAAGGGTTAAATTAGTTTTGAATTTGGATACTAGACTCTATCGGAATGATCTCATTGTTGAAATATTGTCAGATTACAAAAACTACACCAAAATTGAAGCTATTCTAGGGAGGGGGAGAATGTGATACCCCAATTTTCACCCGTGTCTCATATTAAAGTAAATCATGAATATGTTTTACTAGCATAGTTGATTTGACAAGTTTCTATCTAACTCGGTTATATTATAAAGACCCAATGTTGTAAATAGTTAAAAACACTTTATAAATATTTCAAAGCAAAAACTTAAATAATAAATAAATATGAGTCCAAGTTGTGACTTGGATATATAATGTGTATTATGTTCCTAAAACAACATTATGTGAATATGTTTAAGAGGAAAATGGAACATATAAATCAATTTAAAGGTTAATAAGGTACAAGAAGGGGAGATGAATCCACAAAAGGAAAAATAACAAGGGGATATGAACCCACAAAAGGAAAAATAAGAGGGTCCAAGGGAAATATTATTATAATAGTGTTGCCGTGTGTCTCATCCCTTGTTTATTGAAATATTTCAAACCTTTTGTTTGATGTGTCCAAAGAAAAATATGCTATGTCTTTTTAGAAGGCACATGGTCTTATGCAAATTTAGAGGGTATGATCCACAATTTTATGATTAAAGATAAGCGTGTCTTTATTCATGTATAAAATGCTTGTAATTGTATTTTTTTTATTGATTCCATGAATTCAACGAGCATATTTGAATTTTGTTACTATGATTATTATTTTGGATGGAAATCCTCATTAGTGTCATTATTGTATATGTAAAAGGATTAATGTAAAATGATTATATATATATAATTTAAAAAAAAATTATATTTATGTAATGTATAAATTATTTATAAGAAATTGGTTAAGGAATTTATCTTTCTATATTTGTTTATAAATTTATATGGGTTTTTATTTATTTATGTTATGTAATAGTAAATTTTCCTTTTTTGTTTTGCATATAAAATATAAGTGTTATTTGAGAATGTATTAACATATAGTAATTAGAAAATCCAATTGTAAACCAAAAAATGATTTTAAATTGGAGTGCCCCCAAATCTAGGTATCCAAGGACATGACAAAAGGTCTCAACTTACTTAAGAATGCATAATATTTCTACATAAGATTGGAATGAGAATATTTATAGTTATTGTTAACATTTTAATTAATTTGGGGATAAGACAGATTTGATTAATGGCTTGGAAGAAGAGGTGAAATCCCTCTCTTATGAAGATATTGATGGCTTGAAAATGAATATTTGTAGACTGGAAGCATAAAATGTCCAGCTGACAAATGGGGCTGCTCATTTGCAGGCTTGTGTTGATGATATTCGTGAAGAAGTTGTTGCTCTTCAAGAAGACAATAATCGCTTGTTGGATGGATATAAAGTTTTGAAAGCAAATTATGATGCTCTATTACTACAGATGACTGAGAAAGATGAGACTATTAAGGGCTTGCAGGATTGTAAGCAGAAGCTAAAGCAAGAGGTTCGTAGACTGCAATTTGTTGAGCAGAAGACTATTGACCTACCAACTACATTCAAGATGTCGACTAATGGGAAGAAGACTGTTGAGATACCGAATGTTGTGTAGAAGACTGCCATTGTTAAGCCGATAGGCTCACCCATTACTTCTTCCACCTTTGATGCTCTTGCTTGTAGCCCAGTTATTTGTGAACTAACTAATTGTAAGAAAGATGTTGATGATGTTGTTGTTTCATCACATTATTTGTTGGCTATTAATGTTATTGTTTCTCCTAGCTTTGAGAAGCATAGTACAGGCATAGGGTCCCGACTATTGAGAAAATGAGATATATTAGAGGAGTACTTGGGAAGAATGGACAAGGTATTGTTGTTCCTATCACCCCTGAGTTGAAGCCCCCAAAAGCAGTTCTTGGATCTGATGGTGTACACCTAGTTTTGCTAACACTAGGAAAGTTTTGTTTGTTACTGGAGGTGTCTAGGATGATTCACTGGAACCAATTGTTGAGAAGATTGATGAGATGGTTGTGATAGATGAACTAGAAGTTGAATATGTTGTTGAAAATGGCACTATTGCTGATGTGCAAGGATGTTCTACTCTTGTTGATGTGCCAGAACCTGACCCTGCTGCACATGTTTTGCCAGAACAGAGATATAGGCCATATCAACCTCCTCATCAGAAGAATTGGAGGAAGTTTTCCAGGAATTAGAATTCTTGTGAAGGTGGCAACTATTCTTTCAGAAACTTGCATAAAAGACATGAAAGACAGAATCGAGGACCAGTGTCAACTACTTGATATATTGTGGCTAGATTGATGATTGGTCGTGGAATACCTTGAACACATGCTTGAGGACGTCATACATATGTCTATCTTCAATTGTACTACCGTACGATGCCCCTCTTGATTGCTTTTTATTAATTTGGAAGTGGTCGACTAATGCTTGATCGACGATGTCCGTCGACAGATGGATCAACTAGAGATGACTGCCATTTGATGATTGAGATGATAGATTGAGACTCAACCAAGTACTAGAGTATCGATTGAAATGGTCGTGGTCAATTACACTTCAACCGATGTTGTCATTGACTAAGCTTCGACTGAATGGAATGCTCATCGACCAAGTTTCGACTACTATTGATGTTGATTATCCCTCAGCTG
Source organism: Larix kaempferi (assembly GCA_027924585.1). Lineage (NCBI taxonomy): Eukaryota > Viridiplantae > Streptophyta > Pinopsida > Pinales > Pinaceae > Larix > Larix kaempferi. Next base: position 7,995,349 of record BSBM01000769.1, on the reverse strand, counting down.
TATTTAAGTGGGGGAGATCTGTATATATTGATATGAGGTAAACCTAAATGTTGGACCGACTGAACTATGCTCGACTAGATTATTTGTTGGGAGGTTTGATTGAGAACCTAACCAAGAGAGGACTATATCGCTAGTCAAAGACTACCTACTTGTTGTGATTTTGGCTAGTCGACTACTCGAATGGATTATGTTGTTATGTTGTCTAGTCAACTAACTGAGTGGGAATATATTTGGATAGCAGTGTTGTAGAATATTTGAGTGAATGCATTGAGTTTGACTAAAACAGTGATAGTGTTTCAGACTTCTTCGAGGAGCAGTTACTGTATCGGTGATTGACCAGTTTGGTGTGATAGTTTTGTGTTGCAGTGTCATTTTTTTATCAATGTTTGCAATTGAGATCAAATTAAGGGGGGAATGTTGTGTAATTTATTCTTTCCTCTAGGCTCCAAGTTGATCTTACGGGGGGTGTTGGAACCTATGGTCCATTGTACCCTCACCTTGTCGGATAAACATTTATTTCGATTTTTTAATCCATATTTTGTGGACATTTGGTCTCGTGGTTGTCAGTTTGGGTCCCTACCCAAACCTCCTTATAGATAACCTTCTTGGCTAGTCTATCATCATGGTTGATCACGATCACTTGATTAAGTGCAATCTGGTGTCTATAGACACCACCTATGGTTATCATAAAGTTTTCTCTTATGTTGCTTCTACATATCCCAACATCGACAAATTTTTTTTTATGCATGTGTATTTCTAAACCCTCTATATTAACTTTTCTTTATACTTGAGTCAAAACCTTAAGTTTCCAAAACCCTAATATCTCAATGAGATTTATGGATGAGATTAGTCTAAATCACTAGATTATAAAAATACACTTTATTAGACATAACAAATAAATATAATACTTTCACTTCATTACTAATGTGAATTAAAAAATAGATTTAACTCTAACTGCTTCCGATACATTCACACTAAACCTGTGTATAAGTTCCTATCTATTGCAACCTAAGGTTTTGAAGATTCATGTTAAGCCCTAAATGGTGTCCCATTTCCCCCTCAAAGAAGCTTTCTATTAATATCTTTTCTTCATTATAAGTCATGGATTACTCTTTCTGGTCCATTTATGCTCTTTTCATGCTCTTTTGGGGAATTTGTTGCATAACATTTGCTATCAGAGCTTAGATACTTCCAAAACGAGTCATTGTGGAATTTTCACTATAACATTTTTTCTTAGATGTTTCTAACTGCAAAACTTGTAATGTAGATAGAGGACATCTTGAGATATCTTTTATCTAATTTTCAGATCCTGACCCATTACAGGTTCTGAATTATACCCTTGGGAAGTTAGGGTTTATGACTGGCCCAAAAACTAGTATCAAACATGTGTTCTAGGGAAAAATGTTATATCTAGAGCATGTGAGATCCAAATTGAGTGGAAAAAGTTGAATAAAAAATCATATGGACCATCTTATCTGTGGTAGAAATTTTAAAATTAGATCCTAAAAATTGGACACGTGGCAGTCCGTACACTTTCTCCCTCATGAAAGGACAAAAAATAACATTTTTTGGGAAAACTACCATAAATTTTTATTGGAACATCAAAATTAGGTTGGACCTATGGAATTGCATAGAAGACTTATAGGGATAATACAACAAACAATTTCAGACTCAAAGCGGCCAAAATTTCGTAGTTACCTTAGTTTCAAGGTCGACAATCAAACAATCTTCAAATCAGGGTTTTGAAAGGTATGCTATTTTAAAATTCGCATAATGTTTTACTAGAATATCTATTTTGGGTGATTCAAAAGGAGTGATAAAGAGTAAATAGATAATAATTATAGTAACATAATTGGTATCAAATGGAAAAATTTGCATAAAAAAATGTTCCACCTAGTAAACCTCCTGAAAGTTCATCCATGACTTATGAAGAAAATGAAGAATTGAGACACGACTTGACCAAGTTGAGTGAAAATTTTGATGAATGGAGTGAAATGGAAGTGACATCTACTCAATTGACAAACCAAAAAAGTGACATACAGAAGGAATTGAAAAGGAATATAGAAAATATGGCCAATAAAGAGGACCTCAAGATGATGGCTAGCAAAGAGGATGTAGTAAAGATGGCCAATGAGATGACTAGTCAAGGAGATCTTCAAGAGTTGAAGGAACTGATGAATGATATAAAACATATATTTATTCCTAATTTGTCTACTCAAGAATATGATAAGGAGGAAAAGAGGGACTTATTCCAATCATGTATTGAGAAAACTGAAAAACAATTAGAGAATAAGAGGTTCAAGTCCCTGAAATTCGATGATCCACTGCATAATCATGGGTTCAACTCAAGCCCAAGGAATTATTTCATTCCCAATATTGACATGAGATAGTTTGATGGAAATGATCCAATAACATGGATATTCTATATGGAGCAATTTTTTTATCTACACCAAGTGCCAACTTTGCAAAAGGTGACTATTACATCCTTGTATTTAGTGCCTGATCAATTTGTATGGTACCCATGGCTTTGTGACCATAAAAGGAATCTATTTGGTCTATATGCATAGAGTAATTGATTGCACATTATGGGGATATTAAAAGAAACACATTCTTTATCTAGCTAATAATTCTCAAGAAAAAAGGTTCATTTGCAGAGCCAATCAAGCAGTTTTAGAAGTTAAGCCTTAGAGTGAACAATATTCTAGAATATAATTTGTTGGATATATTTACAGGAACTTTGAAGGATAACATTCAACATGAGGTGTGTCTTCAAACCAATATCCTTAGAGAAGGCTTTCACATTGGCAAGGAAGGTTGAAAGTAAAAACATGGTAATGGCTACTAAAAGGACCACCTCTAGAGAGAATAATGTTCCTTCTTCTAACCCACCTCAACCTACAAGGTTGACACCTCAATAAATGGATGAAAGAAGAGAAAAAGGTCCATGATTTAATTGTGACAACAAGTATAGTAAGGGACATAAGTGTGATGAGAAGAAAATATTCTACATAGATTGTGAAGAGGAAGAAGCAAAAGACAAGTACCATCTCAAGTTGAATAAATAGAGGAGATTACTTCTAAAGAGATTACTCCCACCATATATTTTCATGCATTGGATGGAATTGGCACTCAAACTTTCAAGATCGAAGGATATATAAAAAATAAAAATGTAACAATATTGATTGATTATGGTAGTACTCATAATTTCCTTCACTGTAAATTAGCCAAAGTTCTCAATTGATTTATATATCCGGCACTATACTTTCAAGTAACGATTGCAGATGGAGGAACTATCAATTTCTCAAGGAAATTCCATAATATCAATCTTACTATGGGGGGATATGTATTGAATAGTCCAATTATTTCTATCCCAATGGGTGGTGTTTATGTTGTCTTAGGGGTTCAATGGTTACATTCATTGGGAACAATGGATTTTAATTTTCAAGAACTTTTCATGAAATTTTACCAGGGAGGAAAATAATTTGAGTTAAGGGGTATCACAGGGAAACCAAGCAAGCTAGTAATATGTAATGGAATGATAAAATTGTTGAAAAAGGGACATCATGGTGTAATTGCACAATTATGCTCACTAGAGGTTCAAACATTTAAACCTCCTATTAAGCTAGATCTCCAAAGGGTCATTGATAAGCATTCCAAGGTATTTGAAGATATTCCAAAAGGTCTTCCACATACTCGAGATCATGATCATGTTATTCACTTGATTCCAAGAAGTGTTCCTCCTGGCATTAAACCTTAGAAATACCCCTATTGACAAAAGAGAGAAATTGAGCATATGGTTGAAGAAATGTTAGAGACTAGCATAATCAGGCCTAGCCAAAGTTCTTACTCTTCACTAGTGGTAATGGTACACAAGAAAGAGGGATCATGGTGTATGTGTCTAGATTATAGAGAGCTCAAGAAGCTCACCATTAAAGCTAAGTTTGCCATTTCGGTCATTGATGAATTGTTAGATGAACTACATGGAGCAATTTAATTCACAAAGTTGGATCTTCATTCAGGGTATCATCATATTATAATGAAGGAAGAAGACATCCCAAAACCAACATTTAGAACTCATGAAGTTCATTATGAATTTCTGGTCATGCATTTTGGCCTTACGAATGCACCTTCCACATTTCAAGGTTTGATGACTTCCATTTTCAAGCCCTTCCTTAGAAATTCGTGTTAGTATTTTTTGATGATATACTAATCTATGAGCAAGTATTGGGAAGAACATGTTCAACATATTGACATGGTACTACAACTACTAAAGGTGCAATGACTATATGCAAAACCTTCCAAATGTTTCTTTAGGGTAAAGGAGGTAGAGTATTTGGCTCATATTGTATCTCATGAAGGTGTCAAGGTAGACCCTAAAAAAATTAAATCCATGAGGGACTGGCCCATTCCCAAAACCTTGAAGAATCTTAGAGGATTCTTATGTTAGATAGGGTACTTCTGCAAGTTTGTTCGAAAATATGGAAGAATAACATCACCTCTAACAACATTATTGAAGAAGGATTAATTCTCTTGGAGTCTAGATGCCACTCAAGCTTTTGAACAACTTAAAGAGGCAATGTGCAAATCCCCTGTCTTGACCAAACTAGACTTCACAAAAAACTTTATTGTGTAATGTGATGCCTTAGGAAATGACATTGGTGCTGCTCTAATGCAAGGAAGGCCCATGGATTTTAAAAGTCGTCCGATCAGGGAAAAGAACTTACATAAACCCATTTATGAGAAGGAAATGTTGGAAATAATACATGAACTTAGGCAATGGCATCCTTACCTAATAGGTAGGCACTTCAAGGTCAAAACATATCATCATTGTCTTAAATAATTCATGAAATGCAATTATTTCAGTTGTTTAATGTCTTCCAGTTGTATCCAAGTTCCTAAGAGATGCATGTTCCAATTACTTCCCATTGGGATCTACATTTTGATTCCCTTCATCAGTAAATGCAGTCAAAGGCTCCCTAGGTTGTTGAGCAACACAACCTGCACTTTCCTTAGAGTAATTTGTAACAACAGTAGCATCAATCACTGATCTTTGAGGGAAAAGTAGGGCCTCATTCTACAAAACTGGGTTCATTCTTTGGTAAAGATTTTTATTTTGCAACTCAACGTTCAAAGTAATGGTAGCATGTAATGGGACCCTCACATTCTCTAGAAAAGAGTTCATTCTTTCATAAATATTTCCACTTTGTGCATTAACATTCCCTTCAACTGCAATTGGAGACAAAGGTTGCCTCTGTTGTTTAGCAACATTGTTGTTTATCATCGGTTGCTTACATTGAGGACAATGAGTTTGAAGAATGGCTAGATGATTGCTTGCTGTTTGAAGGAAAATTCTGGACTCATTTTGTGGTATGGAGTTCTGATCTTCAAATCCTCGACATTGTCCATGAGAAACACATTGCGTAGTATTTTTACCTCAATCACGAGTGAATTGAAGGACAATGTCGCATGGTTCCAAAGTTGGAAGTTTTGAGTAATCTACACCCTTACGTTGACCTCTTTTTCAAGGAATATTTTGTTGAGATGGCTCATTTGAATGATCCATTAATGAGATACTCTGCAAAATAAATAAAAAACAATTGATATTGGTATTATATTTCAGACATAATTTCTCTAATTAAAAAAAACTGAAATATATCATAAATGTAATTTTACACTCAAATTTTACTTGTAATTTTACACTGTAATTTTATTTGTAATTTTACATGTAATTTTACACTCTAAGTAACGTAATGTTGTGCAATAAAAAATCAAATTTATGCCATTTTGCACCCTGCTAGAAAATTTATTCACTTTACCATTGACTACTTTTTGAGACAAAGTCTCTGGTCAAGGAGATATTTTCCTTTCAAAACAACCATTCATCCTGTTTTGCACCCTCCCAGAAAAATGCTCGACATTGGCAAAATTGGTTAAGTATTGGAAAAAAGGGCTTAAGTAGGCTTGGGAAAATGCCCACCATTTCTCACCTGTAAGGGATAAATGTTTTAGGAAAGCATCAGCTTGCAGATGGATGACTTATGAACATGATCATTGGCTCATTTTTGAAAAAAGGTCTCTAGTCAAGAAAATATTGGCCTGCCAAAACAGCCACTCAACCTGTTTTGCATCTAAAACTGGCCTAAATGGCCTTAGGAAAATGCCCTCCATTTCTCACCTTTGATGGATAAAAAATTTCTGAGAGAATAAGTTAGTAGGTGGATGATTTATTACCTTGACAATTGACTTCTTTTTTAAACAATGTCTCTGGTCAAGGAGATATTTTCCTGCCAAAACAACCATTCATCTTGCTTTGCACCCTAAAAGAACAATGCTCGCTATTGGCAAAATTGCTAAGTATTGAAAAAAGGGGCTTAAGTAGCATTAGGAAAATTCCCACCATTTCTCATATGTGAGGGAATTGTTTTTAGGAAAGCATCAACTTGCAGGTGGATGATTTATGCACTTGACCACTGGCTCAGTTTTGGAAACAAGTCTATGGTCAAGAAAATATTAGCCTTCCAAAACAACCACTCGGCCTGTTTTGCACCTAAAACTGGCCTAAATGGCCTTAGGAAAATGCCCCGCCATTTATCACCTTTGGGGTATAATTTTTTTTTGAGAGCATAAGTTTGTAGTTGGATCATTTATTCACTTGAAAATTGACTCCTTTGTGAAAAAAAAAGATTATGATCAAGGAGATATGTTCTTGCCAAAACAACCATTCAGCTTGTTTTGCACCCTCCCAAAAATTTGCTTGCCATTGGCAAATTTGGTTAAGTATTGACACAAAGGACTTAAGTAGCCTTAGGAAAATGCCCACCATTTCTCATATGTGAGGGATAAATTTTTTAAGAAAGAATAGGCTTGCATGTGGATGACTTATGAACATGACCAGTGGTTCAGTTTTGAAAAAAGGTCTATGGTCAAGAAAATATTGGCCTGCCAAAACAACCACTCAGCTTGTTTTTCATCTAAAATTGGCCTAAATGGCCTTAGGAAAATGCCCGCCATTTATCACCTTTGAGGGATAATTTTTTTATGAGAGCATAAGTTTGTAGGTGGATGATTTATTCACTTTACCATTGACTGATTTTTGGAAACAAAGTTTCTGGTCAGGGAGATATTTTCCTTCCAAAACAACCATTCATCTTGTTTTGCACCCTCAAAGAAAAATGCTCGCCATTGGAAAAATTGATCAAGTATTGAAAAAAAGGGCTTAAGTAGCATTGGGAAAATGCCCACCATTTCTCATATGTGAGGGAATTTTTTTATAGGAAAGCATCAGCTTGCAGGTGGATGATTTATGCACTTGACCACTGGATCAGTTTTGAAAACAAGTCTATGGTCAACAAAATATTGGCCCGCCAAAACAACCACTCAGCCTGTTTTGCACCTAAAACTGGCCTAAATGGCCTTAGGAAAATGCCCTCCATTTATCACCTTTGAAGGATAATTTTTTTATGAGAGCATAAGTTTGTAGGTGGATGATTTATTCACTTTATCATTGACTGAGTTTGGAAACAAAGTATCTGGTCAAGGGGATATTTTCCTGCCAAAACAACCATTCATCTTGTTTTGCACCCTCAAAGAAAAATGCTCGCCATTGGCAAAATTGGTTAAGTATTGAAAAAAAGGGCTTAAGTAGCATTGGGAGAATGCCCACCATTTCTCATTTGTAAGGGAAATTTTTTTAAGAAAGCACCAGCTTGTAGGTGGATGATTTATGCACTTGACCACTGGATTAGGTTTGAAAAAAATTATGCGGTCAATAAAATATTGGCCTTCTAATTAAAACAACCACTCAACCTGTTTTGCACCTAAAACTGGCCTAAATGGCCTTAGAAAAACGCCCGCTATTTCTCATATTTGAAGGATAAAAAATTTCCGAGAGCATAAGCTTGTAGGTGGATGATTTATTCAATTGAAAATTGACTCATTTTTTAAAAAAAGACTTTGGTCATGGAGATATTTTCCTGCCAAAACAACCATTTAGCATGTTTTGCACACTCGTAGAAAAATGCTCGCCATTGGAAAAATTGGTTAAGTGTTGAAAAAGGGGGATTAAGTAGCCTTAGGTAAATGCCCACTGTTTCTCACCTGTGAGGGTAAAATATTTTAGGAAAGGCTCAGCTTGTAGGTGGATGATTTATACACTTGACCATTGGCTTAGTTTTTAAAACAAGTATATGGTCAAGAATATATTGGCCTGCCAAAACAGACACTCAACTTGTTTTGAACCTAAAACTGGACTAAATGGCCTTAGGAAAATGACCGCCATTTCTCACCTGTGTTGGATAAAAAATTTCTGAGAGAGTACATTTGTAGGTGGAGGAGTTATTCGCTTGATCATTGACTCATTTTTTAAAAAATCCTCTCGTCATGGAGATATTTTCCTGCCAAAACAATCATTCTGCTTGTTTTGTACCCTCCCACAAAATTGCTCGCCATTGGAAAAATTGGTTGTGTGGAAAAAAAGGGCTTAAGTAGCCTTGGGTAAGTGCCCACCATTTCTCAGCCTTGGGTAAGTGCCCACCATTTCTCACCTGTGAAGGATAAATGTTTTAAGAAAGTATCATCTTGCAGGTGGATGATTTATGAACTTGACCATTGGCTCAAGTTTTAAAACAAGTCTATGGTCAAGAAAATATTGGCCTGCCAAAACAACCACTCAGCCTGTTTTGCATCTAAAACTGGCCTAAATGGCCTTAGGAAAATGCCCACCATTTCTCATATTTGAAGGATAAAAAATTTCTGGGAGTATAAGTTTGTAGGTGGATGATTTATTCACTTGACAATTGACTGATTTTTGGAAAAAAGTCTGTGGTCATGGCGATATTTTCCTGCCAAAACAACCATTCAGCTTGTTTTGCACCTTCCTAGAAAAATGCTCACCATTGGAAAAATTGGTTAAGTGTTGAAAAACAGGGCTAAAGTAGACTTGGGATAAAAAAAATTCTCTCCTGTGAGGGATAAAGAATTTCTGAAAGCATCAGCTTGTAGGTGGATGATTTATGCACTGGAACATTGTCATTGCATTTCATAAAAGCATCATTTCCATAAATTTAGAGACTCAACCAATCATTTTATATAATCACTTTTAAATTCAGAGTTCAGATATAAAAAAAATTTCATGAAAATTATTTATCGTTCCTCAAATTTTTATTGCAAGGAAATAAAAACAATGAACAGTTGATAGGGTTTCCCATTTTCATGTACAACACAAAAATGCACATCGCCCAGTCCAAGTACACCCCATGTATGAAATCTGATCTGAGGCATAATCACACATATATGAGCATACTTATCCATGAATCACCTCTGCCAAATTGGCTACATACACATATCTGAGCCTACTTATCCATTATTTGGTAGGAAAGACAATCTTTCACGATTAGCACAAAAATGCACACTTCCTCAACCAATCAACCAATGGTTTTTTTTACTATCATCACAATCATCTCAGACTATCCTGTGAATGGGATACACATAGAAGCAACGATTTAAAATTTTCTATAAACATCAGTAAGTACATGCTTTTATTGCTCATATTTCTTGCTTTTTATTGATAAATAATAACAAGAAAGTGCATTTTTATTTCCTATTGAGATTACAATGTCTTGATAGAATGGTTTATTTCTAGCTTGCACGACATACCTTCAACACAATGAAATTTTCAAAATAATTTTTTGCTTGGATGAATTTTCAGGAATTGTCTTTGCTATGAGTCATCTTGATGGCCAAAGGTAAGGACGGATACTGTGGCATGTTTTCGTTCTTTCATCACCATTCCAAATATCACCGCCAATAAAAGGATTTTTGAAAAACATTCTCAGTGTTATTTCTTCCATGATTTTTTTTAAGTTGCTCGCTAGATCGGTGATTCAAACACTTTGATTTTCGAAAATCATTACCAGTTTAATTTCTTCCCTGATTTTTTTTGCGTTGCACGAAAAATGGGTGATCAGGTACGAATGCTCAACCAATTTCAATTTAGGATAAGTTTTTTAGTTTATTACCAGTCAGATCATTCTCAGGAATGGATGCTCCACCACTCCTATCACATAATTGCACCACCCTTTTCTTAAATACGTAGAAATTAAAAACTAATTTACTTGTAGGTTTCACTCTTGGAATATGCTGGTTTTGAATGCGATTTAGAGTTTCAAGACTCTTAAACCCACCTTCGTAGTTGCCTAGCTCATGTTGAACCTGCATTAACTCTTCTTTTTGCCGGAAAATGTCTCGATTTGCCTGGAAATTATCCCCATTAAAAATTTTCTGGCCACATACTTTTGTGATTAGTTGACTCACTCACCGTCTTCACAATAAAAAATATTATTCCCTCAACCATGTGGAAAATCTTAACCAAACAAAATAATAATATTTTGACAAAGAAAGCATCTTAAAAGCATCTTTTGACATTATTCCTAATGAAATAGGATACATGCTAGTTATGGATAGAATGTTATGTACAAATCTCGGTTGGTTGACAAAGGGTACTTAAAGGTTCATGATTTGGACTACAATGAGCCATTCGCTCCAATAGCAAGAAGGGTTCCTGGACGACTTATTTTGGAAAATACAGCTTCAACACAGTGGGAGCTACATCAGGGGATCAGATCCAGATCCAGATCTAGAACCAGCACCTGCATTTCTATCCTACGTAAGAGCATACTGCTTAGATTTTTACAAAGGTTTTCACTCAGGATATGTTTTCCTTCTCTGCTTAGTGTGAAGGTTATTTGAGTTCCCTACTACTGTCCTATTTTTTAGGGGGGGGGGTTCCCATGAGGCTTTCCCCAATATCTTGTTGCATGGACAATTATTTCCTTTTTATCATTTATTTGTTTGTATTGGTGACCTTCGCTCTTAATAACCAAGGCCCAAGGCACCAATTTTGGATTAAGGGGGGCCGTTAGGATATTTTAATACTACATCCTTGTCCTACTTGCATTATTTACCATTTGCTAGCACTTAGTGATGTTATTTCCCCCTAGTGGCGTGCAAATTTCATCTAAGACCCATTATCCACCTAATGCGCCCTGCATGCATGATTTTAGGACCCTAAGAGGCACTTCCCTATATTTTAGGAGCCCACTCAGTGACTCAATTCAATCTAATTGAGTTACACATGAGTTGGTGACTCTAAATAGGAGTTTGAGCTCCGATCACCACTGATTGTGGCCTCATGTGCCCTTTTCTGATTGATTTGCATGACAAACTCATGGATGCACCCTCATTGCTCAATTAACTGACTATATCATCAGTTCACTAAGATTTAGTTGAGTTTAACTGAGTTTGGGACTTCAAGAGCATTGATTGACGTGAAAATTACTATGCTAGACAGACTGCGACTCAAATTCTCCTAGGTGATTCGAATTCTCTCCATTGTAACATCATTGTTGATTATATTATTTATTAGATCATATGACATTATTCTGTTCCTGTCTGAGTTCTCATGAATGATTAATTGTTTGCTCATTTTTACTGCAATTTTCACTGTAATTCATCTTTTCTGCTCATTCTTTCTATGTGAATGTTGTGATTTAGAATTTCACAGCATTCACATAAGACCATCTTCACTTCTATTTCATGCATGCTAATCCATAAATTGTACCATGTTTTTTCATGTAAACAAGCGTTGGAAACATGGAATTATGGGAATATGAAAAAGAACCTTGTAGGGCACCTTATTTGTTACTTGATCAGTTCGATATCTACTAATTCCACATTGAGGGCAATCCAACTTTGTTGCATGTTGTCCATAATATATAATGTGGTCATTAGGACATGCATTGATGGCTTCATACTCCATTCCTAAAGCTTTCGTAATGAGGGACAATTCTCAGTATGTGCAAGGTAAATGCTTTGGTGATGGTACGAAAATATCACCTAACAATCTAAAACATTAAAACAAAAATTTAAAGTAATGAATATTGCTTATCAATTTTGCATCATCATTTTTTAAATATAATCAACACTTATAAAAATAGAAAGAACAAAAAATGGTACTCAATATGTATGGAGAATTATATTACATACCTTAGGATCTATGTGCGGAAAGTGTTAGGTAACCCATTCAACACTTTCAAATTCACCAACAATAAACTTATGGAGAGCAAATTTGTCTTTGAGCCTCCATATAAGGGTTTTTTTGCCTTCTTAATGAGAGGTACATCTTCAACATATCCATCAAAGTTATCATCCATTGACGAAGCATGAAATGTGTTGTTGATCAATCTATTTATCCCATGATTATGAATTATGTCAATGTCATCATTTTCCTCGACCATAGGATTAACTTCATCATCTCCATTATCAGCTCCATGATGATCTCCATCAGCATGTATACCATCATTTCTACTACAATTTGGCACATCTTTCTCATTGTTCGATCCATCCTAGGACGCTTTCTCTTTGTCATTACAAATTAAGGTATATCAAATATATTTAGTATATGTATAAATCAAATATTAAAACAATAAATTAAGACTTCTAAATTAAATTAATAAGAATAAAAATTAAACATGTAACAAATAAATTTGTCTAGTACATGTCTTACCATTGGATGAAATTCATGCCCCCCTTCGAAGTGCCCATATTCCCAACAATGTTTCATAGCTATAGACCTTAAAATTCTTCTTTTTGTTCCCTTGTAACTTTTGCAAGGGCACCAACATTTACCATCACTAAGTTGCTCCTGAAACTTAACAATAGTCCTCAAACTTTCCTCATTTGATATTGGCATTGTTAACTATATAATTTAATCAATGAAATTATATAGCTTGATATGAATTTGTTGTAACATTGATGGTATATTTGTTGAAACTACATAACATTCTATTGTAGATGTTGAGAGTGTCACATAATTGTCGGCTTAGTATGAAGAGTTCTTATATTAATTGTCACAGTCGTGGGAATACCAACGTACATTGACTAGGTCAATGTGAGGGTGCACTGACCATTTCAAAGACCAAAAGGGGACATGTGATGGCTAGTTTGTACTGATGTACAGATGTCTCAATTCCGACAACATAGTACAGACGTCGAAATTCTGATGTCCGTCGATATTAAATTAAAAAACAGAAATGAATTTTTGATCATCCATGAGATTTCCGCCATCATTGTCGAAAAATACATCAAAATTCACATCCAGATGTAGTAGTGAAAGAATATCTAAATAAAACAACCACCTTCATCTCAGAGTATAGATTTGGATTCCAAAGCAAAGAAATCGATCATCCATCAATTGAAATGTTCTGGATTGTTCCATGAAAGGCAAAAATTCCCCTTTGACTCTAGGTTCATGCAACGACCTCATCCCCATGACATTGTTGCCACCCATCCATGGAAGAAAGATCGTAAATCACTTTCTCAATTGGTGCAAATTGTCAACACTTTTTCATAGTCAACTATTATTATAAATCAAAACCCTGATCTAACCATCATCACACAACTTAAATCCAAACACATCAATACTTCCACAATTAAATAAATCCTTTTGCAATTACGTAACACATCATATAAGCATACAACAAACTAAGATTAAAATTAACCCAGATATGTTTTTTCATGGCAAGAAAATCGTAAACATGAGCCTCTGTTTCCCATAGTGCCCAAAGAAGCTAAACTCTTTCACTCCCTTGACTCCAGTGTACTTACAACTCCTTAGAACTAAGATGGGTTTTGCAAAACAAGATACAAAACAGATTGCAAATTCAAAGCAAGGATTAAAAATTCAATATTTGAACTTTGTTGTAAATATGTGAATGCAAGATGACAAAACCTATCATTTTACCGGAGATGTGAATGTAAATGTCATTAGTAAAAAAGACTGCAAATTCAAATCAAGGATTAAAATTCAATATTTGAACTTTGTTGTAAATATGTGAAGACAAGATGACAAAACCTATCATTTTACCTGAAATGTGAATGTAAATGTCATTAGTAATAAAAAAAATTATTTACCAAAAAAAAGTAAAATTTTAATATTATTGCATCTTTACACCAAGAGAGTGTAGGTACATTATACATACTCTTTGGATAAAATTGTGATAGTATGTATATGTGATGGTGGTTGAAAAAACTATGGCCAGTAAAAAAGGACAAAAATATAGATATCCACTATTAATATAAAAAATCAGTAATTATTATAAAAGAGAAAAAAGAGGTTTTGCTAAATAAAACATATATATATCCAACCAAGATGCTATATCGGTACAATAATAGTTATAAATATCTATATATGCAACCAAGATACCATATCGAAAGGATTATATATATACATGTATATTGTATATATATATATATATACGAGATAGTATACATGTATATATAGTATATGCTTGTATATATATATATTTAAGATATTATATTATATATATATATATATATATATATATATGTCAAGAATACGGTAGTTTGTTGGTGGAGTTTGATGGATTTCATTCCATTCATTTGGGTTTAATTTCGTTGAGATATCTTCTGGCTTGGATTATCGGCTAACTGTTTGTTCAACCTACCATCCACTATATGTGATTTCCTGTGCCTTGTTAACTTTCCTTCATTCCTTCAAAATAACAAGAAAATGATTTTTCCACTGAAAAAAAATATACAATATATATATATATATATATATATATCGGATATATATATATATATATCGGTACGATAATAAATCTTTTGATCATCTCGTGTGAAATAACACCTTTAAAATCCATAACGTTATTTCCCTAATGTCCACGAGCTACAGGGTATCTCCATATTCAACCAAGATACCAGGATTATATATATACATGTATATTGTATATATATAGTATAGGTTTGTATATATATATATATATATTTAAGATATTATATTGTGTATATATATATATGTCAAGAATACGGTAGTCTATTGGTGGAGTTTGATCGATTTCATTTCATTCATCTGGGTTTAATTTCGTTGAGATATCTTCTGGCTTGGATTATCCACTCACTGTTTGCTCAACCTACCATCCACCATATGTGATTTCCTGTGCCTTGTTAACTTTCCTTCATTCCTTCAAAATAACAAGAAAATGATTTTTCCACTGAAGAAAATAAAATACACAATATATATATATATATATATATATATATATATATATATATGGGTACGATAATAAATCTTTTGGTCATCTCGTGTGAAATAACACCTTTAAAATCCATAACGTTATTTCCCTACTGTCCACGAGCTACAGGGTATCTCCATATTCAACCTGCGTACACAGGTAATGGCCTGCATAGTCTACCATGTGACTTTGTTGGCTTGTTTGGTGGGGTTTTCTATTTACGAAAACACGTGGCGATTTTGGAGACTTCTATTGCATTGCAGGTTAAGGCAGCAAACCTTCCTCTACGTTATAAACGATACTTCGCCTGTGGACGGAACAATCGACCAATACTGCCATGAGTGCTGGGGAAATACTAAATTAGAGAGAAAATGCAACAGACGACAGACCGAAATGATCCTCCGGCCACAAGGAAAGCCGCCCCGAGATTCGATCCAAGGACCTCCCGCAGACCGTCTCCAAGCACCAATTCGGGCGCCTGTACTGTCGCAAGGAATGAAGGCGTGAGCGTCTCTATTTGGGATTGCGGGAGTCCTCTGTATGATTCGTATGAGATCGTTTCCTTCTTCAATCAGCTGGACAGAGGATTAATTACTCCTCCAGAAGCCACAGATCATGCTGGAAAGCAGGAAATCCCATGTAATCCCATCTTTCCGTCAAAATTCAATTCTGAAAATGTGAATCTCAACTGTAAATGCAACAAAATGAAGAAACATCGATTCAGGTGGTTCTTTCGATTTGCGTTCAATATTTCCCGTGCTCTTGCGCTGTGGGCGAGCGATGACGAATGCCCGCGCCATCGCCCATTCAAAGCTGACTATGGCGGAAAGGGTAAAGGTTGATTCTGTTCCTGTTCCTCTTGATTCTGTGATCATTTGGGAAAAGTTTCTCTTCGTCTCACTAGTCTTTGTAAAGCTCCAATAAAGCCGACGATCGAGAAAAAGGCATATTTTCTGGGTTTTCTCCTGAGATATTGTCCATCCAAATCTCTGTGTATCCTCCTGGTATATCGTAAAGCCCTTCCAAATTTCTGTGTAATAATCCAATCCAATTTTCTGTGTATCCTCCTGTTGTATTTCATACTGTTTAATATTTTTATGAATAATCATAAGATTTTTTATGATTTTAAAATAGTATTAAATGTTTTTTATTTATTTTGATATAAATTTTTACAGCTTTTTAAAACAAAATTTTAACAATGAGTTTTTGTGATTATATTGAAGATTCTCATTATTACAATTTTAATTATTAAAAATATTAACAACATTTTTTTCTAATTATAATGATTATTCTCATTACCACAATTTCATATTACAATTTTAATTATTAAAAATGGTTATTTTAATGATTTTTCAAAAGAACATGCATACATTTTTTAATTTAAAGGTAATATATTTATTGTAAATAATTATTTTAATTAATATAAATTCATTTCTAAAGTGAAGAATGGGATTTCATCTCTTGACATGTTGGTTTATTTTATTCTATTTTTTAATTTAAATTTTGCATTTTAAAAAGCTTGTATTGCAAATAATTTGATTAATTTTAGTTAATATGAATTTATGTTGATTTTTTTTTCAAAAAGAAAAAAATGTACTTTTGTTATTACTAGGAATCAAAAAGTACATCTCCATATCATGTAGACATGGTTGATCATTCAGAACCAAGTCGAAGCAGCCAAAAGATCAAACGAACAACATAGACAGTCCATCATCAATAAAACAAACTACAAAACAACAAAAGTTTGAGATCCAACCCCTATAACATAGAAGACTATGTCATGCTATCATTCATGAATAGTCCTCAAAAAGAAAAAAAAGAACCTGAATGTGTAAAAATCCCCTCTGTCCACTCTTCCCAAGAGAGCCATCCATATGAATCACCATTTAATGCTTCTTTGGCGAGTGCATTAGCTACATCGTTGAATTCTCTATATATGTTATCTATAGACAGATCATGAAAGGTATTCATTAAAGATTCAATCCTTTTGCACCAATGTGTGAATTGGATCACCTAAAGCTTAAAAGATTTTCTAGCCCACTGAACACTTGTCATTGAGTCACCAAAGATATTGATAGTGTCGATCCCAAACATGTTTGCAACTTTCAGAATGCCCCAGAGAGCAAGCAATTATGCTTTAGTGTTGGTGCCGGATCCACATGACAATTTCATTCTGAAACAAGTCTCCTTGCAGATTTCCAGGTAAAGGCCCGCCCCACATCTACCACCTGTCGATGCACCATCAAAGAACCCAGTAGCCTTGATTGGATCGATTGTATCAAAATTTCTACGATTCACATGAGAGATCTTATTATCAGAGAAGTAATTATTGAAGGATGTTAAGATATTCTTCCTTACAAACATAGTAGAAGGAACACCATTTTGAAATATAGCTCTATTCCTCATTTTCCATAGTTCCCAAGACACTAGAGTAGGGAGAGACTTGTGGTTTCTATGATTCTAAACCCAACACCTATAAGATACTTCAAAGTCATTTTGCGACCAATCATTTGATATTTTTAATGTATTACAAGTCTCATCCCATACCTGAATAGAAAAAGGACATAGGACAAATAGATGGTTGATGTTTTCGCCCTCAACTTTGCACAGAGTACACCGATTGGGACTGAAATATCCTCTGCGCATAAGATTCCCCAAGTCAGAATTTTGTTTTCAAAAACTAGCCAAATGAAACATTTGACTTTCAATGGAAGCTTCCATTTCCAAAGCATCGAGAACCACCACTTGGATTCCCCTGCAAAGTGTTCACCGGTAATGGTTTTATAAGTGGTCTTTGCAGTCACTTTCCCTATCTTAGTATTTTTACACCAAACTAGTTTGTATTCAACAGTACTAAGATGTATGCCAGCAGAGTTTAGCTTTGCAATGTAGTGTTCCCATTTAGTAGCCCATTTGCTTCCAAGCCCTAAGTCTCGTGCGGTCAGCCAATAAGAGGAGTTATATGGTAACCAGGAAAGTCTTTTGATTTTATCCAGAGTGTGAAATCCCAAATCAGCAAGGTGACCGCGAATGACAGGAGACAGTTCATAATTAGAGACATTCCCAATATATGGTTCTATTCCAACAAGCAGTTTCTTTCTATCCCCAATTTGCCAGGCTAAATGACAATTTATCCACGGATATGTTTTCATAAAATTGCGCCAAAAAATTGAAGCATTCCGGTACTTGGTTGGAGGTCTTCTAATCCAATCTATGATTTCCTTTTTGATGTATTTTCCATGTAGAACATTTGTCCAAATGCCTCCCCCAAACAATCCATGCCATAGACTTTTCATGCAAAGAGCATAATTGAACCAGAAAACATTTTTTATATTTCAACCGCCTCATTCTTTTGGAAGAGATAACCTCTCCCAGTTTTCCAAATGATAATTACCACCATCAAATGTACCAGACCACAAAAATCTAAACATCAACGTTTTAATCTTCTTCAGAATATAAATGGAATTTGAGTCATCAATAACCAAGACACGAGTATCCCTGACATAACAACTTTTAAGAGGGTGAGTCTTCGCCCAAGCGAAAGAAATTTGTGACACCAGACATTAATCTTCCTTTCAATTTTTTTAATTAACCAGTACCAATCACTTAAGCCATAAGCATTTGGTTTTATGTAGAAACCAAGATATTTGAAGCCAAAGTCGAGGATAGTCATATTAAAAGGGAGAAAATGTGAGATATCTGCAAAATATCGCCACTTCTCAATTGTGCCTCTGCCGAAAAGAACAACATCATCCACGAACAAAAGACGGGTAATAAAGACCCTAGGTGATATTTTAATTCCTTTTAACAACCCTTCCCTTTTTGTTGTACCAATCATTCAACTTAAACCTTCAATAACTGGAAGAGATAGCAGGGGTGATAGGGGACACCCTTGTCTTAGACCTCTTTGGATTTTGAAATTTTTTGAAGGAGATTTTTTTTCAATTTAATATATGGTTATATAGATAAACCTAATTAATTGTTCTTTAGATCACATAGTTAGTCGTAAATACATCTAAATACTTTTTTCTGTCAATTACAAATTAGTTGACTTCAAAAAAACACAAAAACAAAAAATATCAACTGGATTTAATAATCGTCATCATCATTATTATCAATTTTATAAATATTATTTCAAAACAATACATATTAAAATTCAATATACATCTATTTAATAATTGTATTTATGTTTATCTATTTAATAATAAGTGAATTTAATTAATTTTAATTGTGAATTTATATTACACTAGTTTTGTAGATATTTTTCAAAGTAGTATATAGTATGTTTATCTATTTAATAATAAGTGAATTTAATTAATTTTAATTATGAATTTATACTACACTTGTTTTGTAAATATTTTTCAAAGTAATATATGGTAATATGCTTTAAAATTATATATATATATATTAAATATGTGGATTTAATTAACTTTAATTGTGAATCTATATTATATATTTGTTTATATTATTTTTACTTATCGATATTAATTTTTAAAATTTAATCTTAATTGTTTTAATAATTATATTAATTTTTTTATAATTACTTTTAATCTGAGTAACACATTTCATCCACTAAACTGTTAAAAATACTTAACACAATATATATGATTAGAAAATTTAATTAAACATACCATGTATACATATAATATTTATATTAATATAATATACTAAATATTATATTAATAAAATATAATATTATACATATAATGTTTATATTAATAAAATATATTAAATATGAATAAAGTTAGTATATAATTAAAAACATTCAACCAATATAATATTTATATATTTATATTAGCAAAACTATATACTATAATATTTATATTAATAAAATATACTGAGTATTAGTAAAGTTTTTATATAATTAAAAAACATTCGACCAAATGAGTTGTTGAATGCAATATATCATATTATACTATTTTTGTTAGGGAATCCACTCATCTAATGAGTTGGTGAATGCGAATGTATAGTATTTAATAAGATTTAATCTAGCCACCAAACATACCATATTATAATATTTTTGTTAATGGAATCCACTAATATTATGAGTTGGTGATAATAAAATTTATTCTATACACTAAACTAATGGGGTTTGAATGATATTCATGTTTATGTAAGTAATAATTTGTCCACTAACGTATAATGATTTTTATATTAATGTGTGTTCTTATATATAATAGATTTTGGAGTTTATTCTTATTGATATATTTAGTTTTTGGAATATTTTTTTAATAATAATAATAATTTATTTTTAGGGTGATTGTCAAGCAAGATATTAATTTGGTGTATGAGACTTTCTTTGTGGGACAAGGGACCTCGTCTACAAAATGATTTAATTGCTAAAGTCTACAGAGGGACCTCTATTTTTAGGCAGACTATTGCAGCTGTGGTTGTTTGGTAGCAGCTGTCTTTCCTTTTTGGGACCCGCTCCGGGGTATATGTGTCGGCTGGAGTTTGTTATTTTTTGACTTTACTTACAGGTTTTGTTACAATATATGTGGGGATGTATATGCTTTCTGTGGCTGTGATATGAGATCATGATTGATCTTTTGGATACCTCACTATCTGGATAGATTATGGGATATAGCATGGATTTGATATTTTTAGACACTTGCACTCTGGCTTTTAAAAACCGGTTTGTCCCGGGGTTATATTGATCATATTGTATAATGTGAATTTGTGGTTGACAATTGGACATATTTTACTATTTCGCATATTAATAGTAAGTTATATTTTCGTGTGGAAAAAAAAAAGTCTACAGAGGTATACACCTCTGGAATCAAACCTATAATTTCTTAGGAGGAAACACATATTCTTAACCGTTTTAAAACTAGAATGGTTAGCATTTTTATATTAAAAAAAGTGGCCCATACACATATCAAAAATACATCAAAGAGTTCCAAAATCCTATGTTGAAGCCAATTTATACCATCTACAAATTATAGGGACTGATAAGTTCCATTTACAAAATTAACTCATTTCTTAGGAGACTTAGCAAGTCTAAAAGAAACTCTAGTACTATATATCCCATGAGAAGCTTTAAATAACAGAAGATTGACAAAACATAACCTATACGACCCAAGAAAAACTCTTAACAAGAGAAGACACTGATAAAACATGTCCAACTAAGAGAAATTGGAGAAAGAGCCTTCTACAAAGAGCATGCCTAGAAGCGTTGGGTCTTGTTTGATAATTGACCAATTGCTTGAATTTTTGTCCAGTTGTTGCTCGAGGAGGAATTTTCTTTCCTCGGGCCTCAATCAGCAAGTGGTCGACTCTTTCTCTTGCACCTGGTGCTCCATCCTCTCATGTGTTGCTTTCTGCTCCAACTGTTTGAGACGGTCCTTTGAAACCTGTTCACTAGTTCTAAAACGTTGCTTCAGTACTCAGCTTGTGCCTCATAACTTTCATCTCCATCGAGAGGTGGTTCATTCCATGGCTTGGGAAACAATTTGAACTTCCTTCACTATCTACCATAACCATAAATTCGACCAGTCATTTCCCACCCCCTTCACGTCGTTGGTTCACCACCTAAGAATACCTTCTAAATTGCCTGATGCACCAAACAATTTCAATGTGGAAATGGAATAGAAAATGAAATAAATTGTTTGATTTATAATTCCACTGCCAACTCAATTTCATCATTGGCCTTTCGATTTCCATTAAATTTTCCCTGCATGGAATGGATCTCTCCACACGAACATGTCCTGCAACATTCAATTCCATTTGCAAAAGTAATCCTGCGTACTATGGATCGTACAATTCCAATATGATCTCCCATGGAATCGTCCCTTGCCAATTTGAAAGGTCATAATTACCCCACTCTTTCGCTTGATGTTCGGAGGAAGGCACATGTTTAAATCCGCTATGCCACCTAGAGTCGTGATAAGTCTCCACCACATCCATTGAGAGAGAGACACAAAGGACTTAGAGGATGGCAGAGTAGACCAGGATTCCATCATTGATCGATAGTCCTCCTTGCGTTAGGATAACCACCCTGTTAGCTTGGGCATCCACAGGTTTATTTAAATTCCTCAGGAAATGGAATAGTTGGAAACCATGGAGCGAGGAGAGGAGAACATTAATTCTATTGATAAGCCGATTGAGGTGGAGGTCCTTAGGCTTCGAGTTGATATGGAGCGGACCAACAATGTTCAAGAAATCCCCAAACACCCAAACTTCTGAGATCTCGTATTGTTTCACTATCATTAATCCTTGGAGAAGAACCAGAACTTCAGCTATGTTGTTGGGAACCCTGCCCAATCTCCATGCATATTCCAATATATTTTGTCCCTCGAGGTTTAAGAGAATCCCTCCTCCTCGTGTCGCTCCTTACTTAGTTCTTGGAATGTTAGTTGTATTGAATAATACAAAATAACATTTTTTTTATTTAAAATTTTGATTAATATTATTTCATTATTAGTATTCAATAAGGGGAATCAACAATTGGGGCAAGGATCGTAGTCATGTGACACGGGGTCGATGGACACGGGCTCGATTCCCATCTGCTACTACTATAACCTAGGTGCACCCACACAACCTGATGCAAGTCGCCTTATCACAACAAGGTTCTTGCTTAACAATACACACCACACACGCGTTCACATAGACAAAATGCAAAAAACATGCCAGAAGCTGGCTTATATTACTTATTCGAATCAGTTACAATGCAAACTATAAAGAAATGAAATAACTAACTAACTATCGGCCTTATCCGTTACAACATAGAAGTAACTGTGTGCTCTCTCAGTGTGCCGACCTCAACCTCTCCTGGTTCACTGCGGAACTCTGAGCTTTGGCTCAATCTTCTTCTCTACTCTGCTTAACTATCCAAAATGCCAAGTCCCCCAACTAATCCAAACTCCTTGGTCTTCTACTCCGCTGCTGCTATTCCCGAGACCACTTCGATCCCCGAGACAGCATCCTCCTGTCAGCCGATCCTTCCATGATCCTGCAGACCTGCAGCTGTCAGCATCCCAACCGTGCTGCACAGCCTTTGCTTGTGATGACATCTGTCATGTCTTCACCCACCTGCATTAACTGCCATTAACTTCCTTAGCAACCCCAAACTATTGCCAAGTACTCTCCTTGACTTCTACGCTTCCCTTTGACAAGCTACAGTAAACCATCTCGTCGGCCATACTGTCCTCTATTAGCTTCGACTCGCCTGTCAACTTCCTTTATGCTTAGGCTTCGCCATTCCGCCCCGTCCTCCTCGCTTGGCTCATTCCCAATATGTCAATGTCACGGTCTGACAACATGTCGACCTTACTGCGACTCTGTGGCAACTTGTCTCCTATCGACATTCACATGTCACCTATCGACTGTCGTCTGTCGACTATTGACTTGTCGACTCTCAACTTTCTTCCTCCTGTCGACGCACCTCGACAGTCCATTACTCGACTTATTGACTTCGAAAAGTCAATATGCTTCACACACCAACAGTTGTCGGCATTCCCTCTGGTCAGTCTCCTCATGTTGATCAACTTCGACTGATCTGCCTAGGCTCTGATGCTCCTGCATCAGACTCCCTAGGTGAAAAAGAACTCGACTGCTCCGTCAGTCTCCTGAACTATTCTTCGGATGTCACCTCCTACAACTCATCATCTTTCCATCGCACCAAGTATTCCTTCCTTCGCGAACTACGCATACGCTCGACTTCACGTTCCTCTATTATTTCTACGATCTCCTCCTTATGTCGATCTAGAATCTGCTCTGTCCAGTCGATATCCATCGCTTCTGCACTTCTGCTGCTTGAACCTTCTTCAAACTTGTACAGATATGAGACATTAAATGTTGGTGAAATGCTCAAGTCATTTGGTAGCTCCAACACATAAGCATTGTCCGAAATTTTCTTCATAATCTTACATGGTCCAATCTTCTTCTTGTCGGAAATCTCTCCTTCCGCAAATGTGCATTGACCAAGTCTCCTTCTCTGAATGACTGTAGTCTCTTCTTCCCATCGGCTCTCAATTTGTATGCCGCATTGCTCTTTTCTATGCGCTTTCGCACATCTTCATGAACTTCTTTCATGTGCTCTGCGAATTATTCTGCATCCGCGCTTTTCCTGATCTCTGTCGGTAACTCGACCAAATCCACCACTCCATGTGGGATTCTTCCCTGAACAATCTGGAATGGGATCAAACCTGTCGATCGATTCATAGAATTGTTATATGCAAACTCTGCTTGTGCCAACACATTCTCCCACTACTTGGGTCTGTCGGCCGTCAAACATATCAGAAGGTTTCCCAAACTTCTGTTCACCACCTTGGTCTGTCCGTCTATCTGCAGATGATATGCCGAGCTAAACTGCAACTTCGTGTCCAGTTTCTTCCATAGGGTTCTCCATAAATGCCCCATAAACTTGGTATCTCTATCCGATGTGATACTCTTCGGCAACCCATGCAATCTGACTACTTCTTTGAAGAATATTACAACAATGCTTGTGGCGTCACTTGTCTTCCGACACAGAATAAAGTGTGCCATTTTTGAAAATCTGTCGACTACAAAAAATATTGAGTCGCTTCCTTGCTGCGTCTTCAGCAATCCTAGCACAAAATCCATGCTCAGGTGCTCCCACGGGGTATTCGGTACCGGAAACGGTGTATACAACCCCGTATTCTGAATTCTCCCTTTCTCCAACTGGAAAACTCTACAATGCCGAACCCACCTTCTGACATCTGTCGCCATTCCTGGCCAGTAATACTTTTCCTCGACCAATTCCCTGATCTTTTCAATGCCAAAATCACCCGCTAATCCGCCGCTATCCAACTCTCGGATTAGGTTCTCTTGCATTGATCCTCTGGGAATACACAACTGTCATCCCTTGAATAGGTATCCCTCTTGGATAAAATAATCCAAGTATGGATTTCTGTCGACACTCCATGGTTCGCGATAAGCTTCCCATGCTTTCACAAAATTCTCGTCAGTAGCATACTCCGTCTTCACCGACTCTATCATTGTTGCCTGAACTGTCACTGTGTTCAGCAATGCAACTCTTTGACTTAGCGCGTCGGAAACCTTGTTTGATTTGCCCGACCTATGTCCCAATATGAACGTATATCCCTGTAAGAACTCGACCCATTTCATGTGCCACTGATTCAAATTCGACTAATTATTCAGATACCTCACCGCTTGGTGATCTGTGTACAACACAAATTCCCTGGGCAACAAATAATGCCTTCACTTCTTTAATGCTTGGACAATAACATAAAATTCCTCTTCATAGACCGAATACTTATGCTTCGTGTCATCCAATTTTTCACTGAAGAATGCAATTGGTCGACCCTCCTGGCTCAACACTGCTCCAATTACTATTCCACTTGCGTTGCAATTGACCTGAAAAACTTTGTCGAAATCTGGGAGCGCCAACACTGGGCTCTCAGTGACCTTTTCCTTCAACTTGTCGAAAGCTCGTGAAGCAGCTTCCATCCATTTGAACTCCCCTTTGCACATGCACTCTGTCAATGGTTCACAAATCTGACTGAATCCCCTGATGAACTTCTTGTAGAAAGTGGAAATTCCATGGAAACTCCTCACTCCAGTCGCGCTTGTCAGTTCAGGCCAATCCAATATCGCCTTCACCTTCTCTGGGTCCATCACCAACCCTTTACCCGAGATTACGAATCCCAAGTATAGCAGTTCTTCCTTCATGAAGAAACATTTTTACAGGTTTACCATCAGCTTCTCTTCCTGCAACTTCTGCAATACCTGTCGAATGTGCTCCAAGTGTTCTATCTTGGTTCAACTGAAAATCAGAATGTCGTCTAGATAGACTACGACAAACTTTCCCAAGAATGGTTTCAGTACTTCATTCATCAATCGCATGAATGTATTGGGTGCATTAGTCAATCCAAATGGCATGACTAACCACTCATACAACCCTTCCTTTGTCTTGAATGCTGTCTTCCATTCGTCTCCTTCTCTAACCCGAATCTGGTGATATCTGCTCTTCAGGTCTATCTTCGTGAAGTACTTCGCCCCATTCAAACAATCCATCAAGTCGTCCATTCTCGGCAATGGAAACTGATACTTCATCGTGATTTTGTTGATAGCTCTAGAGTCTATACACATCCTCCATTCTCCACTTTTCTTCGGCGCTAATACGGCTAGTACCGTGCACAGACTCAGAATCTCTCTGATCAACCCTTTGTCCAAAAACTCCTGGACCTATCGATTGAGTTCCTGACCTTCTGTCGGACTCATCCTATGCGGTTCTTTGTTTGGAAGACTCGACCCTGGAATCAAGTTGATCTGATGGGATATGCTCCTTGTTGGCGGCAATCCTGTCGGTGTCTCGACTACTATGCTTTGAAACTCATCGAGCATCTTTCCGAATTCGACTAGAATTTTCTCCTCCATTGTCGCCTTCTCGACACATGGTCCCTTCAGAATGATAGCATAACATCCCAACTACTTCTCCTCTTCCACGAGGAACTCTTTCGCTGAACACATCAATACTCGCTTCTCCCAAAAGTTGCTCTCGCCCTGCTTACCATCGGCTTCCTCCTCCAGTTTGGGCTTAAGAGTCCTCTTCACGCCATTTTTCCACACTATGACTGTGTTGGCTCGACCATCATAGATCATTTTCTGATCATACTTCCATGGTCTTCCTAACAACAAATGGCACGCGTCCATTGGGATTACGTCGCACAGTACGTTGTTTTCTAACTTCCCAACTTTGAAGTTAATCAGGCACTGTCTGGTCACCGTCACATGGTGTCCTTTCTGCAACCATGAGATCTTGTAAGGGTGTGGATGTTCTCGACATCTCAACTTTTCTTTCTCAATCGCCACTGTCGACACAAGATTCTCAGTGCTTCCACCATCAAATATGGTCTTGCAACACCATTCGCCGATTCACACCTTCATTCGAAAGATCGCTTTTCGTTATGCCAGCTCTTGCTCGTCGCATCTATTATCCAAAACCAGTATCTTGCTGGCTGTCATGGCCCGACATTTCTTCTTACCATCCCTACTGTCGTTGGATGTCGATTCTGTTGAAATATTGTAACTTCTAAGAATATTATATTTGTACTTTATTATTCCGGAGATGTTTCAATCCTCCGTGAAGACCTTATTGTATATCCGGAGATGTTTATTCCTTCATCGGAATGTGGTAACTTGGGTTATTAGACTTCCCTAGTGGGGGTCGGCCCTGTATGTGTTATGTGGGTCAAAGGGTTATTATACCACCCTAGAGGGGTCGGCCCAGTCAATTGTAATGGGGTGTTTAACCCAGTGGTTAAGTTGGGGCTGACCTAGTTAATATAAAAGACGAGTCGGAGATGTGTATAAATAGAGGAGGTGTGTTCCTCATTTAACACACACACTCACTTGTGAATAGCGCATAGGTGAGGGAGATATCTGCTATGGAGGAGGAGGAACTCATGTCTATGGTTTACATCTTTGTATTTGCTGGTCATCTATATTAAGGAAGCTTTGCTGGGTTTTCTACCCCATGAGGGTTTCCCAGGATAAATTTGTGTCTCTTGTGTTTATGCTGTGCTTGTTATTCTTTCAGTGATCCTGTATATGCTATTGTTGCGAAATGGAATGTAATGCTGATATTTTATGTCTTATCATATTGAATCTTAACATGGTATCAGAGCTAGCCTGAAGGAAGGCAATGCATGGCACTTACGACATTTGCTTCACTTGCGACAGTTTGAAGGTTAGGGTTTTGTATAGCAAAAACCCGTCATCGTGGAAATTTCTCTATAAATCCATTTTGGAAAAGGTTCAGGATCTAAAAACTTTACAAGTCGTAGACAACATCCCCATGTACCTTTTTTCCAAAGGAAAACCTCAGATTCGTTGTACTTTGTGAGTTATGATCAGTACAAGTTAGGGTTTCTGCCTTTTCCAGATATCAGTCATAATCAGGTGACCTAGGAAAAAAGGTCATAACTTGGGTTAGGAAGCTCCGAATGAAATTTCGTAAAAATTGAAAGGTAGTGCACGGACTGCACTATCTGAGGTAACTTTTTTAGAGGCCAAAGTTGAACAAGTGATACGTGGCACACCATACAAGTTCACTCTTCTGTTTTATACCATAAACAGGTCACGTTGGCATAACTCTCTCTCAGAGAATCCAATTGAGGTCATACCTGTGGGGTTGGAAAGAAGACAGGTTCGGCTACCATAGGAAGAAGTTTCAGACCATGTGGATTTGTAGTTACACTAGAAACAATCAGGTGCATATTTCTGTCAAAACAGATTTGGATTTTGAGCACCTTCATTCTTGAATCGTCACTACTGTGGAAAATTAGTGTTTCGGAGAAAGTTGGAATTTTTGGAATTAGATTCCACGGCTGAATGCTACTTAGAAAAATCAAAATTTAGAGACCAAGATCGAATTTTTTGGTTGGTCAGAAGGGTGGTCTTGATCAAACCCTAGTTCGGGACCTTGATCAGAAAGGTGGAAAATTAGGGCTTCTGCAAAAGTTGGAATTTCTGAACTCTGTGACCACGGCTGGAAGCTCCTTAGAAAAATATAAGTTTAGAGCTTTGGATTGAAGCTTTTGATTGGGAAGAAGGGTGGGCTTCACCAAACCCTAGTTCGGGATCCTGTCTAGAAGATTCAGAAGTTTGAAAGGCAATTTTGAGGGGTCAAACTTTGGAGATTTCAAAATTGAAGTATGGTAGCTTGATCAGCTCATCAAGGCACATCTTTCCATCCATTCAGGAATTTGAAATTCAAAGTTTGAATTTTTAGGGTTTCTCTGACAAACCCTAATCTAGCTCCAGATCCAGTTTCAACAAATCAAAGTGGATTGGGTTAAAAGCAATCCTAATAGGTATGACTTGAGGAGATATAGGTATGTGTTGAAATCTTTTCATGGTTAAGTTTATGTTTGTCTTCATGTTTTTGAGATTAGTACAATTATGATTGTTTGATAATGAATTCATGTGAATGATAGAAGGAATTCATTGATTAAGGTTATGACACTTATGATTGTACTAATGCACTTGTGGTGTTGTATGAGGACAATGTTGTCTACTAACAAGATACAGGTACATCAAGAAAGACAAATCAAGTTCTATGACCATGATGACATAGGGACAAAGACTCATCCATAGTCTTTGACCACATAGAATATCTAGTTACAAGGTATGTATGACCTTGTTCTATTATTCTTAACCTATGAGTTATGCAGGTTCTAGCACAAGGTCTCTAAATCATTGAAGAGAACAAAGAAGATATTGTTTGGGTATGTTAATACATAATCAAGCTTGATAATCCAGGTATGTTTTCCTATATCAAGTTAGAATCCTACTTTGTTAGGATCTTAGGTAAGTATACCTATGTATGAAATGATCATGACCATACATACTTAAGATTATTTAGAATCATAATGTTTTGATAATATTGAGATTATACTAATGAATGTATGTTTGTGTATGAGATCATGAGGATGACACTAGTGCACACTTGAGCATGCATAGTGGTACAATATGAATAGAAGATCAAGCGGGAGGCAACCACACAACCATAAAAGATAAGTATTTGAATTGACATGAAATAGTAAATGATATTGCTTGGAATAGTTGTATGCACATTTAGAATGTATCATGCATAGTGTGTCTTAACACCCAAAAAGTGCTCACTAGCTCATTTCCTTATTCACATGACCCATTTGTCCACTTTTTCACCATTTGAGCCTCTAAAGCCACCAAAAGGTCACCAAAAGACCTCAATACACCCCTTTTTCCACTCAAAATGAATATTTTTCCTCAAAAAGCATAAAAAACCCTCAAAAAGGGTCCAGAATTCCCAAAAATATTAAAAATATTCAAAAAAAGAAAAAGGAGGGAAAAGGTACCTAAACCATGTTGGTCAATACCATTGGTTTCCTTAAAACCATAATGGTATTCCCCACCACCAAAAACT
The DNA here is from genome assembly GCA_027924585.1 of Larix kaempferi. NCBI lineage: Eukaryota > Viridiplantae > Streptophyta > Pinopsida > Pinales > Pinaceae > Larix > Larix kaempferi. The sequence goes on along the minus strand of BSBM01000769.1, from coordinate 7,965,364 downwards.
ATAAAAAGGTGGTAGGGGCTCCTCACTTTCCATCCATTCATTATCCTATCCTCATGCTGTCAAAATCTCCCATGAGCTTTTGACCATTGTAGCTATCTTGGAGAAGGGACCTTTGGAGCTTCGAGCTACTCACCTTGGAAGTTGCTCAACAATCTTCACCATTTGGAGGTATCACCATTGCAAGCACTTGCTTGCCCCTATTCTTAATACAAAATCATTTTTTACATATTGTCAATTGTTTTTGCTTTTCATAATATTTCCATTGTTTGCTTATTTATTTCACATAGATCCATGATTAATATAGTTTAAAGTAGTTTGTTATTTATTTCTATTGAAACTGCTGCTACTAGTTAGCAGGTGCCCATTGCACTAAGCTTGGTTGCAAAACCAAGCCAACAGTTTTTTGCGACTCCGCTGCTTTCGAATTCTTAGATCTCAGTTTTTAGCTTTAGATCTTAGTTTTTGTTAGTTTAATTCATAGATCTGCCATCTTAGACAGCAGATCCATTGTTGTTCTAGATCTTGGCCCATTTTATTGCCATTAACAGCCCAAAATTTCCATTTTTGGGTTCATTTTTCGGCGTCTATTTTCGGCTTTCGCCTCGCGCCTTTTTGCCTGACAGTTGCGCGGCTCATCGCAACTTTTCGGCTTTTTTCCGCGCGGCTTCGCGGCCAATTTACGCGCTGCACATCGCGGCTTTGCGGCCATTTTCCGCGCTGCACATCGCGACTGTGTGACGAAAACCCGCGTTGGCCATCACGACTGTGTGCCAGGAATCTGCGCTGCACATCGCGGCTTCACGGCCGAAACCCGCGCGGTCCATCGCGGCTGTTTTCCCGAAACCCGCGATGCAAGTTTTTTCAATTCAGCCATTTTTTTAAAAAATATTTTTTGCTGTATTTTCTGCCCATTTAGCATATTTTTTTTTACCATAACATTGGGAAGATTTGAATTAAAAAACAGTGGCAAGCCACTGGGTTCATTACATCGAAAGAGAGTTTCTATAACTCAGTGATTCAAAAAACCTAGCAGACTTGCTTCAATATGTAAAAGCTACTTGGAGATAGCTATTTCAGCGAACCTGTTCGGCTGCGTGTCATTACATCTGTCCGGGACTGGGTAGATTTTTTTTCCTTTTGGTAACGGTCTGCCATTCGCTACTTTGGTCTTGATCGTGGGTTTCCCGCTGACCTCGTGCTTCTTCAGCATCGGCCATATCCGCCCAGCTTGAGGCTCGTTGGATTGTCTTTGGCGATGTGGGCAGTGGTCTTTCTGCTGGTTCTGTTTCTAGAATGAGTTCTTTGGAGTCAGAGTCGGCTTCCTCTTCCAGGACTGATGCCGGGATCTTCCCTTCAGCTTGCTTCTCCGGAGGTGCATCCTTCCACCAGGTGGGCCTTTGGCTTCGGTGCGATCTTCTTTTTTCGGCTGATTTCTCGCAGTTCTGGGAAATATGTCCTGTTTCATGGCATATCCTGCATCTGAAGCAGAGATTCTCATAGTCAATCCTCTGGGTCCAAGAGTATCCCTTGCCGCAGAGAGAGATTTCTGCAGGGAACCCCTTTTTGAAGTCCATTTCTACACAGATCCTTGCAAACGTGGTTCGTTCTAAGCTTTGATCTGGACTAGTGCTGAGATATTTCCCGAGACCATTACCTATAGCTTCCAGAGATTTGGCCCCCCAGAAATGCAGAGGGAGAGACGGGAGCCTTACCCAGACCGGAGCGGAGGAGATGGAAGTGGTGGATGGGTCAAAGTCAGGGGTCCATGGTTTCATAGACAGCCCAGCTCTGCCCCAGAACCACGGCCCTGAGCTAGAGACCTTGAATCTGTCATCAGAGGATTCAAAAATAGCCACGATGAAACCCTTGGCACAAGGGCAAGCTACAACCTCACCATCAAGCAGAGGGGACCAAGACGAGGAGATCCAGGAGCGGAGATCTTCCAGGGTAGGCCAGAGGCCATTGAATCTGCACACCAAGGCGGAATTGCTTAACACATCAGCAAACTCCAGGGCGACCTCCGGCATCTGGATGGAGATCGCTGGGGATTCTGGGATCGCAGCAGGAAGGGCAGAGGGCTTCCCCCGTCGAGAGGCCACATCTTTGAAAGAAGGGTTGTCCCTCCGAAGAGAGGCCACGACCTTGGAGAAGGAGGGAGGAGGGGCGGCACTGGAAGAAACCCCAGGAGGAGGTCGAGCAGGGGAAGCCCGCGCAGGAGAGCTGCAACCAAGCTCGGCCGCCATGGCACCACCATCCGAACGGACGCCAGCTGAAGGGGAAGCCGAAGGGGAACCAAGCGAAGCAGAGGAAGCAAGGACGCCTGAATCAGGAGGAGCGCGCGATGCAGCATAAGGGCCGCCACCCAAAACGAAGCACTCAGGGATCGCCATCAGGGGGACGCAGGAGCAGGACGCCGGGAGGGAGCCAGGAGGCCGAGCAGCCAGCGGGAGGCCGCGAGGCAAACGGGCCAAAGCCCTAGCCGCGCAGGAGCAGGAACCCTAGCTATTCAAAATCTCTCATCTGAAGGTATCTCTATATCCTTATCCCATTTAGCATATTTTACAATATTAAATTTCCTGCATTTTTACAGCCATAAGAAATCTTTTACTATTTAAAATGCTTCATTAAAAGTCTTTTTACAAAATTTTCAGAAATTGAAAGAGAGATTTTTCTGCATTTTATCTAGCTCAAGGTTTTACTGTTTATTTGCTCAACACATTGGCTAAGCAATTTTTAAGAGATCCATTTATTTCATAAAGTATTTATGTTATTTGCTTCCCTTTTATTTCAAAGATCCATTATTTTTTAATAGTTTTTTCAAGCATTTACATTTCAAAAACGCCTTTATTTTTTGCAAAACTGGAAACGTCTTTTCTTTCATTTGTAAAATCGCCCAAGCGAGGCAAATCAATTTCAGTTTAAATACCACACTTGCACCCACTCTGCCACTAATTTAAACTGAGCCTTAAAGTTTACCTTAAACTCAACCAACTTTTAACCCCACTTGGGGAGCACTTAAAATAATTTTGTAGTTAGGTAGAATTGAGGCGATAGGTGTTCCAATAACACCCCTCAGTTATTACATTTGAGACATAGCTATTGTCCATTAGGGAACAAAAATCCCCCAGTATTTTTTGGCACGGTCACAACCAGTTTATCAGAGGGCCTCTCCCCTAGGAGGGTTGAAGTCGCCAGAGTTGTTCCGGAGGCCTGAGTGGAATACCGCAATCCATTCAGTAACCGAAGGCTACCTCTCGCAGTTCTCAGGGTATCCCTGTATGGGGGTACTGCGGTAAAAGGACCAAACGGCAGATTCACCTTTTCTGAACGTGTCATGAACAGGGTATCCTAGTTGCCACTCTTTAGGATTGTCTACCCGGTTTCCCTCCCGGTAGGGGGAGATCTAGCCGTTGATTCAATACTCTATATCGTCTGACTTGGATTTCATCACCTTGCAGAGGATATCATTTGTTGACTCACAATACTTCTAGCTAGGTGTTTGCATGATACATTACCCACCTTTGGTCTAGTAGCACCTCTTTTTTTTTCTAGAAATTGTTTGACTGTTGGTATTCTGACCAATTTTGTTGCATCCCTCCACTTATTATAGCACAGCTGCTATAATAAGTTCTTTTTGAGGTTGATTTTTTGGCCTGAGAGCCTTTATTTTCACTCCCCCTTTTGCACTCATTGTTGCATTAGGGTTTCGAGTTTTTTACATCACCACCTTACACTGAAAATTTTTAAACAAAAAACATATTTCTCACCATTAAGAATTTTAGACGATCTCGTCGTCTTCAGGGTGAACCCCCAGAGTTCAGTCTACTTGGCTCTCCACGTCACCGACTTCGAGCCTTATCCCTTGAATCGGCATGTCATCGTCCAAACATACAGTCATCCAATTCTGACACGCCTCACTTCACATCTGATTCTGAGGCTGAATCCGAAAACCTTACTAAGTTATTTCCAACCAACCTCATGGCTGGAACACAATACGACCCACTTTTTACCAGTACTATTGGAGATACATCCACAAACCCTTCCACTACTGTGCCATCCATGGTAACAACAACCCCCCTAGGCATGCCTAATATGGGGGATACTTCACCTTTAGGTATGCCCAACACAGGACTACCTCATATTATGGGTATGCCAAACATAGGGGTCACACCCCCTCTCATTACCACAAACCAGATCCCAGGAATTCCTGGCACTATTCCTAACCCTAGTGTAACCCATGTCGCACTTGGAAACACTGGTCCATACCAAACCACAGCTGTTGGAGGCCACATACCTTCAATACCTAGCATACCCTTAGGCGTTACTGGAGCACTACATAATGCCACCATGAATAGTTATGTCCCAGTCACTACGCCACACCCATCTGCTAGTTTACCTTACATGGCTAGTCTGAACTTACCAAACTTAGCCAGGCTAACCAATGATCCTATCCGGCACAACCCTACATGGCCACCCATGCCTACGAAGCTCCCCTCGGACATACCCAAGTTTGAAGGAAAACCTGGAGAGGACCCTCAAAACCACATAATGTCTTTTCACCTATGGTGTTCATCTAACTCCATAGTGGATGACTCCATTCGTCTAAGACTATTGCAACGAACGTTCACTAGCTCTGCAGCCAAGTGGTGCATCGAACAACCACATGGGACCCACTAGACTTTTACGTCTCTTGCCTCCACTTTCCTTCAGTTTTTCCAGCTACCTGTACGTTACGATGCAAGAGTTGAAATATTGTTGTCTTACAGACAAAACACAACTACCCACATCATGGACCACATCCATGAGTGGCACAAACGTCGTAGTCTCTGTAAGATTAGACTGGATGACCGTATATTTTTGGACTGGTTTCTTAAATCACTCCTACCCCTCATAGCAAAAGACATCGCTTCCGAACGACCCCAGTCAGAGGAAGAAGCTATCCTAAAAGCTCAACAATTCGACCTAATTTATGCTCAATCAGGCTATCTCTACACCATCATACCAGATGCCCCACGAGGCGATTCTTCATGCGGTGACACGCCGGGGGCATCACATGCCGCCGATGGTATTATTGGCCAAGTCACACCGCAAATTAAACCTTTTAGCATGGTGAGCACCATAAATGCCCCAGACCTCTCTAGGGCTACATCTAATTCTGGAGCGACAACTTCCTACGCTCCAATGAATCAAACTCACCACACTCATGGACCCTCTTGTCCACAACATTGCTATGGGAAAGCTCCATCGGCATATGTACCACCCACATACTATAACCAACCGGTTACCCAGAACCCAACTCATTTCCTGCCACAACCAATATATTACCCACAGCAAGCTACAACAGCTAACCCAACACCTCCAATAGCTCAAGGTTACCAACAACCCCAGCATGTAACTAGACCACCTCTAGCCCCACCAGCTTATTATCCACCACAACCTGCTCCTGCACCTGTGGCAAATCAAAATCCTCCCACTGCTCAAGGGCAAGTGTACACACAACACAATCAGCCCCAACATCAAAACAACCAGCGCAACCAGGGTGGATAGCAAAACCGTGGAAGAGGACGTAACCACGGCAACAACCAACAACATCATCAAGGTCCACCACCTCCTAATCCTCCACATAATAACAACACTGCTCCTCCCAACCAGAATCCGGATCGTCATCCCAAGCAGCCCAAAAATAATAACCTCAGAACAAACCATCCTTGTTCTATTTGCGGGGTCTATGGCCACTACACACATGCTTTCCCACATTTGGAGTGAGCTCGGCAACTCTGGACTGATGATGCCCATCGTCAAGGGCAAGCGACTCCTCAGGCGCCACCGAACCCCCCACCCCCTCAACAACAACCGTTGGTGCTGCAAAACCCCCTACCAACCCAAGGCGTAGTGAACACTCAGCCATTGGCTCCCCCTCAAGGCAACACGCCACCACAACAACAGATCACTTATGCCGCTCCCGATCAACCCATGTTCGATTCAGGTACCCACCACTTGTTAATGATGCCATTCGCTGATGTCAACCTCCAAACTCGTCGGAACCAATATGTCTCCACCCCCGAAGACCCTCCCGCCGACAAAAACACTAACGCTCATCCCATTGATCAGACGTTACGTATACCTCCGGTTCCACTTGATGGCGCCTCTAAAGCACCTCGCTTCCCACTTCGTCGCATCAACAATAACCCCAACGCTCGTGCTGCGTCAAATTACAGCATTGTAGATGACTTATCCCAGTCTCTCGCAGCCATGTCTGCTTTAGAAGTCTTAAAAAATTGTCCTTCACAACGCAAGACTTTTCTCTCTGCCATTGGTGCTATTGACCTCAATGATTCACAACTTATGGCATTCGATTCAGACCAATCCGAACCACGCCTGCCTTCCACTTTAGCATTCCAAGTTTCTGTTTCCGTTCGGAATCTTGTCATCCATCGGTGCATTATCGATGAAGGTGCCTCTACATGCGTTATGTCCACATTCGTTTGGCAGAAGTTGGGATCACCTACTCTCCAGCAGTCCACCACTGCATTGCGAGCCTACGACGGCCATTCGGCTCAACCCCAAGGTCTGTTAACTAATGTTCCCGTCCAGCTAGCTGGTAAAACCGTGCTCATTGACATAGAAGTTATTAATTCCCAACTTGATTATAACCTCCTACTTGGTCGTAGCTACATGTATGCCATGCGGGCAGTTACCTCATCCGTTTTTCGTACCATGATGTTCCCCCATGACGGACACGTGGTCAAGGTCGACCAACTCACCTATTACAATCCCAAGGCCCCCGCTGCACCCGAAAATGTTCTCCCCATGGTTGAACAACCTGTTTGTGGTGCAACTACATCGTTTGTTTCCTCCGTGGGACCCGGACTTTACTCCAACACGCCGATGACTTCTACATTCCAATCCATTCCACCCCCATCACCAGCGCCCAAAGTATCTGACCTATGTACCCTGTCCCATAATACACAACCAATCAACAATCAACCGCCCTTCTTACCTAAACCACCATTGGTCCCTAGTCACATTGGTTTTACACCCATCCACACAATCCCCTTTCTATTCCCTCCCTCGGGCGTAGTAAGCGCTCCGGTTATGGCTACCCTTAGTCTCCCCGAGTTAACCTTGGGATTACCCGTGTGGTATATTTCGCCTCCCGTTCCCCCACCGACACCGAATGTCGTCCTGCAACCGGTGCAACCCATTGTCACTACTACTCAACCACCTCCCGGTGTCACCACCCCTTCGTCATCAACGAATCCCCCTCCTCTTACCAAGCCCACTGGGGCCAGAGGCCCACAACCATACACCACTGTACCCCCTCCCAAAGCAGTTAAACCCCCTCCCGTGTTTCGTGCTCCCCCCAAATGCTCGTTGTGCGATGAGTTAGGCCATCCGACTCACCAATGTCCACAATTACCTGCGTTACAAGAACACATGCAAATGCTTGACGACAACCCCAACATCCCGGTTGTCGAACTAGATCCAAACCCTAAGCCTCGTGATAAATCACTACGTACAAACCACCCTTGTGCCATATGCGGTATTTACGGCCACTACTCACATCACTGTCCTAATCTCCCAGACTACAGAGCAACTCTTTACGAGATGAATAATTTTGACCTTGAGACGACACCCACCACAATGGAGGAGATCTACCCTCTCGTATCACCCCCATCCAGAGAGATTAACACCATTTATATGGTCTCTTCCACTACCACTCCCTCGTCAGACGATTTGACCACTCAAAGTTTCCACAATGATGAGGAGATTCTAGAGGCTCTTCCTGATTACCCCTAGGAATACATGCACCATCGTTCCTACTTCCTCCCAGAACAGTCCTCCTCCACCACAGCCACCCAATTTGCGGTCGAGTCCAAATATTTCCTTCCTACTAAAGTCGACTGGTTTAAGGATCCTATTCCTGCTCCTGATGCCTTTGAGGAAGGTAACATGGCCAATATTTCACCCATCATCCACATCGATATCTCCGACCCACCTGGTGCCTCCTGCAGTGAGCATGAGATTGGAGAAAACAAAAAACTTTTCCGAGAATTCCGTGATATCTTTTCCTGGTCCTATACCGAAATGTCGGGTCTTGACCCCGCCATTATAGAGCACCACATTGACACATGGCCTGATGTACCCCCCGTTTGTCAAAAACAGCGACCCATTCATCCTTCCAAGCTCCCCGCTGTTAAGGCTGAGGTTGAGAAACTTCGCAAAGCAGGATTCATTTATCCTATTGCTTATACAACTTGGGTCTCAAACCCCGTTCCCCTTAACAAAAAGCAAGGCACCCTTAGAGTATGCACTGACTTCCGTGATTTAAACTGAGCTTGTCCCAAAGACAACTTCCCCACGCCACACATTGACCAACTCATTGATGCGTGTGCGGGACATGAAGTCCTATCTTTCATGGATGGTTTTTTCGGATACAACCAGATTCAGATCCATAAGGAGGATCAGTACAAGACTGCCTTTACCACCCCATGGGGCACCTTTGCTTATCGTGTCATGCCTTTCGGCCTCAAAAATGTTGGTGCCACCTTCTAGCCGGCCATGACCTATTGTTTTCACGACTTGGTCCATATCCTGCTAGTCTATCTTGATGACCTTACAACTCGTTCCCGGAAACGATAGGCCGGTTATTGGGTTTCATTGTTTCCCATCACGAAATTACTGTTGATCCCCTAAAAGTCAAAGCCATCTTAGACCTTCCCTCTCCTCGCACGCTTCGGCAACTCCAGAGTTTACAGGGGTGGTCCAATTTCCTTCGTCGCTTCGTTCATGATTACACCACCAAAGTTCATGGATTCTTACATCTGCTTCGTACCCAAACACCCTTTGCATGGGATGAGCAAGCGGAATCAGCATTCGAAGCCCTCAAGAAAGCTCTCACACAAGCCCCCTTGATCTCCCCTCCGGATTTCTCTCAGGACTTCATCCTTTACGTCTCGGCATCCGAACATGCCGTATCCGGAGTCTTGGTTCAAGAAGATGCCTCTCACCAAGAGCATGTCATTTATTACGTCAACCAAACCTTGTCTGGCCCACCCCTACATTACCCATACAAGGAAAGATTAGCGCTAGTTGTAGTCTTTTCCGTCCAAAAATTGTGACACTACATTATGCTCAGTCATACCACAGTTGTCGCCGACTCCAACCCTATGGTCTATCTCCTAAACCGGCGTCTCCTACAAGGTCGTGTTGCTAAATGGGTCATTATCCTCCAGGAATATGACCTCACTTTCCGAACCCCTAAGAGCACTAAATCCCTTTCACTTGCCCAGCTCATCACCGATCTCCCCTCCCTTCTACCGTCCCCACAAATCTACGATGAGTTACCCGACAATCACTTATTCATTATCTCGTCTGATGACCCATGGTACGGTGATATTTTGCTATACCTTCGCACGCAGAAGTTCAGACCCCACATCAATCGTGACGGACGCCATCGTATCCGACACCACGCCCCTCGATACCTCTTTTTAGGGAATGTACTTTATCGACGTGGCATTGATAGCATCGTACAACCCTTCCTATCCCATAGCGAGGCAGAGCAAGTCCTCAATGATTGCCATAGCGGTGCCTGCGGAGGGCATTTCTCCAGCATGGCCACCGCCCAAAAGATCATTCAAGCAGGTTACTTTTGGCCGTCATTATTTACTAATTGTATCACCGTAGTCAAACACTGTCAAAACTGCCAACTTTTTGCCCCAAAAGCAAGAACCCCACCTGCCCCCCTTCATCTAGTCGTCACTGCCATACCATTTTGCAAATGGGCCATCGATTGCAATCCCACGTCAGCCGGCGGTCACAAACACATTATTGTGGCCGTCGATTATTTCACCAAGTGGGCGGAGGCCATGCCAACCTACAACTGCAAAGCCGACACCGCAGCACGATTTTTTCTCAACCATGTTATTGCTCGTTTTGGAGTGCCAAAGCAACTCGTCTCAGACCACGGTTCTCACTTCGAAGACGCCGTCTGGAGAGAACTGTCAACCTTACTGAAATTTGAACACCATTTCTCCTCCGCCTACTACCCCCAAGGAAACGGCCAAGTCGAAGCAATCAACAAAATTTTGAAAACCATCCTCCAGCGCACTGTAGACAAACACAAATCAAATTGGCACCACATGCTCTTCCCGACACTCTGGGCCTACCGCACGTCAACCAAAACTGCCACCGGTTTTACCCCTTTCCACTTAGTTCACGGTGTAGAATTCGTCCTCCCCATTAAGTGCCAGATTCCAACCCTACATATGGCTGTTGAACTCCTACCGGACACTGCCCCAATTGAGAAACGCTTACTACTCCTGGAGAAGGCTGATGAAGATTGGTGCTCAGCCCATCAAACCATGGAAGCAGCCAAGAACCGATCCAAATTGAATTATGATAAACATGTCCACCCAAGAACTTTTACTGAAGGGGACCTTGTCCTCGCCTACGATCAGGCTCATGATAAAACCGGGAAAGGAAAGTTTGTGTCCATGTGGCAAGGCCCATATATTATTCACACTTGCCTCGGACAGGGGGCATACATTCTGACCGATTCAGAAGGCAACCCCCTCCGCAACCCACGCAACGGGTTGTACCTCAAGCGATTTTACCCATAGTAAATCTGATGGACACCACCGTCCATTATTATACAGTATTATTGTCTTTTTCCACAAAAATTTCAAAAAACCTAAATATTTGTTTTCTCTACATGACCATAGATGGATCCTGTTCCACTCTGCTACGTCGATTTCGCTGATGGTGCAAGCCGTTGGTCCCCCAATCTGGCCTCCGCAGCTTGGGTAATATATTCCCCTTCACATGAGTTGATCCACATCGACGACGTGTGTTTAGGTGCTGCCACCAACAACCAAGCTGAATACAATGCCGTGACCGGTCTCCTGGCCGCAGCTCTCCAAATGAGCATACATCACCTCAACGTTTTCTTGGACTCACAACTCCTTGTTTCCCAGCTCAACAATGATTACCAGGTACGCGATCCATGTCTTTTCAGAAAATTTTTGCGCACTAAACAAATGGTTCGACAGTTTGAATCCATTTCATTTACACATGTCCCAAGAAACCTCAATAGTGTAGCAAACCATATGGCCAACAACATTCTGGACTAGCACACCAATCAAATCTTATCATAAACAAATAATGCATCCACGTGCATAACATGTGCCTCCACGGGCATATATGAACAAAAAACAATGAATGCATCCATGTGCATACACAACTATATACCAACATCATATATATATATATCAAAACATGTCATAGGTGCCCTCAGCACCCAATATACAAAAATACATCAGCCGTACAAAAAGTGCTTCCCCATATGCTCATCAGCATTTGGGGGCAGATAAAATAACATCTAATCATCACGGTCCCTAGGCTCCTCTGGCGCCTCCTCCGCTGGCCCCGCCGGATCATGCTAAGCCCAAACTCTCCTCTCTGCTGGCCTCGCTGGATCATCCTGTACACGAATCCTCCTCTCCGTCAGCCCTACCGGATCATCCCGACCACCATCCCTCCACTCGGCCGCCAGCAACGCTGCCCTCAGCAGGATCGAGCGCCACTCACGCGACGCATCGAAACATCGCTCGACGATGTCCCGATCTAAATCTCTCCACCCATCCTCTGGGAATCCCGCCAGAATCATATCCAGTGTCTCTCTGACACCCTACAAAGCATCATCTCAAGGACCAGCTCCTCGACCGCGAGCCCCAAATCCTCGACCATGCGGAGGCGGTGCCGCTGCAGCAGGTGGAGCAACCACCATCGCCCGTCCCCTACGAGCCACATAGTCGGCCAGTGGTACAGGACCAACATCTGCACAATCACGCAAGTAAACCATCATATACATATCTAACTATAATGATAACAGATAAATCTAAAAACACATGATATAGTAGAGAACAAAACACAAAACATACCATCTAAACCCCAGGCCTGTCCCTGGGCTCGAGGCATCTCCGGATCTCCTCGATAATCCATACCAGCATATGGATAGTCCTCAATCAGCAGGGGGATCTGCTCCCACTGCTCGTACATCTCCTGCGAAAAGAACCCACGGATACCACCACCACCGCAAGGCATCATCTGCCCCCACCGCACCATCCGCGGCTCGCTCACCAAACCATCCCGAACCAACACCCATGGCCGCAAAGTCGGTACCCGCTCAAGGAAAAAACAACATAAAAAGGAGGCATAACAGAACTCTCCCCCCTCCCGACTGACCTTGTCCAGATCTCTCCGGACACCATCCAAAAACATCTGACCCCATGCATAGTAGGTCCCCCTCAGCACAGAATCCACCATCATCGTTTGTCCCCCCCCGACAAACGATGTGGCGCCGCGGCACCCAACACCCGCAGAACACAAGCTCCGACAGCCCGCATGTCCCACTCCCGCAACGATCTCAGACTCAGAGCGCTGTTCTGCACAATCGCCCCAGCAACATAGAAGGTCTCCAAGAGATCCGCCATGTCCACACCTGCCGGAATCCTCAGCAGAAGATCCCCAACCTCCCCTAAGTGAGGTAATCCGGTAAGGAAATACACATCTGTAAGGGTGATCTCCAACCTCTCACCCCCAACAATAAAGGCACCCTCTGCAGGAACCCACCAACTCACCAATTTGTTCAGTAGCGGTCTTACTGAACGCATTGGTGGAATCTGAGCAAACTTTAGCAGTCCACTCACCGCTAGAGCCTGCCGGACCCCCTGATCAGTATGAATCCGAACCATCAAATCTTCCTCCATCTCTCGCTCTCACCATGACACCAATGGCCTCCTCAACATCCTACCAAAAAACAAAGAAATTTTTAGCACCAGGGCAAAATTTTCAAAAAATACCATCACGGCTTTTCCATCAAAAGCCGCGATGATCATCATGGCTTCCATACAAGAACCCGCAATGAACATCGCGGGTATTGGCCAGACAGTCGCGATGAACATCGGGACTATCTCCCCCATACTCGCGATGAACATCGCGACTTTCAACCTGACAGTCGCGATGAACATCGCGACTGTCAGCCTCAAACCCGCGATGTCCATCGCGGCAAAAGAGCTGAAACCCGCGATATTCCACGTTGGAAGGCCAACATGGAATTTCGCGGCCTTCGGGGGCCTGCCGCTAACCAAAAAAGACATAATTGAAAAGGCTAAGGCAAATAGGGTTACCTGAAACTCGCGGAATCAAAAACCAATGGTCAAATCTCCCGAAAATCAAGAAAGAGCTCTGACTACTATGCCAAACTCACACGTAACAATGACACGTCATATGGGCCCCACGCCCTATTTATAGAAATTCCACCATTTTTCAAACAACCATTCTGGTGTCATACAACGTCCGTTCCTCAAACCGTTGGTACCGTTGGAATCAACACAGCGAGAATTTCATGATAGTTCTTTCCTTTTCCTATTTTCATCAGGTCCATTTTTTGACCATTTTTTGGACACCCTCATTGCCTCGATTTGCGTGCCACATCGGTCGTCGTCCATTTTTGACAAGTCTTATATCGCCGGATTCAGTTTTCCGCGCTCGTGATGATGCTTGAGATCATTTCTCGCTCTCATGCCCAGATTTTTCGGGCATGTTTTCCTATGCCCCCTCGTCGCCTCGGTTTGCATGCCACATCGGTTGTTCTCCATTTTTGACAAGTCTTATATCGTCGGATTCAGTTTTCCGTGCTCGTGATGACGCTTGAGATCATTTCTCGCTCTCACGCCTAGATTTTTTGGGCATTTTTCCCATGCCCCCTCGTCCCCTCGGTTTGCGTGCCACATCGACCGTCGTCCGTTACTCAAACACACCGAATTTAAACAACAATAAATTATTTGAAAAATATTCACGGTGCGCCTATGCCACGTCAGTGCACCGTGATCCGGTGCCTTGACATGACATAGAAGCACCAACGATTTTGTGTTCACAAGTTTGTGAGTGGTGCACTTATATACTGGAATCACTGACAAGCGGTGCGCTACAATATATATGCCACACCGAGAGTTATATATCAAAGATTTTAAATTGAATTTGATGGTGTGCCTAAGTCTTATTACCGCACCGTCATGCAAACACACTGAATTTTTAAATTATAAATTATTTAATATATATTAACGATGCACCTATGCCAAGTCAGCGCACCGTATAACCGGTGCCTTAACGTGACATAGGAGCACCGTTAATTGTGTTTACAAATGTTTATCAAAGTGTCATCGGTGCGCCTATTTCATGTAATTGCACCGTTCCCAATGTGATGACGTGACATACGCGCACTGTATAAATGATTATGGATTTATTGTACCAATATCGATGTGCTAGACAATAAAAAGCACCGAAACTCCGGTGCCCTTTATTGTACTAAACACACCGGTGTCTATTAGAATTTATTTTTTTAGTATATGTATCAACGGTGAGCTTACTCCACGTCAGTGCACTGACATTCGGTGTGCATGAGTAGCATAAGCACACCGTTGAACGTTTATTATATTTTTATTAATTTATAAGGTCACCAGTGCATGTATTACATTTAAGGGCACCAGAATGCCAACGCTCTTCAATGTGTAACACACCGGTGACCATTTATGGGTTTTTTTATCGTTCTTAGCGGTGTGTTCACGTCGTTCGGTGCAATTTTTTTAATTTAAAAAAAATGGAAATTTAAGGGTGAATTTTAAAAACTAAACCGCAAAAAAATTATTTTGTGAAGTAATAAACATTTTACCTGTTGAACGACGCATCGGGGAGGCATATTGGCGATGTATGGTAAATTTGAATTTTTCCAAAACGGTTTGGAAAAATTCAAACAAACCAAACCACCAATAAAATGCAAGGATGCGTCCACGTGGACCACGGATGTCAGGGCATCCAAGTAGGTAAAGGGAGGCATTGGTGCAGAGGGGCTCAAACGCACTGAAGTTCGGTAAAAATGATTTTTCTGCCGCGGTAATGTTTTTTTATTAAACCCTGCACCTGTGCAGTCGATGTTAGGATGCACCGGTGAGATCAAAGGCTGCATGCACTGGAATTATCCGATGTTAAAATAATTTTTTTTTAATAAAAATGTTTTTCAATGCGTTATGTTTATAACCACGCACCAGTGCAATCCAAGGTCACATGCATCGGAATTAGACAATGTTAAAAAAATAATTTTTTAAATAAAATGATCTTTGATGCATTGTGTTGATCCTCACGCATCGGTGCAGAAAGACTAGTTAGTGCACCGGGAATGGTTTTAAAATATTTTGTCAATTATAAACTCTTTTATTTTTATTTTCGATTAACCGAATGTCGGTGCGTTAAGAGCTTTGGAATGCACCAGTGTGTTTAACTAAGGACACACCGTAGTAGACTTTTGAGATATTTTTTTAATAAAATATATTATAAAATAATTTTCAGTGTGTTAGGGTTTGATGAAACGCATTGGTGCGGTTATGGTTAATGAACGCACCGTGTTTAGTTTTTTAATTAAATTATTTAATTTTTGGTAAATGTGGGCGGTGTGATTGTTTCTAAATATTGCATCAGTACAGATATATGTGATGTAACACACCACTATTGTTATTTGGAATTTATTATGGTTTGGTATCGACATTTTTTGGTCATGGTGCGACAAAATATCATACGTCGATGAACGCACATGTGCGCTAATGTCAGGGATGCATCGGTGCTATTATGTTGAAAGCACACTGTAGTAAAAAACTTCCGCTAAAGCCTCCAGCTGCTCGCCTCAGCTACTAACCTCTACTAGAAATGGATATTTGGGCTCTTTTGTGAGGAGCATACACTATAACCTTCGCTGAAGGGTCTTTTTCTTGTTGTGATATTAATATATGAATAATTGGCATGTATTATTTCTTTGAAGCAATCATGTTGAATATTCTTATCAATGCACTAGTGCACTTCTATCTCTCCTATTCCCCAACCTACACAGTTTGTGAAAATTACTAGTGACAATGATAACAATGGTGTAGTTGTTATCTTTAGAAGCATCAATGTATTTATTAAATCCAATTGCACCAATCATTATTGTTTATCTAAATCATTGGTGTGTATATTAGTTTATGCATCGTAATATATTGTAACATTTGTGATAAAATTAATAGTAGCATTAACAAGATCATTAATGGGAATGTTGTTGTTTTGGTCTTTAAAACCAATGATGTGTTTATAACATTGATATGCACCAATGAGGTTAACTAATTAAAAATAATCTGTGTGTATTAGCAGTTTGATCATGCATTTATGTACGTATCACACTATTCAGTCAATTCATGGATATTAGGTATATCCATGAGGTTGTTGGATTGGCATAGGAAGCTCTCCACTCTTTCAAAACAAGAAGCTACCTACCATTGTGATGAAACTATACCCACCTAAAAATCTTATGACTGCTATTATTGGCTATATATAAGACTCCTCTCGATTGACATAGGATTCATTGGTTAAGTTGTAAATTGGATTATGGATTGTGTCTCGACCATTTTCTTTTTAGTTCTAATTAATGGTGTTGCTGCTCCTTTTTTCAAGCCTGCCCATGGAATACGACAAGGTTTTCCTCTTACCCCATATTTATTTATTTTAGTCATAGAAAGTTCAAGCATGACATTATTATCAACTCCTAGAGAAAGGCAAATGCAAGGTGTAAATGTAAGAGGCTTAGAGTTTTTAACTCATTTACTCTTTATAGATGATATACTTGATCCATGTCACAGTTGGCATTGTTTTTGAATGCTAACTTCGACTGCTCGAAGTCATCGACTTTGACACAACTTTGATACGTCCCGAATTCGACATGACTTCGACAAACTCAACAACTTCGACAAGTGCAGTGACCTCAAACAGTTTCACGACGTCGACTTGCAGCATCGACCTGCGACTTGTGATTGTCGAACTACGACATATTGTCTCTCTGTCTTCCAGTCGACTGTAACGGTTGAACTTCCGAAACCGCTCTAACTTCTCTTGTAACTGAACGTAATGGGAAAGAACCCAAGCGTCTCAGCATTCTATATAAGCATGTATATTTTTGTAACATACATCGATCATAGTTCATGGTATTTAAATCCAGTGATAGAGAACTCAGTTCGCATTCCTGCATATTGTCTGTGCGTATGTGTTTATCTGTGTATTGTATTCCTGCTTTTCTTCTCATTCGTGTGCTTTCGCCATAACAAATCCAACTCATTCAATCGAACTATTGTCCCCCTCGTGCTTCCTGGGCGCGTGCGGATCATTGTTATCAGAGCATCATCTTTTTTCGTGCTTAAGTTTTGCGTATACCCTTCCTTTGAAGTTATCTGACTTATGCCTATTCAAACATACTCGCAATCTCATCAATCCAAGCAGACACTACCTCCATAGATGGCAGGATAAATAGATGATAGACATGCAGCAAGCACTGGCTCGACAACGGACTGAAATGTTCACCCAGTTCAGTGAAATTCTCACACGATTTTCTTTGACATACGGAGGATTTTCGACGTGAACTAACTCCGACAAAATAAGCCCCTTCAAAGTGCAAGTGAATCTTGACATACCGAATCTAGAAGGCAATATTTCCGCGGAATCCATCGACAATTGGGTACAACAATTGGAATCCTATTACTCTATGAATCAACTCTCAAAAGCTGACACGATCACCATTCATCCTTAAAGATGTCAACATCTGTGCACTGCTGGTGGGAGAACCTCTCGACCAAGATGGAGAAAAGCAGAGAACCCATTGATACATGGGAGAAATTTTTTGAATACGTCCGAAATGAGTTTTACCCACCCAAGTACGTTGAACAACAGTATAATAAGTGGTAGCAGCTAAGGCAATGGAAAGACCAGTTAGTACAGAGTTACATCGACGAGTTCTATCGACTCATGGCTAGACTTGGCATTCAAGAATAATAGAAATTGCTTGTTTTGAAGTACGTCAATGGTTTATCCCAGTACATTTAGTAGGAGATGGAATTTATGACTGTCAATACACTCGCGGATGCATTCCACTATGCCAACAAACTTGAAACCAAGCAAAAAGGAAAAGCACGTTTCGTGACAAAGCCGACATCAAGACAACCACCTGACAAGAAGGCACTAGGCGACTTCAATAAGTCGAAATATTCTTAGCCGACTCTGCCAAATCCAGATCACGACAAAAAGCCTTTTCACAAAACAGAATGTAGCAAGCAACCCATCGGGAAATGGTGCGATTACCACCACTCATCTTGGCATGATATGTATGAATGCAAAGCTCGGAATACCTTTTTGGAAAAAAGTTTCAAGATCCGACGCGTTCGACAAGACTGTGGAAGAATCTGATCCAGACGTAACGACCCTTTTTACATCGACATCGACCACTCCAACAACCTTGACTATCATCAATGAGGAGGAACGAGAGCGCCTATTCCATACACAGATATGGGTTCAACATAATCCATTACATCTGATTGTGGACAACGGAAGCAAGAAGAACTTTGTTTCTGAAGATCTCGTGAATAAACTAGGCCTTGTTACCACTCCGCATCCTCAGCCTTACAACATCGGTTGGATGAAGGATGGACAAGTTCTACGAATCACCCGGCAATGCAATCTCTCCTACTTCATAAATCCTTTTGAAGATGAAGTACTCTGCGACGTGGCACCACTCTCAGTAGTCGATTCCTTGTTTGGGAAGCCTTACCTATGGGATCACCATGGAAGTTACCAGTCACGACCACAGAAGGTGATAGTCAGAATTTAGAATCGATAGTACAACATACCAAAATGACAACCTACAATAACAGTCTCAATGATATCTGCTAAATAGACAAATAATCTCATCAATCATGCTCAAAAATTCGCATTAATCATGATCAAACCGCAACATTCTAGGAAGACTGCAACAACAAGTCGACTCACTGACCAGTGCAGCTCCCGATAGAAGCAATTGATCGACAATGTTCTCGACGAGTATCGAATTTTATTCGAAGAGATGGACGGAGTACCTTGACATTTCCAGGTAAAACACTCCATTGAACTTGCTACTGGTTCTTCTTTGCCTAACGGATATGTTTACAGAAGATCCATTCTCGAAAATGAAGAGATTAACAGACAAATTCAAGATTTGATCGACAAAGGTCATATCCAACCCAACTCCTCTCCTTGCGGAAGTCCATTCATCCTTGTTCCAAAGAAATATGGGACTTGGCGCAGGTGCATTGACTACTAGGCCCTCAACAAAATTTTGGTAAAGAATCACTACCCTCTGCTGTGGATAGATGAGCTCATCGACTGTCTGAAAGGTGCTAAATTCTTTACTAAGCTTGAACTCAAGTCGGGATATCATCAAATTCCAATCAAGCCCTCAGATGTATGGAAAACTGCTTTCAAGACCAAGGAAGGATTGTTGAAATGGTTAGCCATGCCTTTCGGCTTAACCAATGCACCTGCGACCTTCCTGCGATACATGGATAAAATTATTCAACCTTTCATCGACAAATGGGTCATTGTCTATCTCGATGACATACTGATTTTAATTCGATCATGGGAAGAACATGTCAGACAACTTTGACAAGTCCTCGACACTCTCCAACAACATCGACTCTACTTGAACATGGACAAGTGTACCTTTGCGATGAACATCATCAAATATTTGGGGTATGCAATTGACTCTGCAGGAATTCACGTCGATCCAGAAAAAGTACAGATCCTCAAATATTGGCCCATTCCTCAAAGCATTCAAGAACTAAGAAGTTTTCTTGGTTTGGAGAATTTCTATCGACAGTTCATACTCGGCTTCAGTCATATAGCCTGGCCCTTGAATCAATTGACAAAGGGAAATGGGAAAACTGTCTTCAAATGGACAGCAACAAAACAATAAGCTTTTGAAAAGCTCAAGCACAAGCTCTGCACTGCACCAGTACTTGTGTTACCTGATTTGCATCATCCCTTTGATATTGAAACGGATGCATCAGACTATACCTTGGGTGCAATGATCACTCAGTCTGGTCACCCAGTCGCTTTTCATTCCGAAACTTTTAACAAAACTGTTAGAAGATATTCGACATACGAAAAAGAACTGTCCGCCATTGTGCAAGCTCTCAAGCAATGGAGGCATTACATCCTTGGCAATGAAACGGTCATCCTCGCTGACCATAAGCCTCTTCAGTTCGCTCTGACCCAATCGAAACTACAAACAACCAAACAACTCAAGTGGATTAATTACCTACAACAATTTCAGTTGGTGATTAAGTATCGGAAAGGTAAAGCTAACATTGCCTCCGATTGTCTAAGTTTACCACCCACTACTCTCATTTTCACAGTGATGAGTAT
The DNA here is from genome assembly GCA_027924585.1 of Larix kaempferi. Taxonomy (NCBI): domain Eukaryota; kingdom Viridiplantae; phylum Streptophyta; class Pinopsida; order Pinales; family Pinaceae; genus Larix; species Larix kaempferi. The sequence continues at coordinate 7,945,054 of BSBM01000769.1, read as the reverse complement.
GCAGGGATATGACACCACCACTTGGACTTAGTTGTATCAGGACGACATCGACTTTTCACCAGTCTATCGACAACTTCAAACTGAGAAGTCATCGACCTTCGACTATTTACTGAAAGACACCTTGCTATACAAGCTTGGACAACTTTGTGTACAGACAGGTGAGCATCGACATCAGCTCATTTGGAACGCGCACTACAACAAGACTACAGGACACTTTGGAGTAGCAAAGACACTTGCTATTCTGCAGAAGTATTTCTTATGGACTTCACTTAAAACCGACGTCAACAAGTACATTTGATCATGCGTGGTTTGTGCCATTGCTAAACTGCCTAATCGACGACAGGGATTGTACACACCTTTTCCAGTTCCTAGTCGACCATGGGAATCTATTTCTATGGACTACTTGACGGGATATCCTACTACCATGATGCGATCTTAGTAGTAGTCGACAAATTTTCCAAGATGGCCATTCTCATTCCATGTAAGAAGACCACGGCAGCGCAGTAGACTGCTCAACTCTTCTTTACACATGTTTGGAAACACTTTGGTTTACCCACAACCATCATTTCCGATCGAGATGCCAAATTCGTTAGCATCTTTTGGAAGACCCTCTGGAAACAACTGGACACACGACTCTCATTGTCGACAGCTTTCCATCCTCAGACCGACGGATAGACGAAAGTTGTGAATCACTTGGTAGTACAACTGCTTCGCATGTACAACCACCACCATCGACTAACATGGGATGAAAGTATTCCATACATACAACACAGTTACAATAGTGCTCAGCACAGCTCTACGAGCAAGAGTCCATTTGAGATCTGTTACAAATTTCAACCCTCAGCGCCTATCGACTTGATCAACTCCTCGACACAGTCGAACTCCGACACCGACTATAGCCAACGGGAAGTTGATAAAGCCTCAAAGTTTCGAGATCAAATTTGCGACATCCGGCGACAAGCAAAGGACATGTTGCAAAGAGAAAACGCGAAAGCTAAGGCCCGACACGAAAAGCATCGCATTCCTCATTCATTCCAAATTGGGGATAAGGTCTGGTTCAAGAAGCTCAAACATTTGCGATATGGTCCATACAATATTCTTCAGCAGATTGGTGAAAACGCTTTCCATCTCGACATTCCTGCATACTTGGGTCTATATCCAGTATTCAATGTGGATCTACTTTGACCATGCCATGCACCACTGTTGGAATAGAACGACCTACCGACAGCAGAACCTAACAACATCAATCCAGATGTTCAAGAGCCTCTTCCTTGCGACACCATTGTGGGACAACGAGTACACCATACAAGGACGAACACAATTCCCTTGTTTCAAGTTTCTAAAGTCGGACAGATCCCAACATAAGCAAAATCGTACTCTGCTACTAAACTAACCAACAAGTTTCCTCACCTTCACAAGCAAAAAATGGGGACCATTGTTTCTTAAGGAAGGAGGTCTGATCCATATCGTAGTTGGCATTGTTGTCAAACGATAACTTCGATAGCGACAAGTCATCAAATTCGACACAACTTTGACAAGTTTTGACTTCGACACGACTTCGACAAGTTTAGCAACCTCAAACAATTTTGTGATGTCGACATGTAGCGTTGACCTGTGACTTGTGACTGTCGAACTACGACAGATTGTCTTTCTATCTTCTAGTCGACTATAATGGTTGAACTTTCGAAACTGCTCTAACTTCTCTTGCAACTGAACGTAACGGGCAAGAACCCAAGCGTCTCAACATTCTATATAAGCATGTTTAATATTGTAACATACATCGATCATAGTTCATGGTCTTTACATCCAATAATAGAGAACTCAATTCGCATTCCTGCATATTGTTTGTGCGTATGTATTTATCTGTGTAGTGTATTCCTGCTTTGTTTCACATTCGTGTGCTTCCGCCATAACAGAGCTGACTCATTCAGTCAAACCGTTGTCCCCCTCGTGCTTCTTGGGCGCGTGCGGATCAATACTTCTATTTCTCATGGTTAAACACATGAGGAAAAGATATTCCAGGAAATATTAATGACTAAAACTTACTATTAATTATAGTTCTATCAGCCGGACCCTGATTGTTAACCACTTAATTCACTTCAAGGCAGTTGACTTACAAAAATTAATGAAATTCATGTGAGGTCAAAACATATATATGGTATAGGTGAGAACATATATATGGTATAGGTGAGGTGTTATTCTTATTCTTATAGGATCAACAATATTACTATTTTCTTTTCAGTGACAACGTAAGTAGTGTCTCAAACATTAGGTCTATGTTTTTGCACTTCCATCTCTCCTGAGTTGGATTTGCAAAAAACATATCTTTGGCAATTCTTATTTTGTTGTTAAATGGATGAACACGAGAAAATACGTTCTTGACATCACATTTCAAATGCTTAGAGTTATCAAATCAGGGATGCAATTATTCATTCACAAAAATCTCATTTATGTACGATTTATAAAGAATTTAATTTAATATAAAAATAATTACGATTTATGATTTCAATATTTTGTGTTTTGTTTATGATATCATTTTTTATTTTTATTTTTACTTGCATTTTTTCCTTTTTATACTCGTCGAGTGCATATAAGGTTAATTGGGATTTATGATTTCAATATTTTGTGTTTTGTTTATGATATAATTTTTTTTATTTTTTATTTTACTTACATTTTTTGCTTTTTATACTTGTCGAGTGCATATAAGGTTCTAGAGCCTATGTTTACCACAATAAGAATTTGGATGGCTTCTTAGTTGGAAATAATTAATTTCAAAAGAAATAAAAAGTGTAACATACTTGTTATCTTCCTATTAATAAAACTAAGATTTTAAAAAATATATATATAATGTTATTTTTTAATTAAAAATTACATAATAAAACAAATTTTCAAATATTATCGATATATGAATACTAAACTCAAAATATTTAATGCTAAATTTTTAAAAATTTAAAAATAACATCGTAAGACATAACTAAAAAAGCAAAAACAAAATTTCAATTATATTATTGATATATGGATAGGCCGACTAGAATGGCTTGATTGAGGAATGTCATCTCTGCTTTAAAATCGTTTGTATTATAAGGGATATATTTATCGAATATTAGGCTTTGCTTATAGTAAGAGGATTGTTCTGTTCTATAGGATAACAACATGGTGGACGGTCAGGACATTATTGATGTGAAATTTGAAGTTTAGTGAGCAATGTCATCTCTGCTTTAAAAAATTCACGTAAACACACACTTATGTTGAAACTAAGTTATATCCATATAAGTGAAGCTAATGAACCAAAACAGAGCATGATCCATATGAAATATTGATAGATTATGTAGCAAAAAAAAGCCATAAAGTTTAGTATGAAATCAAAAAATGTCACAAGTGATATACTTTTGTTTAGATGATTTGAAGCAACAAAGCATTCAGAAGCCATTTTCACTTAGACACACAAATTTTATGCTGAAATTAAGTTATATGCATACAAGTGAAGCTAATGAACCAAAACATAATGATAGACTATACAAAATATTGACAGACTATATAGCAAAGATGACCATCAAGCTTAATATGAAAGCAAAAACATTACAGGTTGTTTGCCAAATAAAAGAGATAAAGTTGATGCACAGTTCATAATAGATTGTTGACATTTGTCAAAGAAACAATGCTACAAACGGAAAGATAATTCAAAACATTCATCATTGAAGTTATTACTCCAATCCTGGTTATAAAATTACGCTTTTTTTCTTGGGAAAAAAAAATTACTCCAATCCTGGATAGTAATTATGAATTATTATAATCATTATTGAATATAATGAATAGATGTCATAAAATTATCTCTACATTAAGGTAATTAAACACATTAAAAATTTCTAAATCCTTTATTTTAACCTAAAATATTTTTAAATACTTTACCATGTCTTTCTTTTGAAATATCACCACAATATATCAATGTCTTTCTTCTGAGAGATCACCACAATATACCAAAATAAAATTTATTTTGAGATATAGCCACAATATATCAAGATAAAATATTTTTTCAGACATATAACCATAATATACCAAAATAAAACTTATTTTAGGATATAACCACAATATACCAAAATAAAATAAAATAATTCAAAATATATTTTTATAAATTTAAAATTAACATGTTAAATTTATATTTGTACTTCTTTACATTTAAAAAATGTTATTGAATAACTTATTATTAATTTGGATAGGGCAAATTCTCTTTGTTCCCTTAATCAAAAGGGTTTCGATTCTCACCCGATCATCTTTACGAGCTCATATCAAATGATAAGAGTCACACAAGATAGCACATAGTTGAAGTTGTACCAGCCTAGATCCAAATCATAGGCTCTATCAAGCGCCGAGAGGGATAAAATCTCCCGAGGTGCAAACCTCTCCTCGAATAGCTCCTTGAGTGCAATACCTGAGAAGAGGTTTGCACCTTAGGAGATTTGATCCCTTTCGGCGCTTGATAGATCCTAGCATTTGGATCTAGGTTGGTTCTAGTCGTGGGCAGTGACACAAAATTGTAGATTGATCAACATTGTAAGGAACATGTTAAGTTGAAAACACAAATACAATTATGAGGATTATTATAATGTAAGTAATAAGTATTAAGGATTGAGTAAATTGTTAAACTGGAAAATAGAGACAATTGTAAGGATTAAATAAATGAAAATATGGAACTCACATCGTGATCATTCTCAATCTATCTTCTTCACATTTTCTTATCTTCACACGTAGTAGTTTTGACATCTTCTCATATCGATCATATGAGAATGGAGGTTGAAATCGTAGACCTACCAAATCTTTAACTCGAGATATTGTTGTAAATATCATACCCTGCCTCTCTTCGTAGACCCTGCTGTAAATGTCATCTCTTCTTGTAAGTTAATTAAACTCGGTCCTCGTAAATGATTAATTTCTTTGATCGGTATATGAAGTGCAGAATGGACTATTGTTGTGAATATGTTGAAATTTGCCACACCTGTAGGAGCTAGAAGAGGTAATGGACTTTTCCCTGGATGCGAGACATTTTCAAGTGTATTTTTAATGGCTCCAATCAAATATGACTTTCTCGTACCTACAGTTCTTTGCTTAACCCCCAAAATATCAATTGAGTAAGAATTTGCATGTTGATTAGTAGAAATCTTTTTCAATTTTCGCATCTTAGAGATGAAATGAATTGCACGACTGGAGGTCTCTTCATCTGCAAAAGCCGTGTTCCAATCATTCATACGATCAAGATCCCTATGTCCAAGCATCTCAAACTCATTATAATTTATAAATTGATTTTTATATAATCCACATATGATCTCGTTCTTCTACTGTCAATTCGTCTAACTTTCTTTTCCGATATTCTTTTTTTCGATCTACATTTCGTTTTCTTTGTTCTTCTCATTCTTCTGTTGTCATTTCGTCCAACTTCCTTTTTCGATATTCTTTTTGTTGATCTGCTTTTCGTTTCCTGTCTTCTTCTCATTCTTTTGTTGTCATTTCGTTAGATTTTCTTCCTTGATATGCTTTATGTCGTTCGACATTTTGTATTTTTGTTCTTCTCCTATTTGTCTCATAGCATCTTTTGCATGCACATATTCCATTTTTAGTCCAGACTCTATATAAAAAATGTTGAATTAACATATACACTGAAATTTATGCATCTATGAAATCTACACTAAAATTTATGCATCCATGAAATCTACACTGAAATCCATGCATCCATGCATTAACAACTACACTGAAATTTATGCAAGGATAAAACGCCATACACCAAAATCTATGCAAGGATAAAACTCACTGTACATATTAATGAAATTCAATATATTTTCAAATATGACACTTTTCAATTTGACTATATTTGCAATTATATTTAAAATATATTTGGAAAAAAAAATATTATTTAAAAACATTTTTACTATTTGAATTATTAAAACCATTATAACATTATAACTATTTACAACAATATCTCATATCCCTCTCGACGCTTGATAGAGCCTAGGATTTGGCAGGTCTACGATTTCAACCTCTCTAGGATTTGACATCTTCTAATACCCTCTCGGTGCTTGATACAATTAATACTTTCTTATACTCTTGAATAAGCACACAAAAACTATACCCTCCCTCGTTCTTCTCGTTCTTCTGTTGTCATTTCGTCCAACTTTCTTTTTCGATATTCTTTTTGTTGTTCTGCTTTTCGTTTCAAGTCTTCATCCCGCTCTTTTGCTGTCATTTCGTTAGATTTTCTTCCTTGATATGCTTTCTGACGTTCGACGTTCTGTATTTTTTGTTCTTCTCCTGTTTGTCTCATAGCATCTTCTGCATGCACATCTTCCATTTCTAGTTCAGAATCTATGTAAAAAATGTCAAGCATTAACATATACACTGAAATACATGCATCTATGAAATCCACACTAAAATTTATGCATCCATGAAATCTACACTGAAATCTATGCGTCCATGCAATAACAGCTACACTGAAAAATTATGCAAGGATAAAACACTATACACTGAAACCTATGAAAGTATAAAACTCATTTTACATGATAATGAAATTCAATATATTTTCAAAAAAAATAGGTGATTTGGGAGGATCGAACCTTGGACCTCACGCGCATTATCCAAACACCCTTACCACTATACCGTAGGTAGTTCTTATTGTACATAGTAAAGAACTTATATATAAACTTGAATAATATTGCATTTGGCGAAAATGGGGGAAGGGTGAATCAACAAGGTTTGACCCTGTGACCTACCTATGACCACCACAATGTGTTACCAATGGGATACACCCAGTTGCTTGGGAGTTAAACGATATTAAATATTTATATGTTTGAATCGGGAGTTATATATGTGTGTGTGTGTGTGTGTGTGTTTAAATAATATATTACCCAGTCAAGTTAGGATTTTTTGTGTGGTCAAAGGAAGCTTGGTGGTCCACAACCAGGCTAATTAACAAACTCTGAAAATTTCAATGTGGGCTAGAAGCTAGCATATATATTGCCAAAAGCAACAAAAAAACTAACAAAGAATTCAAATTTATATAAAAAAATATTTTATTTATTTATATAACAAAATATAAATATAAATATAAATTATATTTAAATTTAAACATAAATATAAATATCCCAGATCTGGGTGACACATCAACAGCCAGCAGGCTAGTTGGAGTGGACACGCCATCTCCCCCCTGCACCGGCTCCTAGGCTGGGCTCCTCCCGAGACGCTGCATTTACTCCGAATATGACCACACCCCAGCTGGCCTTCTCGCACAATCCAGCTCTCCTCGCCCACATGGCTTGGTGGGTGGCATTAATGCCGGAACAACGCCCTACGTCCTCTTGCCTTTGTTGGTTTCACTTCACCATTACTCACTCTCGTGTGATGCCCCTCCCTCCCAGAGACCCCCTCCGAAATATGAAGCTCCATGTTCATCCTCCTGCGATCATTACCTGTCTCCGCTATTCGCTCTATGCTTCCTCTGCAGAAAGTTCGGCCCCTATTCAATTCCCCTGTAAAACCTCCAATACCGCCATGAAACGCACGCACGGTACCTCCGGGAGTGGCTCTGTCCAGGGCACAGGCAAAGCGATGTCTATTGAGAAGGAGATCCCTGCAAACATTGGATACAAGGAAAATGTCTCCATGCCGATCCGTCGCCTGGTGGACGATTAGGAGTCAAGAAACGTTGCGGAGATCCTTGCCTTCAGCAGCCCTGGAAATCAGGTGAATCGTTACTGAAAAATTTGATTGGTACATTGGTGGAATAGATGCTCACCAACTGGAACTTTGCAAAGATGGCCATCATGGACACAAGGTCCAACATGGCCCATCTGGATGGAATTCTTATTGCTTTGGAAGCTAGCCTCACAGGTCTCCGCTACTCGTTGTTTCCTCATCAGGATCCACCTATAGGAGTTGGTCCGGAGGATCCAGTTGCAGGTTCCGAGGAGGCGATTGCTGTTCATAACAAAGGTGCTGACGGTTAAGTGGCTGCGCAAGCGACTGGCAACTCATTACATGACTCCATGAGCCTCAATGTTTCTGAGGATGTCGCTCCCGCTCCCGGACAAACCTCTGGCCCTGACTCCTCCACAACGGTAGTGGTTCAAGGTGCATCCCCTCCTGGGACTTCCTTTCCAGTTCCCTCTACCATTGCAGTCACCCAGTATAAGCGTACATGCAAGGCTGAGACTGAAGTGATTCTCCCATGCAAAATAGAGCCTCTGCCCATCAAGCTCCCCGAGCAGCAGTGGACAGATGACTTCTTCTGCCCCTACCCCATCTCTGAGGACATTCATGACTCCAAAGGAGCGGAAGCTAGTTCTTGATGTGTCTTTCTATGAGCACTGCACTCCTAGTTCTGATATTTTGCTTCTTTTTTTTTTGTTATCTCTGCCTAGTACAGAGTTATTCTCAATTTCTGTCTTTCCTGATCGGTGGATATCTAGTCTCAGTCTCTAGGCTTGTTTTACAACACTCTTTTTGTAATATTAACACCATGAGCAGCGCCAGAATGCTATGTTCAGCCTCTCCTGATGATTGTAATCTTTTTTGTACTATAATATAATCTTTCTATGCAGCTTACAAAAAAAAAACATAAATATAAATAAAAATTATATTTTAATTTAATATAAATATTAAATTATATTTTAATTTTAATTTTAATTTTAGCGTTTGTCTCAGGAGGAGGGAAACGAAGATCAGTTGTGACTGGGAGGGGAGGTCATGAAGGAGGGGAGGCAAGGAGGTCGTAGGAGAGTGGAGGGAAGGCACAGGGTGGATACGAGGAGCTGTAGGGCTACGGAGGGAGGGGAGGCGACGTGGGAGGGTGCAAGCAGTGGCGGGGTGGATATGGGGAGCTGCAGGGTTGCGGAGGGAGGGGAGGAGGGGAGGTTGCGAAGGAGGGGACACGACGTGGGAGGGTGAAGGAGGGAGGTGACATGGCAGAGGAGGGAGAGGTCGCGGAGGAGGGTGCAGGTCACGTGGAGATGGAGGGCTTCGCAGGCGGGGATCTGCATGAGAGTGGAGGGAAGGCGCAGGAGGGGAGGTTGCGCGGGAGGGAAGGCGCAGCAGTGATTTGGATCTAGGCTGGAGCTGGAGAATGTTGAGGGGCTAAATTTAAAATATTAATGACCGACATAATATTTATTATTCTTTTGTCAGGAACAAACGTTACAACATCTTCCTCATTCAGCAATATTATTTTATTAGGAACAAATGTTACAACATCTCCCTCATACTCGACACTATTATTTATGGCCGACATGTTAGGAACAAACGTTACAACATCTCCCTCATACTCTACAATATTATTTATGGCCGACATAAATAATATCGACAAACGTTACAAGATCTCCCTCATACTGGGTTGTAGAGCGCCTCTCGGTGCAATAAATATTATAATGAAAAGTCCACACCAAAGAGAATGTCAGCTAATACTAATAGGTTTTTCCTCACATTAAATTATTGGTTTTTAAGTGCATGAATCATAGGTCTCCAACTCTCATTTATCTTCCACCAAAGGTTTAATTCAATTTCTAAGACTTTGGGATCTTCTTGACAGACGGTCTCTTGAGGAATGTTTTGCCATGACATAATTCTAAGTTCTATTCCATTTTATGTTTTAACTTTTTAATTTTTCATAACAAAATTGATATTTTATAAGTTTTATATAAAACATTACACATGGTAACACTAAATACTTATTAAAAATAACTACAACTCAAATTGTTGAAAATAATAACTCTAAATACTTACTAAAAATAACTACAACTCAAATTGTTGAAAAATCTATTGTCATAATACAAGTTTTGGAAGGTTCACTGTATGTAAGCATTTGTTCTGATAATGCACTGCTGCGAACATTTTCTGCAGTGAACGTACTAAACTATGAGATGTGACGATCACCTTCAAAAATTATCCTTTAACTTCTCCAGAGTGTTTGTGGGGTACTCAAGGTGGCAATGTGTTGACGCCACGAGCTTAATAATTACACAGTCCATGCGAAGGGTTGACTGTTCGCCATCATCGTCCGTTATTACATGATATAATAATAACCATGAGAATTCATTTTCCTTTCATAAATTAATTATCTCTTCTCGTTGACGACGGTAATTTATAAGTGAAGATGTTCTAATAATGGAAGCATGTGAAATTATAACAAACAATACGCAGGGGATTGTCAGTTGGGGCTTGAACGGATGTTTTCTGGTCTTCTATTAACACATAGGGTTAGCTAGATTTTTGTTTAGACGATTCAAAGCAATAGAGCATTGAAAATTTCTTTTCACATAGACACACATTTATTTTGTTAATAAACTGAAACTGGGATAAATGCATACAAGTGAAGCTAATGAGCTAAAAACACAAAATCATCTAGCGGAAAACAACGATCAATATTAATATGAAATATGAAATAAAAAATGTTGCAGAGTTTAATATATATAAGCGGCAGCTGTTCAAAGAAGAAAAAGAATTTAATCTATATAAGTGGCAACTGTTCAAACCTATTGCAGTCGGTTATATGCATAGAAGTGAAGCTAATGAGCCAAAACAAAAGATGATGTAGCAAAAAACAACCAGTAAGATTAATATGAAATCAAAAATGTTGAGGAAGGTGAATCGACTAAATCAAAACAGAATTACGATGCTAAGCATGTGCATGAATTGAATCATTTCCAAACAAAAGAAAAACCCCGAGTGTAAGGCATAGCAGGACAATAATGTGAAATTTGTATGCAAACAAAATACAGTTTTATTACACTAATAATATAAAGAGTTCAATTAATTTTAGAGAACTATAATATATTTACTGTAAGTTTGACAATTGGACAATGAAGATGCAGTGAATACCTGGGGTTTGTCACCCTTGTAATTATTATTAAAGATATCAATGTCCATAACCCTTAAAATGAGTTCTTAATACAAACCCAAGTAAATGTCTTCCCGGGTAAGTTCCCCAATAGAGAAATCTAAAGACAAGTGCTTAAATATATTTCATTAGAGCTTCTAGCTCATGACTCAGAAGATTTGGGACCGGACACATACCTAGAATCGAGGTTGAAAATATTTGTTTGTATCCCCATAACACCAACACAGCATATATACAATCCAAAAGAATAAAATCGATTAGTAATCAAGTAAAAAGCAAATCTATGAAGAGATCATAATAATATATTTGGAAGAAAAGGGGGAGGGAGTCGAGGCTATACCCTGTGTGTTGTCCAACATGTATAGAGTTCCTCCTTCTCGCATTAGAATAAAACTAATACAAATTCTCTTGAATTATTCACGAACGCAAGGTAGAAACTTTGTTTCACATTATAGAATTGTTAATACACAAATTCCGAGAATGATAGTCAAAACCCAGGAAAAACAATTTAGTGCATATGAGAAGAGAAAATAACTGAGAAAGAAAATCAACGGACAAATCGATTGGTATGGGGTTTTGCAGGTTGACTTGGTTGTGACGAGGCACTTATCAAGAAGTAGTATAGAAAGTTGGCCTTGATTCTCCATCACAAAAATAACAAGGCCGTATGTGCTGAGGGAACTTTCAAGCTCTTAGGCGAAGCTTGGAACGTGCTCTCAGACAAGGTGAAGAGATCCTTTTATGATCAAAAGAGAAATATGTCTCCCTTTCATCAACATCAGAAGATTTAGAAACCTTTAAATGTGGCATAGAATGCTAACAATGGTAATTATAGACATCCTCCTCCTACTCCTACTCCTCCTCCCCAGCCCAACATGGGCACCAATGACCTTCTATATGTTCTTCCCATTTTGTAAAATGCAGTATGAGTACCCAAGACTCTATGTCAATCATCACCTTCTATGCCCAACTTGTCATAAACTTTTCATGTCCTTTGAAATCAAACCGTTTTCTAGGACTGGAGCGAATGCTGCTGCACAAAAGCCCATGGGAGCAGCAACTACTACTACATTTTTCCATACACCGTCTAGAGGATCTTTTCCAAGTATGTCTAGAGGTGCACCATATCCCAATGCTAATTCTTTTGCTCATAATGCCTTTGCAAAGGGTTCCAACTCGACTGCCAATGCCGCAAGTGATCTGAAGGCTAAATTGCATTTGGTGTATTTACACGATAAGACTTCCATAGGAGTAAAATTCCTTCATTTTCGCCACAGTAGAATCCTTAGAATGAAAAAGGTTACATGTTTATGTATCGGACATCGGTGGTAATCCAAAACTCATGACTCGGCAACTCTTTAAAACTATGGGAACATAAGTATTTCATAAACTCTTTACCTTGCATCTAACAGTATCATGATATTCACTAGCGTTAATAGCATAACCAGGAACGACCAGAGATTGGGACACCACCACCAACTGGAACAACTTCGACGTAGCAAACCTATAATGGAGAAAATCCCCACTGCACTCTATATCCAGATATGTTGTTTGTGTTACAGCTAAATCCTAGAGGACATTCAAGTGGCAACACACATGCAAATATCCACGCTCTGAGCTCTGAGGAGGACATGCAGCCTGCAGGTGCGAAAAACACGCATTTAGATAGCCACGCTCTGAGATCTGCAGCGCTCCATCCACTGCAGTAAATGAGAGATGTCAGGTCCTAGTTTTAATCTCGAGGTTATAATATGGTTGATTAGCATTTAAACAATGTCGTTCAACACCCTAGCTGATGTCTACTCGGGATGGTTAGCATTTAAAGCATACCAGGAAGTTTGTCACCCATAACGTCTGCACGCCACCCCTTCTTGGGAAGGGAAAATCGAGGCAGACGTCATGTTGTCCGGTCCAGTGAAATGCAAGATAATTACAGTTTTGAAAATACTTTTAATTAAATAAATTAAAAGACAAATTTTTTAACTATACTTTAAAAAAAAATTGTATTGTACAGTCAAATTAATCCTTCCTTAGCGATCCATATATGATCCCCTTCAGGGACATAAAAAAGAGGAACGTTATTCATGTGATCCAAATGACAACATGATTTCAGTTAACGCAGTTGATGATGACCAACTTGAAATTGAACGTGTCATAGACAAAATGTACGAGGAAGCATTGCTGGAGTTGGACTTGCTTCTTGAAGGAGTCTCATCAGTAAAACAAATTATAAGTCACTGCTAATACTGAAGGATCCATCTTAAAGGGAATCTACCAAGCTCGTAGAGGGATCAAATCTATGGAAGTGCAAGCCCCTTTTTAGAGTGCAAATGTTGAGGAAGTGTTTTAATTTATCTAATTTGTGTAGTTTATATATATGTTTTGTAAATGTTTTAAATAGCCTATACCTTATTTTTTATAATATTTTTTTTTAAAAGGACACATGTCAACTCTAGGATGAGCACTAAAGGAATTACACATCTCCCCCTACTAGTTTGTAGAATTCACCTCTTCAATGCAATCATACCATTGATGGTTCGAGGTTCATAGCAATCGAAGAAGCTGCACTTATTCTCAATCCATCAAATGCAGCTGCAGATTGTCATGTGTAAATGTGGTTGACAAGGGAGCAGAAGTTGTGACTAGGTCTGGTGACACTGATGTGTCATGTGTAAATGTGGTTGACAAGGGAGCAGAAGTTGTGATTAGGTCTGGTGACACTGATGTGTCATGTGTAAATGTGGTTGGCAAGGAAGCAGAAGTTGTGACTAGGTCTGGTGACACTGATTACTTGTTTGCTAGTTGGTACACACCAGGGGGTGAGGTTCCAAATAAAGATGAGAGGCCGAAGGATTTCAAGACCGATTCAATATTTCCATTGCGAAAAAGCTATCACGATGCTTATCAGAATCCATTTCAAACTCCGATTAGTCATAGAACAGCATAGGAAGAAACTGATTTGGAAATAGATTTTGATTATAAATGTTTCACTTGTTCTTCTAAAGATAGCATCAGCTCAGAAAATGATTGGCCCACTTATAGTCCGTTTCTGGGAAATGACTGTATGGAAAATAAAAAAAGTATGTTTATGAGCAACCATAAAAAAATGTCACATAAGGTGTTATATAGTTGGCCCATTGAATATCGCCAAAAATCTTTGTTGTTTAGATTCGATTCTTTTTCATCCTTTGTTATTTTCTCAACTTAGAGCTGCAGTTTAATTCCATAGGTCATTAGCATATTCTCTGCAAAATCATTTTCTTCAATTTTAGAATTGTTTATATGTTCCCATGCAATTTATTTTATAACATCCCTGCACATAATCTCTAGTTGACTGGTTCAGATATTGGAGCCAAATGCTCGATACTTTAGATTTTGTCAAATAATTGTTACCTTACCTATCTTGTAGAACCTGACTTGACCTGCGAATTTGAACTCTGACAGAAAACGAGCTCAAAAATGGAAAGACTCCCACTCCCAATCAGTCATAACTCCAACTGATTTTAGAGCCCGATCCATTTCATGGATATTGAGTTATATACGTTCTACGTTTATCCATCTTTACTCTTAGTATGCCTTTCTATGCGTATATCCATATTTAATGACTACTATTATGAATGATCTAACAATTGTACCACTGGAATACATGACCGTCAACTTCTGTAATAGCCTTATGAAATAGCCTTGCATAGGCTTGTCTCCATCTCTTTCAATAGCAGGTTGACTCTCTGGTTCAGTTCTCTTTCCCTACTTAATTTCGTCCTGTTTGAAGATTAATACTTCTTGGTTTGTATTCATCGCTCTCCTCTGCACTAGTATACAAACCAAAGAAGAATTGGACTTCCAATCAAGCTCTACTTCGATACACTAAGGATATCTTACATCAAGTCGCATAGTGCTTCTGTTTTTGGACGCATTTCAATCATGCAAGGACAATGGGAACTTTCTTCAATGAATGTTGTACGCATGTATAAAAACTTGGCAGTGGTTGCAACCAGTTTGAAATGCTTTCAATTGGTATTTATTATTCATACATGAGAGTAAAACTCTTAGATTCTTAGCTATCAAATTCATATTGTGATTAGTCCATGCAACAGTGTCTCTATTGGCTTCCTTTTCCGAGTCATGGGCTTCACAACGTTGGCGAGGTTTTCCACCCGTATGAAGAGGCCACCTAACCAAGGTATATGTGAAGTGACACTGATAAAGTGGTTTGGTGTAAATTGATATTTATGTAACAAAATGTATCTCATCCGTAATATAAAAAAATCCATGTTTGTAGGGTTATTTTCTTTATGTTTGTCTTGAAACTTAACTTGTGGCCGGTGACCTATCAATGTTTATTGGTATTCATTCACTACAAGTTAAGTGGTTGTGCTAGTTAATGGAGAAACCTCCCCTTTCTTCAAGAGACACAGTGGCTTGCGGAAAGGATGCCCTATATCACCCTATCTATTTTTATTGGTGGCCAAAGGCTTGAGTCGGAAGTCTCTTTAGCTAAAAGAGCATGCACTCTCACTAGGATCCAAGGCGACACTTTGGAATTTATCTCCCATCTATTATTTGTGGATGATGTCATTATTTTTTCTCATGGGTCGACCAGTGAAGTCAAACAACTTAAATATATATTGGCTCTTTTCTGTAAGGCCTAGAGTATGGAGATTAACTACCAAAAATATTCTATCTATTTCAATAGTCTCAATGACAAGTTTACTCAATGAGTACTTCATATATTACATTTAAGGTTGGTCCAATTTCAAGATGGGTTGAAGTATTTAGGCTTTCACCTAAAACCCTACGATTTTGGAAAGAGTGACTGATTGTGGCTAATCAACAAAATTAAATCTAGGATCCTCCAGTGGTGTAATCAATGGATTTCCATGGGAAGGTGTTTGACTTTGGTTAAGGAAGTCCTAGAAGTGAATACAGTCTACCAGTTTCTGCTTTCACACGTTCCCAAAGGCACCGAGGAGAATATTCAAAAACCATGCTTTGATTTCCTATGGCGATGCAACTGGGATAAGTGGGCATTCCATTTGGCTTGATGGAAATTACTAGCAAATCCTTTTGGGGCCTTAAACAATTATTTCATTTTGGTAAAGCTTTGGTGGCCAAGAGACTTTGGAATTTCATTACCAAAAACAGCCTATGGAAGAGAATACTTTCTTAGAAGTATTCACCTCCTCAATCTATCTAAGATTGGATTCAAAATCCCGAGAAACATCATAGGATTGCTTCTAACCAATGGAAATATATGGTTCTAGCATTCCCTCTCACCGTTGCCCATCTAGCTTGGAAAGTGGGCTTCGGATCATGGATTGTGATTAGTTAAGACACCCTTATGGGTTGTAACAATTGCATCTTTCTCTCAGCTAAGCTCATGTTATCTCTCTGTGAGCATGGCCTTATCTTTCTCTCTCAACAAAGCAAGATGTTTTGTTGGGTTATTGGAACCTCTACCATCCTTAGCACAAAACTATAGACGGTGAAATACCTATAGATATAATACTCCTCCAAAGCCACATATAACTTCATCCCCAAGACATGCACAAAAAAAAACCATGGGAGAGATTTGTTCCACACTAGCTCATCAACAATTCTCAGTTTTTTTATGGAAGTGTCCAATTTATAGAACTATGCTAATGCACAAATATGAGTGGAGGCCTCAACATGGAAAAATTTAGGGGCTAATCTTAGCCCATGGGCTAAATTTAGGGGTTTTAAATTTTTAATGGGCCATTTTTTTATGAAAAACATGTTAGGTATGATTAGCCCACATTTTATTTATTTATTTTTAATGAATATGAGGTTAGCCCCCATCGAATTTAGAAAGGGGAGCCATGATAAAACAATTTCGCTCCTCTAAAAATCGATTTAAACCTCTACTCTCCCACGGAAATCTCTAGAAATCTATCGTTCACCCCAATTTCTAGTAATGACAATTATATTTCACCTTCTATCAATCACGAAAATCGAAAACAGAGTTACATTTTTCCATATTTTATCTCTTGAATCTAGTTTTACAAGTTGCTTAATGTCCACACGAGAAGGGCAGTTGATATTTATTATCAGGTCTTATAGCGACCCATTTGCATCTAGAGAGTTCTGAATCCCATCGCCTTAGATACAAAGTTTCCCCAAGAAACATGGGGATTGTGAAGCTCGTGATTGGTGATGCGGCAATAACGTTTATGTAGGTGTTTGGGACATCATGCCTAGGGGTTGGGATTTCATTCATAGTTGCATATTTGGGCATGCAGGGGGCCATGCCGCTGCTTATAAACACTACCATTTTGTTTATGTTTGTGTTTTCCTTCCTCGGACAGGCCATGGGTGGAGAAACCTAGAATCCCATTGTCTTTACTTCTTCTTTTGCTTTTAGCGTTGTCAAGTATTTAACATGTTTCTTGTTTTGTTTATTGAATTTTATGGTTTTCAAAGGAGGGCTTGTTATGTGATGGTTTATTAAGATTTATCTCCTATTTAGCATTTTTTGTATATGTTTTCCTATTACTATACATGGTTTTATACTTTTTCAAAAAATTCACCAAGACTTCACAATATTTTTTAATTTAGTAAAATATTAGCTAAGACTTTACAAGGTTTTATAATTTAGTGAAATATTTGCCAATATTTTACGAGAATATATAATCCAATGAGAGATTCGCCAAAAAATTATATAGACATAATATAACATTGATAAAATAGTCTTCATATTTTCCTATATATCATGGGGATTCTCCCATTTATTACACATAGAAATTTTGGGAGGGTTCTTAAAATTTTCCGTAGGCCTTTGCCAAAATAGATTTGTATTCAAAGAGACCCGCATTTCAGGCAAGCCATATGCCCTACGTCATGAGAATTCCTACATCATGAGAAAGGGGATGGCCCTATATGGCTTCAAGTCTTCCTTATTAAACCATAGGGACATACCTCCTTCAACTGAGTTGCATCTCCAGATGTTGTTATGGATGAGCCACTGACCTATATCCTTATACACTTATAGTGTAAATGGGCATTGTTAAAAAATATGAGTAATAGTCTCATTCACATTTACGCAAAGAAAGCACATACCTGAAAATGCACTTTTTTTCTTTTGAAAGAAGTCCCAAGTCAAGATTCAATCCAAAGTTCAAACCCTATTTATACACTAAGAAAAATGATAATTTTGCATCTTTCATTTTCATTGAGATCTTCACATAAGATTTTCTAAGGGGTTTTTTTCCTAAGGAAGTTTTTCTTCCTAAGGAAATTCTTTTCTAAGGAGGATTGTTTCTAAGGGACTTCTTTAAGGATATTTTTTCTAAGGATATTTTTTTTCTAAGGGTCCTTTTTAAGGAGATTTTTTTGTATGGAATTTTTTTTTATCAAAGGCTCAAAGACCATTTCTCTCAAGGTATTCTCTCAAAGTCAATTTCTCTCAAGGTGTTCTCTCAAATACTCTAAGGGACATTTTTTAAGGTGATTTTTTTCTCAAATACTTTTTTTTTTTCAGGTCAAAATCTCAAATACAGTTTCTCTTAAAGTGTTTTCTCTACGTCTCTAAGATTCTAAGGACCTTTTTTAAGATGTTATTTTTATCATAGACGTTTTTTTTTGTCAAATGCTCAAAGGCAATTTCTCTTTAGGTGTTTTCTCAAAAGCTCAAAGGCTCTAAAATAATTTTTCTAAGGTGATTTTTTTCTCAATGACTTATTTTTTAGGTGAAAGGCTCAAAGGAAACTTTTCTTAAAGTGTTTTCTCAAAGGCTCAAAGGATCTAAGCGACTTCTTTAAAGGCAATTTTTTCTCAAAGACTCTTTTTTAAGTCAATGGCTCAAAGACAATTTCTCTTAAGGTGTTTTCTCAAAAGCTCAAAGACTCTAAGGGACTTTTTTAAGGTAATATATTTTGTTAAAGCATTGTTTTAGGTCAAAATCTCAAAGGAAATTTCTCTTAAGGTGTTTTGTCAAATACTCAAAGACTCTAAGGGATTTTTTTAAGTTGATTTCTTTCTCAGAGACTTTTTTTTAGGTGAAAGACTCAAAGGAAATTTATCTTAATGTGTTTTCTAAATGGCTCAAAGACTCAAAGGAAGTTTTTTAAGGTGTTTTTTAATATGCAATTTTATTATTTTGTTAAGGTGTTACTTTTTAAAAACCTAAAAAGATTAAACAATCGTGGGCAATAAAAGACAACTCCAAAGAAAAAATGCTTGTACTCAAGATGATGCAGCTCACATTGAAAAACAAAGACTCTATCATGCCAAAAAATGAAAGCTTGAACATACTAAAGAGACAATTGTTGAAGATGTAAATAGAGATTTACATCCTTATGTTGATGAAATTAATATTGAAAATGGAGTTCAAAAACAGGAAATCGTACCTGAGGAGATAATTGTTGAAGATGTAAATAGATATTTGCATCCTAATGTTGATGAAATGAATATTGAAAATCAAGTTCAAGAACAGGAAATCGAACCCGGTATGTATATATATCATACATTTTTTAAATCCATTTTTTATAATTAATTATAATTTTCAAAATGCTCCATAACAAACAGAGAGAACCATCTCATAATTTCGATCAAGTTGTTGAAGACGTTGTTGAAACCCATAATGAAACCGAAATCAAGTCAAGCTCATGTATGTACATATATATGTGTGTGTATTTATGTAATTTTTGAGTAAAATTAATTTAATTCATGATTGAATTTTATTCTTTTAATACCAATTAATAAATGTGGAATCTACATTTTATCTTATGTTTCTAATTCAGTATATTCAATATATGCTAAATTAAGTTTAACTAAAATATATAACTGTTTTCAGCATTGATGATGAAATGTTGCAAAACATTGATTGCAAAAAATATGTGAATAAAACAGCCGAGGATGTTGGACGATATTGTGCTAATCGAATTTTTGAAGATGTTCTTAAAAAATAATCAGTAGAAGCACAAGCTCAAATTTTGAGATGTTTACTAGTGTCCAAAAAGTTAAAAGGCGCTACATCATTAATGGGTATTCAAAAGGTGACAAAAGAGTTGAAGGTGAAACATAATTTGTTAGAAAATATAAGCGATGCAATAAAATAAATGAAGATATAGAAAAAAAAGATACCATCGATGCATGTAGAGAAGTTCAAACATCAATTATTTCATCTAGTACTAGACAAAAACATTTGACGACACAGCTAGCAAAAACAATAGGAACCTCGAGAAAAACATTCTACAACATAACAAATTCCAATATCAAATAGATGAAAATGATGAACTTGCTTGTTGGGCACTTATTTGTAGACAACCTTACAAAGATAGAATGGGAGAAGGTGTTAAAGCTAGTGTACATCAATATTGGTTGGCACATGCTTGAGTTTTACTAAATGAAAGGGATGTGATACAGAAAAAAGTGTCACGAAATGAATACAAAACCCATGAAATGACACAAGTACAATTGTTCAATAAATTCAAGGAGGATTAATGTGGAATTAATATGTTGATCACTACATTTGTACAACAAAAACCATGGTATGTCAGACCTATCATTATTCGTGACAGATGTTTTTGTCACTTTAATGAGGAATTTGGATTATATTATGACAATTTTCTTGAATTTGGTAAAACATTTTGGCCAACTTCACCTCCTCCTTCCACAATTTGTGCTTTCATATCTGAAATTCTATGTGAGAGAAAAGACAATGAATTATTTTACCATAAGAAATGTGTCAACTAAAAAAAATGCGATAGTTGTGGATATATAGCTTTATTCCACTATAATTATCGTATTGATAATGATCAATTGTTGTCAAATGTAACCGTTGAGTGGAAGATATATGAATATATCAATTATGCTACAAGTTCTATTGATGCTCTTTTAAAAAGAATTGATTTGCAAGAATATAAAATATGTGTGATAGATTTTCTAAAGAAATTTATAAATACACCAAACATTCACAGAGAGCGCAATGCAAAGACCTTCAGTTCAAATAGTCTCGTGAATTTTTTCCACCCGGAACAATTTTGTCTATGGTTGATTTTATACCACATGTCACATATCCATACCCCACTCCCTACATAAGGATACATAAGGGGATGGATTTACGACATAGTGATAGAAGAGCTAATGTTATAATGATTCAGTTGTTATGGAACAGGAATGTAGAGGAGAAAACGTGTGTCTATGTGTAGGTGTGTTTATTTATATTTTTATTCTTCTTTTATGCTAGCTGGGATCCCTTTAGATCCCTTACTACATTTTCTCTTTTAAATGACCTTACTTTATGTTATTTGAAACATTTTTTATAAATAGGACCAATGTCCCTTATTTGAAAAACTCAGTGAGCCTAATTGAAAGATTTACCCTAACCTAGCTTTTGAAGGTTAAACACATTAGCCACATAGAAATGAAAAACTTTGAACAACCCCAATAGTCCATCAAGTCTCCCCAAGAAAACATCTTTTGAAAGGCCTTGACGAACAATTAGGTATCCTTGAAATATCCAAAGGAACATCTTTTGATATGCCCCAATGAATCATTGAGGATTTTTGAAATATCAAAAGGAACATCTTTCAATACACCTTGATTAACCTTCGAGGCTTTTTGAAATATTGAAAGGAACATTTTTCAATATGCTTGATGAACCATTGGGGATCTTTAAAATATTAGAAGAAATATATTTTGATATTCCCTAATGAATCATTAGGGTTCTCGAAAATATCGAAAGGAACATTTTTTTAATGCCTCAACGAACCATCGGAGTTCTTCAAAGATTGAACGAATCACCTTTCAATATGCCTTAATGAACCATCAAAACTTTTCAAAAGATTGAAAGTATCATATTTCAATATGCCTTGATGAACCATCAAGGCTCTTTAAAGGATTAAACCTGTTTCATTTTTCATTATGCCTTGATGAACCATGGGATATTCTCAAATATAAAAAATTATCTATAAACTTCTATGGATATTTCACTAGAACAGTTCGTCACAATGGATCTTACAACTTAGTTCTTATTTTATTAGCTTATTTCTATTGAATTCCAAATAACTAGAAATGAAACAAGAATAGCTAGAACAAATAAGTGTAAAATTAGTCACAGCAGATCTAATGAACAAGTAAATCAATCACAATAGATGAAACTCAGAAAATATGGTGTAAACTGTGCAAAAGCATGCATTAGTGCTCTATTATCCCAATAAGGGTGAAAATACAATACAATACTGTCCCAATGAGTGAGCAATTCGAATTAACCAAGGAGGTCATTCGAATTAACTGAATGGCATAGCTTGGCTCCAACTAGGAGTCCTCATCATCAATCAATGGTGGTCATCAATGCACAAGTCACTGTCAAACAGGTGTCAAACTGAGTCTAACTGAGTCTAACTGAGTGTAATAAGTGTAACTAATGGTAAGTGGCACTAATCTAGGTATGGAGGCTCAGTGGAGGGCGTATGAGGGCTTAACTGCACTCAGAATTGTCAGTCATGTCTCATCGAAGGTCAATCGGAGTGATAACATCAGTTATGGGTCAATCAGAGGTAAATCAGAGAGATAACTGAAGTGTAACTGGACTGGTAGGTGAGAAAGGCACCCTTCTTCAATGGAAGGTGAGAACTGGGCGCATGACAGGCTAGGAGGGCTAAATCTGAGTGGTAAGTAGCTCCCGAGTGCTGGGAGACTAGGGACTAGGTGCTGGAGGTATCATACTGATGACTGGGCAGCATGCGAATGCATGCAATGCATGCAGAATGCATTCATGCATGAAAAGGACATAAGTGAATGATGAGATATCCTAACACACCCCCTCAAGCTATACTATGATGTAAAAAATAAAATGCAGGGCCCTGGTTATTGAGACCAAAGGTCACCCCAATACAATAATCCAAAAAATGCTGAAAATAAGCTAAGTGGGGAAAGAGGGAAAACCCAGTGGGAAGAAATCCCCCCCTCAAATCTAAACATAAAAATGGATCTAATATGTCTCCACCATGATGGAACTCACCCCGAACAGTGAACGGAGGTAAGAGAAATTCTTCTCAGTGAAGCTCTTGGTGAAGATGTCTGCAATTTGCTCATTGGTAGGACAATATTGCAGAATGATGGTGCAATCATGTACCAACTCTCGAATGTAGTGCATATGAATCTCAATGTGTTTGGTCCTCTGCCGCTGAAATGGATTGGTGGAGATCTTAATAGAACTTTGATTGTCACAAAATAGGACAGTCGAAGTAGTGCTACCAAAATCAAACTCGGAAAGAATACCCTGCAACCAAACTGCCTGAATGCGGGCATTCACTGCCCCTCGATACTCTTCCTCTGCTGAAGAAAGTGCAATGGCTTCCTGCTTTTTGCTTTACCAGCAAATAGGCCCATGTCCAATCATGAAAACATATCCGGAAGTGGACTTCCGATCTATGCTATCACCTGCCCAATCTGAATCAGTAAAACCAATGAAATCTAGCTCAGAATTTGCAGCATAATGTATGCCAAAATGTTTCATACCTTGCACATACTGCAAGATCCGCTTGGCTTCCCACCAATGAAAATCATGGAGCTGCTGCATATACCTTGATACAGCACTCACGGCATAAGATATATCAGGCCTTGAGTGTGTCAAGTAGAGTAGTGAACCAATCAACTGTCAATACATACTGCAATCTGCAAGCGGTGTAGTATTTCCCTCTTCAAGATTGATTCCTGAGAGGAATGGAAATGGAGCAGCCTTACATTCTGCCATATTAAACTTTAATAGAAGGTATTTAGCATACTTTTGCTGAGATAATGTGATCCCATCAAAGTTTTGAGCTATCTCCAAGCCCAAAAATTGCTTAAGCAAGCCCAAATCGCTCATATCAAAAGCTAGATTTAAAGCGGTTTTCAGCTTGTTAATTGTAAGGAGAGTGCTACCAGTAATGACAAGATCATCAACATATAAAACAACAATCAAAAAATTACCTTTAACTTGCTATAGGTACACATTAGGATCAGATTTGCATCTTTTGAAATTCTGAGAAAGAAGGAAGGAGTCCATCTTTGTGTACCAAGCTCTTGGGGCCTGTTTCAATCCATACAAAGATTTCTTCAATATGAAAACTAATGATGGATCTGATATGTATCCTTCTGGTTGTTTCATATATACCTCTTCATCAAGGTCTCCATGTAGAAAAGCACTCTTCACATCCATGTGGTGCACTTCCCAGTGCTTGGATGCGGAAATGGCCAAAACTAGGCGGATGGAATCCATCTTTGCAACCAATACAAAAGTCTCAGTGTAGTCCACACCTTGGAATTGGGAGAAACCTTTTGCCACCAACCTAGTTTTGTATTTGCTGATAGAGCCATTAGCAGCAACCTTCGTGCAGTAGATCCACTTGCATTGAACTAATTTTCTTCTAGGTGGAAGAGAAACTAGCTCCCATGTATTGTTCTTTTGAAGAGAATTGTACTCTTCATCCATGGCGGTTTGCCATCGTGGATCTCGGTGGGAATGATAGTATGATTTGGGATCTGAACCAATAATCAAACAAAATTTCTTAGATAATAATGGATCAGAAAAAGAAAGAGCCATACCTGCTCTTTAATATTCTGCTCTTGTTCTCCTTGGATCATCAGGATTTCCAATGTTTGGAGCAGCAGATTGTAGAGTGTTTTGGGCCCACTTTGGTAACTGAGGAGGATCATTATGGTCTGATTCCGAACGTGATATGTCATGGCCATCAAATTCTAATATAATATCAAAGATATCAGATCCAATTATTTATTCATACTCACTTGAATATTCTTCTTGTGGATGATGCAGATCGGCAGTGTTTTCCTCAACTAGTTTCAGATCTGGCAGCAGTTCTTCAAACTTCACACTTCGCTCTATGAATACCTTTTTGGATCTGATATTCATGAGTTTATATGCTTTGATTCTTCCCCATATCCTATCAGGATACATTCAATACTTTTTGGATCCAAATACTTTCTCTTATCAGAAGGAATTCTAGCCCATGCAGTGGAGCCAAAAACCCTCAAATTGGATACATTCGGTTTGCGACCAAATAATGATTTGAAAGGAGTTTTACCTTTCATGGATGAATGTGGAACTCGGTTCTGAATATATGTAGAAACATTAATGGCTTCAGCCCAAATATTTGCGGCCAAACCATTTGACTCAAGCATGCAGGTAGCCATCTCTTTCAGTGACCGATTTTTCCTTTCCACTACACCGTTCTGCTAGGGTGTGTAGGGCACTGTATGTTGGATTTGAATTCTGCTTTCGGCACAAAGTTGCAGTAACTCAATATTTATATATTCTATGCCATTATCAGATCTAAGAGATTTGATCTTGTTCTCAATGGCGGTCTCAACAGAAGCCTTAAAATCCTTGAATTTTCCAAGCACTTCTAACTTGTTTTTGAGAAAAAATACCCAAGTAAAGCGGGAAAAGTCGTCGATGAATGTCAAAACATACCTTGAACCATTAATGGACATATTTGGAAGTGGACCATTGATATCATAATGTATGAGGCCCAAAATGGTGGAAGCTCTGCTAGCTTTATCGTGGTCGAACCTGTGCTCAGGGTGCTTCCCAACAATACAACCGGGGCAAATTCCCTTCGAGGAACGGAGTTGTGGAAGACCATCTACCATGGATTTATGTTGTAGCAGCAGCAAATACTTGTAATTAAGGTGTCCAAACCTTTCATGCCAAATCCTACTAACCTTGTTTCCATGAGTGAGGAGAGCAGTGGGCTTTTCAAGCGGCACAAAGTGAGAAAACTCATAGTATTTTGCAGTGTGATTTGCCTTTCCGACTACAATAAGTCTTCCACTTTTGATATCAAAAATTTTGACATTGTTAGGGATGAATGTAACTTGCTTCGGTTCACTAGTGTGTGTCATTTGATACACAGAAAGGAGATTTGAAGCCAAGGAAGGCACACAGAGAACATTCTGGAAGCTTCCATGTTCTACATGGATGGTACGTTTGCGCTTCGAAGAAATTTTTGAGTCATCTCACAAATGGATGGGGATGGAGCTGCTTGGATCGAATGAAGAGAAGGATTCAATGTTTACAGCCATATGATTTGAGGCACCGGAATCTACCAGTAGAGTGGTGGGTTTCGAAACAGTTTCCATGAGTGCTTGACCTCTTTCATGATCATCATTCCTATCCTTCTTCTGTGCACTGTCGGGAAGACATATGTTGTTATTTTCCAAAAGGAGGGCCATTTGATCTATTGTTTTCTTCATGCATGAACTTTCAGGATGAAAGCCACAGTTGCAATATGAACATTTAGACTTTTCCTTGCCCTCTTTACCCTGCTTGTTCCTCAAACCGGATGTTGCTTCCGGTTGCTTGCCTTTATCTCTTTGCTTGGTAGGCTCGAATTTGGGCTTCTCTTTCCTTTGCTTTCCTTTACCATTCGAATTCTTGGGTCCTTGAGAAAAGAGGGCTGAATATTTGAGTTTATGGACCCCATTTGAATCAATTTATCATGCTCTTTTGTGATGGACTCAATGAAGGCATTCAAGGTAGGCATCTTCCAATTCGGGGTAGTTAGCCGACTGGAATTGAAAGTAGAGACAAATACCAAGTAATCTTTCCCAAGCTTTGTGATAATGGAGAGGATCAATTGCTTATCCTCTTTCACAACACCACTGTTCTTCAACTGCAATGACAAGTGCTTGAATTTTGTGAAAAACTCATTGATGGTCTCGAAATTCTCAGGACTAAGGGAAATCAATTCATTTTCCAATTGAAAGGCCCTCAGCTTGTCCTGCTTGCCAAAGAGATTGTCAAGTTGCTCCCATATTTATTTTGGGGTCTTCAATCCGCTGAGATGGAAGTGAAGATCCTTGGAAATGGAGAGGCAAAGGAGACCATAAACTTCATCAAGCTTATTGTAGTGTTTGGTTCTTTTCGACAATGTGCTTGGCTCCAATTCGAGGCCAACAGTGACTCTATAGAACCCTTTTGAGCGTAATATAATCTCCATGTCATATTTCCATTCAAAATAATTGAAGGGAGGAAGAAATGGCTTGGAAGAAGAGTATTCCATCTCAAATAGCGAGTGCACTTGATGTATAAGAACTTGTCAAACACAAGAGATTGAATGCAATTGGTTAAGATGATTAACCTGCAAATCACAATCAAAACAAGAATAGTAAGGTCAAACAATCCACCCTTTTAGAGTTGCATCACACCTGGGATTGGAGATTAAACAAGTTGAATGGGTCCAATGTATCAAATCCAGGAATTATGTGGAAAACTCAAGCTTCTGGAGTGGATTGGAGTGTATTTTTCTACTTTGCATGCACATGAGTGAATGCACATGAGATATTTCATGCCAAAACTTCAGTAATTTTGAGCAAATTCACTCAAATCTTCTTGTAGAACACCTGTAGAAAAGAGATCTTGTCCCTGCAATGGCTTTGATACCATGTAAAATTAGTCACAGCAGATCTAATGAACAAGTAAATCAATCACAATAGATGAAACTCAGAAAATATGGCGTAAACTATGCAAAAGCATGCATCAGTGCTCTATTATCCCAATAAGGGTGAAAATACAATACAATACTATCACAATGAGTGAGCAATTCGAATTAACCAAGGAGGTCATTCGAATTAACTGAATGACATAGCTTGGCTCTAACTAGGAGTCCTCATCATCAATCAGTGGTGGTCATCAATGCACAAGTCACTGTCAAACAGGTGTCAAACTGAGTCTAACTGAGTGTAATAAGTGGCACTGATGGTAAGTGGCACTAATCTAGGGATGGAGGCTCAATGGAGGGCGCATGAGGGCTTAACTGCACTCAGAACTGTCAGCCATGTCTCATCAGTGATAACATCAGTTATGGGTCAATCGGAGGTAAATCGGAGTGATAACTGAAGTGTAACTGGACTGGTAGGTGACAAAGGCGCCCTTCTTCAGTGGAAGGTGAGAACTGGGTGCATGACAGGCTAGGAGGTCTAAATCTGAGTGGTAAGTAGCTCCCGAGTGCTGGTAGACTAGGGACTAGGTGCTGGAGGTACCATACTGATGACTGGGCAGCATGCGGATGCATGCAGAATGCATTCATGCATGCAAAGTACATAAGTGAATGATGAGATATCCTAACAATAAGTACACCATCCACACAATAAC
Organism: Larix kaempferi; assembly: GCA_027924585.1. Taxonomy (NCBI): domain Eukaryota; kingdom Viridiplantae; phylum Streptophyta; class Pinopsida; order Pinales; family Pinaceae; genus Larix; species Larix kaempferi. The sequence goes on along the minus strand of BSBM01000769.1, from coordinate 7,917,059 downwards.
ACACGATATACCCTAGGAAATCCCACTATGGGGAAAGACCCAATCAAAAATGAGGACTATGCCATGTTCTTTATGTCAAATTGCAAATACAAAGGAAATGGTACTCCCTATGGAGTTACCTATGACTCTACGACCATAATGGATACTGCACGATCTCATATATCCTCTCTTATGCTCTAACATCCACTCCCATGTTGTTTTTCAACTATGGAACAATACAATACATCAAAATAATAGAACCCCCTTCTTCTCCTGATGGTCCAGTATTTAACATAGCCTAATAGATGTCTTGGGTTAATTTTAGGTTTTTTTTGTATGCCACAACTCTTGATTAGGGTTATGGTTTTGGAACTTCTAGAATGTTCTAGAAAGTACACATGTGACTAGCTCCACAAGAGCGAGAAATGAGAGCTTACGTGGAATCCACTCGGTACCACGGTGGTCAACTAGATAGGTCAACTTGTGACATGAATAACTTCTTCATATGGACTCCATTTGAGGTGATTTTTGGACCGTTGAAAAGGTATCGGTGTGTAGAATATGGCATCTCGGTCCTATGGTAGTTTTGAGAAAAAAAGTGTCATTTAATCCCTCAAAATGGAATTGGAAGTTTCAAATGATTTTTTACCCCAAATCTGAAAAGTGAGACCTGCCCCCAAAATGGGCCCTACAAGCCAATTCATCCAATACCCCGACCCCAACAGCTCCAAGTAGGTGACAAATTATATACTAATCAATTTCAGATCACACCTCCCATTTTGGGAGGATTTTGGTCCCCAAAATAGTTTACTGAATGAGGTGAGGAAAGTTTTCCTCTACCTTCTCCTTAGAGTACCATTTAGCCTTGCCTGGAAGTTTTCCTTTCAACCCCACCTACCAGAGTTCATATTTCCCTTGTTTGGTATTTTTGGACTTCTTCTACAATATTGTGTCTTCTGCTAACTCTACCTGAGGCTCCGATGATAAGTCCTATATAGAAGCTAATACCTTCTTAGGTTCTTGATACAACGTGGAAGGTCATAGAGTTTTAGATTTTCCACATTCACTACAGAGTAAATGCGCATGTATGGGGGTAGAGTGAGTTTGTAGCCATTATATCCCACCTTCTCCAATACCTCAAAAGGGCCATACCTCATAGCCTTGATATTCTTACCAGGACCCTGTAGTATTTCCTTGTTCAGGTGTAACCATACTCTATCTACCACCTTGAATTTTTTCTCAACCCTGTGTTAGTCATGTATTTCCATGTACTTTTCTTGTGACTTATTTTGTGCCTCCTATACTTGTAAATGGATCTACCTAATATTATCAATGAAATATTCAGATCTTGTTGCTTCACCTATGGTGTCTTCCTTCACTCCCCCTTACTATCCATAAACAACATCTAGAGGTGAAGGTAGCAAGTATCCAAAACAAGTTTCAAAAATGGACTTCCCAATGGAAGTGTGGACTGCTCTATTGTAAGAGTGCTATATGTGGATCACATTTTTATCCCGTCTTTTAATGCTTCTGATTTTAACCCCTCAAAAGTTGTAGTAAAGTCCCATTAAATACTTTTGTCTATCCATATGTCTGTGGATGTAATGTTGTAGACTTATTCAACTTAGTTTCCATCATTTCCCAAAGTGTAGTCCAAAATGTACTAATATATATGGTATCTCTATCTAATATGATGCTCCTTGGTATCCCAAAGTGCACCTAGACCTTTTCAAAGAACATGTTTGTCACTTCTTGTATTTTGATGGTCTTTTTATAAGGCATAAGAATGCACATCATATTGAATCTGCCAACTACCACAAAAAAATAGTCATGTCCCTTCCTATTGGTTGGAATACCCCCCACAAAATCCATGGAGATTCTCTCCCATGGCCTCGTAGGAAAATGTAAGGGATGGTATAGACCTTGATTCTTATTGTTTGGTTTGCTTGTACAACAAAGTATGTATCCTCTGATAAACCGAGATACATCTTCTTACATTCTAGGACAATAAACATACCTTTGTAACTTTTCAACAGTCTTACCTACTCCAAAATGCCCTACAAATTTGGAGGTGTGTGCCTCTCTGATAAGCTGCAATCTCGGAACACAGAGCTTGTCCAACTTGTAGAGTAACTCATCCTAGAGATAATAGTCAACTTTGTTGTCACCTTCTTCTACATGGAATTGACCTTGTTGTTGTTGAAATACCTCCTTTAAGTCCTCATCTTCCATGTACTCCTCCTTGTATGCATGATGGGTAAAAGGTTCCATGTGCATAAGACTTCCCAAAGTTGTAATCTTGGTTGTAGGTGGCCTTGAGAGCATGTCTTCTAGTTTGTTTTTACTTCCCTTCTTATACTTGATGAATAGATGGAATTGTTGTAAGAATCCCATCCACTTATAAAGCCTAGTCTATTGTAGGTTACTCTAGGCCTACAAATACTGCAATGGCTGGTGATCAGTGTGAATTATTGTCTCATTTTCCATCACACAGTGCTTCCACTTATTAACAGCTTGAACATTGGCATAGAGTTCCTTATCATAGGTATGGTAGTCGACGACTCCCCAATGAAACATTTCAGAATAATAGCATACCAACCTTCCTCCTTGCATTAGAACCACTCCCATGGCATACCCACTTGCATATGTTTCCACTTACAAAGGCTTCTACAAATTAGGCAATGAAAGAACTAGTTCCTGACTGATCTTCTGCTTGAGCTCTTCAAAGGCTTTATGTTGATTCTTCCCCCACTGGAACCCCTTGCTGCCGATTTTTATGGCATGGAAGGGTGCAGCCACATCCAAAAAGGAATCTATGAACTTCCAAAGGTATTGTGTTTCCCCCATAAATATCCTAACTTCAGTGACATTTGTAGGAGTAGGCCACTTAGTGATGGCCTCCATCTTTGCTGTTAAATTTTTAGAATTTGCTTCAATCTGATCTAGGATCTTAACTGAGAGAACAACATGTACAGCAAATCTACAGCATATCAATCATGGACACAATAATGCAAACACACAAGATACACAGATTTTACTTGGGGAAAACCATAAAGGTGAAAAACCCCAATAACTTCCTCAGAGATAGATAGAGCAATGACACAACCAGAATACAAGAGATAGTCTTCTCCTAGCAGCAGAGCCTCCTCCTCCACAAGTGAACCACTCTCCACAGTGTGAGTGAGAGAATAGAATGTGTAAAATGAGAGAGACACACTCTCTATTTATACACTAACTTGACTTGACCTTTACTCAACTAGGTCGGCCTCAACTTAACCACTTAACATAATGCTGACTGGGCCGACCCCCACTAGGGTGGTCTAATAACCCTTTGACCCACATGGCCGACCCCCAATAGGGTGGTCTAATAACCCTTTGACCCACATGACTTATACAAGGCCAACCCCAACAAGGTGGTCTAATAACCCATCAAGTATAAGTTACGACACTTACAATATAAATGACAACACTTCCGTATAGAGGAATAATAACATCTCTATAGGAATACAACCACTTCTGTATAGAGGAATAATAACATCTCTATATGAATACAATATACATATATGTGAAATACATTCCGAAGTTACATATACATCAACACTCCCTCTTAACTAGGAAGGTATTTCTCGACACAAGTCTTCTAGCACAAGTCATCTTCTCTGGATCATCATCACTGGATAATCGTCATCGAGTCATCATCATCGTCACTGCTGCTACTATCTCAATCAATCTCTGAATCTACTCTTCATAGGAATTTCTACAGAGCCAGTCCTTTTTCATACTGGATGTAGGCCCACCACCTGTAGGTCTTCATCATCTATGCGAACGGTCTGATAGAGGTGGCCTCTCAGGACTAATTTTATGTGTGGATGCAATACCGCAAAGAGTATCCCAGGAACATTTATGTGCCTAAGCACCACTGGCAAGATCTCCCAGGACTGATTACATGCATCTCCTCCACAATACCTTTAAAGAGCATCCCAGGAACATTTATGTGCTGCAACACAACCGGCAAGATCTCTAAAGAGAATCCCAGGACTTATTATGAGCACACAGCTCAACCTCTCGGATCTCCAGGACTGATTACATGTGGATAGACAAAACCTTTAAAGAGCATCCCAGGAACATTTATGTGCCGTAGCACGACCGACAAGATCTCTAAAGAGCATCCCAGGTCTAATTACAAGCACACAACTCAACCTCTCGGATCTCCAGGACTGATTACATGTCTCCGTAGTAATACCTCATCCCAGGACTTATTACGAGCACACAGCTCAACCTATTGGATATCTGAGGACTGATTACATACTACATAGCAATACCGAAAAGAGTACCCCAGGAACATCTATGTGCCGTAGCACGACCAACAAGATCTCCCAGGACTGATTACATGCTATTTGCACAACCTGCCACATATCATCTCTGACCTCCAAGTATCAATCTGATACTCATGATCGAACGGATCATCATCGCACGAGGAATCATCCTCATGCCCATGATCATACTGATCATCATCACTGTACCATCCTGGTACATATCGTCTGGAGCAACATCCTGAAGCTCATCATCATGATCAACCTGATCATACAATGCATCCACCTGATGCATACCAAGTATCTACCTGATACATATCATCACACATGATCCATATGATCATGCAGTGTATCCACCTAATATAAATACATGATACATATCAACATACATGATCTACTTCATCATACAATGTATCCACCTGATACATATACAGATACATGGTCCAAGCATCCAACATGATGCATATACAAATACATACAAATGATCCAACCGATCATATCCAACATCCAACATGATGCATATATACATATAAATGATCCATCTGATCATATCCAGCATCAACACGATGCGTACATACATACAAATATAAATGATCCAACTGATCATATCCAACATCAACATGATGCATATACAGAGCAGTAACTGGAGCATCGTCCTGATGCTCATCATCTAGCGCTTACATCCATAGCCATGTGAAGGATCCTCCTTCCAACATGCTTGGAATGGCTTCAGCAAATGTGTCCATCACTTCTTCCTCGAAGTGTCGTTGATCTGAAGAACACCAAGCCTCTCCCTGAAGTACTCGAACTTCACCCTGGCTAGTGGCTTCGTTAGCACATCTGCAATCTGCTTGTTCGTCGCAACATGCTCTGCTTCCACTGTACTCAGTGCTACACAGGACTGCTTCCTGCTAAACCAAGAGATCACAACTGATCCCATACTGAAGCAGCACCCAGAAGTGTTCTTCCTACCTGCAGTACTGCCTGCCCAATCTGAATCAACATAACCCTGTAGGTTTAAACTTTTTATTCACATCATACTTGAGCCCATAATCAACTGTACCCTTCAGGTACCTCAGAATATGATTTACAGCAACCAGGTGAACATCTCTCGGATCCGTCAGGAACTGGCTCAATGTGTTCACCGCAAAGCAAATATCTGGTCTCGTGTTCGTCAGGTACATCAAGGACCCAATGATCTGACAATACATAGAGACATCAACCGACTCAGATGAAGCATCTCACAGAAGCTTCAAGTTTGATGCCATAGCCTCGCAGTCCATCATCCCGAACCTCTTCAGGATCTCTACTGCATACTTCCCTTGTCCAAGGAAGATTCCATCTGCACTCTGCCACACCTCCATACCTAGAAAGTGGTGCATCATACCCAAGTTCTACACATATATGACTCCCTGTCATGTGTCTCAGAACCAAGTGGCTGCTCCACATACACTTCTTCTTCAACTACACCATTCAAGAAAGCTATCTTGAAATCCATCTGGTGTATCTTCTATTTCATCACTTTTATATTTCTCTATGCTGCCATCTGCAACATGCTTGATCTGATAGTTCCATTTGGAAGTCACAACAGACTTCCTTCAGCTCTTGGGACCGCATCCCAAACATCATTTTTCATGATCGATGGATCATGGCATTCTTCCCATATCCTTGGAACTTCAATATCTTCAATAGATAATTTTGTTGCTTTAACAAATGTTGTAGTCCTTCTTTTGTAGGTGAAGGTATACTGTCTTTTCTACAAAACAAGTTAAATTGCATGATTAGAAACATCTCATAATTTTCAGACAAATTCTTACACATAAAGAAATATGTCATACAGTCATGCAATTATCTTAGCCAATGCTTCAATACAACATTTATCCATGTTCCACAACTTTCTAGATGCCTTCCAGTCTCTACTAGAACATTGTTAATAGTTTGCACTACTCCCAACATGTCAGGAAAGAGGTTTCATTCTAGATAAGTAGCACTGGAATGTTGTACAGTGCCATAGGCCACTTACCCATCACATGCATATTAGTAGTATACTATTCATTAATGCAATCATTCTAATATGCACAATACATATCCTAAGTCTAGGAATATGAGCATATACATCATTGAACAATTTTATTTAAACAAACAAATATGCAAGAAATGATATATAAAAATACTTATCTTTGTTTGGTTGCTGGGTGGACTCCCTCCGAGTCTTTGCTTCCTTGCAGGAGCTGCTGAAGTAGCTTCTTCTACACCTTTCTGTTGTGGAATGTAGAAAGATGGTCAACTCCCTCTGAATATCTGCATCCTTGCAAAAACTACTGAAGTGTGCTCCTTTGCTTTCTTGCAGGAACAACTGGAGTGTGTTCCCTCTTGATCTTTGCTTCCTGGATTACCTGTCCTTGAACTTACATCCATCCTTAATCACTATGCATGCTTATTAGTATCATCATTGTGTTATCCTTGAGGTCTCATACATAATCACGCATTTATTAGTATAATCTTAATACTATCAAAACACAATAATCTTAAACATGTATAGTCATGATCATTCACAGTTAATAAACATTAGTATTCAAGGTTTCAGGGAAGTCTTCTTTTACTCATGCATATTCTTATTTGATCATAGGACCCTTCTGATTAGTTAAATCATCAATGCATAAAACCGTGATTACTCAAACCTATACCTTCATGATTCTTCTGGTTAGTCATATCATCAATTATGGTAAGAAACGTAATATGCATACAACCATGACTATTCAAACCTATGACTTCATGAATAATTATTATCAACAACACAACAGTATAAGATCCTAACACAAGGTAGGTTTCTAGCTTGATATAGGAAAAACATACTTGGATTAGCATGCTAGCTAGTTATGTCTAACATACCCGCATAATGTCTTCTGGTTCTCTTCAGTGACTTGTGCTAGTAACCTGCATGTCTCATAAATTAACCATTGTAGAACCAAGTTATACATACCTCGAAAGTAGATCTTCTATGTGATCCATGACAATGGATGAATCTTTGTCTTCATGTCACCATGAGAATATGTTCTTGAAGTAGAACATGATTTGACTTTGTTGGTGTACCTTTTGTGTTAGCAAACAACATAAATGTCATACAACATCACAATGCATTAGTACAATCATAAGTGTCAAAACCTTAATCAATGAATATCTTCTATTAGGGTGATACGACAAGTCCAGTAATTAATCAAGATTGTACTGTAATGATATGAAGAAAAAAATATGATAAAATTAACCATGAAACATACATGTAAGCCATACCTGTCAAGATTGCTTGTAATCTTCTTATGGAAGGCTTTAGCCTCATCTCCCTCTGAAATAGGAACTTCTTCACTTATGCAGGTGACCAATCCAACTTCTTCTAGGATTGACCCAATCCACTTGATTTGCAAGAACTGGACCTGGAGCTGGATTAGGGTTTGTCAGAGAAACCCCAAAAATTCAAACTTTGAATTTCAAACTTTCGAAAGGATAGAAATATGTGCCTTGATGAGCTGATCAAGCTGGTATATTAAGAATTTGAAAACTGCAAAGTTTCACTCCTCAATTTTGCCTTTGAAACTTTCAGATTCACTGGACATGACCCCGAACTGGGGTTTGATGAAGCCCATTCTTCTACCCAGTCAAAAGTTTTGTTCCAAAGCTCTAAGCTTCTATTTTTATGAGGAGCTTCCAGCCGTGGTCACAGATTTCAAAAATTCCCATTTTTGCGGAAGCCCTAATTTTCCACTTTTTTTATCAAAGTCCCGAACTAGGGTCTGATCAAGCTCGACCTTCTTCCCAACCAAAAATTCTGATCTTGGTCTCTAAATTTCAATTTTGATGAGTAGCATTCAGCCATGGTCTCCAATTACAAAAATTCCAACTTTATCCGAAACCCTAAATTCCGAAAGCCATGAATGAAGGTGCTCAAAAATAATTCTGATTTGACAGAAATATGTACCTGATTGTTTATGGTGTAACTCTGAACTTTTTGATCCATAGGGTCTGAAAATTTTTCCTGAGATAGCCTGACCTGTCATCTTTCCATCCCGATAGGTCAAACCTCAATTGGATTCTCTGAGAGAGAGAGTTATTCCAAGTGTCGTAACATGACCTGTTTATGGGATAAAACAAGAGAGCGAACTTGTACGGTGTGCCAGATGTCACTAGTTCAACTTCGGCCTCTGAAAATTTTTCCTGAGATAGCCCGACCTGTTATCTTTCCATCCCAATAGGTCTGACCTCAATTGTATTCTCTGAGAGAGAGTTATGTCAAGTGTCACAGCGTGACCTATTTATGGGATAATACAGGAGAGCAAACTTGTACGGCATTCCATGTGTCACTGGTTCAAATTCGGCCTATAAAAACGTTTCCTGAGATAGTACAATCTGTGTACTACCTGTCACTTTTTACTAAATTTCATTTGGAGCTTCCTAGCCCAAGTTATGACCTTTTTCCCAAGGTCACCTGATTTTGACTCAGATCTGGAAGAGGCAGAAACCCTATATTGTATAGATCATAAATCACAAAGTACAATGAATTAGAGGTTTTGGATCTGATCTTTGCCCTGTAAAAGTTTCAGATCCAAAAACTTTCTCAAAAATGGATTTATAGCGAAAGTGCTACAATGACTGCTTTTTGCTATATCAAGCCCTAGCATCGTAAGTGCAACAAGTGTCATACATGCCATATCATGCCTTCATTTAGGCTAGATCTGATACTATGTTAAATTTTCATAATTTGCTTCAATCTGATCTAGGATCTTAACTAAGAGAACAACATGTACAGCATATGAATCATGGACACAATAATGTAAACACACAAGAGACACAGAGTTTACTTGGGGAAAACCATAAAGGTGAAAAACCCCAATAACTTCCTCAGAGATAGATAGAGCAATGATACAACCAAAATACAAGAGATAGTCTTCTCCTAGAAGCAGAACCTCCTCCTCCACAAGTGCACCACTCTCCATAGTGTGAGTGAGAGAGTAGAATGTGTAAAATGAGAGAGACACACTCTCCATTTATACACTAACTTGACTTGACCTTTACTTAACTAGGTCGGCCTCAACTTAACCACTTAACATAATGCTGACTGGGCCGACCCCCACTAGGGTGGTCTAATAACCCTTTGAACCACATGGCCGACCCCCAATAGGGTGGTCTAATAACCCTTTGACCCACATGACTTATACAGGGCTGACCCCAACAAGGTGGTCTAATAACCAATCAAGTATAAGTTACGACACTTACAATATAAATGACGACACTTCCGTATAGAGGAATAATAACATCTCTATAGGAATACAACCACTTCTGTATAGAGGAATAATAACATCTCTATAGGAATACAAGTGCACCACTCTCCACGGTGTGAGTGAGAGAATAGAATGTGTAAAATGAGAGAGACACACTCTCTATTTATACATTAACTTGACTTGACCTTTACTCAACTAGGTCGGCCTCAACTTAACCACTTAACATAATGCTGACTGGGCCGACCCCCACTAGGGTGGTATAATAACCCTTTGACCCACATGGCCGACCCCCAATAGGGTGGTCTAATAACCCTTTGACCCACATGACTTACACAGGGCCGACCCCAACAAGGTGGTCTAATAACCCATCAAGTATAAGTTACGACACTTACAATATAAATGACGACACTTCCGTATAGAGGAATAATAACATCTCTATAGGAATACAACCACTTCCGTATAGAGGAATAATAACATCTCTATAGGAATACAATATACATATATGTGAAATACATTCCGAAGTTACATATACATCAACATTTGCAAGATCAATCTTAAGTTCTCCTCCACCAATCACATACCCAAAATACACCAAGGACTACTGGGAGAACTCACATTTCTTCAAATTAGACAAAAAGTAGTGTTTTTTTAGAGTCTCTAACACCTTCTTGAGATGTGAGATGTGCTCTTCCTAGGTAGCGCTATGAACTGGTATGTCATCTAGATACACTATAAAAAACGAATCTAATAAAGGGCATAATATGTCATTCATTAATCACATAAATGTAGTTGGTGCATTTCATAAAGCAAATGGCATTACTAACCATTCATATAGACCTTTCTTAGTCTTGAAGGCAATATTCTAGGTGTGTTTTTCCTTCACTCGTACCTGGTAATATCCTGATTTGAGATCCAACATGGTGAAGTACTTGGCATTCTACAACTAATCCAACAGATCATCGATCCTCAAAAGAGGGTACCAATTCTTGAGTGTGATCTTTTGTTCAATGATATGTAGTCGATGCACATCCTCCAAGTCCCATCCTTCTTGGGTATTATGATGATAGGTGACCAACAAGGTGAGGTGCTTGGTCGGATCATGACCAGCTCCAACAACTAATGCAACTGCTTCTTCACTTCATCTGCTTCTATGACAAACAATTTGTATAATTTGACGTTTGGAAATGGAGAATTCGACAATAATTGTATCTCATGCTCCACCTCCCTCTTAGGAGGTATCCCCGTAGGCTCCTAGAACACTTCTCTGTATGCCTACAAAAGTCTCTCCAACTGATGTTTCTTATCTTTTGTGCATCCCTCTAGGGATGCATTCACTTTTACCGATTCACCTTCTTAATGATTTTGTCTTAAGAAAAGCAATACAAACTTCCTACTTGAACCGATCAACTTTTTCACTTGGTTGGAACTTACCAGAGAGATCTTCAATTTAACTTTATGTGCGTTAATGATGAAGGACTTCCCATCCTTGATCAAGTGGTATTGGTTGACTCGAAGAATCACATCCCTCATATACATGTAGGGGATTCCAAACACTACACCACAAACATCCATGGGTACTACATCTATCTCCACTTCATCAACATACTCTGCAGTTATGGAAAACTTGATCTTGCAATATTTCATGAATCTAAGTTCAACATCCTTATTTACCCATCCCAATGGGTAGGGACTGGGATGATCATGTACTTACAATCCAAGTTTTTGTACCAGATCCTTTTCTATGAGGTTTTCCTGCGAACCAAAATCAAATAAAGCATTAATCTTGGTCTTCTTGACCTAGATCTTTATATGGAAGAGTTTCGTCATCTCTGTCTCTTCCTTAGGGTGACAGATACTTAGATTCGCCTCCTTCTAAACTGTGGTATATATAATATTTTCAGCCACATCCGAGCTTCTTTATAACTCCTTATTTGACTTTATGACTAGAAGGTTCTTCTTCTTGTAATCCTTCTTACGATTCTTGGGGTTCAGCTCTGGATGTAGCTTCCAACACTTTTCTTTAGTGTGACCATCAATATCACAATGCTTACAATGGTTTTTTGGATCCTTTCACTAATGTGCAGTGGTTGTAGTATTCTTCTCCTTTCCCTTCCACTTCTTCTTCCCCTCCTCAGTAGCATCTTGGATCTCTTTCTATTTTGAACCACTTGGTTGTACTTTCTTCTGGCCTATGTTTCTAGGTACTGTTCTTGTGCACATGCTTCATCAATATAATTGAGCTAGGTTTGAAGAGCATCACCTGCCCCCGTATGTGACTATGTAATCCCCCTAAATACTTGAGGAGTACACCTAGGTTCTTGGGTGAGATACCCAACGTGATAGCCATCTTCCTAAACTAGGTGGTGTATTCTTACACACTTTGCTCATTCCTTTGCTTGAAGTAATGACAATGGTCCACTGGTCCTATACATATCCAATAGGGTAGAACTGGGACTTGATGAGGGTTTTAAATTCCTCTGACTTAGTTATTAGTGAATCACCCTCTAGCCTAAGTGCATCCTTGTGGCTTTCCCACCAGGTTAATGCATGGCCCTCTAACTTCAGTTGGGAAGATGAGATTTTTGATCCTCGACTATTTAATGGATGCTAAAATAAACTTCCAATTGTCGCAACCAATGATTTAGTTTTAGAGAATCTATCTCACCTTGATATGGCTTGATGTCAAATTTCACTTCCATCTTGAAGAGAGATTGGGAAGGAATATTGGTATTAGAACTCGAATTCTCTTTCTCGAGCTCTTTCAATTACTCTTTTCTGGGTCACTTTTATCTTCTGATTTCACCTCGGATCCAAAATCTGAGTTAGAGCCCCCAAAATCCCAAAAAGGTCTGAACTTGCTTTCCAGGGCTTCCATGAGGATTGACATATTGCGTGAGATATTGATGACTTGTGTTTCTAGTTTTGAAAATTGTTGCTCATAATCATTTGTCATTCCTTGAAAGAACTCATACACCATGGCTAGGATTTCAAGACCTTTTTTTTCCAAATATTGGATCATGAGATTACCCACAAAACCAAAAGAAAAACTACTTTGATACTAATATCAACTATAAACTGTCGTGGATATTCCATTGGAATAGATCGTCACAATGGATCTTACAATTTAGCTCTTAGTTTATTAGCTTATTTTTATTGAATGCCAAATAAATGGAACTGAAACAAGAATAACTAGAGCAAATAAGTACACAATTCACACAATAACACAAGACATACCTTGAGAAAAACCACTATGGAGAAAATCCAACCACAAATGAGCACTATTCCTTTCTCTTTATGTCAAATTGAAAATACAAAGGAAATGACACTCTCTATGGAGTTACCTATGAATTTGCGGTCATAATGGCTACTACATGATCTCCTATCTCCTATGATCCGAGTCGTGTCTAGGAAGCACGAGGGGGACAACATTTCGACTGAATGATTCGGCTCTGTTATGGCGGAAGATATAAGAATAAGCAGAATGAGCAAAGCATGATTACACTATACATATAAACAAATATATGCACAGACAGTATGTAGGAATGCGAACTGATCTTCTATTACTGCGAACAGATAGATTGATAAGATCCTAAGATCATCGGATCATCACATGTATGTTACATACAATCAAGGATAATTTTAAGGACCCATACTTATTTAAAAGTGTATAAACCTTGGCGAATCTTACCAATTCCTAAAATGTCAACTATAAAATATTTGGCGATATTTTTCTAAAATTATTTCAATTTCTAAGGATTTTATATAGTTTATATAATAATTTGGCGATTTTTAGAGTGAAAAAAGTTTACCCCATCAAACTTGGGCGAAACGGGGCTTCAAAAAATGCAAATTGGCGAATCTTTTTTTGGAAAAAAACATGGAAAAATAATATCGCCCCTGAAATTATCCTTGGTTACAATATTAGACATGCTTATATAGAGAGTGTTGAGATGCTTGGGTTCCTTCCCGTTACGTTCGGTTACAACGAAGAATTTAGAACAGTTCAACCATTAAAGTCGACTGGAAGACAGAGAGACGGTCTGTCGAAGTTCGACAGTCGTCAGTCGCATGTCGATGTTGCGAACTGTGAGGTTGTTGAACATGTCGAAGGTGCGGAGTGTGTCGCAGTATGTAGAAGTCGAGACTCATCGGAGTTGTGTCGACGTCGACGACTTGTCGCAGTGGGAAGTTAGCATTCGACATAAATTCCAACTACGATGCGGATTAGACCTCCTTCCTTAAGAAACAATGGCCCCCATTATTTACTCACAAAGGTGAGGAAAATTGTCGGTCATTTCAGTAACAGAGTACCACTTTCCTTGAGATGGGATCTGGCCAGCTTTGGCAACCTAAAACAAGAGAATTGTGTTCGTCCTTGTAAGGCGTACTCGTCCTCCCACGATGGTGTCGCAAGGAAGAGGCTCCTGAACATCTGGATTGATGTCTTCGGGTTCTGCTGTCGGTAAGTCATTCTGTTCCAACAAGGGTGCATGGTATGGTCGAAGTAGATCCACATTGAATACTGGATGCAGACCCAGACATGTAGGAATGTCGAGCTGGAAAGTGCTTTCTCCAATCTATCGAAGAATACTGTATGGACCATATCGCAAAGGCTTGAGCTTCTTGAAAGGACCTGTGAAGCGCTCCTTCTTGAGATGTAACCAGACCTTATCCCCAATTTGAAATGAATGATAAATACGATGCTTGTCGTGTCGGGCCTTAGCTTTCTATCTTGCTCTTTGCAACATTTACTGTGCTTGCTTCTAGATGTCGTATATCTGATCTCTGAACTTGACTGCTTTATCAACTTCTCGCTGGTTGTAATCAGTGTCTCTCTGCTGTGTCGAGGAGCTGATCAAGTCGATAGGCGCTGAGGGCTGAAATCCATAACAAATATAAAATGGACTCTCGCCTGTAGAGCTGTGCTGAGCTCGATTATAGCTGTGCTAGATGTATGTAAGACTTTCATCCCATGTGCGTCGATGCTTGTGGTTGCACATGCAAAGCAGTTGTACTACAAGGTGATTCCCAACTTCCGTCTGTCCGTCGGTTTGAGGATGGAAAGCTGTCGAAAATGAGAGTCGCATGTCTAGCAATTTCCAGAGCGTCTTCCAAAATATGTTGATGAATCTGGCATCTCGGTCGGACATAATGGTCGTTGGTAAACCAAATTGTTTCCAAACATGTGCAAAGAAGAGCTGAGCGGTCTACTGTGTCGTCGTGGTCTTCTTACATGGTATGAGAATGGCCATCTTGGAAAATCGGTCGACTACTACTAATATCACGTCATGATGATGTCTGGTAGTAGGATAACCCGTCAAGTAGTCTGACTAGGAACTAGCAGAGGTGTGTAAAATCCCTGTCGTCGATTAGGCGGTTTAGCAATAGCACAAACCACGCATGATCGAATGTACTTGTTGACGTCGTATTTAAGTCTAAGCCAAAAGAAATACTTCTGCAGAATAGCAAGTCTCTTTGCTACTTCAAAGTGTCCTGCAGTCTTGCTGTAGTGCACGTCCCAAATGAGCTGTTGTCGATGCTCTCCGGTCGGTACACAAAGTTGTCCAAGCTTGTATAGCAAGGTGTTTTTCCAGGAAGTAGTCAAAGGTCGACGACTTGTTAGTCTGCAACTGTAGATAGACTGCTAAGAATTCGTTGTCGTCCTCATACAACAATGGCCAAGTGGTCGTGTCGTATCCCTGCATACTCATCACTATCAAAAGGAGAGTAATGGGTGGTCGACTGAGGCAATCGGCGGTGGCGTTAGCTTTAACTTTCTGATAATTAATCTCCAACTGGAATTGTTGTAGGTAATTAATCCACTTGAGTTGTCGGTTTGTCTGCAACTTTGATTGTGTCAGAGTGAACTGTAGAGGCTTTTGATCAGTGAGAATGACCGTTTCCTTGCTAAGGATGTAATGCCTCCATTGATTGAGAGCTTGCACAATGGAGTACAGTTCTTTTTCATATGCCAAGTATCTTCTAACTATGTCATTAAAAGCCTCGGAATGAAAAGCAACTGGGTGACCAGACTGGGTGATCACTGCGCCCAAGGCATAGTCTGATGCATCCGTCTCAATCTCAAAGGGATGATACAAATTAGGTAACACAAGTACTAATGCAGTGCAGAGCTTGTGCTGGAGCTGTTCAAAAGCTGCTTGATGTGTTGCTGTCCACTGGAAGACAGTTTTCCCACTTACCTTCGTCAACTGATTCAAGGGCCGAGTTATGTGACTGAAGCCAAGAATGAATCGTCGATAGAAATTCACCAAACCAAGAAAAATTCTTATTTCTTGAATGCTTCTAGGAATGGGCCAATCTTTTAGGATCTATACTTTGTCTGGATAGACGTGAATGCCTGCAGAGTCAATTACATACCCCAAATATTTGTTGTTGGTCATCGCAAAAGAGCACTTGTCCATGTTTAGATAAAGCCGATGTTGCTGGAAAGTGTCAAGGACTTGTCGAAGATGTCCAACATGTTCTTCCCATGATCGACTGAAAATCAGTATATCATTGAGATAGACAATAACCCATTTGACGATGAAATGTCGAAGAAGGTTATCCATATGTCGCATGATGGTCGCATGTGCATTGGTTAAGTCGAAAGGCATGACTAACCATTAAAACAATCCTTCCTTGGTCTTGAAAGCATTTTTCCACACATCTGTGGACTCGATTGGAATATGATGGTATCCCGACTTGAGGTCGAGCTTAGTAAAGAATTTAGCACCTTTCAAACAGTCAATGAGCACGTCTATCTGCGGCAGAGGGTAGCGATTCTTTACAGAAATTTTGTTGAGAGCTTTGTACTCGATGCACATGCGCCAAGTCCCGTCTTTCTTCGGAACTAAGATGACTAGACTTCCATAAGGAGAGGAGCTGGGTCAGATACGACCTTTGTCAATTAATTCTTGGATCTGTCTGCGAATCTCTTCATTTTCAAGAATGGATCTTCTGTAAATAGATGCGTCAGGAAAAGAAGAACCACAAACAAGGTCAATGGAGTGTTTTACCTGACAATGTTGAGTTACTCCGTCTGGAGTTTGAAAGAGGTTCTAGTACTCATCAAGAATATGATCGATTTGTTGCTTATGTCGGGAGCTGCATTGGTCGATGACTTGACTCGTTGCTGCAGTATTCTTAGAATGTTGCAACTTGATCATGATTAATGCGAACTTCAGAGCATGATTGATGAGCTTCTTTGTCTATTTGGAAGATATTAGTGCAACCGTTTGTGTAGGTTGACACTCTGGTGTGCTGAACCATCGATTTCGGATTCTGACAATCACCTTCTGAGGCTGTGACTAATAAGTTCCATGTCTATCCCAGAGGTAAGGTTTCCCAAACAGGGCGTCATCTTCAAAAGGTTTTATGAAGTAGGCAAGCTTGCATTGTCTAGTGATACGTAGTTCTTGTCCTTCCTTCATCCAACCGATGTTCTAAGGCTGAGGATGCAGAGTGGTAACAAGACCTTGTTTCTTCACGAGATCTTCAAAAATGAATTTTTTTTGGCTGTCGTTGTCCACAATTAGATGCAATGGATTTCTATGGACCCATATCCGTGTATGGAACAGGCATTCTCGTTCCTCCTCGTAGACGATAGTCGAGACTATTGGAGTGGTCGATGTCAAAAGGGTCGTTGCATCTGGATCAAATTCTTCCACCATATTGTCGAATGCATCGGAGGTCAACACGTTTTCCAAAAAGCTCTTCCGAGATTTGCATTCAGACGTATCATGCCAAGATGAGAGGTGGTAATCGCACCATTTTCTGGTAGGCGGTTGTTTGCTAAGTTCCCTCTTGTGAAAAGGATTATTGTCATGGTCTATATTTGGCGATGTCGGCTGAGAAGATTTCGACTTGTCGAAGTCGGCTGATGCCTTCTTGTCGGGTGGTCGTCCTGATGTCGGCTTTGTCACGAAATGTGCTTTCCCTTTTTGCTTGGTTTCCAGTTTTCTAGCGTAGTGGAATGTATCCGCAAGCGTATTGATAGTCAGAAATTCCATCTCCTACTGAATGTACTGGGACAATCCGCTAACGTACTTCAGAACAAGAAATTTCTCTTCACCTTGCATGCCAACTCTATCCATGAGTCGGTAGAACTCGTCGGTGTAACTTTGTACTGATTGGTCTTTCCATTACCTTAGCTACTGCCACTTCTTATACTGTTGTTCGAGGTATTTCGGCGGGTAAAATTCCTTTCGGATGTGTTCGACAAATTTATCCCATGTGTCGATGGGGTCTCCACTTTTCTCCATCTTTGTCGAGAGGTTCTCCCACCAGTAGTGCACAATTGTTGACATCTTTAAGGATGCAATGGTGATCTTGTCAGCTTCTGATAGTTGATTCACAGCGTAAAAGGATTCCAATTGTTGTACCCAATTGTCTAAGGATTCCGCATCAATCTTACCTTCGAGATTTGGTATGTCCATATTCATTTGCACTTTGAAGGGGTTGATTTTATCGGAGTGAGTTCGCGTCGAAAATCCTCCGAATGTCGAAGCAAATCGCATGAAAATTTCATTGAACTGGGAGAACATTTCAGTCCGTTGTTGAGCCAGAGCTTGCTCAATAAGCTGTGTTGTCTCGTCGGTTGCATGTCTATCGTCTATTTCTTCTGTCATTTCTGGAGGTAGCGTCTGCTTGGATTCTTGAGATTATGAGCAAGTTTGAATCCGCATAAGTCAGGTAACTTCGAGAGAATTGTATACGCAGAAATTAAGCACAAAAATTGAATGCTCTAATACCAATGATCCGGGTCATGTCCAGGAAGCACGATGAGGACAATAGTTCGACTGAATGAGCCGGTTCTGTTATGGCAGAAGCGATAAGAATAAGCAGAATGAGCAAAGCATGATTACACTACACAGATAAACAAATATACGAACAGATAGTATGCATGAATGCGAACTGATCTTCTATTACTGTGAATAGGTAGATTGATAAGATCCAAAGATTATCATATCATCATATGTATGTTACAATATTATGCATGCTTATATAGAGAGTGCTGATACGCTTGGGCGCCTTCCCGTTATGTTTAGTTACAACGAAGAAGTTAGAACGGTTCAATGGTTCAACCATTACAGTCAACTGGAAGACAGAGAGACAGTTTGTCGAAGTTCGACAGTCGCTGATCTCATGTCGATGTCACGAACTGTGAGGTTTCTAAACATGTCGAAGGTGCGGAGTGTGTCGCAGTATATCAAAGTTGAGACTCGTCGAAGTTGTGTCGACGTCGATGACTTGTCGCAGTGGAAAGTTAGAATTCGACACAAATTCCAACTACGATGCAGATCATCCTATGTTATGCTCTAACATCTGATCCCATGTTATTTCTCAATACTGGAAAAATAAAATACACCAAAAGAATGGAACCTCCTTCTTATCCTAATGGCCCGATGTTTAACAAAGCTTGATAGTTGTCTAGGGTTACTTTTATGGTTTATTTTTGCATGCCTCAAATCCCGATTAGGGTTAGGGTTTTTTTCCTTCTAGAATTTTCTTGAAGATCCACATGTGTGAAAAATGAGAGCTGACGTGGAATCCACTCGGTACCATGGTGGTCAGCTGGATAGGTCAACTTGAGAGAGGCATAACTTATTCATATTGACTCTGTTTGAGGAAATATTTGGACCATTGGAAATATATCAATGTGTAGATTGTGGAAACTTGGTCCAAAGTAAGGTTTGAGAAAAAAATTGTCACTTAAGCTGTCAAAATGGCCTCAGAAGTTTTCCCAAATCTGAAAAGTGAGATCTACCCCTAAAATGAGCCCTACAAGCCAATTCATCTAATCTCCAGAACCTCAAAAGCTCCAAGTAGGTGTCAAATTATATATTGATCCATTTCAGATCATCTCCACTACTCCACACAACATTGTGACCATACCCTTTTTCTAAAAAGTCCCTTAGGAAATCCTTCTCCCTCTTAGTGTTCTTAGTGTGTGAAAAAAAGTCCAATTGTGTTGCCTACGTTTAAATTCAACCCAACAAAGTCATCTCTTGGCTCTTGAGAATTCAATGAACAACAATCTATAGTGAATGTAATTATTTCCTATCAACCCAACCTATATTCCCCTTTGCAATATTCCATCTCTCTTCTTAGGTTCATAAACTCTTCTTCCTTATATCTATCTAGTTGTTTACATGTTTGAATCACAAACTCAACTCCAAAAGCTAGAGGTGCATACGTATGGAGAATGATTTGATTAGTTGCGCAAGGAAAAAATGAGAATACTTATGCATATCATGGGTATAATTGAGTGAATGTATAATGAGGATGAATAACATGGAATTGTTAGAAAAATAGGATCGCAGAGGAATAACAATAAATAGAAATGCAAATATAATCACACATACACATTACAAGAGAGACACAGATATATCGTGGTTCACCCAACTTGGGCTACGTCCACACGAATTTTCCAGTCCTTATTATTATTACCGTCCAGCAAGGTGAAGGGATACAACCTGCAGCACAACCGCTGCACTTCCTCTTCTCTGTTTCACAGTCTCTCTCCTGATCTCAGAGATCTTTACAATGCATAAAACCTAATACATCATCTACACTGGCCGTATTACAATGTCTTTATTTTATAAGGGAAATACAATGGGAAAATACCACGGGATACCCAAAACCATGGGCCCGCAAAACAGTTGGCAAAAACAGCCCCCCCTGGAACCCCGTGGGGGGGCGATGCCCCCCACACCCCCCCGCTGGGGTGACTGTACAGTCCACCTACATATCATATAAAACTGGGGTACAAACACGGCTGATACAATATCATCTATGAGACTAGAAGATCTGGCTCCACAACCAACAATCTCCCACTTAGAGACTGATCACATCAACTCCACCGTTGTTGCACTTGCTGGACTTGGACTTGGCAAATTTCTCCTCTTCACCTTCATGCTAGAAGGCGAACTAAAACCGAGCACGAACTCAGTTTCTCTCTGGTCACTACCTTTGTGAACATGTCTGCAGGATTCTAGCTAGTATGTATCTTTTCCAGCTTCAACAGTTCATCTTCCAGAACAGAGCGTATGAAATGGTACTTGAGTTGTATATGTTTAGTCCTGGAATGGAATGTTGAGTTCTTTGCAAGGTGAATGGCACTCTGGCTGTCACTATACAATCTTCTATCCTTCTGCTTCTTACCCACTTCCTCCATAAACCTCTGCAACCAAATCATCTCTTTACTAGCCTCTGTAATGGCAACATACTCTGCTTCTGTTGTTGAAAGTGCAACAACCTTCTGTAGTTTAGAAATCCAGCTTACTGTTGTTCCACCTACAGTAAACACATACCCTGTGGTGCTCCTCCTGCTATCCTTGTCACCTGCCATATCTGTATCAACATATCCCTGTAGAACAGTGTCTGAACCTCCAAAACATAATGCCTCAGTGGTAGTACCTCTCAAATACCTGAGAATCCACTGTACTACCTTCCAATGTTCTTTACCTGTATTGTTCATATATCTGCTCACAACTCACACTGCATGTGCAATACCTGGTCTTGTGCACACCATGGCATACATCAAGCTGCCAATTGCTGATTGATAGGGAATCTTGGACATGTAATCTGTCTCTTCTTGTGTCTTAGGACACATTTCCTTACTTAGACTGAAATGGCTAGCCAAAGGTGTACTTACAGGTTTTGCATTTTGCATTCTGAACCTCTCCAACACCTTTTGTATGTACTCACTTTGAGACAATGCCAATTTGTGATTTTTCCTGTCTCTCGTTATTCTCATACCAAGGATTTGCTTTGCAGCACCCAAATCCTTCATCGCAAATGAATTAGCTAGCTTCCTTTTGAGTAAATCTATATCCTGCATGTCAGACCCTGCAACAAGCATGTCATCCACATACAATAACAAGATAATATATCTTCCATTGTCTAGCTTCTTGAAATAAACACAGTGGTCAGAATGACATCTACTATAACCTTGTTCTGTCATAAACCTGTCAAACTTTAGATACCACTGCCTTGGAGCTTGCTTCAAGCCATACAAGATCTTTTTCAACCTGCATACCAGATCCTCCTTACCTTTGACCTCATACCCTTGTGGCTGCTGCATATATATTTCTTCCTCCAAATCCCCATGGAGGAAGGCTGTTTTTACATATAACTGTTCAAGATGCAAATATTCTACCACCACTAGACTTAAGATAGTCCTAATTGAAGTCATCTTAACAACAGGAGAAAATATTTCATCAAAATCTATACCTTTCTTCTGTGCAAACCCCTTTACAACAAGTCTGGCCTTGTACCGCTTCTTACCTCCTTCTTCTTCCTTCAACCTGTAAATCCATTTGTTTTGCAATGCTCTTTTACCAGCAGGAAACTGAACCAAATCCCAAGTCTGGTTTCCTACCAATGAGTCCATCTCCTCATTCATGCCTTGCTCCCACTTCTTTCTAGTTTCCACCTGCATTGCTTCTTCATAACATTCTGGTTCACCAGAATCAGTCATCAATAAATAATACATTGAAGGAGAGTATCGTTCAGGGAGTCTACTTAACCTGGTAGATCTTCTTACAGTTGCAGGAATTTCAGGTACTTGTTGCTGCTCTTGATTTTCTGGCACCTTCGAAACTTCATTTTCTTTAATTTCATCAAGCACTATGTACTCTGTGTTTTCCTTTTCCTGTTTCTTTCCCTGCAACTGATCTTTATACATGACCTTTTCATTGAATATCACATCTCTACTCTTGATGATTTTGTTATTTTCATAATCCCATAAACGATAACCAAATTCATCAACCCCATATCCAATAAAGGTACATTTCTTGGATTTAGCTTCAAACTTTGTTCTATTTTCTTTATCAATATGGACAAATGCTTCACAACCAAACGTTCTCTAAAATGAATAGTTTACCTTTTTATCTGTCCATGCTTCTTCTGGAATACCACCATCCAAAGCACTTGAAGGTCCTCTGTTTATTAAATAAACAGCAGTATTTACAGCATCCGCCCAAAACTGTAAGGGCAACCCTGCATGCAGTCTCATACACCTTGCACGCTCCATGATCGTTCTGTTCATCCTTTCTGACACACCATTTTCCTGTGGTGTTCCTGGGACTGTCTTCTCTCTACGAATCCCATGGTATGAACAGTAACTATCAAACTCCTTGCCACAGTACTCACCTCCATTATCAGATCTGAGACACTTCAATCTTTTTCCTGTCTCATTCTCAACCAAATCTTTCCACTTCTTAAAAGTAGCAAACACATCAGATTTCTGTCTAATGCAATAAACCCAAGTTTTTCTAGTTGCATCATCAATAAATGTAACATAATAATGAGAGCCACCAAGATATTGTACCTGAGCCGGTCCCCATACATCTGTATGCACAAGCTCTAATTTGTCATTCTTCTTCTGTTTCCCAACCCTGAGAAATCTGACTCTCTTCTGTTTTCCATAAACACAGTTTTCACAGAATTCCAAACTTACCTGCTTCAAATCCGGCAGAAACTTTCTTGATTGGAGAATCTGCATCCCCTTCTCACTCATGTGGCCAAGCCTATGATGCCACAATGCTGTATCTGTTCCTGTGGAAGCTAAAGAGATAGAATGGTCAGTTTTATGAGGACATAAATACAACGTACCTACTCTGTGTCCTTTTGCTATCACTATTGATCCTTTAGTGATCTTCCACCACTTTTCTCCGAACGTAGATAGACAGCCGCCATCTCCCAACTGCCCTGTTGAGATCAGATTTCTTTTCATAGCAGGAATATGCCTAACTTATTTCAACAACCAATCAGTTCCATTCTTAACTTTTATCCATACCTTACCCATACCAACAATTTTACATGACTCATCATCACCCAATAAAACATGTCCAAAGTCGCCAAGAACATACTCATGAAAGTATTTCCTATGGGGTGTAGCATGACATGAAGCTCCTGAATCTACTACCCAATAATCACTAGTATTATCTAATGCAAGAATCAAAGCATCTTGTAACACATCACCTGCTACATTTGCTTCCTGGGTAGTTTCCTTCTGTGCATCTCCTTTCTTCTTTAGAGATTTGCAGTCTTTCTTCATATGTCCTTTCTTTCCACAGTTCCAGCACTCTATCTTTCCCAGTCTGGACTTGGATCTTCCCGTTTTAGACTTTCCACGATTACCTTGGCTCTTTCCTCTCTCCTTTTGTCTTCCCCTGCTCTCCATGGTAAACGCATTACCTGATGTCTCACCTGTGCTTTTTCTTCGCATTTCCTCGCTAAGAATAACACCAATAACATCATCAAATTTCAAGGTGTTTGAACCAGAGATAGAGTTACTTACAGCCATGACCAAGCTATTCCAGCTTTCTGGCAATGAACACAAGATTAGAAGAGCCCTAACCTCATCATCAAAGTTCACACTTACAGAACATAGCTGATTTGTGACCGTATTAAACTCATTTAAATGATCAATAACAGATCCACCTTCACACATCTTCATATTATATAAACACTTCATTAGAAATACCTTGTTGGAGGCCGAGGGTTTTTCATACAGCTTACCCAATGTGCTCATCAAACCCTCTGTTGTCGTTTCTTTTGATATATTGAAAGTCACCGACGAAGCCAGGCTCAACCGTATTGTTCCCAAAGCCTTTCTCTCAAGAACCTCCCATTCTTCGTCCTTCATAGCCGTCGGTTGCTTTCCTTTTCCTCCCAACGGTAGGAATAGATCCTTCTAGTACAGATAGTCCTCCATTTGCATCTTCCATAACCCGAAGTTTTGGCCGTTAAACTTCTCGACCTTAAACTTTCCTTTTTCTGCCATTGCTCCCACTCGAACCAGAAACCCTAACTTCCTGCGGGTTTAACTGCCAAATAGACCTTTGGCTCTGATACCAATTGTTAGAAAAACAGGATCGTGGAGCAATAACAATAAACAGAAATGCAAATATAATCACACATACACATTACAAGAGAGACACAAATATATCGTGGTTCACCCAACCTGGGCTACATCCACACTGAATTTGCCAGTCCTTATTATTATTATCGTCCAGCAAGGTGAAGGGATACAACCTACAGCACAATCGCTGCACTTCCTCTTCTCTGTTTCACAGTCTCTCTCCTAATCTTAGAGATCTTTACAATGCATAAAACCTAATACATCATCTACACTAGCCGTATTACAATGTCTTTATTTTATAAGGGAAATACAATGGGAAAATACCACGGGATACCCAAAACCATGGGCCCGCAAAACAGCTGGCGAAAACAGCCCCAAAAAATTTTCTTCGGGGGCGTTGCCCCCAGACCCCCCAACCAGGGGGGATGATCCCCCCTGGAACCCCGTGGGGGGGCGATGCACCCCCACACCCCCCTGCTAGGGTGACTGTACAATCCACCTACATATCATATAAAACTGGGGTACAAACACGGCTGATACAATATCATCTATGAGACTAGAAGATCTGGCTCCACAACCAACAGGAATGAGCCAATACATTTATAAATTCAACCTTGAACAAGGATAAGGAATGAGAAAATGGATGGTTCAAATTTCCATGAGGATGAAGTCTGTTACACTCCCTCTCACTTTATACTCAACCCATATGCTTCTATAATCACTAGTACATTTGGACCAAATTTCAACAGTCGTTTCCTCTCACTTTCGACCTCACACTGTCGGTATTTCGACAAACTGTGGTTTTCCCAAACTTCGTTTCACATGTCGTCGCGATTCCGACGTCTCAGAAATCATCACATGGTCGGTCTTTTTACATCGCAATTGCGACATAACCTAAACACTATTTTCAACCAAAAATATACATGTTACCATCGATGTTGCGACGTACGTAAGTCGCAATTGCGACATGATGAAAGTTGAAGTTGCGACGAAAGGAATTCATGGTTGCGACGGAAGGAAGTCATGGTTGCGACAGAAGGAAGTCACTTTTGCGACGGATTAACGTCGCAAGTGCGACGATAGGAAGTAATCTCTCAAGAAAAAATATGCATCAAGTCGTTGCAGTAGCGACAAACATAAGTCGCATTTTTGATGGGATTGAAGTCGAAGTTGAGACGGTATTCTATCGTAGTTACGACGGAAGAAAGTCACTACTGCAATGCTTGGGCATCGCAATTGCGACGGCATTAAACAACAATTCTAATGGTGTTGCTATACCACAGACAGTTGAGTTCGTTGCAATTGTGACTATGTGAATTTTAAAAATATATATATATATATATAAATCTAATGGTTTAAAAAAACGATCTTTTGACTTTCCTGATATTCCTCTAAATGAAATATCACTACTGAGATTGCTTGGATTTATATCTCGAATAGTTACATTCTCAACATTGGTAAAAATGTGATTGTTGTCACGCTTATCTTGGGAATTGTATCCCATAGCTAGTATGGGAAGTTCATCATTATTGCAAAAGTTAAAAGGCATAATTCTAGACATTCCAGCAACGTCATTGAATATGTCACACAAAGGTAGGAGGGAAGGTTCTTTCTTTTCATCAATAAATTCTTGTGGCATTAGTGATTCACCCTCACTATTTTTGACTAGTTCATACCAAAGGGGCATAAGAAATAAAAATACCTTTACAAAAGGAAATTATACCTATGATGTTGTTCATGGAAAGAGGAAAATGTGTCAAAGCAATAAGAGTTCCATATTCTTCAGTATCCAATTCCATGGGAGTGTATGTGTGAATGGGAGAAGGACATGCTTCAATTCCAATTGAAACCGCATTTATGTTTCCTATAATAGGTGTGCCACTTTATTCATTTTCCCAAGTAGGTGTAGCTCCTAGATAGATAGGTTCTTTCATGTATTGAGGAAAATACCAACACTCATCTTTGGGAATGAAAGGGGCATCAAATGGGATTTATAACTCTAAATGTATCATATAATGCCTACAATGTAAGGGGTTATGCTTTTTATGACAAAAAAAATACCAACTAGGTTCTGAAGCAAATGATTCATATGTGCATACTAAATCATATTCACAAGTAGTGGAGGTATACCTTGAATCTATCAAATCCAAATGTCTTTGCTAATAATGGCAGGTTTCTGCATCATAGTTGTCCTAACAAAAAAAGAAATGCTCTACAGGTGAAGGAAACTTTCTTGGCTCATCAAATGATGAGATACAATCATTACTATCATAGTAATCGCTTCCATTTATAGTTGATAGTTATTCATTCATTAAATTAAGAAGGTTGATCATAAGTGATATCCCTATGTTTACTATGGTTAGACTCCCTAAAATTTCCTAACTCATGGAATTTGATGTGTGAGGATATTTTCTCCTTACCATGTCCATATTGTTCCCTAAAGAGTGTTTCCAAATATTTCCCAATTTGTTTTGGAGAACAGTTGAATGGTACAAAACCATTGAGAAACTTCTCCCGATAATGTTCTAACAAACTTCCTAACATCTACATGCCCATGAAGTATATGTATGATACGAGAAATAGTAAAGAAGCATTGGATATGATACTTAGCATCAAAAATTATTATTTAAATGAGGCATCAACACATGGTAAACCATAGGTAAATTATGAAAATAGTCCCATAAACATAAGGGTGAATAGTATTGGAATGGATTCAAAACATCATGTGATCTAAAATAGGAAAGATGTCACCATTTTGTGAGTTACATCACTTACTAAGTTCTCAACTTTATGGATTGCAAAGTACTTATACCAAAGGAAGATGTTGTTAAATTGAAGTGTAAATATACAAGAAAAGAATACAGCAGTGAAATAAATCTGAATGAACTTTATGAATCCCTTGGCATTTATGACTCCCTAATCCAATGGACATTAAAAAGGGAATTGTACTATATTAATACCTACCCAAATAATTTAGTGAATAGATTCATTATCTTGTCTTATATTTGTGTGTCAAAAAATGGAGGAAACGACTAGGGTTAGTGGCTTAAAGAATGCAAATTAGAGGTTGTGATTTTGATCCTCACTATAAGTTTGGGATACATTCAAAACAAATATGTCTACAAGTGTCCCCAATGGAGTCACTAGAGAATGAGCATGTTATAAGGAAAACAATCTATTGAGATGGATCCTACCTATTTGACGATTAATCCAGTCACAGTAGAATAGGGGCTACCAATGGTTTGAAATTTATTATGTTCAAGGTAATGAAAGGGGAAGAAGTATAAGTATAAGACTCATGTTCATGTCCCCTTAGGACCTCTTGGTTTGGGTATTTTCCTCCCTTAGATCTCTTGTGGGTAGGGGAAAAAAGACAGGAAGTGTGAATCAAGGTGTTAGATATGAAATATTAAATCACTTATTTTATGTGTTGACAAGCTAATAACAGTGAACAATAAGCTATTTGCTCACTTTTAAGCTTAGAAATTGCACTAGATTGATTCTTTAGGTCCACCGAGACCTATGAAAACTTACTTCAAGTCTTAGTTACATAGATGCCTTAAGAAATTTGAGTTAGAGGGGTAATTAACAACTACAAACACATTTTTAATGTGGCTTAAAATATGGAAATAGATACCCTCCCCATTGAAATTGAAGTTAACCTCAATAGATATGATTGGAAAACCAACGATCACCCAATATCTGAGTTATGTTCCTTTATCTTTTGACTCATGTTTCACAACACTTTTAAAATAAAAGAAATAAAATAACTTGAAACTAAACTATACACAAGGTCCCATGGAATGGGGTAGAAGTCCTTTGCAGTATGACATAAAAACTATTGCAAAAGGAGATTTCAATTGATTCATAGATTAGTGGACTAGAAATTTAACATATTTTCATATGAAGATAAATGAAACCTAAATTATGTAGCACAATGAAAATAATCCTAAACCATTTAGTTGAATTGAAAGCATAAAACAAGTTTTGTAATTTTGCATTTAAAAATTAAAATTACTGTGAAATGTACCCTGGGATGAAATACATAACATGAACATAATATGGAATGAAATACATAACATGAACATAATATGTTATGAAATACATAACATGAATATAATCTGGAATGAAATTGGAAACAACATACCTCCCCTCATCACAGCTCATCCATCGTTATGTTTATCTAGTACCTATAGTGCCAATTCATTCAACCTCCATAAATATATACAAAATCAATACAAGTCATATTTGTACCATTATTTACTAGTCTAAGATGTATATTTATGAGAATGTCAACATACCTTTATAGTGCTTCCCATCACCTCCTGAACTTCGTTTTGGACTAGCCCCTCATCATCCTGGATTCAAACATGGATTTACTCGATGCTAACAAACTTAAAAACTGATAGATAAATAACTAACTAACACTCATGAATAAGATCCTCTTGGTTTCGAGAATGATTTATTGGATCCGTCTAATATTGGAGCAAACCTCCCTCGATCCAGAGCAACAACGAAGTCAACAATGACTTTGATGTTGCTCTGTTTGATCGAGGGAGATTTGCTCCAAGATTAAACGGTTGCAATAAATTATTTTGTACTGAATAAGGCCATCCACATGAAGGCGGAAGCTCGTAAGCCACATGAAGGCGGAAGCTCATATGGCCCCTCCCCCTCCTCACATCTCTTTCAATTCCCCAATACCCAATCTATATTCTACTAGAAAATATGCATTAAATATACACAAAATTGATAAAATGTAATTGTAAAGCTAAGCAATAACTTTGAGATAAAATAAGGTACAAAATTGTTTGATTTCCTTTTGCTTTTAACATAATTAAGTACTAACCATATATATTTCATATTTTACCTTAATCAATACAAAAAAGTATGCAATAACTCATTCAAAGGGAATGCAACAAAAAGTATGTAGGAATTCATTCAAAGGCAAATGTAAAAAAAAACTATTTTTTGTAAATGAGGTATATCATCCAAAATATGTTCAAGTACAGTACATTTGTCTATATAATTATAATAATATCATACTCCGTCAAACATTCTTAGTATTCTTCCTATACGTCTTAAGTAATTCATCATCTTCAATGTCGTCTTGATTTTATGGGTGCTCTTCAGAAGTTGTTTCTGCTTTGGGCCTCTGATGCAATGTACGCCTAGTATGATACTAGCGGCATGGAAGCCGTTGTGACGGGGCATCGCCTAGAAAAACAAAAAATGTTAAATTTATAAGTCCAATTATTCAATATCAATGAAGTAGTACATTAATGTTAAAAAAACCTCTACGATGTAATTATTTACCTGGTGCATTGGTCGACATCATTGCAATTGTTTCCCTATGCTCCTCTTCAGCTGTAGGACCCTCGATTACAACATTATCTTCCATTGAAACGACAAACTTTTTAAGGACACAATGCTAGATGTAAAAGTTTAAAAAAAGTACAAAATCAAGAACTACGAAATTATCATGTATATGATTAAGTTCCAACCATATTACCGTCATGGAGCTCAGTCAACGTAGCACAATTGTGGGGTTGCACAGGAGAAGCATCTTCTGTCGGCACTCCACTATCAGCGCACTGCTCTGCACTACTTACGGGCTCGTTCATAATGATGCTCCCCTGATTAAAACCAAGATGTAACACTTTAAATTTTATATCGACAATGTCAAACATGAATGTGAATTTTATTTACCTTATCTTGCACACTGGATCTTGGGATCTGCCCCAATATTTTACGTTGTTCAACAATAGCTTTATAGCCAGAACTGTAAGCAAGCTTGAGGTTTTCCTCTGTGGTTTCAGTTCCGAAGTCGTCGCCCTGCATTGCATAAGAGTATGTATTTTTTTTTGTTATTGGATGCAATTACCCAAAAGTTGCAAGGAGATACAAATGATATTGTTAAGGTATTTGGGTAATTACAATTCGTGATTGTAACTTCAAGTAGCCTCCCTGGCCTAGCTTGTGATGTCCATGTTTGGCAATCCTTTCTTTTGTTTCCTTCGAAGTGTCAGGAAACCTATCATCAAAAGTTTCAAGTATGTTATGCACCACACTTTTTTTTAGATCTAAATAAAACTGAAGGTAATGAATTCAAGATGTAATTTACCTTGTGGGACCAGGTGGTGTCTTTCCTTCTTTTCTTAATTTATTCTCTTTGCCTCCTCAATCAGTGCCTTCCACTCCCTCTCTATAATCATGAGAGGCCGCTCATACCTAGGGTTCTTCTCCAAGTGAACCCTATAAGTGTCGCGCATATATTTTAAATGTTGGCCAACTGCGGAGCTGACCGCGTCTCTAGTAAATGTGTCCACCCCAAAGAGACCTTCCAGATAATCCAAAAGTTATTTTTTGAGTTTAGAATTCTGTGAATTCCACGTCGTGCGTATGGTGGGCCCAAGAATCAACAACACCTTGGTCTCCAAGTGCCTATAAAAATCATTGTTTCCTACACATAAGAAATATATAATCATTAATTTTAAAATAATAATCTAGATGATTTATGTTTGAGATGGACAGCATGAAATGGGTAAAATATTAAAAATTACCTAGCAATTTTACTTGCTTTAATGGAAGTCCTTCATCATTAACCATAAACGTCCCCGAAAGGGTCTCCGTGGAGATAACATGTCTCTCTCTGAGAAATGAAGCCATATAATCGGCCAAATCATCAGCCTCATATATGTTAGCACCTCCATTTCTTGGCTGTGTGGCTCTGTGGGTGTTCGTGTCATGGCTACCCACTACCGGTGTGGAAGGTGTAGAACTAAATAGCCTGTAAGGTATACGAGTTCCTGTGTCCGGAATATGTGGCATTTGCGTAGCCCCACTACTACCGAGACCATGCATGTCGGGCTCCATAGGTTGCAAATATATCTGTATAAGAAAGGAAAATGTTTCTTCATTTAGATAACGTAAAATTTATAAAAAAAACTATCATAATTGTTATTCAAAATAAAAATATCAATTTAAATTATGGTTATTACCTTATATGTGTTAAGTTGTGTCATAAGTTGAAAGATCATTTCCTCGATTTCAAGATTTTGTTCTACAATTTCTAACAAGTGATCAAGTTCCATGTTGGCTTTATTGATATTTTTATATATTAGTAACTTTGGGTCGGGGGATGAGTACAAATCCGCTTCGCCAAGCGAATCATGGCCATCATGGCCCGCATACTACATATTTCAACAAAAGAAGTGTTATTTCAGTTTTCTAAAAAATTAAAATAACTGGTTGGCATAGAAATAAGATTATATAACCAAATAATATAATTCACGGTAAATGTAAGTCAAAATAGTCACTGGTTTACATGTTCTACAGCTGTCCCTTTTCCACGGTCATCCTGCCACCTCATAATATAATTAGAACCGCAAAATATTTAAAAAATTGTTGAAGATAAAAAAAACTTATTGCCAAACAAGTAAAATTATACATACTAATAATAAATTTCATAGTAAATGTAAATTAAAATTGTTGATTCTTTATCGGTTCTTAGGCTTTTTCTTTTCCTTTATCATCCTACCACATTATAACATAATTACAACCGCGAAATATATAAAAAATTAGTAAAGATAACAACAAAACAGATCGCCACAAAAATAAAATTATATAGACAAATAATAAAATCCATGTTAAAAGAAAAACAAAATTGTTAATTGTTTACCTGTTCTGAGGCAATTCCTTTCCCACGATCATCCTTCCACAATACAATGAAATTAGAACCACGAAATATTTAATACATTATTTAAGAAAAAAAATATAATGCAATAAGTATATGTTTCTTAAATAGGTGTTGCATAAGTACCCGCATAGTATTATTCGATGTATCTACTCGATTCAAATGGTAATCCACTAGTAACTCTTTCCCATGGTCTATCTTTTTTATTGCGCACACAACTACCTGATTTCCTTCGCCTACATCAAATAGGAAATTTGGTTGCTTGTTTGTTGTTTCGGGTTGTGTGCTATTTATAAACCCTGCGATATTTCTGGAATCTTTAGGCCTTCCATCAATATAGGTAGTTCCCCCCTTATTTTTATGGTTGTCTTTTACATGTATATAATTTGGGGCGAGTGCATATCTCCGCATACTCCGCATGTATCGTACCAACACAATCCAATCGTTGTAGTCATAACATGGTCCAACATAGTCCATCAATTCAATCACTGTATTGTATTTTAGAGTTATTCCATCCATGGAAAATAGCCCCAGGCTATGTAGTGAGGATGGTGCAATGAGATACATCTGATTGTCGAAACTGAAGTTAGTGTTCAACGGAGGCAATTCCTTAGGTACCCATTGTTTCACCAAATGTTGATACCTGAGTGGCACCTCGATGTCTCCTATGCTCTCATCATCGTAGGAGCATGATCCTCCTTTGGAAAGAAAAAATTCCATATGTCTACGAAATTTTCTTTTGACCTTTTCACCTCTAGTTGTTCTTCTCCTATGATATATATTAGACACAAACTCATTTCCTTTGTTTGTCCTGAGCTTCCCTCACTTGGCGAAGAAATATATGAGAGGCACCTATTTGGTTCTACCTTCGGTCGATCAAATCAGATATATAGTTAGATAAAATTCAAATAAGGGCATATCAATGACATATAATTCAACATCAAGAAATGTAATATTGTGTCTATCCTTTGACTTTTCAACTTCGGTACTCTAGGTCTTATTAAACACATGCACCTTTAACAAATGCAATTCATATTTGATGTTGATTTAATTAGTCTTTGAAATTGATGAATAATTGGATCCATGCCCTCTCAAGGAATATTGTCCAGGAATATGGGGGTGCAACATTTAGTGTCTCGAGAAGGCATAAGGGTTAACCTCAATATGTTCATCTCTATGGATTCCAAAAAATTCTTGGGTGTTCACCTTCAAACCATGTCTCCACATGACACCATTTTTTGTCTACTTGTAGTTTTGGGAAACACTTAAATTGATATTATTCCAATGATGGTTAATTTATCAATTATTCAACCACGATTAATGTCTTAATGTCTCAATTATTCTAGTGCTATCAATATGCACCCCACAACATAGCAATTAATGTTGTATAAGCTATTATCTCGTGTAGTCAATGACAAACCCAAATACTTTCTTTGTTTTTTAATTCCAATATTGCTACTTGGAAAACATAATTGATGTTTTTCATTATGTGGTAGGGTCAGTGCCCAACTTCTTTCCTGCTTGGGTACAAATATGTCACCTTACTAGTGGGACATATAGTCTTGTTCATGTGATCCAATTAGTGACCTTTAAGAAATACCTTTAAAGGTTCTTTACCACCAATAACCCAAATCAAATATTTGGCACATAAGTCTTGAGATTGCATGTGGGTTTTAATGATACCAAAGCCTCCAAATTCTAATGGGGTGCATGTCATGTCCCCAAATTTTGCATTGGGTCACAATGGCCTAAGCCACTTGGCCATACTCATGATAGTTTGTCAAATTGGTGCTAAGGGTCAAATAATTGCCAAGAATGATGTCCAAGTTAGTAATAATGTAAAATTAGATCCAAATGGACAAGGTGGGTCACATCCAAATGAACTATCATGGAGGAAAATTACTAGTTCCCTAGGTTGGGGGTGGAAGCATTAAAAGTTGGAATAAGGGAGCTACAAGACCCAAAATGACCTTAGACTTACAAATTCACATTGAATGGGTCAAACAAATAATAATAAAAAGAAAATAAGGTGGCATTGGATCATGAGGGCACATAAGAGGTTGTGGGACCCACATGTGGCAAGATTCCCCACTACACTTGGCATTATTCTCTCACCAATTCGAGTTCAAGATGAAGGGTAACATACTTGGGGGGAGTTGAAGAGGTATTATTCATGGCATGAATCATGTAAGGTCCAATTGTAGTGGAAGAGAAACTCCCATGGAAGAGGAAGAGGTATCTTAGAGAATCTTATAAAAAAGTGACACTTGGAGCTAGATTCCCTAAATCATATGACAACAATGATGAAGATTCTATGACACTTATGCCTGATTGTTGACATCTGACATATATGACATGTCAGGGCTAAAAATAGCCCCCAAGAGTGCGCACAAGGGGAGTTAGGGCAGCCAAGAGTCCCCCATTCGAATTGATGGAAGAGGAGAGCTAGGAAAAGTTGGACAAGTGGCATTCATGGGAATCTCTCCCTAACTTGAGTTGGGATGAGTCTCTTGGATGGAATTCGAGCTAAGGAGGCCTTGGGAGGTGTTGACATAGTTCTGTCAATAGGGGTTCACCTCGCACTGCTGTCAACAAACACCAACCAAACACCCTTAAGCATTGACCCAGAAAGGTTTTACTCTTTCCAGCAACACTCGCAGAGCGAGTGAAGTCTCACCCTAGATGGTTAAGGGGTGCTGCAGGAACCACATTTCCGCAATAGGGAGAAGACAGGCATTAGCCTTACCCAATCGCTACAGAAACCAGATATCTTGTCTTCATATCATGTTAAAAATTTAAATATATATTTGACAGCCGCATCAACATTCGCACCAGCATTATATTATTGTCATACGCATCAACCAACATTACAGACAGAGTAATAAAACCTTAAACATATCGCATCATTGAGATAACATTCATCATTCGACACAAACAGAAACACAGAGAGAACAGACATAACCAAACATCCTCATGCATTAACTCACCCCAAAATCTGCGGTACAACCTTCGCAGGAACAAGTCCAAGCGACTTATCGCGAATCCATACAACCAGAACAAAACTGTTGGGCCCTGGAATTGTCCATTTTTCCATCATTTATCGACATACCTTTCATCCATTTTCTTACCATTATTTCTCATTTATCATTCTATTTTTTAACCATTTGTTGTAGCTGCGCGTTGAACAGCCTGCTACTTCCATTGATGTTTTAAGTGGTTAATAGTGATTATTTTCCTTTATCTTTGATGAATTAAAAGACTATTATGCATAATTTTACTAATGATAGTTTGTGAAGTGAGTTGTCACATACAGGACGCTCATAGCTAGCTGTTACAGCTTTAACCAAAAACGCATGCCACATAAGAACACCCTGATTCGCGTCTTGATTTGCGGGCATATGCAAATGAATCTCAAAAATCCGAGACATGGGTTTTGTGCGTAACATCCTCATTTACCTGACTCAAGAGGAAATTGCCAAACAAAGCTACGGTTTGCGATACGCAGGTGGTTCTTCGAGAGGGTATTTTCCAGATTTGATGTTGCGGCCGGTTCCAAAGTTGCCAACAGTTACGGCCGTGTTCCAGCTGTTGCCGATCACAAGTTGAGGGTTCAGTGCTTCATTTCCATGAGATAATTTTATGTATAAATATGTAATCAATTTCATTGAGAAAAAAATATAGATTGATAGAGATTAACCATGATAGATTAGGCAAGATAGGAGATGGATGATAAGAGATGCAAGATAGGAGAGAACACAATGTTATGATGTAGAATTTGATCCAGATCTATTGTAATTCTTCCATTATGATAATATATGCTGGCAGTTTCTTAATTCTGGAGTTGTAGACTTTCATTGTGGAGATCCAAATCTGCTCAGTGGAGGAAGGGCCCTCTTCCCTGAGCAGATGCTGGTAATGTTAATTGTAAGTGTGTTATTGTTTAGATCTGCTTATTATTTCGTTTATGCTTTCATTCATTAAGCTTATCATTAAGCTTATCATAGTTGTATGCTTTCATTCATTAGATCTGTCATAATCGTTGTATTGATAATTCATTTGTTAGATCATTGGACAACACAAGACTTATTTTAGATTTATACAATCAGATCTTGTTTCATAGAAATAGATCTTGTTGAAGTGGGTTTGATTTATAGTTTGATTTACTTTCAAGAAGTTGTGATTTAGTTGACAAATAGTTTCGATTGCATACCAATAGATAACAATGTCGGGTAGAAATTGTACTTGCATATATTTTGCACGATAGCTTTGAAATAAAAAACTTCCTCGGGTTGATAATTTATGTTTAGCACTCTGCATGTTAAGTTTTAATTAACTGACATATAGTGGGCACGACATTTTGGCGCCGTTGCCGGGGAAGTTATCAATTGTGCAATAGTACATTTGACATTGTTTTGTAGATGCATTGTTAAAATAGGGCATGTAGGTTGCATGATTACATTTCAGTTTATTGAATTTATTTTGAGTGTTAATTTTCTGTCTTTACATTCAGTTTTATTTCATTTTCAATCTTTGCAGCATAAATCTTATCATTCCCCTTAGTGGTGTTGTGAGCACCACCCATTCTACTAACAAGTTGACAGGAACATTCGAAGGAGGAGCCTCAAGATAGCGCACAAAAAAATCTAATGAAGAGATGGCAGGTGAAAGAGATGGAGAAGTTGTTACCTTCGAATTTCCCATCAGAGATTCGAGAGGAGTGGCACCAACGAAAAGAATTCCCCCACATGTTCTACCAAATTTTCACGGTTTGAAAAACGAAGACCCTGATGTATTTTTATTTCAATTTGAAGTACTTTGTAGAGGGTAT
The DNA here is from genome assembly GCA_027924585.1 of Larix kaempferi. Classification (NCBI taxonomy): domain Eukaryota; kingdom Viridiplantae; phylum Streptophyta; class Pinopsida; order Pinales; family Pinaceae; genus Larix; species Larix kaempferi. The sequence goes on along the minus strand of BSBM01000769.1, from coordinate 7,880,101 downwards.
GGTTATTGTGCTAATAATCAAAAGTTGAATGTATTTCCCCTTACTCTAAAAGGAACAGCCCTCTGATGGTTCATGAGCCTCGGTGGGAATTGTATACAAACTTGGGAAGACATGAAACATATGTTCTTGAAAAGGTACCAAGATTATAGCAGGGTCAATGAAGACATCTTCGAAATGACACAAGGAGAAGAAGAGAGTCTGGAGGAATACATAGAACGATTTCAATATAACCTCCAAAGATCCAAATAGAGGAAACTGGGGAAGGACATCTTAAAAACACTTCTACTCAAGGGAATCCAAGCTGAATGTTTAGAAATATTGAATCTAATCGGAACAAGTAATGTATTTCAGATATGATGATATTTGTGAGTTATGTAGAAGGTATTCAAGAGGAAACTTCAAGATTGGTAAGAATTCTAAGGAACTTTTATCTTTATTTTTGAAATTTGCTGCAAAAACAAGAGTTTTACGAGCTGAAATCAACAATTTATTTAAAATTTCTAAAGCTGATTCACAATCGGTTGTTTTGCAGGATAAGGAAAAGCAGGAGGAAATAAGAAAAGCAAGGGATTTCCCTTTGGATAATCTTGAAAGTTGTGGTATATGTGACTTGAATCATTCCACAGATCATTGTCCCTCTTTACCAAAGATGAAAGAAACATATCATAGAGATCTGGGAGTTGCAGCCAACTCGTTGCAACAGTCATGTCAACCATGGCCTACATCTATGGTTCAAAATTCTATCCTTCCATTTCCTTGATCTTATACTCAATCATTGAATACTCTTCCACCATGGCAGCTGTTGCAGCCTCAATTTAACTCTTACCTACCTTACCCACAAGGTTGGAATGGCCCATCTTATGATCATATGGCCACTCTCCCTCATGCTGCAACACAAGTTGGTCCTTCAATATTAACCTCACAAATCAATCATCTACATCGGCCACATCTATCTTCTCATCAAACTCCTTGGTACCCAACACAATTTCCTGTCCAATCCACCCTCCACCCTAACCATAATAAAGCAGTACAGTATGCTTACAGTGCTGAACTGCAAAATGTTTCTACATTTCCCTCTCGTTCTACCTCACCTACACTGTTGCAAAAAGGCTGTGCGTTGTTGCAGCAAATCCATACGAGGCCTGAACATGTTTTAGATCCAAGTTTTGCAGATGGAGTTTCTTCTAGTCCTCATAAGCAAGCAGACAAGATCAACAATACACACGTAATATTTGATGGAGAACAACCATTGGAACCAAAAGCATCATTCACATCATTAGATCTAAAAATCTTATGCATTGAGGAAGATCAGTTTAATAAGGATCTTCATGGTGTAACATCCATGAGCAATCAAGGGAACAAAGACTATATTGAAGCTTGGTTTCAATCTGTCATCGGTCTGCAGCATCATTCCATGTTTCACCAATTCTTGGCACCATCATTTCAAGGGAAGTTGATCTCCCATATCCTAGAATTCATAAAGTTATATTTTTCTTTTGGGAGTATGAGCATACTTGAGTCACTTTTTCGAAAATGGCTCCATTGAAAATATGCATTCACTTAAACAATTTTTATATTTCCAAGTAGCATAGGGTAGGATAGAATATAAGAATAAAACCATGCTTTTGTTTGTTTTTTATTTTTTTATTTTTGAATAAGTATGCTCTCTTCTTGCGCCTTGTTGCGATCTGGAAGATCAGAAAGTAGAAAGATGAAGAATGGGTATGAGATGTTGTCATGAATACTTTGGAATTGTTGACTATTTGAACAAAAATGTTTAAGTCATTTTTGTCATCAATTTCCCAATTTGTCTCTATTTGTTACAAATAAAAATAAAAATATCATGAAAACAAAATTACAGTAATTATGGAAAGTGAATGGACGATCCACAGGAAAATGAGCCCATGATTATGGAACACTTCAAGCTTGAAATTTGACATGAATTTGTTAGCTGCAACACCCAGCTGTGAGTGATTACTCTCAGCTACAACAATGAGCTGCAACACTCGCTGTGACAGGGAGCTGCAACACCCAGATGTGACTGTGCTACAGGTAAAAATTTATGAGTTTGAAATATGTGTGTGTTGCACATCATGATATGTCTTTAGTTTTTATTTTCCATAAAAATTCACATGCTTTATTTCAACATTATGTCATTTTTTAAGAGTTGCAGCTGTGGCTGCAACAAACCGTGTAAGTCAATCTAGGTGCTCAATGCTTGAAATTTTTGGTATGAATGTGTGTTATATTTAAATTTACATCATTAAAATCATTCACACCTATTTCAATCACTTTTTGGGGGTTAAATTTAATTTATTGGATTTTTGTGACATTTTGGCTTAAATTTTTTACTGAAACACAGTCGGGACAGTCCATTTTTGGGAGACCAAGTGAACTTATTTTTAAAACCTGTTTACATATCAAGTAGACCTTTGAATCTAGTTTCCAAAACAATTTGAATTTTTACAATTGGGTGTCAAACGAAAATTTTATGGCCAAAATACTAACAAGATGTCAAGCTGACAGCTTAGGAACAGAGCTGGGACAGTCAATTTTTGGATGCCTTATTGGATATATTTTGCAAACCTGTTTCATTGGTATATTCCCCTATGAATCTAGTTTACAACTCAATTTGAATCACTCCATTCCGATATCGTATGTAAATTTTATGACCAAAATACTGACTGCCTATCACAAATTTGCATTCCTAAAACTCTATTTTCTAGACTGTTCATTGGCTTATTTGACCCATCAATTCTTGTTGGATTCAAAACCTGTTTCTAATGAAGATACCTACATGAATCTACTTCCATCTCCAATTGGAATCACATCAATCCGTTATCAAACGAAAATGTTATGCCTAAAACCGTGACTGTTGGTCTAGTCCAGAATTCGAAAAGACACCTTGTCATGCAGGTTGTTAATGAGTGATTTGGAAGATCATTGCATAGAATTTTAAAAAACCTATTTCTAATGGAAATAGACCTATGAATTTACTTTCATTTAGATTTTGAATCACTCAAATTGGACAAGGAACGAAGAAGCTATGATCAGAATACCGTTGGTGAGTCTAGATAGACATTGCTCTGCCGTAGGTATAAAATGGATTTTGCTTTGTTCATTTTTATTTGGATTTGTTTTATGAGTAATTGTTTGTTTTTTTTTTCATAAGTGTTGGGTGAAGAGAGACCAATCATCTCTTTTCTTCCATCATCTCATGTTTTATTGCAGGCAAATGCTAGGTTTTGCAGGTCCTTGGAAGAAGAAGGTCAATGCATGCACGAGTGACTCTTGAAGACTTTTTATCAATTTGCAATTGGATTGAGCATATAAAAAAAAAATGGAGAGATTGATGTGCAAACCATACAGAGTCCAATGTTTCCGAAGTCAAGTCCCATTGCTACATGCCAGAAATCATTTTTAGACACATGTCATCCCACTTGTTGCTAAAAGAAACCCCTCAAGAAGCCAATTTCCCTATGGTAGATTCATTCACCCTCCTCATTTCAAAACCCCAAAAATCCATTCATGTCGAAGTCCCATTTTCCACTACTTATGTAGTCACCATAACCATTTTATTTCCTATCACTACTACATCATGACTTCACATATACTTTCCGCTTCTGAGTTTCATGTTGGTCCTATTTTTCACTATGAGTCTTCACAATCATTTATTTTGTACTCGTATTGGATGATGTAGAATGCATTAAGGTCCACCTTCCAATGGTCTTGTCCCATCGACTCCGACACATCATCTGGGATCAAGATTAGAGTTTTTATAGTGCCCTGGTATCTGCATGAATCAATGGCAGATTTCCTTGTTGTTAATCATGGGGATTCATCAATGCCTCTTGATTGACAAATCTTGCAGGTGACTCGACTCCAGGACATCCATGCGTACCTGTCAAGATGCACTAAGGTACTTTAGAGCTCATTGTCATCAAAGGTGAGTTTCTTCACATTGGTTAACGACATACATTAATGGCCGGTAATCCGATGATTTCTTTCCATGCTCGACTTCAGCACATTCATTCGCATGGTAAGAATTGTAGCTCGGGTTTGTAGCAGCTGAAGATTATGTGATCTTATGGTTTCAACAATGATTTGCAGCATCATTTGTTTAGTAGTTTTGCAATTCTTTTCCATTTTCAGTTCAGCAGTTGATTTTCAGAATAAGAGAAAGGACTTTCTGCTTCTATGGTAGAATTTCTGCTCATCAATTGTCTCAGTAGTTAGTCTTACATGCAACCAGCACAACATCATGGATCAAATTCAGTTTCATCCAGTTTCAGCTCTCATATACATATGTCTCAGCATCAGATCAGCCTACATAGCTCCAGCATACACCAGTCCATTCATGTCAACCAAGGCTTCCATGGAGGTAAAACTTAAGGTAAAATAGCATGAGTTTTTTATTTATTAAAGATTTGGGGAAATGTCATGAAGAACCACTAAGCATTAGCCATTTCCATTTTCTAAATAGCATTTTAGGTCCATCCATTCCCATCATTTCCCACTCAGTTTTAACACTTCATCATTCATGCACATCCACTTCAAATTCCAATCCAACATCTCACCAACCCAACTGACCAAGCATGAAAAAAAGGGATACCTTATTGTTGTCACACAAGAACCAACAATAAGAAGTCTTGCTGCTGTCACACAAGAACCAGCAGTAAGAAAAGAAGTCTTGCTGCTGCCACACAAGAACCAGTAGTAAGGAACGGTGCTCTGTTGCCATATAAAAATAATGATGAGAAATAAAGTAGCTGATACACATCTTGAAAAGAGAAGGATAGGCTAGACACAATAACCTACAACATGAAAAGTTGATGTAGAAGCCATTCCTTCTCAAGAGTATGCTATCACACAAGCACGATAGAAAACAAAGGCATGATTTCTTTGATTTGTTTTCTTTGTTCAATGGTGCACATAATGGTTCACATCTTCATAATTCAAAATTATTGAGAGCCACATTTTATATGGTATATGGATTTTCCACCATCTTATACATATGGTATCTTTACCATCCACTAATGCCTACATTGGTTTTAGCCGTCATGAGCATGATACATGCACAATGGAAATCCTGTAGCAGCCTTTTCAAGGTCTGATGTGATGTGTATCTCAGCAACATGAAGGTAATGACTACTCTCAGCATGGGTTATTTGTCAAGTTTGACAGAATTCTGAAATGAGTTTGATTGTTGTGGAATGTGCAAAAGAATGCTTGGCATCTCATTCAACGAATAGTCTTGTAGCATTGGCATGGCTACCTCTATTTACAATCATAAAGGAAGTTTTCTAATGATTTGGGCATTTTTGTTCTGAAACAAACACATGCTGCCAGATAATAGGGTATGAAACAAGGGTAGGTGATTTGTTCTTCCCACGCTCTAAAAAGAAATTTGATCATTTCAATGTTGCAATCAGTTGCTCTATTCATCCCTTCATATATCATTTCATGCTCATCATTTTTGAGGATTCAGTTGGTGTGCCAATTGTTGGAGATCATTGGTTTTCTTTCAAATTCACAAAGAGGCAATATGAAGAATTGATTACACACTTGAGTTGAAGTTGGTTTTAATAAACCTGAATACATGAGATATCCTCAGATGGTTGTTCACAACTAAGACGACAACTCCTCTTTTGCATGAGGACATGCAACATATTCAGTTTGGGGGAGTGGTTTTTGACATTTTGTGCATACTGATTTTTATTCATTCACAGCTGGCAAAAATGAAGAATTTGATTTAAGGATATCTCACAAACCACGAATTGGATCCTTATGAAATTTGGACAGGGAATGCATAACAACATGATGAACAATCATGGTAAGTTTCAGCTCAATCCAATGCACGGTTTTCGAGAAAATGACCATCATCACCTACATCCAATTCGCATTTTTCTTGAAATCCGTGATGTGGGTTCATCTAATTTTTGGTGAGGAGATGCACTATAATGGTATTTACCTGCTTGAAAAATTTCAGCCCAACCCAGTTTGTAGTTTTTGAAATATTGGCTCTGGAAGTTCAGCTGCAATACATTTTTATTCATGTTCAAAAGTGCAGAATTTGATTTGGGCATATCTTTCAATTGGTAAGTTAGATTCTCATGAAATTTGGACAGGGAATGCATAACAGCATGATGAACAACCGTGGCAAGTTTCAGCTAAATCCAGTGCGCGGTTTTCGAGAAAATGGCCATAATCACCTACAGCCAATTCGCATTTTTCTCAAAATCCGTGATGTGGGTTTGTCTAATGTTTGGCGTGGAGATGCATTAGAGTGGTAGCTACTTGCCTGCAAAATTTCAGCCCAACCCAGTTCGTCGTTTGGGAGAAAATGGCTTTAGAAGTTTCCTGTTCAAAAAGGCTAAAACACCATAAAATATTGTCGTTTCCCGTTTTCCGGCAGCTGCCCATTTTTCGGCAGCTGCGACATCTTTTCCGGCAACTGCAACATATTTTCCGGCGACCGCTTTCTGGCAGCTGCGACATCTTTTCCGGCGACTGCGATATCCTTACCGGCGACCGTGTTCCGGCAGCTGCCCGTTTTCCGGCAGCTGCGACATCTTTTCCGGCAGCTGTGAGTCCGCCAAATACGCCGCTAAATTTAGCGTTGTTCCGCCAAATTCGTCCCTAAAACCTTCGCCAACTTCTCTGCGAAAATAAGCTGACTCCGTCAAATTTGCCGCTAAATTTAGCGTTGTTCCACCAAATTCGCCGCTAAAACCTTCGCCAACTTCTCTGCTAAAATAAGCTGACTCCGCCAAATTTGTCGCTAAATTTAGCGTTGTTCCGCCAAATTCACCGCTAAAACCTTTGCCAACTTCTCTGCTAAAATAAGCTGACTCCGCCAAATTCGCCGCTAAAACCTTCGCCAACTTCTCTGCTAAAATAAGCTGACTCCGCCAAATTTGTTGCTAAATTTAGCGCTGTTCCGCCAAATTCGCCGCTAAAACCTTCGCCAACTTCTCTGCTAAAATAAGTTGACTCCGACAAATTTGCCGCTACATTTAGCGTTGTTCCGCCAAAATCTTCGCTAAAACCTTCGCCAAATTCTCTGCTAAAATAAGCTGTGACTTTGCCAAATTTCTACTAAAGAGCTGCAAATCCGCCAAATTTTCTGCTAAATCCTCCGCTAAGTGACTCTACCAATTTGTGTTAAACTCTCTATTTCTTCTAGCTGCAGCTGTGCAAATGGTAAAATGAAGGAACAAGTGAATGAGTTTTTTTTTCAAGTTGGATGCTACACAGATATTGGGTTGCATGAAGACATGCAACAAGTTCAGTTTGGGGGAGATGTTGGGCCCTGGAATTGTCTATTTTTCCATCATTTATCGACATACCTTTCATCCATTTTCTTACCAATATTTCTCATTTATCATTCCATTTTTTAACCATTTGTTGTAGCTGCGCGTTGAACAGCCTGCTACTTCTATTGATGTTTTAAGTGGTTAATAGTGATTATTTTCCTTTATCTTTGATGAATTAAAAGACTATTATGCATAATTTTACTAATGATAGTTTGTGGAGTGAGTTGTCACGTACAGGACGCTCATAGCTAGCTGTTACAACTTTAACCAAAAACGCATGCCACATAAGAACACCCTGATTCGCGTCTTGATTTTCGGGCAGATGCAAATGAATCTCAAAAATACGAGACATGGGTTTTGTGCATAACATCCTCATTTACCTGACTCGCGAGGAAATTGCCAAACAAAGCTATGTTTTGCGATACGCAGGTGGTTCTTCGAGAGGGTATTTTCCAGATTTCGTGTTGCGACCGGTTCCAAAGTTGCCAACAGTTACGGCCGTGTTCCAGCTGTTGCAGATCACAAGTTGGGGGTTCAGTTCTTCATTTTCATGAGATAATTTTATGTATAAATATGTAATCAATCTCATTGAGAAAAAAATATAGATTGATAGAGATTAAGCATGATAGATTAGGCAGGATAGGAGATGGATGATAAGAGATGCAAGATAGGAGAGAACACAATGTTATGATGTAGAATTTGATCCAGATCTATTGTAATTCTTCCATTATGATAATATATGCTGGCAGTTTCTTAATTCTGGAGTTGTAGACTTTCATTGTGGAGATCCAGATCTGCTCAGTGGAGGAAGGGCCCTCTTCCCTGAGCAGATGCTGGTAATGTTAATTGTAAGTGTGTTATTGTTTAGATCTGCTTATTATTTCGTTTATGCTTTCATTCATTAAGCTTATCATAGTTGTATGCTTTCATTCATTAGATCTGTCATAATCGTTGTGTTGATAATTCATTTGTTAGATCATTGGACAACATAAGACTTATTTTAGATTTCTACAATCAGATCTTGTTTCATAGGAATAGATCTTGTTGAAGTGGGTTTGATTTATAGTTTGATTTACTTTCAAGAAGTTGTGATTTAGTTGACAAATAGTTTCGATTGCATACCAATAGATAACAATGTCGGGTAGAAATTGTACTTGCATATATTTTGCACGATAGCTTTGAAATAAAAGACTTCCTCGGGTTGATAATTTATGTTTAGCACTCTGCATGTTAAGTTTTAATTAACTGACATATAGTGGGCACGACAAAAACATAGATGTAAAACTCACATTCTACGATCTGATCGATCAATTCATGGATCAATCATAACTAGACGCCCTTAGACTTACAATCATGGTTCTATTTATAGACAACTAAGTTGTTACAAAATGGTCCGAATGACCCATTCTGCCTAACTAAACCATAACTTATGTTTTTCGTCGGCTTCCTTGTTCTCCGCGAATGGTCCTTTCTTCCGCGAATGCCCTCTTTGTCACTCTCAGATTCTGCACTTTATACGCTCTAACCCCGTGCCAACAGGCCCCCAACACAAACTTGTGGCTCGCCCTCGAGCCACCTCAGCTGGACACCTCTGGTGCGTTTACTTGGGACTTGAAATCATCATATGCAATCTAATTTGTTCGACAACTTCCTTTGCCGATACTTTGAGTACTGCGCAATCTTCTACCTGTTGTTCTGTTGGGTGCTCGCCACTCATTTGCTGCACCTTTTCCATATCTTGCTTGACCTGTGCCATCCCTACCATTTCTTTTACTGCCAGTAGTTTTGCCTTTGCTTGTAGCTCGTCGAGGTGTGTAGTCCTCCTTTGTTGCCTTTCACGCGCCTTAGTTACCCGATGCTGCATTCCTTTCAATTCTGCAACCTTCGTCATTTGTGCAAGTAAGGGCATTGCTTTAAGCAATCCCTTCAAGGATTCTAACTATGTCTCTGTCTCACTGAGTTGCGCATTTATTTGGCTCAGTTGTTCTCCTATACTAAACTTCCCCAGAAGTCGATGACTTCTTAAGCAATTTTCTAGACCGCCTTTTCCATCTCTACGATATCCGTCGCAGCCTCTTCTATCCCATTCTGTCGATCTTGAATTTGCTTTGGTGGGTACCACCTTTGCCTGCAAGGCTTCATTTTCCCGCTGCAGGTCTGCGATAACTACTCCCAGCTGTATCATCTTTGCCTCAGCTAAATTGTCTTTATCTACTTTGGGTACTTCTTCGCATGTGATTGAAAGCACATGCTCCAACCTCCGCCTATCTTCAATTTCCTTTGCGATATCTCTCAAGCTTAATTATTTTTCTTCCTGTATGTGCTGAATTTCCGCCTCGATCTTTCGTACCTCTCGTTTACACTAGTTCATTCGATTATGTGTTATTGCTTCGCGTTCCAAAATTTCTTCGCTTGATGTTGTCTGAATTTGTTGTAGTGACAGTATTGGCAAGATGTTGAAATCTACCATGATCTGGTCACGCTTTCTTAACTCTGCATCCAACTCTTCTGCTCCTGTTTTTATAGCTTGCAGCAGGATTGGCACTATCCTTGGTTTCATTCCGATATCTACCTCAGTTCTGTGTGCTAAAGGACTGGTTTGCACCTTTTCATGTTGAAATCTAGTCGCAGTCACTGCTTCTGTTAATACTTCCAATAGTTGTGATACGCTGTTGAATAATTCAGTCGCATGCTCAGTGGATTTCTCCCGGTTGTCTTCCACCACTGTTGTTATTTGCTGTATGAATTTTTTCATCTGTTCTTGAGATATAACGATAGGTGTGCTCCCTTGACCCTTTTCAAACCGAAACTTTGTTCTTCCTTACCCGCGTCGTTCCTCAACGTGGGAGTCGGTTCGTGTTGGAGTCAATGCTCCATCATGACTTGCGGTGCGCAAGTGGTGATCCTATTCTGTATTGTCTCCTTCTCCTGTATCTTCATGTGCACTGTCTGAGTGTTTATCTTCTTCTATTGGTTTTGGTCCAGTTGCTGGCTGCACTTTTTTCGGATCCGACAGTTCCTCCTCTGCTACTGGAATTTTCCATTCTTGAGGCCAGTCGTCTATGATTGCATCTAACTCCTCATTCGTCAACTTATACTGTGTCTCCATCCATTGTTTTCCTGGGTCAGCGCATGCTTGTATTTTGAGTACTTGCAGATCAGCTGACAGTCTTGCGACTCGTCGATGCTTTTGCATGTCTTCCTTTGTTATTCGCGGGATCTCCTCCGCACCATTCTTTAGCATTTTGAAGTAGATATAGAAAATGATATTGTTGGTCTTTATGCGCTCCTTGTCATCCAACTCCCATAAATTTTGGTACCGTGCTCCTTGGTACACCCCAACCATTGGTCCAGCCATCCCTTGGTAGTCTATTGGCTCCTTCCAGGAAACCATCGCAATGAGGATCAGCAGCCAGGAATATGTGAATGCTTTCCCTTGATCCTGTACGAGGATTGCATCCTCTGTCAGCTCGTTCACTAGGATAAACGACCAATTCATCTGGACCCCTGCAGCACATTTCTCCACGGTGGCAATCACTCTTGATGCGCACTGGTTTGGGAGATTCTTTCTGACCATCTCGATGGCTAACAATTTTGCTGCGATCCTTACTGATTTGGCGTTGATAGTATCTATTTTGTATCTACGGGTGTCCTTTTCCACCCCATACTTTTCCTTCAGTTTTGCTGTTAAGGGCTTGTCGTTGTCTTGTCCCTTGAAATACTGCGAAGGGTCTTCCCTGTTTTTTAGGTAACCCTGTTATCTGCACTATCAGGTCAACCCTTACAGGTACCTTTTTCTCTAGCCATAAGTAACCCCCGTGGAAACAAGCGAGGCGCTGCTTCATACATGCATTCACTTCGGCCCTCCTTCCAAAATGGGGCATTTGGGTCAGGTTCAACAAGCCTGACTTCTTCAGCCCTAGCGCCTATTGTACAGTCTCCCGCGTAACTGGACCATTTTCACCATGTGGTACATTCTCATATATTGTAGTTGTGCATTATGGATGCAGTAGTACATCGTGGTCTCTATACTGTAGTTTCCGCAACTGCGGGATGATGTTTCCTGCTCTGCGGACCCCCTTTGGGACCGCAGGTTCCTTAATAATGTATTTGGCATTCTTCCCAATCCGGACAGTTTGTGCGTCCACCTTTCGTGGGGGCACATACCCTGGAATATCTGCTATGGTTGGTCCTGCTAGTCTTCCGCTCACTATTGTTTATTCCTCTGTGGCAGCCGATGTTCCCTCTCCACTGTCTACCATTGTGCTCCAATGACGCGTCTTTGGTCTCTGCTGTGAGCTTGCCGGATTACTGGCACTCCTCTTTTGCCTTACTACCTTCTCAAGGATCGATGCAATCTATGTTTGTTCATAAACTATGTGAGCCTTTGTTGTTCGTTCCTCCAGCGTACTTGCACTAGAGATCACTTGCACCATCCAAATCTAGTTACTCCTTCTATGTATGCTCTAGGATTACTATCATGCCTCTTCACTATTCAATAAGCCAAACAGTTAGATGCCCCTTTCTTTTATATCTTGTTGTCACATCTTCCATGGCAATCAAATCGATCTTGGGAAATAATGACCAAATCTTTCACTCACGCGCTAGATTTTCGATTGATTTTCCCGTTGTGATTCCTTCATTGGTCCATTTTGCCGACGCGAGCGGTTATTAATTGTGGTTTTAATACGCTCGCGCCATATTAATTACGGCATTTATTTCCTGACTTGACCCGTTCTCACTCCGCCCGACGTTGACGAGCCTTCACTGTTCGTCGCATTCTTTTATTTATTTATTTATTTACTTTGTCGCGCTATCCCAATAGGACCGTAGCCGACTCCGCTTTTCCAGCCCTTCGCTCTAATTCGGTTTTCGAGTGCTCCTTGTACCTAGGATTCAACCGGTAAGGTCGCTGATTCACTGGTTTCGCATCAAGCTTCAGTGGGATCTTCATTTTGCCTAGTTTCCTAGAAATGCCTTTCATTTCCGAAAATTTTGTTGGGAGCAGATCCTGGAATTCGTGCAGTAGATCTGTGACTTTTGTGATTGTCGTATCATCCCAATAATCTCCGATGCTAGCGAACTTTGGGTTTTTCTCTGACCCAATATTAACTTTCTTGATGCGCAACAATTGTTGAAATTTGTCGACGGGTATCTCAGCTGCTTCAACATTTCGGCTTCCTTCTGACTCTGGTATGTAAGTGGACCTTGGATCATCCTCGTCATCGGGTTCTTCTGTCATGTTGTAACATTCCATCAATATCTCTAGTGTTGCAGTCCACTGTCATCCCATTGGTTTCTCCATTGGGACTGCTTCAAGCACCTTCTCCCGTATAACCTGCAGAGCACTATGGATGAATGGGTTTAAATCCGAGAAGCTAAAGGTCCGGATAAAGTTGATAGTTAGTTCCTCCTACGTAGTACTTCCATGTCGCAATTCTGCTGCGACGTACCCATTTCGCGGTACCTCATCCAGTGTGTGGACGAACGCATGGACCCACTCTTGTTACGGTCCGAGTCCCCATGTGTTTTGACATTCCTCCAAGTGATCCCTTGGGTCTCTTCGTCCACTGTACTTCTTTCCACAGTATCCTTTACCTTCACTAAATATAGCCTCCATTAGTTGTCGACATAATGGCCAATTTGTTATTATCGACTTATGCACCGCCCACCTGCGCGCTGGTGTAGCCTTTAATGTTTCATCCAAGACTAGAAGTCTCTGTGGTTCTACTACCTTTTCTTCGAACTTGGCAATAAATTCAGTTCAGTTGGCAGTTCGCGTACTTCTGTTGCCACCCGTCGCAGCGATTGGGTAATCCGTGCACACCTTCTGAACGACACTTCATGTAGTCAGTTCTGCCAGTTCTCGAGTGCTTCATCAGAATCTGATGATGCCAAGATAACACTCCGCCATCCCAACTCTTCATCAACGGTAGGGTTGATGTAGTCTTCTGATATGTTGTAAACACTGTCCCATCCTTCAGTGAATTCATCCCTCATCGGCTCAACATACCATTTCCCTTCTATTGGATCCAGGGGGCGACTACCTTCATGTCGTGATTTTCAAACGACATGGTTCTTTTCTTAAAGTTGATGATGGCCTGATTTTCCATTTCCTAATCTATCCCCAGCAACATCGGATAGGGGCTTGTGTTATCAACTATTTATATCACATCGAAATATGCATAGGTCTTCAAGCCCTCTATTTCAACTAGGATGTGACACAATCGGCCGATAGGCCTGACCTTGCTCTAGTTTGCTAATCAAAGTTGTACAGGGGACCATTGCAGCTATGGTTTCCCCATTACCTCCCATGCCTGCTTCGTAGGGATGTTGACATCTGACCCCAAGTCGATAATAATATTGTCGACATCGAATGTGCTAATTTGTGCATTCATCCTCATCTCTTTCCCAGTCTTCCTCCTATGCAATCGATTTATAGTTCGAATTTTCCATCCGTCCTCCTGTCGGTGTAGTAAGGTTTCTATCTCTATAAATGCGTCCTGATATTTCGCCAGCTCCAGGAAGCTCTCTAGGAAGGCTCTTAAGGTGTTAATATTTTTCTGTGAGTTCGTTGTGTCGAATATCGACGACATGTCATAGGTGGATTCTTTCTGGTTGGTAGGTGGATTCCTCATCCGTCTCATTGTCTCTTGTGCTTCCAAGAAAGTCTCCCTTTCTACTTCCACATCAAATCATACTTTCTTTCTCGCTGTCGGTCAGACACTTGACTGTGGCATGTCTTCCCCTGTCTTAGCTCCTCTCCTGGTCACTACTGCGACATTTGCCTGTCGACTTCTTATCTCCACCGAAATATTATGTACGTTTGGAGGTGGATTTTGACCCCGATTTGGATTCGTCTGAGTTTGGGGTGGGTTATTATTTTTCCACTTCGCAATCAGCTGGGGACAGTCCTCCACACTATGGTCCGGTGCACTACAATATGTACACTGCGGAAGTGGGCTCTAACAATCTCTTTGATAATGCCCGACTTGACCATAGTTGTAGCATACAACCGGCCCTCAACCTTATCCAAAAGTTCCTCCCCAACCAACACCTCCACCTCGACCTCCGCGGAATCCCCCTCACGGTTGGCCATGTGGCTGTTGGTTGTATTGTGCAGTCTGATACTGCAGTTCGCCATACTGCTGCGGGGTTTGACTGTACATCGGTTGTGGATGGCTATAATGTAGTTGCGGTTGGTTATACTGTTGATTGTAGTGTGGTTTCTTTTGATTGTACTGCGGCTGCTATTGCGCCAGGGGTTGGTCCTCCCCTTTCATAAAATACGTGTCTGCAGTCCTCTCCTGGGGCAAGTCGTACGCCCTACAATCCTTTTCTTTGTGCCCAACTGATTAGCAGAAATTGCAGTAAAGATTTGTTGGTTTTGACTGTATATTTTGTAAATATACACAGTCTTCCTACTGATTCCCCCTCGTCTAGCAGATTCTACACCACGACATCCCTCCCTGTCTCAGTCGATTCGGTGCGCTAGACTGTAAATATTCGTGGAACTTTGGGCACTGGTTCTTATGGTGTCCTTCCGACTTGCAGCAGGTGCACCATATTTCCTCTCGCACTTATTTTCCATTTTTAATATCTTGGAGTTGGATTGTCATATTTTCCAGCTGCGCTTGAATATGATTCATGCCTAATTCTACTTCGCTAACTAGTGAAGCCTCCAACTTCATTGCAATCTCCAGTGCTTCTACTTGGGATATAATTTTCTGCTGCATCAGCAGCCCAGGAATGTGTGGGACTAAAACTGCTATAAACCATTCTTTGTGATGTACGTTTCTCATCCCAAAGCTGAGTTTCACCATTAAAGTTTTATATCGTTGATCGAACTCCCACACTAATTCATTTGGAAACTACTTAATCTCCTTCAGTTCTGTGATGTGTTGCGACTCAGATTTCAGCTTCTTGAATTCATCAATTAATCTTGTCTTGATCTGTGGAAGTGTCTTCTCTGGACTTCCTGTAGGAACTTGTATGAATTTCATGAACCAGTCTAGCGCACGACCCCTAAAGGTTGTCGCTAGCTGTCCCTTTTTGATATCTTTGTCTCAGAATTGCTTTACTGTCCACACCACTTCACACAAAAACCAATACTGTTCTGGATCCTCGGTCCCGTTACCCTAGAAAATTGGCATTTTTACGTCGTCACCTACCATTCCTGCGCTCCTACTATTATT
The DNA here is from genome assembly GCA_027924585.1 of Larix kaempferi. Lineage (NCBI taxonomy): Eukaryota > Viridiplantae > Streptophyta > Pinopsida > Pinales > Pinaceae > Larix > Larix kaempferi. The sequence continues at coordinate 7,864,590 of BSBM01000769.1, read as the reverse complement.
TACAGACCCACTACTTTTACCACTGTTCTGACACTTCGGACAGCACTGCGATGAACTTATGTTTCATCCTCTGAAATTTGGTGTAGTGCGATGGGTTGTGGGTATGTTGTAACTTTGGGTCTGTCCTTCGACTTCAGGGGTAGCCTAGTCGCTTTCTTTGTCGTGGTTGTTAGCACTAATTATTTTTGCAGCAGTTGGTGTCGTTTCTTTCTAAATTTCAAAGTTTTATTAGTGGTTTGGGAAGTGTTAAGGTTTTGCGCGCTTGGTAATGCATGGAATTTTGCAGCGGTTTCGACAAGCAAAAAAGAGTAAAAGGACTTTGAGCAAAAGGAAAAAGTTTTCATAATTGGCAGAAAAAATTGATTTTATAAACCAATGTTGGCTTTATATATTTGGGCCAAAGTTTTATTTTTTATGAAAACAAAGCAAAAGGTATATTGGGCTAAGCCCAAGCTCAACACCAAGAGCCTTTATGCCAATTTCCAAATCAAAGTGCAAGCGACCAAATTCCAAGTCGAAGGGGGGGCCACCATGCACACAAATCAACACACACCATCAAAGTCAAAGCACCGAGCTCCCAAAGAATATGTCATATTGTTCCTTGATATGAGTTCTAACTACTAGCGCATATAAACAGTTGGAACAATTAACGATTGTTGCATGTGGGAGTATTCCCAAAAGTGAAAATTTAAAAACGCAAAGCTTGGGGCGCAAACTTTCTTATTTGCATATCTATTTCTAACAGGTGACAATGCCAACTACCAAACAATCGAGAGCATCTTCCAAGTCATCAAACACCAAATTACGCCAAAGAGATCCGAGTGTCAAAGATTTGTCAATTATTGACAACATTCCAGATGTTACTTACAGTCAGTTTGTCTCTATTTTTTATGGAGAACGCCTTGTATTTTCTTCTCAAGATAAATGGGTTCGACGAACAACGACTAGTTGGGAGAAATATTTGTATTATTTCAGAGATAAGGTTGTCAGTACAGTTGATGATTGTTGGACGGTTGCTTACTAGTACTGGTATTAACACCTTTTCCATTTTACTGCCATTATAGAGATGGCCATCAGGGTTAATTCGCCCGGTGGAATTTATGCAGAAACGTGGAAGAAGAGGAGAGAACCAACTCCTATATACATTACAGATTTTCTTGCACTGAAGGAGAATGAAGAGAATGGAATATTTAGTAATTCATGTTTTAAGGAAAATGATCAGTCTTTATCTGCAATGGTTTCCTTGGGGATGAAAAACACACAGGACATTTGGGATATTGTTGATAATGCAAAAAAATTCTTGAAGGCCTCGCAATTTTTTGAAGGAAGAAAACAAAACATGGGGAATCTAACATTTGACAAAGATGATCAGTTAGTTTGTTACTGTAGCTGCTGAATTTCGAGATTCTTCTTTTGGCATCGAAATGCATAGCTTATTTGAAGTGAAAGGCATTGCAGGAAATATTGTTCATGCAATAGCAACAACAAATGCAATCATTGCAGGTCTAATGGTAATTGAAACAACTAAGTTGCTCAGAAATGATTCAAGAAACTATAGAATGACATATTGCTTACAACATCCATCAAGGAAGATGCTTCTGATGCCAGTAGAACCATTTGATCCCAAAGATCGTGTTATGTATACTTAAAGACACCTGTATCACTAGAGGTGAATACTCAACATGCAAAACTGAAGGATATAATAGAAAAAGTTGTTAAGGCTAAACTGGGTGTTAATTTGCCATTAGTCATGCAAGGTTTTACACTTTTGTTTGAGTCTGGCGATGACATTGAGGAAGATGTTGTTGCACATTGTGCACAAAACCTAGAGAAGACATTAGCAGAATTTCCAGTTCCAATCACCAATGGTGTTATTCTTACAGTAGAGAAATACCAACAAGAGTTTCTATGCAGTGTTAATATTAAGCACATAGATGAATTTGATGAGGAGTCAGATGGTATGGTATTGTATGAAAAAGTTCCCACTGTGGAAAGTGGAAGTGATGATCATGTTAATGAAAATGGAGAAAAGGGAAGATGATATTGACTATTTTCTCGTAGATATTCCAGGGGAGATAGAAATATGAGGTAGGTCGAAAGCACACAATTGGAAACCAACGGTTCAGGTTAAATCTACGAGAAGATCAACGATTCAAAATCATTTCGCACCATAAACTTGCAAGGACAAAAGAACTTTTCAAATCAGCAAAATCGGGTAGGCTCCACTTATCTCAACGGTTTAGATCGGATGGAGAAAGGCATCTATGGTGGATATTCATTTCTATGATTGAACATGCAAGTACAAAAGAACTTTCCAAAATCAACGAAATTTACATGCTCGTGGGTAAATAAAATTTTCTGGAAATGATTGTTTTAGTCATTAACTTCAAAGAATTGTTTCCGCCAAATGGATATGAATTTTGAGAACAAGGGAGGTTTTTCTTCAACATGGGCCAATCTTCGATAACCTCTCTCAGTTTTTACACAGGTATTATGGTTTGGAAGAATCGAAGGGATTTTAACAGGGTAATTTTCCAGAATTTCAAAATCCCGTCTAAGTCATCAAATTCAAATGCAGATTCCAAGGGGCTAGAGGGGAATCTAGAAAAATGAAGACATGGGTTTTGACCGGTATAGATGTAATTACAAAAACATCTCTCAGAATTTACACAGCTGTCACCATTTGGGATGTGCAGGTGGGGATTTGAAGCCTATTTTTCAACAGTCCACCTCTTAAAAGGACAGGACATCTACAAGTGGCAGCAGACAAAATTAGTTGTTAGGGTTGTTTCAGTATTTCAGGTTGAAGATGACAGCTGGCTAAAGGTCATTCCAAATCCCTTCAATAACTCATCAATTTAAGACATTTTCCCACCTGCTCCAAATATTCGAAAGAGGCATTTAAACTAGTAACCTAGCTGATTATGAGTCCTATAAATTAGATTATGCGCCATTTGTCATTTCAGTGGTAACCAATTCTTGAAGTTGGTAAACCCGTCTGTATAGGTGTAATCACTTTTGTAACAGCTTTATGTTTTGGAGGCTAGGTTAGAATAATTCGAGCTGGATAGCTGAGGTTATCATCTCCTATATATTCATATGTAATAGAGAGGGAAAAGGGTTGGAACCCGTAAGACTTGAATTTTGCATTTGAGATCTATCCTTAATAAAATTACAGAGCCGAGGCTAGCATTTTGCATATATTGCTGTGTTATTTACTTTACAGTCTGTATATTCTTTCCTCATGTGAATGTGTATCTTGTTTATTACTTCCACAATGTTTTCCTTCATGTCTGAAATGAGTGTTTAATATTACAGAATTCATACTTATATGATCTGTATATTGTTTCGGACATTCACAAAAATATTTCCACTAAAGTTAAATTGAATTCATCCTTGTTAGATGCTCATGTTAATGGACTGTTCTTTATTTCTTCTTTCCCACCAGACCAAAGCATTTTGACTGTGACTGAATGGCTACCTTGCCTCTATTATAAATTTCCATGCAGCAGCACTGTAATTTGATATATGTGTCATATTTTGACTCCATTTCTCAATGAATGCTTACCTTGTTCCAACCAAATAACAATATGATCTTAATATTTAATTCATATATCTGGCCTTGTTAAACAATGAGCGAGAGATCCCTCTCTGGAAAGAAAGAAGCCAGCTCTCTTTCCTAAAGCTTAGTTTTGTGGTTACCTTGAAATGTCCTTTTTACAACCTCGGGTACATTTTGAGTGCTAAGAGCGGTGAGGTCGCTTCATCCCGTGTAGTCCCGTCTCGTAGTCCTCCATTCCAGTCGCCTCAGGAGACTCTCTCTTAGTCCTCCTCTTATTCTCTTGTCATCGGAACCTCACCCCACTTTGCAGGGTACCACAACCTTCCTCAACTTCTCTTAAGAACTCTTCGTCACTCATGTCCATCTACCCCACATCGTTCTACCAGACCCACATTCACGCGGTACCCGCAACCTTCGCACACTGGGCTCTATTCGTCAAATTTCATCTTCAATATACCCTTTTCGCGGATAAGCATCTTAATCCACAATTTGAGCGACAACATAAACCTTCCGCGGGGTCCCTTGAAAAAATTCCTTTCTGCATCATTGTATGACTTGATCGTGTCGATGGCGAATTCAATAATATATCCTTCTAGAATACTATCCACCCAGACGTCAACAACTCTAGATGCCCTGTTATCCACCCACTTCAATTGCTGGATCAACTCATATGTCCAATGTTCAGGTTCGCCACCTTGGAAATTCTTCTTTTGGAATGCCAATTGTGCCAACCACTCATGCAACAATATTGGAATTCGCAGAAAAATATCTTATGGATATCAAAGTATATATATTTCTGTAACCACTAAGTCATCGACCATCCAGGTTGGTGATTCTCTTCTTCAGCAAATTCTCGTGCCTTCTTGTCGAATCAATCCTCGATCTCCGATTTCGTCAGATGCCACAACATGTCCTCTCTTTTTCGCTTCACTCTAGGGTCTCGGAAACAGAACCATTTGTTGACACAGTTATGTCGAATAGGGTTCACCTCGCACTGTTGTCAAAAAAAACCAACCAAACACCCTTAAGCATCGGCCTAGAAAGGTTTTACTCTTTCCAGCAACACTTGCAGAGCGAGTGAAGTCTCACCCAAGATGGTTAAGGGGTGCTGCAGGAACCACGTTTCCGTAGTAGGGAAAAGACATGCATTACCCTTACCCAATTGCTACAGAAACCAGATATCTTGTCTTCGCATCATGCTAACAATTTAAATATATATTTGACATCCGCATCAATATTCACACCAGCATTATATTATTGTCATTTGCATCAACTAGCATTACAGACAGAGTAATAAAACCTTAAACATATTGCATCATTGAGATAACATTCATCATTCGACACAAACAGAAACACAGAGAGAAGAGACATAACCGAACATCCTCATGCATTAACTCATCCCAAAATCTATGGTACAACCTTCGCAGGAACAAGTCCAAGCGACTTATCATGAATCCATACAACTAGAACAAAACTTGCCGAAGGAAGAATAAAACATAGAAGTAAAACTCACAGTCTAGGATCCGATCAATCAATTCATGGATCAATCATAACTGGATTCCCTTAGGCTTACAATCATGGTTCTATTTATAGACAACTAAGTTGTTACAAAACGGTCCAAATGACCCATTCTACCTAACTAAACCATAAATTGCGCTTTCGTCAGCTTCCTTGTTCTCCGCGAATGCCCTCTTTGTCGTTGTCGACTTTCGCACTTTATGTGCTCTAACCCCATGCCAACAGGAGGTTAATAAAAGACAAGAGGAAAGAAAGAGAGCATATTTTGATCATTTCTCATTTTGCAAATTGGAGAGCATAGCTTGTCCATGCTAGTGGAGTGTTTACTCTACTTGCCTTAGTACCGATTTCGAGGGTGAAAGATTCCCATCCTAATTGGAAATTGGAGAGGCCATTCAGACCTTTCATTTGGAGCTACAATCGAGTCATTTGTTTCAGGTTGAAGCTACAGGGCTGCTCGTGACCATTTATCCTTCAACTTGTTCCCACATCTCTCTCACTTTTCTCTCTATATTCTTGCTCTTGGATGAAGGGTGCACATGGTGAGATGTTGATCTCTTTGTGGAAGTCCAAGAGGCCCCATTTATTTGTAATATGATGTATGAACTCTATATTTGATGCTCATATGAACCTCAGGTCTCATATCCAAGTAAAACCATGTAAAAATTCCAAACTATGTATGAATGGTGCTATTTTCCCCCATAGCTTTTGCATAGGGCACTTGTTGTTGCACATAGGTAGTGAATGACTGCTATTTCGAATCCATTTAAATTTTAGCTGTTATATATATCTGTAATAATCATATCATGAGATCCACCGATCGAAACATTATGTATTTTAAGTGATATTTACATTCAAGGAAGAGATTCGAGCCATTTTCCCATATATCTTGTTGAGAGAGCTTGAATTTGTTTGGTATCGACTTGTATTGGTAGATATCTGTGGTTTTATTGTTGTTTGGAGAGCCATTAATATACTGAAGAATTTTCATACACCTTATTCAAGTCCTTGTAACATTTTTCACAAATTTCATAGCAAGTTATAGTGTTTTCTCTCGTTCCCCCGTATGTCAATACATGTTTACCAATATCTGATTTATGGGAGTTGAAACAACCTTTAGGAACTAATTAATGATGCATTTGGGTGCCCATTGAAGTCATATAACTAATCCATGTCTCTGTTATGAAATTTTGGAGGTTCGTACTTCATTTGGGAATCCATTAATGACCTCTACCCTTGGGGATTTGAACCTCGAATTTACTAGCAAATTTCCATATTTTCTCCTGAACTTAAATGAATGTTGCAGAAGTCTTTTGATAGTGTCTAAGAACCCATTAGGTTCATTTTTATGTATCAATACATTTCAAACACTCTCAGTCCCAATTCGAAATCCTTAGGAGTCTTTTGGATCCATCTACCCTTGGGGGTTTCAACATCGATTTTCCTCGTAATTCTTCCTTTCATTCTCTAATTATAAATGCAAGTTGTTGAAGTATTTAGAAAGAGTCCAAGCATATAATAGCTTATTTTGTGTGTCCAAGTACACCTCAATCCACTCCATACATCATTCGAAAAGATTTGAGATCATTTAGGACAGTTTGGGGCTTCACTAGTCCAAGGTTCGAAAATTGACTAAATTGGGAAAAATTCCAAATTGGGGACATTACAATGCAAAGTTTGGGGCTTCACTAGTCCAAGGTTCGAAAATTGACTAAATTGGGAAAAATTCCAAATTGGGGACATTACAATGCAACACAGCTCCCAATTATATTTGTGAAAACCTCTTTCCCTGTAATGTTTTCCACGTTAAATTGTTTGGAGAGCCTTCTCCAACATAGAATACACCACTTCAGAGGGAACCAACAAAGATAATAGTAAATGTGAATCATAGTGATAACTTTACTACAAATCTAAAATTTCAATGCCAAGGCTAAAAGCTTGGAATTCTACATATCATTTTTCCACCCTTACTCTACAACCTCCCACAATTATCATGGTGACCCCTAGAAGGAAAATTAAATATTTAGCTCAGTTGGATCCAAGACATACTATTCAACGATACCTTATCATGCATAAATCATGGGTTTTCTTTGTAGCATTGTAGTTTGTCCCATTGAATATTTCAACCATGAGACCACACAAAAGGTGTCCAGACACTCCATTCTGTGAACCTACAAGCTTTGGTCCTAAAAACCTGCTAGAAAGGAATCATCAACTAAGTGCCCATTAACTAATGGTCTTCAAGTTTAGGGAGAGGAATAATTTGTATTAGGCCCAAGTTGACTTTAAAGTACAACAAAACACTAAGGGATTCAATGGCCAAGATGTATAAATCCTTCTCTAATCCATTGAAAATTTCCCACTCACTCAAAATTACCAATATTGATGAAGTGACATTCCATTACATCATCAAAACATGTTTTAACACTTTGAATCAAGCTAGTGCCAAAATCCAAGGCTTTAAGTATCAAACTGATGAAAATGCATTGCACTATTGTAATATTTTTCTAACTCAATTTTGATGAATAGGGTCTGAAGGCTAGAGGACCAAACCCATTGCATACCATCCCACATTACAATAACATTATACAAGACACAATGCCCACTGAGGTGCTTCAAGAAATGTTGGTTAAAGGCTACACTATAGTTCATTGAAAGAAGTATAATCGATGATATACTGCAAGAAGTATAATCGATGATATACTAAGTGAGGCACCTATTTCTTCTTAAGAACATGGAACCAAATTTGCAGTAGCCCTATTCACTAGTTCCTCAGCCAAATATACTGTCTCAAGCAATTGGGAAACATTTTCAACTTCTGAAGGACCTGAATCATGTGGGAAAACTTCAGCATGGAAAACCCCATTAGCTGAAAATGGGAAGGTTGGATGGGAACTTGCTTTGGTTGAGTCGGCAAGCAATCTTTCCAAGCAAAGCAACACAATTTCTGGAACACCTTAGAATTATTTATCAGCAATGTTATGTGGAGGAATATTTTTGGCCAAGCTCTATACCAGCTCATTTTAATATGGCTACTGCAAGCCAAAGGAAAAACATTATTTGAACCGGATGGCCCTAATGCAGACTTGGTTATGAACACACTGATCTTCAATTCATTTGTCTTCTTCCAAGCACCCTCGCTATCTCTCTCACATGGTCACACTTATATGCACATGTTTTCGATACTCGAAGGAAAGGGATGAGTAGTATTGTTTGACTTGAGGTATAATGCATTTAGAAATTGGAACCTACTGATTTAGTTTTACTTTTTTTCCTTCATTTTCAAAATGTTGTTGATGCTTACAGATGCATTATGTACATCTTATACGCAATACAAAACTATTTTTAGAGATTTGTTCTCCACATCCAAAACAGAAGTAGCCAAGAAAGAGCATTAAATATTTACATGGATGCAATCTTACTTAATCACCAAGGGCAAGTGATGACCACGGTTAACATTGCTAGTGTAGTGCGTAATCTCACCATTATGGACTTGCTCTATGGCCAACCAAATCTCTGATTTACATGGCAGGGAACTGGCATAAGTATTTATTCCATGTATAGAGAGTGCTTTGCTTATTCCAAACCCTAAATGAAAAAATGGGGTTTTGGCGAAAAAAGTGTTACCATTGAGATTACCGAAGACATTTTACCCCTTTTTTTTGTCTCTGACAGCCTCCTCTGTTCCTCACAATCTTCTCTCGAAATCCGTTAGGGTCTTCGCTCCTCGCACTGTGCTCTCCGCGACCAAGTCTGCTCCTTGCAGCATTGTTCTTATCTTCTCCTAGCGGCGTCTACTCCTCACAACACTGTTCTCATCTACTGCTCATGGCGTCTAGTCCTCGCGGCTTCTCCTCATCTACTGTTCGCGGTGTCTACTCCTCACGACTTCTCCTCATCTACTGCTCGCGGCTTCAGCCTCATCTTCTCTTAGATCCAAAATACCATGCAAAAGTGGTTATTGTGATGAAGGAGAATGTTCGTGAAATTCTACTCCTCGCGACTTCCTACTCCTCACAGCTCACAGCGTCTACCAGAAGGGTTTCTTTCATAATCCTGAAAACCTTTCTTCTTTATCTTGACAATATTTCACTAGATCCTCAACCCATTCTTCTTCCTCATAGCTAGGGTCACGTTGTTTGTGAAATTCTTGAAACAAACCTACAAAAAATGATATATATTTCCTACTAAGGTTTTCAAACCAATTCATTCATTCATCATTAAAGGTAGCCACAAAAATATCTACCATGTTATCCTCATGGAAAGCATCAATATCCAATGTAAGTTCCATGAATCACATGGCATGTTGTGTGGTTGAATTAGTGTGTCAATGAAAAATTATGCCAAGCTCATCCAAATTTACATAAGTGATCTCATTTGGATATCCTAGGACACCAAAAAAAATCCAATGGAGGATATGAAGCTTTATCTAGAGATTATTCCATATTTCTTGACTTTAATATTTGAAATGAGAAATTAATATGGAATTTCAAAAACACATAACCCTCATACCTCATTTCAAACTTGCGGAGTTTCCAAGGTGAATCTTTCTAACATGTCTTCAATTGTGCTATGTGTTCTCACATCTAACAAAAAAATATGATCTTCAATAATGGAGTTTCTAGATAAAGATATGATTTCAAGTACAAACCCTCATTAATCAATGTAGCAGATAGAATGAATAATAGGAACTGTGCATTGTCTCCAACAACATTTCCAAAATGTTACCACCCAAATCTACACGTTAAGTAACAAATCCTTAAACCACAAGTGCAACCTTAGGGGAACTAAGAGGCTTGAGGTGATATGAATATGAGGAGGATGGAATTAGTGGTTGGGAATTTGGATCACCTATGTACAAATGGCACTTTTTGGATAATTGAGAAAATTCATCTAAATTTGCATCAAAATGTATAGAAAATATTATTATTTTTCTCATGCTTTCACTCCATACATATCTATCCTTATTGGCCTATCCTCTTCTGGGGTCATATGATCCATGTCTCCAGAAGCTCATCTAATAATTCAAATAAAAATGTAGATGCAATTTACAGTTAGCCTTTTAGTCCAACATATTCAAGCAATCATATATTAAATGAGTTACATTTGAAGAAATAGTTCATGAGTGAGGGGATACATGATGGAAAGCAAGGAGATCAATCATGTATGCAATAAAGTAGGAAAGGGAATCAACTATGTGTGTAAATAGTGCACAATAAGCAAGTGGAATTAGTTATGAAGCTCAAGTCATTTGCATTGTAATCCTAGGATTCCAATTGTATGCATGATTGAACTATATTATTATAGTACATGAAATGACAAGGATTAATATATAGGACATATTCTAACTAAGCATTGTATAACACAACAATCACAAACATGACATAGGTGCAATGCCTATGAATGGGTCCAAATTTAAATGAGTAGTGGCCTTTAAATAAGCTATGCTCATGAGCAAAAATAGTTATCCAAAATAATCTCAAGCCCTTAGATTTTCAAACCCAAAACAAATGGAAATATAACAATAAATTGAGCAGTGGGTTTTAGGCCATTGAGTCATTCTTTGTGCAAACAAATTCGTAGTGAATGAATGGAGGTAATCCCATGCCAAACACAATGGAAAAGAGAGTGTTGGGGCCCTTAATATTATTTTCCCCTAATAATGGGTTGGTGGCCATACATGGTGATCCTATTTGGACTTTTGAGTTCATGTTGAAAGAGAAGGAAAATTTACATAGATAACATGGCCATGTCCAGTCTTTTTACATAGATAACATGGCCATGTCCAGTCTTTTTACATAGATAACATGGCCATGTCTAGTCTTTTTACATAGATAACATGTCCACGTGGGAGAGAGGGGAAGTCAACACATGTGTCTACTCTAACCATGTCAAATTTCAGTCCATACAAGCACAAATTGAAAAAATATCAACGTTGGCCCCATTTGCATGTCATCAGTGATATATATTACTATTGGTTGGGTGAGTCATCTTCGAGTTTGGAAATCCTTCCATATCGTGAAGGCATGCGAACAGTATTCCCAGGTCAAATTTCAGTGCATACTGAAACAATTTGTGGAAATTTCAATGTTGGCCCTGTTCAAAGGTCATTGACGTTGGCCATATTATAAGGGTTAATATTCTATCTATAATACTTAGGACATTGTTCCACCTTTTCAACCTCCTTGGATGAATATAGTCTTCTTGATGTCTACACATACACAACTAGGCATAAATTCACTACCACTTATAAACTTGGGAGAAAATTGCGTTTCCAACTCAAGCTAAGTGGATGTCTTGGACATCATTTGAGAAATAATTTTCACATATATAAGATAATTAGGGACAGTTTCCTCTAAGTAGGGAGGATTGATGGGACTTAGTCGATATGATTAAAATAATTGTTGTATTTTATTATATAGTTTTATGTATTTCACATATTCTTTAGCATGTACGACTTTAACAATATCGTCTCTAACACTTGCATAATTGCACTCTTATGTTCTCTAGTGTGTTAGTATCCTTTGATCACATTTATTAGGGTTTTCATATAGTTGAGATATGTAAGGTGAATAATTTGGTATTCATTTAACATAAGGTGTAGGATGTGATTCATATGAGTCAAAATCATATTCAAGTTCTAACATAGACAAGTCATCCTATTATGAAATATATGGTGTAAAATTTACAAAATAGTAGTGAAGGATCAAGATTACTTTAAATTAGTAATGAAATCTCAAAACATACAAGGCCTTCTATCACTATTCTGATCTCCAGGTCAAACAAATTGGTGATCCCTTTTCCACACTTACCATGACCCCCACCATCATAACCCATATAATGAAATAATTCGGAGCCAAACCCTTTAGTATGCTTCTCAAAATCAAGAAATTCACATAAGAAATTCCAAAATACATTACTTAAATATGTTGTAGAAAAGGTGTCGAAGGAACCTAAATATTTCCCAAATTTCAATTAAAATGGTTGAAATAGTGGGGATCAACCCTATATCTATGTTAATAGCAATAGTCCTAGAGATCCCATGAAAACGGATGCATTTCTTGAACAATATGTTAGTTGACAAACATACAATATTTGTCGCGTATTCACCATCCAGCAGAACAAATGGATATTACTATAAACATATGCGATTGAAGTAATCTCGATAGCTTCTATGTAGGATGAACACTTCAGATTGTAGGTGTTCTTAACATAAATCTTGAATTCTTGGCCATGGGCTTCACCAAACCCCAACCCGATCAAAAATAATGGGTTGGTGGCCATACATGGTGATCATATTTGGACTTTTGAGTTCATGTTGAAATAGAATGGAAATTTACATAGATAACATGGCCATGTCCAGTCTTTTTACCTAGATAGCATGGCCATGTCCAGTCTTTTTACATAGATAACATGTCCATGTGGGAGAGAGGGGAAGCCAAAGTCTATATTTCACTCATAGGAATCTTTATCCCTAAATACCATACCTTTACAACTTAATCTATCCCTTGAAACCATATTTATAAACCTAATCTAGCCCTAGAAACTTAGTTTATCCCTAGAAACACTATTACAACCCTGGAAACCGAATCTATCCCTATAAACCCTTTAAACCTAATCTAGCCCTAGAAACACTAGAAACCTAAACTAGCCCTAGAAACACTAATTTAACACTAGAAAGCTAGGGTTCATCCTTAACACTAATTTAACACTAGAAAACTATCTATCATCCTTAGGGCGTTGTTCCACATTTTCAACCTCCTACAACCAAGGTTCATCAGTTATTTCAAAATGAAATTTTTGCAACCTCTATAAATGGGAGTGTAGCTTTGTTCCTTCATGCAATTCTAGTGAGGGATTGCTCTGAAAGATGATCAATGTCTCCACTTGAGAATATGTCTAAATAGGGAATACAAAGCATTGGTGGGTCAAAACAAGATGGAAAGGTACACTTTCATCACTTTCATGCATTTATTCTATAATTTTGTCATTTGATTGTGTCATATTTGTTTGTGTGAGTCATGATTGAGTCTCAAACCCATCCCATAGCATCAACACATGTGTCTACTCTAACCATGTCAAATTTCAGTCCATAAAAGCACAAATTGAAAAAATCTCAACGTTGGCCCCATTCGCATGTCATTAGTGATATATAGTACTGTTGGCTGGGTGAGCCATCTTTGAGTCCAAAAAGCCTCCCATATCATGAAGGCATGCGAAAAATATTCCCAGGTCAAATTTCAGTGCACAATGAAACAATTTGTGGAAATTTCAACGTTGGCCCTGTTCAAAGTTCATTGATGTTGGCCATATTATAAGGGTTAATCTTCTATCTATAATCCTTAGGACATTGTTCCACCTTTTCAACCTCCTTGAAACCAAGAGAAGCTAATTCATCTTTATACCATTGAACCTTGGTTGTAGATGAAATTTCATTTTGAAATAACTAATGAATCTTGCACAATTTATCATGAAGTACATGTTTATCGACATTATTACCCTTGCACTATATGCGGGAATGTGCATCTCAAACCAACTTTAAAAGGAACAACTAAAAGACATTGTATTGTTAGTAGACGTGGCCAACGTCAATGACCTTTGAACAGGGCCAACGTTGAAATTTCCACAAATTGTTTCAGTACTCATTGAAATTTGACCCGGGAAGACTGTTCGCATGCCTTCACGATATGGGAGGCTTTCCAGACTCAAAGATGACTCACCCAGCCAATAGTACTATATATCACTGATGACATGCGAATGGGGCCAACGTTGAGATTTTTTCAATTTGTGCTTGTATGGACTGAAATTTTGTTAAGATTCAATATGCTAAGACATAAAATATCAGCATTACATTCCATTTCACAACAATAGCATATACAGGATCACTGAAAGAACAACAAGCACAGCATAAACACAAGAGACACAGATTTATCTTGGGAAACCCTAATGGGGTAGAAAACCTAGCAAAGCTTCCTCGATATAGATGAACAACAAATACAAAGATGTAAACCATAAACATGAGCTCCTTCTCCTCCATAGCAGATCTCTCCCTCACCTATGCTCCAATCACAAGTGAGTGTAATGTGTGTTAAATGAGGAACACACCTCCTCTATTTATACACAACTCCAACTTGTCTTTTACACAAGCTAGGTCGGCCCCAATTTAACCACTTTACATAATGTGACAGGGCCGACCCCACTAGGGTGGTCTAATAACCCTTTAACCCACATAACACATACAGGGCCGACCCCCACTAGGGAAGTCTAATAACCCAAGTTACCACATTATCCACGGAGGAATAAAACATCTCCGGATATACAATAAGGTCTTCACGGAGGAATGAAACATCTTCGGAATAATAAAGTACAAATATAATATTCTTAGAAGTTACAATATTTCAACACTCCCCCTTAACGAGAAGGATATTATAACAACATCTGCAGGAGCAAGGAGTCATCAACATCATACATGATACATCTATAAATCATTGGAAGCTTTCTTTATACATCATCAGTAACTCAAGTAGTTACTGGAACATCTTCAATACTGGAACATCAACATCTTCAGTACTGAATCTTCATCTTATGGAGCACTCGAACAGCTACAGTAACATCATCATCATCTGGATCACTCGATCAATAACCTCATCGTCTGGATCTACTGATCAACATCATCATCTGGATCTCTCGATCAACAGCATTGTCATCTAGATCATCACGATTAGCAACATTGTCATTTAGACCATCATGATCAGCAGCATCATCATCTAGACCATCATGATCAACAACATCGTCATCTAGACCATCACGATCGGCAGCATCGTCATCTAGACCATCACGATCAATAACATCGTCATCTAGACCATCACGATCAACAACATCGTAGCAGCATACCCTGCAATACACATGATCCATTTAAGACACCATAACATGTCTAGGGACGATGCAGTCCACTCGTCAACTTAGATAGAGTCTAAGGACCTCTTTTTCTAAGACATATGTCTACGGATCAATTCAGGGACCGAAGTCCGGGGATGATGCAGTCCCCTCTCGTCCACTAGGGACCACTTCTCGGAGACATATGTCTACGGATCAATTCAGGGACCGAAGTCCGGGGATGATGTAATCCCCTCTCGTCCACTAGGGACCACTTCTCGGAGACATATGTCTACGGATCAATTCAGGGACCGGAGTCCGGGGATGATGCAATCCCCTCTTGTCCACTAGGGACCACTTCTTGGAGACATATGTCTATGGATCAATTCAGGGACCGAAGTTCGGGGATGATGCAATCCCCATCACGTGCATTTTGAACTAGTGGTTTCGGGATGATGCAATCCCCATCACGTACATTTTGAACTAGTGGTTCTAGGATGATGCAATCCCCACCACGTACATTTTGAACTAGTGGTTTCGGGATGATGCAATCCCCATCACGTACATTTTGAACCAAGCGTTCAGGGACGATGCAATCCCAACCACAGTGCTAGTCCTTTTTCATACTGGATGTGACCTAGATTAAATCTAGGATTTATCACCTGTGAATGATCACCTGCTGCTGCACTGAGCAGTCCAGGAGCGAACATTACATCATTACAAGACCTGTGAATGATCGCCTGCTGCTACATTGAGCAGTCCAAGAGTGAACATTACATCATTTTAGTCAACCACAGAGCCAATACTATTTCAATTGGGGTGTGACCTAGATCAGATCTAGGATTTACAACCTGTGAATGATCACCTGCTAATCTAGGAGTGAACATTACATCATTACAGGTTTTGTGACTGATCACCTACTGTTATGCTGAGCAGTCCAGGAGCGCACATTACATCATTCACCAACATCTTTCTCGAAGACAAGAGTCTACGGATCTGTTCAAGGACCTAAGTCCAGGGATGATACAATACCTCCTCGTCCTCATATACAAAATCTAAGGACCATGCATCGACCTCATCGTCGTAACTAGCAACCTCATCATCAACCTCATCGTCGGAATAGGTAACCTCATCATCGATACAAGTATCCACATCAATACAGTATCCATATCATCGATACAGTATCCTCATCAATACAATATCCACATCAACGATACAGTATCCTCATCATTGACCTTACCGTTAATATAGGCAATCTCATCATTGATATAGGTATCCACATCAATACCAGTATCCAAATATTATCAACGACCATATCACTCCCCCTTTCGAGGAGGGTCCTTCTGAACGACACAAAGCTTGTCTCGGAAATACTCAAACTCTTCTCGAGACAGAGGTTTGGTCAATACATCAGCAGCTTGTTTGTCAGTGCTCACATACTCGAGCTTGATAGCTCCTTTCTACACCATATCCCGTATATAAAAATATCGGATCTCTATGTGCTTTGACTTATCATGGAACACTGGATTCTCTGCCATCTTGATACAACTCTAGTTGTCACACAGGATTACAATGGGGTCCATCTCTAAGTCAACTAATCCTGATAACAACTTCCGAAGCCATATCGCTTCACAACTAGCATAGAAAGTAGCTATATATTCCGCTTCAGCTGTGTTGAGAGCCACACTATACTGATTCCTGCTAAACCACGAGATCATGGCAGATCCCAAACAATAACATCCACCCGATGTGCTCTTCTCGTCTGATACACTTCCTGCCCAATCAACATCTGTGTAGCCATACAATCTGAAGTCATGATCTCCAAGATAATATAGACCAAAGTCTATGGTACCCTTCAGGTACCTCATCACATGTTTTGCAGCTATTAAATGAACACGTCTAGGTTCCACTAGATACTGACTCAAGGTGTTCACATCAAAGCATATATCTGGCCTAGTGTTCGTTAGATACATCAGTGACCCAATAATCTGTCTGTACAAAGTTACATCCACTAACTCTGATGAGTCATCAGCTAACAACTTCAAGTCGAAACTCATGAGAGTGGCCATGGTTGTACATTCCAACATATCAAATCTTCTCAAGATTTCCATAGCATACTTTCCCTAGTTGAGAAAGATTCCTTCTGATCCTTGCCATACTTCCAGACCTAGGAAGTAATGTATCAATTTGAGATCTTTCATCTCAAATTCTGTAGCTAGATTCTTCTTGCTTTCCATGATCTGTTTCTCATTCCCTATCAGAAAAGATATCATCCACATACAATAATAGTATGACAGGTTCATCATCCCTAACGGATCAGATTTTTCAAGAAGCTATCAATTCTCCCTCTATGACTGAACATCATTCACACTCTGCATTGAGTGATCTTCTGCATATCTATATGTGCCATCTCTCGTCAGATGGGTCTACTGATATGATCTTCAAGATCATTCGAACTCTGTGATGAGTTCCTTCTTGCATCCATCTGAGAGAAGAATGTCATCAGTATATAGAAACCATCTTCAACCTTGTAGCAACGGTTGAAATCCGCATCACCCATGGTGATCATTAAGCTCATCAAATGACTATTGATCCTGGGTACCCATAGAAAGCTTTCTTCAATTGAATCCTGGGAGTTTTCTCGATTCGCACTTCTTCTTCAATCACACCATTGAGAGAACAGTATTATCTAGCTACTTGGAGCAAACATCTCATCATGATCCTCTTCCTATTTCTAAGAGAATCTTCTAGCCACGAGCCTTCTATAGTATGTTTGATTTGTAAGTCTTCTTGTTTGAACATCCATCACTTGTTCTTTGGAACAAGTGTTCATCATCCTTCATGGTCTTTCCTACAAATCAAAGTTAATTACATGATTAGTAATACTTCATAATCATCAAATCATGTTGACATGATAATCTATTATGCATACAGATATGATTCACATAGTTATGCAACTATCTTGACCAATACTTTGGCACAACATTTTTCCATATCCTGTATGCATATAGTGGCTATCTAGATGCCTTCCATCTCTACCAAAACATAATATCGAGAGCGTGCACAGCTCTCAGCATGTTAGCAAAGAGGTTTCATTCTAGACAAGCAACAATGGAATGTTTGTCCAACTTACCAATCATATGCATATTAGTAGTATACTGTTCAATGCTATATGAATGTTTACACTCAGCATGATATATTCTAGGAATGCATACAACTACTATAAGCAATATCATTTACTATTCAGAGATTCAAGAAGTAATTCCAATGACAACTTAAATACTTATCTTTTATGTTTGTGTGGTTGCCTCCCGCTTGATCTCTATTTTCCCTTCATGATTATATGTCTTTGAACTTCTATCCATCCTGGACCACTATGCATGCTTAAGTGTGCACTAGTGTCATCATCATGATATCATACATAATCATACATTCATTAGTATAGTCTTAATTCTATCAAAATATTATAATTCTAAATAATCTTAAGTATGTATGGTCATGATCATTTCATACACAGGTATACTTACCTAAGATCCTAACAAAGTAGGATTCTAACGTGATATAGGAAAACATACATGGATTATCATGTTTGGTTATGTCTTAACATACCCAAACAATATCTTCTTTGTTCTCTTCAATGATTTAGAGACCTTGTGTTAGAAGCTACATATCTCATAGGTTAAGCATAGTAGAACAAAGCCATACATACCTCGTAAGTAGAGCTTCTATGTGATCAAATATTATGGATGAGTCTTTGTCTTCATGTCATCATGGTCATAGAACTTGATTTGTCTTTCTTGATGTACCTGTATCTTGTTAGCAGACAACATCATCCTCATACAACACCACAAGTGCATTAGTACAATCATAAATGTCATAACCCTAATTAATGAATGCCTTCTACCATTTACATGCATTCATTATCAAACAATCATAATTGTACTAACCTCAATAACATGAAGACAAACATATCATAAACTTAACCATGAACAAATTTCAACACATACCTGTATCTCCTCAAGTCATACCTGTCGGGATTGCTTTTAACCCAATCCACTTAGATTTGCTGAAACTGGATCTGGAGCTGGATTATGGTTTGTCAGAGAAGCCATAGAAATTCAAACTTTGAATTTCAAATTTATGAATGGATGGAAAGATGCGCCTTGCTGAGCTGATCAAGCTAGCATACTTCAATTTTTAAATCTCCAAAATTTGACCCCTCAAAATTGCCTTTGAAACTTCTGGATCTTCTGGACAGGATCCCGAACTAGGGTTTGATGAAGCCCACCCTTCTTCTCAATCAAAAGGTTCGATCCAAAGCTCTAAACTTCTATTTTTCTGAGGAGCTTCCAGCCGTGGTCACAAACTTAAAAAATTCCAACTTTTGTAGAAGCCCTAATTTTCCACCTTTCCGATCAAAATCCCGAACTAGGGTTTGATCAAGCCTGACCTTCTGCCGAACCAAAAACTTCGATATTGGTCTCTAAATTTCGATTTTGATGAGGAGCATTCAGCCGTGGACTCCGATTCCAAAAATTCCAACTTTCTCTGAATCCCTAAATTCCTGCAGCAATGATAAGCCAAGAATGAAGGTGCTCAGAAAACAATTCTGTTTTGACAGAAATATGCACCTGATTGTTTCTGGTGCATCTCTGAAATTACGAATTCACAGGGTCTGAAACCTCGGCCTATGGTAGCCTGACCTGTCAGATTTCCAACCCCATAGGTCTGACCTCAATTGGATTTTCTGAGAGAGATATATGCCAAGTGTCGCAACGTGACTTGTTAATGGGATAAAACAAGAGAGGGAACTTGTACGACGTGCCATGTGTCACTGGTTCAACTTCGGCCTCTAAAAATCGTACCTGTGAAAGTATAGTCCGTGCCCTACCTGTCACATTTTATGAAATTTCATTTGGAGCTTCCTATCCCAAGTTGTGATCTTTTTTCCTAGGTCACCTGTTTATGACTGAGATCTGGAAGAGGCCGAAACCCTAACTTGTATTGATCATAAATCACAAAGTACAATGAATTAGAGGCTTTCCTTTGGACACAAGGTATAGGGGGATGTTATCTACGACCTGTGAATGTTTCAGATCCTGAAACTTCGCCAAAATGTATTTATAGCGAAAGTTCCACGATGACTGGTTTTTTCTATACAAAAGCGTAACCTTCAAATTGTTGCAAGTGAAGCAAGTGTCGTAAGTGCCATACATTGCCTTCCTTCAGGCTAGCTTTGATACCATGTTAAGATTCAATATGCTAAGATAGAAAATATTAGCATTACATTCCATTTCACAACAATAGCATATACAGGATCACTGAAAGAACAACAAGCACAGCATAAACACAAGAGACACAGATTTATCTTGGGAAACCCTCATGGGGTAGAAAACCCAGCAAAGATTCCTCAGTATAGATGAACAAAAAATACAAAGATGTAAACCATAGACATGAGATCCTTCTCCTCCATAGCATATCTCTCCCTCACCTATGCTCCAATCACAAGTGAGTGTAACATGTGTTAAATGAGGAACACACCTCCTCTATTTATACACAACTCCGACTTGTCTTTTACACAAGCTAGGTCGGCCCCAACTTAACCACTTTACATAATGTGGCAGGGCCGACCCCACTAGGGTGGTCTAATAACCCTTTAACCCACATAACACATACAGGGCCGACCCCCACTAGGGAAGTCTAATAACCCAAGTTACCACATTATCCACGGAGGAATAAAACATCTCCGAATATACAATAAGGTCTTCACGGAGGAATGAAACATCTTCGGAATAATAAAGTACAAATATAATATTCTTAGAAGTTACAATATTTCAACAAATTTGACACGGTTAGAGTAGACACATGTGTTGATGGTATGGGCGGGGTTTGAGACTCAAACATGACTCACACAAACAAATATGAGACAATAAAACGACAAAATTATAGAATAAATGCGTGAAAGTGATGAAAGTGTACATTTCCATCTTGTTTTGACCCACTAACATATTGTTCAAGAATTGCATCCATTTTCATGGGATTTCTAGGACTATTGCTATTAACATAGATATAGGGTTGATCCCCACTATTTCAACAATTTTAATTGAAATTTGGGAAATATTTAGGTTCCTTCGACACCTTCTCTACAACATATTTAAGTAATGTTTCTTGGTATTTCTTATGTGAATTTCTTGATTTTGAGAAGCATACTAAAGGGTTTGGCCCCGAATTATTTCATTATATGGGTTATGATGGTGGGGATCATGGTAAGTTTGGAAAAGGGATCACCAATTTGTTTGACCTGGAGATAAGAATAGTGATAGAAAAGGTAAATATGCCAAATATATAAATATGAATAAAAAATTTATTACCTTAATGAATTTATGCCAATCATGGGTTTTAACCCCACTAAATTCACCTTTCTTGGTTAAGATATTATTTATGTTTGAAGAAAATCCCGTGGGAAATTTAATACTTTGAATGACATCTTTTACATCATTGTTTTGTTGCTCTGTTAATAACTATGGAAGGTTATTTCGGTTTCCATGGCTATTTGATCGAATCACATTTCGCCTTGCATGATTGGATTCCTCAATGTCAGTGCAAATTTTGACAATTTTTTCTTTATCCCTCCTGCCATCTATGATTCTCCATAATGTTTCTGTTACATTCTTCCCAATTATATGCATCGTATCAAACAAATGAGCAATTTTTAGCTGCTCATAGTAGGGCAACCTCGTGAATTGAGTGGGATAACATTTCATTCCTCGTGGAATCCCATTATTTGTACCTTGACGATGACAACATTGATGAAGCATAAAACAAATGACAACAATAATTATCAAACACAATAAATAAATTTAATACTTAAAATATAATTTCAAATTCAAAACAATATTACATATACAATACATAAACAAATTGCGTACCTTGACGATTTCTGTTATACTCCAACCTCCATAGGCGAGGTGTCATTCTTCTTGGTTTTAATCCAGTCTCTTCTTTCCCATTGAAAATATGTTTTTCAATAGTACGGAACCTATGGGACTTCAATAGGAAGTGCCTATACTCATCAAACACCATCTTTCCTAAAGATTTTGAATAACGATACTTCATCTCAGGACCACAAATTGGACATGCAAATTTACCCTTTGTTTGAAGACCTGCAACATATGGATTAATGTCAATTATACGATGTATTATTAAAAACGCATGCATGATATCTTCAAAATAATTAAGAAGTAATAAAGTGCAAGGAAACGTTAATACATACCACAAATATGTGTTAGTTCGGGGGCATCATGAATTGTCAATACAAGCATTCCATGGAATTGAAATCTCTTTTGCCTAATTGGTTTATAGATGTCATACATAGTTATACCGTTCCATAAATGTATTAGCTCATCGATAAGAGGCTCGATATATACATTCATATCTTTAACTTGGTACTTGCCTAATTGTTTGAAATTTACGCATAATTACTACCATGATATGTATATATAAGTAAATAAATAATTAAACTATAGTATGCAAAAAATAATACAAATGAAAATGGCACATTCGAAAAAATAATAAAGACAAATACCTGGAACAATCATTGTCAACATTATGTGCTTCCTCTTTATTGACATCCAAGGAGGAACGTTATTGTTAATAACAAAAATAGGCCACACCAATGAAAGCCTAATATTACGAGGTTCATCTTTAAAATTTGGCCATTTTCCCTCAATTTCCATAAATGCATATCCATCTGCAGGAATTCGAATAACACCATCTCCACTTCTATTCTGTGCATGGTAATCCATAAACTGTGCTATGCTTTTGCACTTGAACAATTGCTGCAAACTTAGAATTATGGGAATATGGAGAAGAACCTTTCGAAGAACCATTTTTGTTACTTGATCGGTTCGATATCTACTAATATGACATTCCAGGCATTTAGTTTTTGAAGCATGTTGTCCATAATATATAATATGGTCATTAGGACATGTAACTATACTTTGATACTCCATTCCAATTTCTTTCATAACCGCAAGTAAATCTTGATATGTGCGAGGTAAAATATTTGGCGATGGTAACAAAAATTCACCTAACAATCTACATCATGAAAATTAACTAGTTATTGAAAAGAATATTAATCCTAAATATTACATTCTTATTTAACACATTAATTAACGTTAAAAAAAGGCGAAAAGGTCAACCTTTGTGTATATCTGATGAAACATATTACATACCTTACGATCTGTGTCATACAAGTGTTTAAAAAATGATTCATAACCTTTAAGTTCATTAGAAGCAATGTAGTGGAGAGAAGATTTGCTCTTGACCCTTTATAAAGCCCTTTATTTGCATTTCCCATCAAAGGTTCATCATAAATACCATCATTGTCCCCATCCTCATCTAGTTGACCGAACAAGTCTTATATCATTTGATTTGTCCCATCATCTTCAACTATGTTACGTTCGTCATTTACTTCCATGGGATCATTAACTTGATCTTCATTATTCGCTTCATGTTCCTTAGCTTGTACAACATCATTTCTACTACTACTTGGGGCATTCTACAAAACGTTAGAGGGTAGCTCTAACTTTATAATGACAAGCAATCGTGCAAAATTAGTGCATGTATACAGATACTAAAACAATATAAAATTTTACAAATACAAACAATATTAAGAAATATAATTAATATGTATATAGATTTGTTACCATGGGACGATATTCCTTCAATTCCCCATCCATGTGACCATATTTCCTACAATGTTTTCTATATGTTGTTATTAAAATCCTCACGGGACGTCTCATAAAACAACTATTGCAAGGGCAAAAAATCTACCATCACCCTTTTCACCCTCTTCATCTCTTTCCCTACCTCTAATATTTTCTGACATTCTTCCCACAAAAAGTATAGTGGTGATTATAAAAAAAAAAAACTTTTTGCTTGACAATAAGAGCTTATATCCTTTCCGAACCGTCATTCATATAGCAATATTGTCACAACCGCTATAAATGGAAACATATTTATAGATTTTAAACTGTCAGTATTCCGATGAACGTTAACCAAGTCAACGTTGACTTCCTTAAACTGTGGCAAACCGTTTGGAAATTGAACGGCTAATTGTGTGTTCTTGTCGTCGGTCTTGTGACACGAGGACATTAAATGTCGCAATACCGACGAACTCAGGATAATACGTCGTAATACCGACGATATCTAGGAGGTCAATTTGTTTTTTTATTTTTTATTTTTTATGTTTTCTCTTGAATTTTCCGACATTCGTCGGAACCCTATAGTCGGAATTCGGTCCAAATGTACTAGTGAATGATGGAAGGCGGACTTCCCCACCACCCCCACCTAGATTCAATGATTGGTGTTTAGGGATTTTAATAAGGCATATGTTGAAAAGATGAAAGTTATGAGACTTAGGCAAGTTAGTCAACTTAGGATTATTTGTCATTCCCGTGGTCCCTATGGTATATATTTAATGAAGCACGTGCCTAGACATTTAATAGTTGGTCCTTGACCTTGAGCTCTACACTAGGAATTCATCCAAGATATTTATATCATTTACACATGGGGTCATTTATATAACTTGACCCCCGCCATTATATCCACTTATTCACAATTTGATCCAAAACATCAAGGGTCAAAACCATGATGTTATAATTCTCCTCTTGCCAAACCTCAAGATCAAAGCATAAACCTCATGATGAGCTTCTACAAATTGTTTGGAACTATGAGGAAAGGGATGGAACCACGAAATTTTCATGATTCCACCCTTGTTGTCATGATTCCATGAAAAAATATTGTTCCATCTTCATCCCTCATAGTTCCAGGCAATATGTACAAGCTAATCTTGGGGGTTTTCTCTAGTGCTTAAGGTTTTCCTCCTCTATGGCACATTGTCTATTGCATGGTGCATGTAGTCTATTTGCATTCACCTGTTACTCTCTCCCTGCAACATTATTGGTTTTTGTGTTGCAAAATGCAAATGATATTAGAAAATTATATTGTAAAAGATAAAGATAAATTAATCTTAATTTATATGCTAGAGCGAGGCACATTGATCTCCAAGCAAAGGAAATGATGATGTCATGAATAATTTATCTCCAAATAGTGAGTGGAAAAAACACAAAAACACATGTTTACCATGCACAATTAATCACAATAACCATTAGGATAATCTTTATTAACAAAAGCAATGGTTGCATGGTGTTTATGTGTATGGACAAAATTAAATTTTTTGTCGTATTAACTATCGAACATGCAACATTGGATGTATTTTTAGAAGAGATTCATAGTGACATCTCACATTCAAACAAGCGCAATGGAAGCAAACGTAAATAATTTGGAGATAAGACTCAAAGTTATTGGAACATAACATCTAGAATTTCCTCATTTTCTTTTAGTTTCCCATGATACTATTAGATTTGACCATGCTTATGTTTCTAATCCTTTATGTCTGTCGTATTAAAAAACTAAGGAAACAAGAGAGGAACATAAATATGAATAAAGAGATTTACCTTGAAACTCTTAACTAGGAAAACCAATATTTAAAGATATCTTCATTATCCTAGCAAACCCCAATAAGTCCACCACTTTAGACCACTTTAGAATTTGTACAATGGAATATATAATTCAACCATTTGTTACATGCATTTTAACATTTAAAAGAAAAGGTTAAACTCCTTTACAATTCTTCTTTGTTGTTATTGTTATATTATATTATAAAATTGAGTGCACAAGCGAGGCACAAGATACACAAAGCAATCACATAAATATGTATAAATACATACACAAGAGATTTACCCTCAAAACCTTTAACTGAGAAAACCAATATTTAAAGATATCTTCATTATTCTTGACCAACCCACCTAAGTCCAACAATTTAAAAATTATACAACAGAATATATAATTTAACAATTCGTAACATATATATTAACATTAAAAAAAATATTAAACTCGTTTACAATTTTTCTTTGTTATTAGCATAATATTATATTATTTTTCAAAGAATAATATAACTTTTAATTAACATGACTATTTAAACTAATTAAAAAAATAAATTATTTTATTTTCATCTCATTATAATCCATACTAATGCTATTAATTTAACATGTGGAATGTGTTGTGATAAGCCAACCCCATGCATAATGAATAAAGTATTGCACTTTACTTTTATTTGACGACATGAAGTGAGTGCCAGTTTTGAGAATCTATGCTTTAAATATGTGTCGTGATAAGCCAACCCCATGCAAAATGAATAAAGTATTGCACTTTACTTTTATTTGACGGCATGGAGTGAGTGTTATTTTTGAGAATCTATGCTTTAAGCCTTTTTTATGATAGGAAACCAATTGTAAGAAGTCAATCATGACCTTCTTCACACATATACTAGGGCTTTATAGTTAGATAGAAATTAGGCATGAAGTGAGTGTTATTTTTTAGAATCTATGCTTTAAACCATTTTTATGAGAGGAAATCAACTCTAAGAAGGAATTCATGACCTTCCTCACACATAAACAAGGGCTTTACACTTCTTAGAATGTAAATTTAGACTATTTACATAGCAACGTTTTATCTCTTAAAAGCTAATCCCATGCATAACAAATCAAGTGCTGCACTTTTCTATCATTTTACAACATGAAGTGAGTGTTACTTCTGAAAATCTATGTTAAACTTTTTATGATAGAAACCAACTTTAAGAAGGAAAACATGGCGTTCCCTCACTCATATACAAGGACTTTACAATGATACTGAGAACTTAGTCTATTTACAAAATAACAACTTATCTCAACCATTATAAGATAATGAAATAGATGTATTCATACATAATGAATACATGAAGTTTTATTTTATGACATGGAAATAGTGCTACTTTTGAGAATCTATATTCAATGTGAGCAAAATCAATTGCAA
Source organism: Larix kaempferi (assembly GCA_027924585.1). Lineage (NCBI taxonomy): Eukaryota > Viridiplantae > Streptophyta > Pinopsida > Pinales > Pinaceae > Larix > Larix kaempferi. The sequence continues at coordinate 7,837,718 of BSBM01000769.1, read as the reverse complement.
AAGGCCAAAACCTTCTCTTCCACATACACAAACTCTCTACTAACAAAAGTTAATTTAATTTATTTACATAGCAACTCTCTATTCCAAACACTAAAACACGACCCAATAAATACATCCCATATGAATGAATGAATGATTTTAATAACGTCCACGAGGCTCCGCAGCCTAAGGGACCAAAAGAGTCAGAGCCCTAACTCCTCTCCATACTCTTTTCCAAGTCAATCTTCTACTATAAATCTTTACTAGAAAACTTGCAATCTGATTGATCTTATCTTCTTCAAAAAGATGGTGCATGTTGTCGGCCTTTAAGCTATCTTCATAGCAAATAACAAATAGAATGTTGTACTCTGCAAAAAGAGTGATTTGAGTGTTAGTTGTGAAAATCTCTCCACTCCAAGAGATGTAAGCATTTACATCTACTACTTGAAAAGGACAGCGCACCTGCTACTTGAGAAGGACATCGCACCTGCTTTTATGAATAAGTTTAGAGTATCGTATCACGTATGCCCACTTTATAAACAAAGACGATGCCCAATCCCTATGCGTTTCACTTTCTAGTGTATGCTGAGGCCATTTTGGCTTACGTTAACACCATAATATTCCAATGTCCTTGCGAATACTGATCGTTCTTTGACACGTCAACCTATTGAGATGGTAGGAACGCGCGAAGCTTCCACCACCGACGTTCTTGCGTTTTTATAGCGCACTTGACCTTCCGAGTTCCACCTATTCAATTAGTTTTGGTGGACAATGTGGTGTTCTTCTCCTTAATACTTGCTGCTCTCAGCGAATTCTGGTTGTCCGATTTGATCAGTTCTGTGATATACAAGTCCGTTGCTCAAGATATTGGGCCGTTAGCAGGATCGCTGTGTAGATTTCAGTTGCGATCTTCCGTCGCCTTTCGTAAAGGTATGACAAACGCATACCATCAAGAGTCAAGAATTTTAGTTTACAGTATTGTGCTGTGTCTTTTTTAAATGTAATTTGAGAAGCTTTGACCCCAACTAGCCATTTGCGGAGAGCTTTCTGCAAGATTTGAACATTTTACCACTGCCTTGAATAATCAATGCCTTACCAACTATCCTCCTGTATATTGGTTTCTGGTTTGTAGAATCATAATGAATGCAAAATACTTTCTTTTCAATGGCAAAATGTTTGTACCATAATTTCGGACAGGTTATATGACCTTCTAAGAGCATCCAGCTTCAAGATTGATTCTTTGACTACCTATTTTCGTGTGATGATTTGTTGGTCTGTTCAATTAGTTAACTACAAAATAGTCTAAACTTTCTAAATTTTGGATTTTTCAAGTTATTATCATCTAAATCCAGTTATATATTTTTTATTCAAATTCATAATTTATTATTATTAAAATTTCATTTTTTTCACTGCATAAATGGATTCAACCCCTCATAAATGGATTCAATTAAATATTCCTGTTGTACTTAGATTATACAATATCAATAACTTATATATGCAATTTTAACAATTATTCTAAAATTTTAGCTAAATTTCGAATAGAAATTATAAAAAAAAATGACAAAATGTAGCATATTTAGACTACTCTGTTAACTAATACTGCTTGAAAAATACACAAATCGAGTTAAATCAGCTCAAGTACATGGGAAGTAGCGTCTCAAATGCAATCCACTCTGAAAAATGTGCATAAATGAGGGCCTACGAGGTCAATCTTCTCCTTCGCCCTCCATCTCCTAGGAGATCTACTGGCAGAAACTCCATGGTGGATAGGTATTTACAAGAGGGAAGGCCATGTGCCTGACATGTTGATATCCCCTTATGCCATAGCCATTATCCACAAGGCATATATATTTTCCTGACTTATGTTTTGAGAAACAAAACAAAATCTAAATATTTATGTCTAACGCTTATTTTCTATTGAAATATTCTCTAGTTGTGAAATCTCAGCCCTATTCCAAAAATGTTTTGGGGGTGAACTTTGATGAAGCTCTGTCATTCTAGTAGAATTTTTCATTATTTACCTAAAGATGCTGACCTGACTGTGGCTCTATCTGGAGAGCTATTGGGTTTTCCATGGTCTTTCTTCAGCCCTGTTATGGTTGTTCATTGGAGAGCATTATGAATAACTGCAATAACTGCAGCATGCAAGAGTTCAGCAAGACCTAAGCTCTCTATTACAAAACCACAACAATACATGACTAGCATGCTAATTATAAAAACACAATATTATAATCCAGATCCATAGCAACTGAGATGCAGGAATTTTGCCTGTGTCGAGTGTATTTTATGCTCCTGCGTGGTCCTTCATTTGCTGACGCAGTCTCATAACTATGTGCATTTTAGCATAGTTGGATTCTAGAAGTTGATATTTTTTCAGTGATTTCCCCATATTTTCTAATTGAACAGTAGCATCCCTTTATATGCTGGAATATCCAAAATTAGACCTTAAGTTCACTTAATCCTATGATTTCAATGTTTCGACAAACTCTTGCAGATCTTTTTTATTGTTGTAATGAGCAAGAAAGAAAGTGGCATCCAATTTGTGAAACTCAAGGTATTTTGATTCACAATGTTCTGAAATTTGTAGGATCAAAATCATCGAAAATTTGTGTATGGGGGCACACAGAGGCCTGAAAAAGATGTGGTTGTGGAAGATTCTCAAAACCTTCGGATTCAGAGTTTGCATTAGATTTAGGGATTTCTGGAAATGTATGTGTAAGGATACATACAGGATACTTCAAAGGATTGAAATTAGACAATTAGCACTACATGATGACCATGTAAGCCAAAACTTAAGTTATGCATATTTAGATCTCGTAATTGCAAAATCTGAGACAATCATGAACGCCAACAACCTAAAAGATCATAGTGTAAATGCTACAAAGACATAAGTGCACCACTTCACTCGCTAGGTATGAACCCCCACTATGATCGTATTATGTCCACGATATTGATCCTTGCAATGCATCTCCTTCTACGATTTTCTTCTATTGCTTATGATGATGAAGTTAAGCATGTAATGATTACTCATCCACCACATATACTTGGAAATCCTAACTACAAAACCTGAGTTGAGGGAATGAATGGGGTGAAAAAATGGCGTAGCGTTGATGTATGAGGTTTGAATTTCAAATTTCTTTTTGTGCAATCGGTGTAGGAGGAGCCCTTGGTCTCCCTCCTTATCTCCTTTAAAAGAGAAATGTTAAGCATATTAGACAAGGAAGAGGAAACCAGCCAAGCAAGGTTTGCACAAAGAATAAAGAATTCATTGAGATCAAACAATAAAAGAGAATTCACACCACCAAGAAAGTTGTTAATTACTGTCCCACCAAATCGAATGAGAGCCTGAGAATAGAAGAAAGTAAACTTGATAATAATTATGGATGGGGTGAACCGTAAGTTACATGAGTACAAATGCATTGATGTGCAAGTTTTTAGGCTTTTGTCCAACGTAGAAAATGCTCAAACTATAGTTTGTCCATAATTGGGAAGTTGATTTTGTGGAAAACACATTATATATTACATCAGAAGTCAATTTGCATGTTCATCAAAAGAAATATATCAAGGTGCCACACCACACAACAGCAACACCAGATACCCCTACCTACATAAGCAAAGAGGGATACTATATCCACCTTGACTCCAAATGACAAGGAATCTATAGCTCTTTGAAAAATGGCCGTTCAAGCCAAGACTTGAGTTATCAAATCTGATCTGAAGATAGAAACTTTTGCAAGGTTTAAAGGTGTACTCACATTGTGAAAAGTTACATGAAAATGAAGAATCCATAAAAAGGAAAAGTTAGTTAACCCGATCACAGTGCACACTATTGTATCTTCCACTTTTGCTAGACACAACTCCTTTCCAATGGGGTGGGGAAACACCGGGAAGATGGTAAATTGTGGCCAAAACATATTGGCAGCCTCGCACTTCCAGATGTTGTACGTGACTTCTTCTAGCTTGTGTTAAACTACAAAACATCCCTTTGTAAACCTAGTATGATGAAGTCCATAATTCACTCCACATTGTTACGAAGAACCAACCACCTAAGCACTGACTTTTAAAAGAAGAATATGACTTCTAGATACCTTAGTACTTCCTGATCCATCGTAGTTCATGATGAATATTCCATTTCTTGTTGAAGAGACCTATGATTGATCACATTGGCCTGAGCATATTATAGAGTTCCTTTCTTCAATAATCCATAAACGACTTCCCATAATACCATTTCCAATCTTTTCAAATAGGCCCACAAGAATTCATATTCTTTTTAAGATTCAAGAAAACAATCATTTGATAGAGTGTCATGAAAGGATGGTCCATGGATTGATATTTTTGTGAGCAATCAAGTTCTTCCAAGATATCCACTTTTGCACCCTTGTCCCACAAATCATTCAGTGTATATAAACCTTTCCTTGGTAGCCTTTTTTCTTACAAAGGAAAGAAGCAACCATAGCTTTCCTCTATCCATCGAAAGGTCTGTTGTCTCCCAAAACTGACATGTGTGTGCTGAAGCCCAAAATGTAACACACCAGCTGGATGACAACTCTCAGGAGAGAGGCCAATGTCACCACACTCCTCTCCTCTCGCTTCAGGTTGGCTCTTCTCCAACTCAAGGGGGGTATCCCTAAGGTAGGATCGCTAAGGCAGGTGCAACGGAGGGCAAGGTGAATGGAAGAGGTTTCCTTAGAGAAACAATTGTAACAGAAAAATGAGTTTTTAATAAGTGATGGAAAAGATGGGAGGATCAGTTCTCAAGGGAAGGCCAGTGCCAGTGCTAGTGCCAAAAGGGAGCATGGAGTCAAAAAGAGGACTCAGGGAGGCCTTGCGTTTTGCACAGGTGAGATTAATCTAGTATGTTCCATAATCAAAGACAAGGAGAATATAAGTATAACCGACTACATTCTATTACTCCTATGATCTTCTGAAAACATAACGTCAACAAACAACTTGACAACCGCAAATGTTTGCCCAATGGACTAGAATATAGCCTTCTATGCTAGATTTAGTCTACAGCTAATAATGAAACCTACAACCATGGAAGAGATGCCTAATCTGCCCACAAAACCAACATGATTTTTATTCATTCAGCTCAACGGGAAAAGAAGAACTCCCAAAGTTTTCCACCCTTACAATGGAGAAGGCTGGTCCCTTAAAAAGACCAAAAAGCCTCTCAAAATCTTTTTCAAAAACAGAAAAATAATAAAATAGTGGAGCGAAAAGTGGAAAAGTGAATCCAGATCCACTTTTTTCTCCCCATCGACATATGACCACCTAATTTATTAAATGGAACTGCTACATGGGCTATTTGTTCCACACCCAACACGTACTACAACAAGAAACCGGGCTTTTCAGGAGTCTGCACTTTATGCAACGCTGGCCGCTCCTCAAAACTCCACGCACGAGAGGGATATCCCAAATATTTATCAAACATGCACCGGGTCTCCTCTAACCAAGTGTGAACATCCAACAGCTCCCCTAAATCACACATAACTAAAAGAAGGTCCAGGCCATGAAGTCGCAGTCATGTTTGCCGATTTCGAGGGAGAGCTTATTGCTGCTGTTGATGTTGTTGACTCCTAAATCTGTCAACAAGCTGTTCATTAATGAAGGACGTGTGGAACACATTGGAATCACAGACGGTGACTGCAGTGAACGAAGAGTTCCACCCTTCAGAACCGTCTCGACCACTGCCACGTGAAACAATTCGTCAATACCTGAGTGGTGGCCCGCTGGAAAGCAAAGAAACAATGCAAATGTAGGGGGATCGCCTCCCGTTCATCACCATGAAAAGAGGAAGTCCACGCACACATGTAGACGCCCGTAATTGCTGAGATGAATTGTTGTTGGGTTTTAAGTCAAAAGCTCTTGCAAACGAAAGCTGTCCAAGTCGAGCTCAAATGAAAGATGGTTGCCAACGGAAAAGTAGGTCCAATCCCACAACTCGGTAGTCAATGGCGTGATTTCCGAACAACTCAAAACTGCGCCGGTGTGATTGAGATTTTGTGAAAACCCAAGCTTTGGCTTTTGATTTTTTGATTTTTTGATTTTAAACTCTGCATCAATCAGTTGGATGCCGAAGGAGATCTCCATGCCGAAACTCGACTTACGGGCTGGCTGCAAAGGCTCCCTGAAACACGATGTGATGGTGTTTTAGCAAAACAATAGTTTTGTGCTGGAACGATTTCCGGATCAGGGCTTTCCACAAATGTAAAGTCAAACCCATGATGCCCTATAGTTGGTTCAGATTGCACTTTCGCTGTATATCTCATTGTTAACCAACCAGCCTCAACAACTTCCCTAAATGCATCAACAGGTTCTTTATTTACAGGTTCAATGCTTCACTCTTGTCATACCCACAGGGCCTGATTCCATGTCCTCGAGCTCAAGCACATGATTTTGACTCTGCATCGAAATTTTTCTGCTAACGAAGACGGACTGTTAAAACCTCGCCTGCCACAAGCCTGAAGAAATCTCTTTCAACTTTCCTCAAACAGCTGTTTGGATTGAGCTTTGAGTGAGAAAGCAAACTGCTGTTTTGTAGGAGACATTGTGAAAGTGTACAATGTTTGTTGTTATTTCCTTAAACAGTCCATCACTAGACTGCTAAGAATACATCATTCTCCTCAACTCAACTTCATTTCTATTCATTCCTCATGACCAAAATCTTCTAAATTCACCTTCATCCAGTGCTATCTGCTGCCAGAGATACCTGTAGCTGCTGTTCGTGATCCCCAAGACAACTATGTCCAGCATTCAAATTATACTCATCCCTTGCTCGATTGACTACACTGTGAGATAGGGATGTAAATCACTGGTGTACTGAGCAGAGGGAGCAACAACCAACTCAGGTAGTGCCTTTTCCAAGAAACAACGAGGAAATAAGTCACTAACATTGATGATACCTAGCTACTCCTCGCTTATTAGCAGCGACAACTTTTGCTTCCTTATTAGATAAAAGCTCATCCAGACCAGCAGAAGCTCCCTTTCCAAGCACTAATTGTCCATAAAAACTATTCTCAGAATCTGCTTGACCGACTAGACATTTTTTCTGAGCCCAAAATTTCAGCTATACACCTTATCTTCATCTGAAAGGTTGGCACTGCTACAGACAACTCTGCTTACAGAAACAACAACACATTGATAGCTAATGCATATTCCCTCATTCTGGTTTCAACAACTTGCAGAGTTTCTTCAAAAAACTTATCAGCATACACAGTATTTCCTGGCATTCCTCCTAGATTTGATTTGCACAAGCTTTGTTTGACCCCTGTGTAGACACTGTTTCCATTTTTTAGGTCCCAGTTTCTTCAAAAATCATGAATTCACCTTTAGCTGCCATTGTTCTTCTTTTGAGGGTAACCTCAGGAGAGGGAGGGCTCTGTTGTAATTGATCCTCCATAACCACGTTGTCATACTTCTTTGATCACCATGGCTAGCTTGCCAACTCTCCACTGAGTTTTTCATGCAGCAGTTTCATCCTGTCTTCAAGTGACCACCCATGCAAAAATGGGAGGTAACATCTGGCTCCAACTGCGGGACATGTGCTCACCTCGTGAGTGCAGGAGAATCTCAGATCCTCTTGGTTATTCGTAGACCAAAAAAACAACATGAACAGTGTGTTGGGGATGGCTTGATTCACATCCCGAAACCACTTATTACAAAGCAAAAAGTATACTGAAAATATTTAACTGCTCATGCAAGAGCTTATTCTTCTACCTACCTACTCTAACTTAACATGAAACAAGAGAATGTTAAGTATATGCATATACCCAGTGGAGCCATTCAAGCATCTCTTCTATGCCAAATTGCTTTTCCCTGTGCTTGGTTAGAGACAAAGATAGGGATATATTTACCCTAAAACAACTCTGTCCTGCAGCGTGCTCATGAATAAGTTTGAATATCAGATTGTCAAAATAGAAGAAATCACTGAAGCTTTGACCAGAAGTATCAGAAAATGCACAAGAAGCTTCCATCCACAAACTGATAGGGCTTAAATACAAACCTCCGTTATAAAGCTGCTCCGGCAAATCTGTGAAATGAGTATTGCTATCTTCAACAAAATGACCTTGAGGCAAGTCTGAAACTTCATAGTAAAACTGTTCATGAACATCTTCAATGGCATAAATATGAGGTAGTTCCAACTTTTCAAAGCTTTTTGTTGCTGCAGGAGGTTGTTCAGCTATATCTTCAAACAAAAGCCCTTGCATTTCCTCTTCAATTTGATCCTCAATGATCTATTCTTTAAGCTCAGAATGGACCCTAGGGATGAGAGCATCATATTCCTTAGCAAGCTGCTCAATCTCATCAACTGTTCCATCATACCAGCGAAGGAGAAACCTCTCGAAAAACTTTGCCAATGAATTTATGGATTCATCCAAAAGGCCATAGAACCAATTTAATGCATCCCCTTCCAAAGTGAAAGCAAAAACGACCATAAGGTCATCCTCATGATAAACATTAAAATCAACCACCAATTTGTAGTAAGAGGCAATGTGATGGATGGCTGGAACATCATTATTTCCATGGAATTCTGGGAGAATGTCACGCACCTTCTCATGGTCGTAGCATTCATTAGGAAATCCACGGATATTTGAGAAATCTAGCGGGGTGAAAGCTTCGTGCAGAAGATTATGCGGTTTTTCCTTATCATCATCCATAAATCAAATAATGAGGCACTAAATCTGAAACATACATATAGTCATACCTCATACCAAACCGTGGAGTCGCCAAGGTGAGCTTGAAACCCTTCCAATGGGTGTGCTCACCTCTACACCCAATAGGATCTTCAAATCTGCAAAAGGACAAGGGCTCTGTCCCTTCGTGGAGTCGCCATGTGAGAAGAAGAATCTACAATATAATCTCCCACAAATGTCGTCAATGAAGCATAGTCTTCAAATTTCGGGAACTGGACTTTGTCCCCGGCAACGGCGCCAAAATGTTGTCTCCCAAAACTGACATGTGTGTGCTGAAGCCCAAAATGTAATACACCAGCTGGATGACAACTCTCAGGAGAGAGGCCAATGTCACCACACTCCTCTCCTCTTGCTTCAGGTTGGCTCTTCTCCAACTCAAGGGGGGTATCCCTAAGGTAGGATCGCTAAGGCAGGTGCAACGGAGGGCAAGGTGAATGGAAGAGGTTTCCTTAGAGAAACAATTGTAACAGAAAAATGAGTTTTTAATAAGTGATGGAAAAGATGGGAGGATCAGTCCTCAAGGGAAGGCCAGTGCCAGTACCAGAAGGGAGCATGGAGTCAAAAAGAGGACTCAGGGAGGCCTTGCGTTTCACACAGGTGAGATTAATCTAGTACGTTCAATAATCAAAGACCAGGAGAATATAAGTATAACCGACTACATTCTATTACTCCTATGATCTTCTAAAAACATAACATCAACAAACAACTTGACAACCGCAAATGTTTGCCCAATGGACTAGAATATAGCCTTCTATGCTAGATTTAGTCTACAGCTAATAATGAAACCTACAGCCATGGAAGAGATGCCCAATTTGCCCACAATACCAACATGATTTTTATTCATTCAGCTCAACGGGAAAAGAAGAACTCCCAAAGTTTTCCACCCTTACAATGGAGAAGGTTGGTCCCTTAAAAAGACCAAAAAGCCTCTCAAAATCTTTTTCAAAAACAGAAAAATAATAAAATAGTGGAGCAAAAAGTGGAAAAGTGAATCCAGATCCACTTTTTTCTCCCCATCGACATATGACCACCTAATTTATTAAATGGAACTGCTACATGGGCTATTTGTTCCTGTTGATGTATATGTAACTTCGGAATGTATTTCATCTATGTATTTCATATATATATTTATTGTACCCTTATAAGAGATGTGTTATTCCTCTATAAGGAAGTGTCGTCATGTGGATTGACAAGTGTCGCAAGTGTGTGTACTTGCCGATGGGTTATTAGACCACCATGTGTGGGGTTAGCCCTGAAATATATATTATATTGTAGATGTATCTAGATAGACAAGTCGACTCCATAGTGTAACTGGGCAAACAGGTTAGTATAAATAGAGATCGGGAGATCTCTATTTTGATCATTCAGAAAGTCACACTTCTCTCACTCAGAAAGTGGCGCACTAGTGAGGAGGAGGATCATCTGCTACTAGGAGACTATCTCAGTGTATTTTGGTTGTACTTTGGTTGAGCCATTGCTCTCTCTATCTCTGAGGAAGTTGTGGGGTTTTCGTCTTAGGGTTTTCCCCACGGAAACTCTATGTCTCGTCTCTCATGCTTTTGATTCTTGTGATGCTTGTCATGCTTATTGTGATTGTTATGCATTGATATACTGTATATGTTATTCTCTCAGTGAAGATCCTAGAGTATTGTGAATTAATGCTCAAAATTTAACATGGTATCAGAGCTAACCTGAGAAGAAGACATTTTGCAGTGACGAAAACTTGAGTTTCTTGTTTATTGGGTTTCTCTCCATAGATTTTGGAAAATCAGTATAGTAGATTGACTCTACTCATCAAGGAGACTCCATCTGTCCAATCAGAATTCAATTCTGAGCATTTTCAGATTTGGCCCTAAAAATTAGGGTTTCCACAAAAATAGGGATTTCTGAAATTTGAAGACATAGTTGGAAGCTCCTTGCAAAAATCGAAGTTTAGAGCTTTAGATCGAGATTTTTGGTTGGGTAGATCTCCGGGAAACTCAAACCCTACTTCAGGGCCCTAATGAACCCGGGAGGACAAAAAGTCAAATCTGAAGGGTAAAACTTTGCTGATCTCAAATTCTGAATGCACCAGGCTGATCAGCTCATCAAGGCGCATCTTTCTATCTTTTCAGAAAGTTGAAATTCACATTTTGAATTTTTAGGGTTTTTTTCGACAAACCCTAATCCGGGACCAGATCCAGTATTCAGCATTTCAAGTGGTAAGACCTAAATCTTTTCTATTTCCATTTGAAGTACTCTTTAAAATGTCTCACCACACCAAGCTTGAGGATAAGCTTGAAGGGGCTGATAACTTCCGAGCTTGGAAGTATAGGATTGGGTTAATCCTGGAAGAGAATGAGTTGGACTCATATATAAAAGAAGACATCCCTATCCCAGAGGATGAAGAGGCTAAAGTATTGCATAAGAAGAACTTGGTCAAGGCAAAGAGAATCATTGTTGATTCTATCAAAGACCATCTGATACCCCATGTGTTTTCTCTAAAGACACCCAAAGAGATGTTTGACTCTTTGACCAAGCTATTTGAAGGGAAGAACATAAATCAGAAGATGACCCTGCGGAACCAATTGAAAAGAGTAAAGTTTCAGAATGGAGAAACCATTCAATCTTATTTTTCAAGGGTCTCCCAGATCAAGGAACAACTAGAAGCAGTGGATGAAATGGTGGAGAATGGTGAAGTTGTCATGACCACTCTGGATGGCTTACCTAGGTCATGGGACTCCTTCATTCAAGGAATCTGTGCAAGAAAGAAGTTGATTTCCTTCAGTAGACTACGGGAAGAATGCTCACAAGAAGAAGCAAGGCTTGTGGCACGAGAAGAAAAGATGGGGAATGAAGATCAAGCTCTCACAGCTCACACCAAGAAAGGGAAGTCCAAGAGAGAGCCATCTCACTCCAAGAAATCTTCACATCACTTCAAAGAAAGAAGAATAAGCTTCACCTGTAATGAGAAATGACATATTGCCATAAATTGTCCCAAGAACAAGAAGGACAACAACAACTTCAACAAGAAGAAGAAGGGCAGCAAAAGAAGGTTTCATGTTCATGCTGCCGAGGATGATGAACCACCCAAGAAGAAGGCTAGGGCAGAAAGTGATGATAGTAATGATGACTCATCAAGTGAAGAAGAGTATGTTCTGATCTCTGCTCTCACAGGTACTATCTCCCATGGTTGTAATGATTGGTTAATTGATAGTGGGGCTTCCAAACACATGACTGGGTTTAAGGAATCTTTTGTGAACCTATCTGAACATGAATCACCCCATAAGGTGAAACTTGGGGATGATTATCAATACCCAATCAAAGGAAGTGGTGAAGCCTCCTACAACCTAGATTCTGGAAAATCTTTGAAGATGAAAGAAGTCCTTTATGTACCTGGGCTCAAGAAGAACTTACTCTCCATCTCTGCATTGGATGCAAAAGGTATGAGGGTTGCATTTGTGGATGGCCAAGTCCTAATGTGGCCAAAGGGAAAGACCATAGATGATGCAGCCAAAGGGAAAGACCATAGATGATGCACTAGTGATTGGAGAGCAAGAGGGAGGTTTGTATAAATTGAAGGGACAACCTGAACATGCTATGGTGCATGAATCCATGGAGCCAAGTGAACTTTGGCATAGAAGACTTGCTCATATGCACTATAGGGCACTTCCAATTGCAAGCAAGGCTGTAGAGGGTCTTCCTGAAATCAAGACCAAACATGAAGGTGTTTGCAAAGGATGTGCAAAAGGTAAGAACATTAAGAAGGCTTTCCCAAGCAGTGAAAGCAAAGCAAAGGATATCCTGGAAATCATCCACTCAGATGTATGTGGTCCTATGTCATCCAGTTCTCTAAGTGGGTATGTTTACTATGTCTCATTTATTGATGACTTCTCCAAGAAGACTTGGGTATACTTCTTGAAGAACAAAGATGAGGTGTTTGATAAGTTTAAGGAATTCAAAACCTTGATGGAGAATCAAACTGACAAGAAGATCAAAACATTCAGATTTGACAATGGTGGAGAATTCACCTCAGGTGACTTCAAGAAGCTTTGCAGTGATTCAGGGATTAAGAGGGAGTTGACTGCTCCTTACAATCCACAACAGAATGGAGTTGCAGAAAGGAAGAACAGAACAATCATGGAAGCAGCAAGAGCAATGCTACATGACCAGGATCTACCTATGCATCTATGGGCATAAGCAGCTAGAACAGCTGTATATGTGCAGAACAGAACACCCCACAAGATATTGGACAACAAGACACCAGAAGAGGTTTTTTCTGGTAAGAAACTTGAAGTTAGCCATCTCAGAATATTTGGTTGTCCAGTATTCACTCATGTCCCAAAGGAAAAGAGGACCAAACTAGATCCTTCAGGAAAGAAGGGTATCTTTGTGGGTTACAATGAAAGCTTGAAGGCTTACAGAATAGACTTTCCAGGGTTCAAGAAGATTGATGTCAACAGGGATATGACATTTGATGAAAACTCAGCATTCATCAAATCAAGGAAGGCACCTATCGAAGTCTATGAAGAACCTAAGGAAACTAGATTTCAAGACACTACCATGACTGAAGCAATTTCAGAAGTTGTTCGTGAGTTTGAAGATCCGCAAGAACCTGTAGATCCACCCCGTGAGGATAACTCTCATAAGAGGAAACCTGTATGGGCTAGAGAGCTCATTCAAGATGCAGAAAGATTTGGCATTCCAGAAGAAGAACACAGAGCAAAGAAGAGAACCAGATCACATACCATCTATGTTGCTGTACTTTGTGATATTATGAACAAAGAACCTTCCAGTTATGAAGAAGCAGTGGAAAAGAAAGAATGGAAGGATGCCATGGTTGAGGAATACCAATCAATAATGAAGAATGATGTTTGGGATGTTGTCCCAAGACCTAAAGAGAAGTCTGTTGTGACTTCCAAATGGATCTACAAAATCAAGCATGCTGCAGATGGCAGTGTAGAGAAATACAAAGCAAGATTCGTAGCTCGTGGCTTCTCTTAGAAAGAGGGAATAGATTATGAAGAAACTTTTGCACCCGTAGCCAGGTATACTTCCATTAGAACAGTACTTTCCCTGGCTGCAGCAATGAAATGGAAAATACACCAGATGGATGTCAAGACTGCCTTCTTGAATGGTGTAGTTGAAGAATAAGTATATGTGGAGCAGCCACTCAATTTCGAAATACATGACAGGGAGTCATATGTGTGCAGATTGAAGAAAGCCTTGTATGGCTTGAAACAAGCTCTCAGAACTTGGTATGGTAGGATGGACAGTTTCCTATCTAGTTTGGGCTTTACCAAGAGTAAAGTGGATTCCAACCTTTACTGCAAGGTTGAAGAAGGGAATCCTGTGATTCTACTTCTGTATGTGGATGACTTATTTGTAACAGGAGATGACAGATTGATTGCAGATACTAAGAGGAAGCTTGCTGCTGAGTTCGATATGAAAGATTTGGGAATGATGCATTATTTCTTAGGTATGGAGGTGTGGCAGAGTGCAGGTGGGATCTTCCTTGGTCAAGGGAAGTACACAGTAGATATCCTGAAGAGATTCGGGATGATGGATTGCAAGGCCATGGACACACCTATGGCATCGAATCTAAAGCTTCTATGTGATGCTTCATCTGAGCCGGTTGATGTCTCTATGTATTGTCAGATGATTGGGTCCTTGATGTACCTGACGAACACAAGACCGGATATTTGCTTTGCTGTGAACACATTGAGCCAGTTCCTGACGGATCCGAGGAGTGTTCACCTGGTTGCAGTAAAGCATGTTCTGAGGTACCTGAAGGGTACAGTGGATTATGGGCTCAAGTATGAAGCGAATCAAAAGTTTAACATGTAGGGTTATGTTGATTCAGATTGGGCTGGCAGTGCTGCAGATAGGAAGAGCACATCTGGATGCTGCTTCAGTATGGGATCAGGTGTGATCTCTTAGCTTAGCAGGAAGCAGTCCTGTGTAGCACTGAGTACAGCTGAGGCAGAGTATGTTGCAGCCTGTTCAGCTAGTTGTGAGGTAGTATGGCTTCGGAAGCTACTGTCAGAGTTATTTGATCTCCCACTGGAGACTACTGGTATCTTTTGTGACAACCAGAGTTGTGTGAAGCTGTCTGAGAACCCGGTGTTCCACGACATGTCGAAACACATAGAGATCAAATATCACTATATCAGGGATATGGTGCAGAGAGGAGCTGTGAAGCTCCTGTATGTTGCGACGGACGAGCAGATTGCAGATGTGTCGACGAAGCCACTAGCCAGGGTGAAGTTCGAGTACTTCAGGGAGAGGCTTGGTGTTCTTCAGATCGAGGACACTTCGAGGAAGAAGTGATGGACACATTTGCTGAAGCCATTCCAAGCAGGTTGGAAGGAGGATCCTTCACATGGCTGTGGATGTAAGCGCTGGATGATGAGCATCAGGATGATGTTCTAGTTTCTGCTTTGTATGATCAGTTGGATCATATATATGTATATGTATGTACGCATCATGTTGGATGTTGGATATGATCAGTTGGATCATTTATATGTATGTACGCATCATGTTGGATGTTGGATATGATCGGTTGGATCATTTGTATGTATTTTGTATATGCATCATGTTGGATGCTTGGACCATGTATCTGTATATGTATCAGGTGGATACATTGTATGATCAGGTAGATCATGTATATTGATATGTATTAGGTATGATCAGGTAGATCATGTATGTTGATGGATACATTGTGTGGATCATGTATCTATGTATCAGGTGGATACACTATGTATGATGATATGTATCAGGTAGATACTTGGTATGCATCAAGTGGATGCATTGTATGATCAGGATGATCGTGGATGACGAGCTTCTCCAGATGACATGCATCAGGACGATGCAGTGATGATGATCAGGATGATCATGTGTACATCAGGATGATGTATGGTGAGTATCAGATGATACTTTGTGGTCGTGGATCAGGTTGTGCAGATGAGCATGTCTAGGAGATCCTATAGGTCGGAGTTGCGTACCCATAACAGCCTGGGATGCTCTTTCGAGACATTGCTTTGGGAGGACATGTAATTTGTGCCCTGGGAGATCTTCAGGTCGGAGTTGTGTACCCGTAACATCCTGAGATGCTCTTGCGAGGTTTTGTCCTATGGCATGTAATTTGCTCCTGGGAGATCTGGACAGGATGAAAAAGGCCTCAGATGCTTCAGCCAGGTTTTGCCATGACCACATGTAATTTGCTCCTGGGAGATCTAGACAGGATGAAAAAGGTCTCAGATGCTTCAGCCAGGTTTTGTGGTGGACCACATGTAATTTGCTCCTGGGAGATCTGGACAGGATGAAAAAGGCCTCAGATGCTTCAGCCAGGTTTTGTGGTGAGATCACATGTAATGTGCTCCTGGGAGATCTGACAGGTAGAGCTGTGTGCTCGTAACAGCTTGGGATGCTTCAGCCAGGTTTTGTGATGGGTCACATGTAATGTGCTCTTGGGAGATTCGACAGGTAGAGCTGTGTGCTCGTAATAGCCTGGGATGCTACAGCCAGGTTTTGTGACGCACGTAATAAGTCCCGAGGATTCCACAGTATGGTCAGTGATGATGAAGACCTGCAGGTGGTGGGCCTACATCCAGTATGAAAAAGGACTGGCTCTGTAGAACTTCCTATGACGAGTAGAGTCAGAGATTGGTTGAGATAGCAGCAGCAGTGACGATGATGATGACGATGATCCCGAGAAGAAGACTTGTCTAGCAGAACTGTGTCGAGAAATACATTCCTAGTTAAGAGGGAGTGTTGATGTATATGTAACTTCGGAAAGTATTTCATCTATGTATTTCATATATATATTTATTGTACCCTTATAAGAGATGTGTTATTCCTCTATAAGGAAGTGTCGTCATGTGGATTGACAAGTGTCGCAAGTGTGTGTACTTGCCGATGGGTTATTAGACCACCATGTGTGGGGTCGGCTCTGAAATATATATTATATTGTGAATGTATCTAGATAGACAAGTCGGCCCCATAGTGTAAGTGGGCAAACAGGTTAGTATAAATAGAGATCGGGAGATCTCTATTTTGATCATTCAGAAAGTC
Source organism: Larix kaempferi (assembly GCA_027924585.1). NCBI lineage: Eukaryota > Viridiplantae > Streptophyta > Pinopsida > Pinales > Pinaceae > Larix > Larix kaempferi. Next base: position 7,820,991 of record BSBM01000769.1, on the reverse strand, counting down.
ACACTTCTCTCACTCAGAAAGTGGCGCACTAGTGAGGAGGAGGATCATCTGCTACTAGGAGACTATCTCAGTGTATTTTGGTTGTACTTTGGTTGAGCCATTGCTCTCTCTATCTCTGAGGAAGTTGTGGGGTTTTTCACCTTAGGGTTTTCCCCACGGAAACTCTATGTCTCTTGTCTCTCATGCTTTTGATTCTTGTGATGCTTGTCATGCTTATTGTGATTGTTATGCATTGATATACTGTATATGTTATTCTCTCAGTGAAGATCCTAGAGTATTGTGAATTAATGCTCAAAATTTAATAGTTCCACACCCAACACGTACTGCAACAAGAAACCGGGTTTTTCAGGAGTCTGCACTTTATGCAACGCTGGCCGCTCCTCAAAACTCCACGCACGAGAGGGATATCCCAAATATTTATCAAGCATGCCCCGGGTCTCCTCTAACCAAGCGTGAACATCCAGCAGCTCCCCTAAATCACGCATAACTAAAAGAAGGTCCAGGCCATGAAGTCGCAGTCATGTTCGCCGATTTCGAGGGAGAGATTATTGCTGCTGTTGATGTTGTTGACGCCTAAATCTGTCAACAAGCTGTTCATTAATGAAGGACGTGTGGAACACGTTGGAATCACAGATAGGGAGTGCAGTGAACGAAGAGTTCCACCCTTCAGAACTGTCTCGACCACTGCCACGTGAAACAATTCGTCAATACCTGAGTGGTGGCCCGCTGGAAAGCAAAGAAACAATGCCAATGCAGGGGGATCGCCTCCCGTTCATCACCATGAAAAGAGGAAGTCCATGCACACATGTAGATGCCCGTAATTGCTGAAATGAATTGTTATTGGGTTTTAAGTCAAAAGCTCCTGCAAACGAAAGTTGTCCAAGTCGAGCTCAAATGAAAGATGGCTGCCAACGAAAAAGTAGGTCCAATCCCACAACTTGGTAGTCAATGGTGTGATTTCCGAACAACTCAAAACTGCGCCGGCGTGATTGAGATTTTGTGAAAACCCGAGCTTTGGCTCTTGATTTTTTGATATTTTGATTTTAAACTCTGCATCAGTCAGTTGGGATGTCGAAGGAGATCTCCACGCCGAAACTCGACTCACGGGCTGGCTGCAAAGGCTCACCGCAACACGACGTGATGGTGTTTTAGCAAAACAATAGTTTTGTGCTGGAACGATTTCTGGATCGGGGCTTTCCACAAATGTAAAGTCAAACCCATGATGCCCTATAGCTGGTTCAGATTGCACTTTCGCTGTATATCTCATCGTTAACCAACCGACCTCAACAGCTTCCCTAAATGCATCAACAGGTTCTTTATTTACAGGTTCAATGCTTCACTCTTGTCATACCCACAGGGCCTGATTCCATGTCCTTGAGCTCAAGCACATCATTTTGACTCTGCATCGAAATTTTTTCTACTAACGAAGATAGACTGTTAAAACCTTGCCTGCCATAGGCCTGAATAAATCTCTTTCAACTTTCCTCAAACAACTGTTTGGATTGAGCTTTGAGTGAGAAAGCAAACTGCTATTTTGTAGGAGATATCGCGAAAGTGTACAATGTTTGCTGTTATTTCCTTAAACAGTCCATCATCAGACTGCTAAGAATACATCATTCTCCTCAACTCAACTTCATTTCTATTCATTCCTCATGATCGGAATCTTCTAAGTTCACCTTCATCCAGTGCTATCTGCTGCCAGAGATACCTGTAGTTGCTGTTCATGATCCCCAAAGCAACTATGTCCAGCATTCAAATTATACTCATCCCTTGCTCGATTGACTACACTGTGAGATAGGGATGTAAATCACTGGTGTACTGAGCAGAGGGAGCAACAGCCAACTCAGGTAGTGCCTTTTCCAAGAAACAACTAGGAAATAAGTCACTAACATTGATGATACCTAGCTACTCCTCGCTTCTCAGCAGCGACAGCTTTTGCTGCCTTATTAGATAAAAGCTCATCTAGACCAGCAGAAGCTCCCTTTCCAAGCACTAATTGTCCATAAAAACTATTCTTAGAATCTGCTTGACCGACTATACATTTTTTTTGAGCCCAAAATTTCAGCTATACACCTTATCTTCATCTGAAAGGTTGGCACTGCTACAGACAGCTCCGCTTACAGAAACAACAACACATTGATAGCTAATGCATATTCCCTCATTCTGGTTTCAACAACCTGCAGAGTTTCTTCAAAAAACTTATCAGCATACATAGTATTTCCTGGCATTCCTCCTGGATTTGATTTGCACAAGCTCTGACCCCTGTGTAGACACTGTTTCCATTTTTCAGGTCCCAGATTCTTCAAAAATCATGAATTCACCTTTAGCTGCCATTGTTCTTCTTTTGAGGGTAACCTCAGGAGAGAGAGGGCTCTATTGTAATTGATCCTCCATAACCATGCTGTCATACTTCTTTGATCACCATGGCTAACTTGCCAACTCACCACTGAGTTTTTCATGCAGCAGTTTCATCCTGTCTTCAAGTGACCACCCATGCAAAAATGGGAGGTAACAAGGTCTATATAGAATGTGCAGTCAAGTCCCATCCTTGATGATAGTCCAAATAGTAGTACCAATGCAACTGTTTGGAGACCAGTTGCCATACTTGCCATATCTTCTAAAAGACATGAACCAAAAATGTTAAAAGGAATTGCCCAACAATACTAATTACATGTGTAAATGTTGGATTTACTTTCATGCAAGAATTTGAGAAGATGCATTACCACTCATTGCCCAACAAGCTATTTGGTAGCTAGCACAACCCACTGAGTATGAATAACTCTACCAAGATAAATCCTCCATCCTTTTTGGGCAAAGTACATACATCTATAGAAATCAACAACGTGCTTTTCTGCAATCCCTGCTTCTCCAAAGGAAATGTGTATTGATCATTTCAAATTGTTCGTACTTGGCAATGTAGGGAAAGTGTTATGGACCAAATTCCCAAAATAACCTAAAAACAAAAAGAAAGAGAAATCCAATTCCTTGAGAATGAAATAAAGAGATGAATAAGAAGCCTCTTTGAGGGGCAACCTCCTTTTACAATGTATAAAATGCACAAGATGAGATGATCTCTAAAATTAGGTCTCCTTGGTATATATAGGAGACAAAGAGTACAATTACCATTAAGGTCCTAGTCGACCCATAAAGACAATATTAATATAATAATAGAAATGTCATGTCACAATATCTAGGGCTTAGCCCCTCCCCTTCAAACAAGTGTTGTCTTCGACACTTGATTAACTGTGGATGTTTTTGCATGAAGAACTCGTCTTCCCATGTCGCCTCTTCTATTGGAAATTTCTTCCACTTGATTAGGTACTTAGCAATTGCTCTATTTCATAGTTGCCTGATCCATGTGTCAAAGATTGTTTCAAGTTCTAGTATAATTTTGCCGCCTTCATCAATCTTTGGTAAAATAGTATGGATTGGGATCTTGCCACCAATTACTTTTTTTAGGAAAAAAACATGTAAGATTGGATGTACAAGTGAAGATGGAGGAAACTCCAAGTTTTAAGCCATACTTCCAATCCTCTGTAACACCTTATAGGCACCATAGTTTGGGTGCTAATTTATTATCCTTCTTTTGTTGCTTGAGGGACATATGTTTTTATGGTTGTACCCTAAAAAATACCCAATCCTCTACTTCAAATTTCCTTTCACTATCATGTTGATATGTTTGTTGTTTCATCATATTTTGTGCTATAACCAAGTTGTCTTGCAATAGTTGGAGAACCTCTTGTTGGTGTTCTATGTGATCCTACATTGCTTGAACCTTAGCTTTCTCTTTCAAGGATGATGTGATGGATGGAGGATGATAGCCATAAAGTGCCATAAAAGGTGACATTTTTTACGAAGTATGGAAGGATGTTTTGTACCACCATTCTGCCAAGGGAAACCACTTGACCCATTATGTTTGTTTATTGGATGCGAAGCAATGAATATACTCTTCTAGACATCTATTCACAATCTGAGTTTTCCCATTGGATTGAGGATAGTAAGAGGAACTGGGAGCAAATTGAGTGCCCAAACAAGAAAATATTTCTTTCCAAAAATTACTAGTAAAAATTGGATCTTTATCACTTACAGTGATCTTGGGTTTTCCATGTAGCTTTTGAATTGTTTTCTTGAATGATGCAACTACTATGATGAGAAAGAGAGTAGAAATGAGCACACTTTGTGAGTCGATCCACCACTACCATGATGACATTTTCTCCTTCAAACTTTGGTAGACCTGCAATAAAATCTATCTAGTCTTCTTCCCAACGTTGACTTTGTATGGCTAATGGTTGTAGAAGACCTAGTGTCTGTAATGTCCCCTCCTACCATACAGCAGGATAGAGAGGACGTGGTGCTCAATCCGGGCAATTAGCCCCATATCCATTAATTAAGTTTATTGATGCAAAGACAGGTATATGTGCATGCTATGGAAACACGACGGTAATTAAACAAATACTGTTGATCTCTAGCATACCTTCAAGATTCTGTGACAGCCATGAAATAAAGATCTTTGCAGAAGTATAAAAGATCATATGGAAATGTAAAATGATAAGGAAACACAGCGGAAATAAATTTATTAGCACATCCATGATACATTCAAAATATTCATCAAATGATAATTGCAAATTCAACACGAGAAATACTTATCTCAATAAGGTAGTCCCACGCAACTGGCTATGCAACTGCAATGTTCCACCCAACCGTAGGCCAGTGTGCTCCTCAATCTCTCAGCACCACTGCCACCCCCGAGCTGGGCATGATCTCTACAAGGAACCAGGGAACAACAGACTCACACATAGCCAAGCATACACCAAAATGAGCCAAGCCAATCTACAATTGGGTTTATCAGGCTGCTAGGAGATGGAAAGGAAGAGTTGCTAAGCTAGTGAGCTCCAGCACAGGGCCAGGGATAACCTTGCAAGATCTATCTAGCTTGGCACCCACAATACCTACACACCCAGCACAAGGAAGTATTCTTTTCTCTGCTGTGCAGTCCCTCAAGCCATACCTTCCCTATCTAGTGCTCTCAGGGTATGCATAGAAGAGTAGCCAAAGCCCTCTTGATCTTCTTGAGAGGTTGTCTCCCCCACTAGGTTTATCAAGCCACTTCTGTCCACTACCACTCCAAAACTTCAGTTCACAGGTTCAAACCAAAAACGAGGATGCACACAACAACAGAGCACAATTATGGGGCAGGATAAACGTTTTTACAGTGAGATGCATGAGATGGGGTTTCAGCTAACTCAGAACAACATGGGAACCCACAAAAATGAAATGGGAAGTTGGGGAACAACCCAGGGAAGCCAAATCCGTTTTTAGAAAAACGTCCTTGGACATTCGGGGGCAAAAACGACCTCCATACAGTCCCCAAATCGTGGCCCTTCTCTCCCAAGCTACTGTATATGCAAAAACGAACTCCCAGGCATTGAAAAATGCAGGATTTGGATGAAAAACGTGTAGGGAAAGACCCAGTTAGCTCCAACTGCGTGAATGAGTGAAGACTGCCCATTCAGGATGGCTTTGGGCACCATTTCGTGGGTGATTTCTTGCCCAAGGAGACAAAACACGAATTTCCAGGTTGATGGCTTGCCCATGCACGAAATTGGCTGCCATACTTCTTCATTTCCAAGGCATTAACTGCCTTAACCAATTTCTTGGAAGAATTAAATGATTGGGTGCATGAGACAAAATGGGTAGTTGGTGGTTTATGGGTTTCCCCATTGACACATGGATTAATACCATTGGCTCAAGGGTTTGGATAATTCCCCCCCCCCCTTTCCTTGTAGAATCATGCCCCATCTCTTTTGTTGCATTGCATAGCTAGTTGGGGTTTTTCCATTAAAATTCGTATTTACATGATGTCTTATTTACATTGTGCCCATCTCGCACAAGAACCATAGGCATCTATTTTTAATTGCCGATACATGAAATGCTAAATCAATGGTGGGGCCTTGGCCTTGAGCTCCTCACCATGATTAAATTACAATATTTACATCATTTACGATTTAATACAAAGGGTTTCAAAATGGGGACATTACAGTGTCTCGATTGTCTCTCGCTTATTCTGTTGGAAAACCAAACATTCTACCACAAAATTTTGGACATCAGTTTTAAGACCTTCCTAGAAAAATCCTTCTTGATCATGTGATAAGTTTTCAAGAACCATGAATATCCTCCTATAGGAGAAGTGTGCAATTCCAAAAGGAACTTATGTTTGAGTTCGGGATTCTTACAAATATAGGATCCTGGTACCATAGTGAATCATTACTCCACAAACATTATCTAATGAACTAGGATCCTTTTGTAGTTGTTGAATTATCTTGCATGCCTTTTGATCATGCTTCCATTCTATCCTTGCTTCTTCAACCCAATCAAATTGTAGAATGGAAATAACACAAAGTAAGTCCTAAATGTCTTCTTCTTTCCTTGAAAGTGCATTTGCCACCACATTTTGTTTTCCAACTCAAGGGGGGCTTTCCTAAACCAACTTGAGTGAGGTTATGATTCATTAGATGTTCAACACGATTCATGAATATACAAGAACAAAATATATGATTTAGTGGTGGAACCTACATGATCGGTGCCTAGTGTTTGGGCTATGGAATCAACAAAAGTCTGAACAGGAATTTGAGGGGACATGGAGAGATCCTATGGTGTATCCCATTTTAGACAAATCCCAAAAGATGTGGCACATTGACCTAAATCCCAGTGCTAGGCCGATGAACCTTGAACGTTGAGATCACAGGGCACAACTTGACACACAAACTTGCTACCAAAACCGAGTTAAGTAATGGGGACAGTGAATAGCTACACCATGACAGATTTGCACATAGCAGAAATAGACTTGAACCCTGTCACAATGAACCTCCAGGGGATCTTCAATCACAACTTCAGTCCATAAATTTCCTCAAACCAAGGTAAACAGATTCTGCACTCTAAAATAATTCCTACATGAAACTAAACAGCGGAAAACTTAAAGCCACTCAAAACTTCACTCTGTAATTAATGCTCGAATCTATAAACACATACTGTAGAAAATATATAGCAGAAACTCTAAACACAATAAATTAACTGTCAAAACCTGTTACTGTTTTTCATTGTTACAAATATCTCCGATTTGTCTCGATATTTCCGATTTCACCTGAGTTTTTCGTGTTGCTGATTTGTCCGATATTTTCATAACTCTTCAAGTCTAAGTTTATTTTTGTCGATATTTTCTGATAATTCCTGATATTTTCCCCAATATTTTCGATAATTTTCTTTCCAGACCCTCGGCGATATATTCCCTGACATGATATTTGCAACATTGTTGTTTTTCATTACTTCTGAAAAAGAAAATCTAGTATAGGAAAGCATTGAACTGCTTACTGCTGCAATGAAAACTGAATGAATAAACCTATGTCCCTGCCTTCTCTTTTATAGACTGGGAAGAAGAGTAGGTGCAATGAATTTGGACACATGCACGGTAGTGTCCCAATTGGAGATGATCTGAGGCATGCAAGCATGCACCTCATTGAGATCTATTACTTAACTACTAAGCTACATGCTCTTCACTAAACTGAGCTAGGCTGCATGCACTTTACCTAACTGATGCATGAAAACTTAAATCAGAAACTTAATGCATAGCAGATTCTAATTAAAGCAAAATCTGCTAAAATATAAAAGGCATCTAAATTGAGGATGGCACATGCACATTTTGGCATGCATGCACACTCTCTCTATCTCCTCCATATATGCTCTTGCACGCTCATTACTATTGTATGGAAATGCCGAAGGGGGGCTGTAGGGAACTATTGTACTGCTGTACAGTACTCTGCTGGGGCAGGGTTGCGTTGCTCCGATATAGACCTGGACACCTATCACACATACTTTCTCTTTGTGTGCACCTAGGTCTCCTCTGCTTGTTGCTGACAGTAATGGCACTCTGCCATACACTTCCCAATGTACTAATCTCAATGTCACCACAATAGCCAACTCATCTCACTTTGGCTGGTTATTTTCCAGGTCAAGGGGGTCTATCCTAAACCAATGTGAATGACGCTATGATTCATCATATGTTCAACACGATTCATGAATATACAAGAACAAAATATATGATTTCGTGGTGGAACCTATCATGATCTCTGCCTAGTGTTTGGCATATAGAGTCAACAAAAGTCTGAACAGGGATCTGGGGGTAGATGGAGAAATCCTATATTGTATCCCACTTTGGAAAATCCAAAAGATGTGGCACATTGAGCTAATCCCAAAGCTAGGCCGATGGACCTACAGATCAAAGGACGCAGCTTGGCACACAAACTTGCTACCAAAACTGAGTTAACTAATGGGTAAAGTAAATTACTACAACAGGTGAGATTTGCAGATAGCAGAAATAAACTTGAACTCTGTCACAATGAACCTCCAGGGTATCTTCAATCATAACTTCAGTCCATAAATGCCTCACAATCCGAGGGAAGATCAATCCACATTAGCTTGTGATAACAAATTAACTCAGAAAAACATAAAGAATGCAACAATTAACAAATGGTATCAATATGCAGAAAAGAAGAGGAAAATGGAGACACCAGTGCTCATTTCATTATTATCCAATGCTTCAACAACAGTTATAAGCCACGGGGTAAAATCCCGAGGGCTTCCTCCCCTTTGAAAGAGTTTCGCTCTTCTATGCTCGTAGATTTTCAATTACAAAGTCATAGATGATCACACAATAAAACAATCAATTTTATCCCTAAAACTCTACCTTGGGCTGGGCTGTGTTTGATCAATCGCCAACAAAAAAATGCTCCATTCCTCCTTTGTTCCTGGGCAAACGCATTTAATGGCCCTCATCCTTCTTCTTTGTAGATCACTTAACAGCTTCAAATCTTTGCTGATCCAGCCCAACTTGATCATGGGCTTTTCTTCCTTAAAAACAAGGGCACGACTTTCTTTATAACTGTTAAATACTCACAGATTATGGATCTGCCCTACCAATATCTTACCAAAAAAAGTTCCATCCCTCCTTTATTCTTGGGCATATGCATTTAATTGCCCTCATCCTTCTTTGTTGATCAAATAACAACTTCAAATCTTTGTTGATCCAGTCCATCTTGATCACAGGTTTTTCTTCCTTGAAAACAAGGGAACGCCCTTCTTTATAATTATTAAAAGCTCATATATTATGGATCTTCCCTGCCAGTATCTTATCAAAAAAAGTTTCATCCCTCCTTTATTCCTGGGCATACACATTTAATGGTCCTTATCCTTCTTTGTTGATTAAATAACAACTTCAAATCTTTGTTGATCCAGGCGAAATTGATCATTGGTTTTTCTTCCATAAAAATAAGGGCACGCCCTTCTTTGTAATTGTCAAATACCCACATATTGTGGATCTGCCCTGCCTTTCCACAAGTTTGCCTCCTAATCACTTAGGTGAAGTCAACCCTGATTAACAACATAACAAAAATCGCTCCTGAAAATCTGCTCCTTGAATCCAGTGTTAGGGTCCACAAATTTTAGATGTTTGCCATTATCTGTGTTAGGATAATTAATACTCCATCCTTGCCATTATCAGTAGTGCACCGGTAGCAGAGGAGTTTCCACAGAAGTCCGTGGGAAAGGCATCTTGATAGCCTTGGTTCTACCGAGGAAATCTTCCTCGGTGTGATGCACTCCCGAAGGTGCCTACTGTCAAATTGCAGAGCTCTAGAGTCAATAACTGAGTTTATCTCCAAATTTGAGAGTTTTTTGCAGGATTTTGAAGGATTTTCAGTGCACTAGTAGCAGCAATTTCAGTTTGTATTCGCTCCAGTAGTTTCACATGGAGAATTTGAATGTTCCTTTGTCTCCAAGGATCCTAAGACCCTTCAATTATCTTGATTGGAGGGCTGATATGCATATGGTATTGCGCAACAAGAGGCTATACAGGGTCACAATGGGCAAGGAAGTCGAATCTCAAGCAGTTGTTGAGAAGGCCAAGTACCTTAACATATTAGTTGAAGCGTTTGGTTTCATGTGTATTGATATTTCTAGAGATTTTCTCTTCCACCTTGATGGATTGAAGACTCCAAGAGAGGTTTGGTTGAAGCTTGAGACTCTCTTCAACAAGCAAGATGAGCTGAGAGGCCATATTATGGAGAATGGATTAATTGCTCTTCAACCCAGCTGTTTCGAAACCATACAACAGTTCTTTTCTAAATTCAAATCCTTGGTCATGCAGTGCAAACAATGTGGCATTGAGAAGGATGAGCAGCTAGTGCTATCCATCCTAAGCAAGCTTGGTCCTGAATTTTCAATATTTGTTTCTACCTTCCATTCTGGGAGATTGTCAATCCCCAACTGGAAAATTCCTTCTTTAGATGCATTCACTGAATCTCTCATCCAAGAACAAGACAAACTAATTCAGATGGGCGCATTCACTGAATCTCTCATCTAAGAACAAGACAAACTAATTCAGATGAGTGCCTTCAAGGCCTCCAAAAATCAAGCTCTTATGGCTGGAGAGTCAAAAAGTGCGAATGCTAAAGGGAAGCAGAAAGGGAAAGAAAAGAAGCAATTTGAATCCAAGCAGAAGGAGAATTCTAATCCATCAGAAGGATCCTCCAGCTCTAAGAAGGATAAGCAAAAGAAATTTGAGAAGTCCAAGCGTACATACTGCAAGAAAGGAAACCATCCAGAGAGTTCTTGCATGAAGAAGAAGATAGGTCAAATGACCAAACTCCTTGAATAGCACAACATTGCCCTCCCAGAAGGCGCAAGGAATACTGATTTTGGAAGTGAGACAGATGATCATGAGAGATTCCATGCACTGAAGGATGGATTCTCACAATCACAAGCCTTCCTCATAGATTTTGGAGCCTCCAACCACATGGTTGCCTCCAGAGAATTTTTTTCTTCTCTAGATCTTACCAATGGTCCTAGTATTCACATGGGAGATGATTCTTAGATCTTTGCTGAAGGGAAGGGCACAATTCAACTGAAGCATGGCAAGTTAAAAAATGTTCTATATGTGCCTTCCTTGACAACAAATTTGTTATTTGTTTATCAGATGACACACACAGGTTCACCGAAGAAAGTTGTCTTTGGTCTTGACACAGTTGAGATTGCAGAGATCTCATCTGGGAAGCTGATAGCGAAAGGTGTTGCAAACCATGCCTCAAAGGCATATGAATTCTCACATTTTTTCCATATTCTCTTCCTACTCCACTTGCACCTGATAAAGTTCAAGAAGATCCAGATCCAGATCCATTTGACCATAAAAGAACCAGATCTCAACGTCCAGATGCAAACCTTGCACTATGTCATACATATCCACTTCTCCCTGAGAGGTGCTACATGATGGTAGGGTATGATCCACAGTATTTCATAGAGGCTTGCCATGATCCAAGATGGCAGGCAACCATGGATGAAGAATATGAGTCACTGCAGAACAATGAGACATGGGATCTTGTCTCTCTTCCCCCAGGGAGAAAGCTAGTTCAGTGCAAATGGATCTACAAAACAAAGCTTGCATCTGATGGATCTACAACCAAGTACAAGGCTCGGTTGGTTGCAAAGGGGTACTCACAAGTTCAAGGTTTGGACTACAATGAGACATTCACTCCTGTAGCAAGAATGGATTTAGTGAGACTTGTTTTGGCCATTGCAGCTTCGAAACTGTGGGAGGTACATCACATGGATGTGAAGAGTGCCTTCCTGCATGGTTACTTAGAAGAAGAGATCTATATGAAACAACCTCAAGGGTACACTGATGATCCATCCTTGGTATGCAGACTAAAGAGATCATTATATGGGCTCAAGCAAGCCCCAAGAGCATGGTATGCCAAGATTGATTCTTTCTTATTGTCACAGAAGTTCGAGAGATGCAAATATGACTGCAATGTCTACATGCAGCAGAAGGGAGGTTGCCCACTGTTGATTCTTTTTTATGTGGATGACTTGCTCATCACCGGTGGTTCATCTACTGGGTTGAGGAACATCAAGTCATATTTGAGCAAAGCCTTCTCCATGACAGATCTAGGGTAGTTGAAACAGTTTATTGGCCTTGAAGTAACTCAAAATGCTCCAAGGATCATGATTTCACAGTATAGGTATGCATCTTACTTGCTCAAAAATCTCCACATGACTGATTGCAAAGCTGCAACTTTTCCCTTCCTATCTGGCATCAGATTGCAAGAAGGTGGTTCTACTCCCTTGGTTGATAGCACTTTGCTCAGACAACTGATTGGTAGCTTGTTGTACTTGACACATTCGAGACCAGATCTATCATATGTTGTCGGTCATGTTGCTAGGTACATGCTGGGGCAACATGAGTTGCATTGGAAGGAAACAAAGAGGATCTTACACTATGTGCAGGGTACTAGAGAGTTTGGTATCCATTATTTTGCTGGTTCTCAGCTAGATCTGGTTGGTTTTACTGACTCAGACTGGGCTGGAGACAACACTAACAGGAAATTTACTTCAGGATATGTGTTCATGTTGGGATCTGGACCAATTTGCTGGTCAAGCAAGAAGCAAGCAGCACTCACACTTTCTTTAGCAGAGGCAGAGTACAGAGGGGTTGTGAATGCAGCGATTCAAGCAGTTTGGTTACATGGGATCTTGACAGAGTTTGGCATTCACACTTCTCCTTTAGTAGACCTTTTCTGTGATAATCAAAGTGCTATAAGGATCTCCAGTGATTCAGTTCAGAAGCAAAGGACCAAACATATTGAGGTTCACATGCACTACATCAAGGAACTACTGCACAACATGACCATCTCACTGCATTATTGTCATACAAAGGAGATGATTGTAGACATTTTCACAAAGATTTTCACTCATAAGAGATTTTCCTATCTCAGATCTCTACTTGGTGTGAAAAATGCTTGAGTTCCTTGTTGTTCTTTTTTGAGGGGGGTATTTTTCCCATGAGGTTTTTCCCCATTTCCTTAGTTTCATGAACAATTCTTTTTTTTTTATCATTTATTTGGATTTGTTGATGTATTTGCAACTTCGGAAGATATTCACTTGTATATTGTATTTGTACTTTATTGTATCCCCAACGGAGATGTATTATTCCTCCGATTGGAAGTGTTGTCAATTATATTGTAAGTGTCGTAACTTATACTTGATGGGTTATTAGACCACCTTGATGGGGTCGTCCCTGTATGAGTCATGTGGGTCAAAGGGTTATTAGACCACCCTAGTGGGGGTCGGCCCATTCGGCATTATGTTAAGTGGTTAAGTTGAGGCCGACCTAGTTGAGTAAAGGTCAAGTCAAGTTAGTGTATAAATAGAGAGTGTCTCTCTCTCATTTTACACATTCTATTGTTCATTCACTTCGCATTAGTGAGAGAGAGGAGGAGTGCGCACAAGTGGAGGAGGAGCATTCTACTGAAGATGTCTATCTCTTGGGTTTGATCATGGTGATCCTTGTATTGATGCTTATTCTATCTCTGAGGAAGTTGCAGGGTTTTTCACCTTCTTGGTTTTCCCCAGTGAAATGTTTTGTGTCTCTTGTCTTTTGTCTCTTATGCTTGATATGCTGTACATGTTGTTCTTTCAGTTAAGATCCTAGATCAGAATGAATTAAATTTTGAAAAACTAACATGGTATTAGAGCTAGCCTGAAGGAAGGCATGCTATGGCATTTATGAGACTTGTTGCACATGCAACAAATCGGAAGCTAGGGCTTGATATAGAAAAAACCCAGTCATCGTAGCACTTTCGCTATAAATACATTTTGGTGAAGGTTCAGGATCTGAATCCTTTACAGGTTGTAGATAACATCCCCATGTACCTTGTGTCCAAAGCACAACTTCTAATTCGCTGTACTTTGTGATTTATGATCAGTACAATCTAGGGTTTCTGCCTCTTTCAGATCTCAGTCATAAACAGGTGACCTAGGAAAAAAGGTCACAACTTGGGCTAGGAAGCTCCAAATGAAATTTTGTAAAAGGTGACAGGTAGGGCACGGATTGTGCTTTCACAGGTAAGTTTTTCAGATGTTGAAACTGATCCAGTGACACGTGGCACGCCGTACAAGTTCGCTCTCCTGTTTTATCCCATAAATAGGTCACATTGTGAAACTTGGCATAACTCTCTCTCAGAGAATCCAATTGAGGTTAGACCTGTGGGGTTGGAAAGATGACAGGTCAAGCTACCACAGGCCGAAGTTTCAGACCCTGTGGATTCGTAATTTATGAGTTACACCAGAAACAATCAGGTGCATATTTCTGTCAAAACAGATTTGGATTTTGAGCACCTTCATTCTTGGATCGTATCTGCTGTGGGAAATTAGGGTTTCGGAGAAAGTTGAAATTCTTGGAATCGGAGACCACGGCTGGATGATCCTCATCAAAATCGAAATTTAGAGACCAAGATCGAATTTTTTGGTTGGGTAGAAGGTCGGGCTTGATCAAACCGTAGTTCGGGATTTTGATCGGAAAGGTGGAAAATTAGGGCTTTTGCAAAAGTTGGAATTTTTGAAATCTGTGACCACGGCTGGAAGCTCCTCAGAAAAATCGAAGTTTAGAACACAAGATCGAACCTTTTGGATGGGCAGAAGATCGGGCTTTATCAAACCCTAGTTTGGGATCCTGTCCAGTGAATCCGGAAGTTTCAAAGGCAATTTTGAGGGGTCAAATTTTGCAGTTTTCAAAATTGAAGTATACTAGCTTGATCAGCTCAGCAAGCCACATCTTTCCATCCATTCAGAAGTTTGAAACTCAAAGTTTGAATTTTTAGGGTTTCTCTGACAAACCCTAATCCAGCTCTAGATCGAGTCTCAGCAAATCAAAGTGGATTGGGTTAATCCTAGAAGAATATGATTTGGTCACCTGCATAAGTGAAGAAGCTCCAGTTGCAGAGGGAGATGAGGCTGAGGCTTTACATGAGAAGGCTACAAGCAATCCCGACAGGTATGACTTGAAGAGATACAGGTATGTTTTGAAATTTGTTCATGATTAAGTTATGATATGTTTGTCTTCATATTATTGAGGTTAGTACAATCTTGATTAATCTTAGACTTGTCTCATCACCCTAGTAAAAGAATGAATGCATGTGAATGATAGAAGACATTCATTGATTAGGGTTATGACACTTATGATTGTACTAATGCACTATGGTGTTGTATGAGGTTGATGTTGTCCGCTAACATGAAAGGTACAAATCAAGTTCTAGATCAAGAACATATGACCATGGTGACATGAAGACAAAGACTTATGGATCACATAGAAGCTCCACTTACGAGGTATGTATAATTTGGTTCTACAATGGTTAACTTATGAGTTATGCAGGTTACTAAGCACAAGTCATTAAAGAGAACAAGAAGACATTGTTTGGGTATGTTAGACACAACTAGCAAACATGATAACCAGGTATGTTTTTCCTATATCAAGATTAGAATCCTACCTTGTGTTAGGATATTATACTTTTGTATAAATGATAATGTTTATTCTTGAAGTTAGAAGTTTTAGTAATCAAGGGTTTATGCATATTATATTTCTTACTTTGATTGATGATATGACTAACCAGAAGAGTCCTATGGTCAAATAAGAATATGCATGAGTAAAATAAGTCTTGCCTAAAACCTTGGATACTAACGCTTATTACCTATGATCACGACCATACATATTTTAGGAACATAATGTTTTGATAGTATTGAGATTATACTAATAGATGTATGATTATGTACGAGATCTTGAGGATGACACTAGTGCACACTTAAGCATGCATACTGGTTTAGGATGGATATAAGTTCAAGGACAGGTAATCCAGGTAGCAAAGATCAAGAGGGAGCACACTCCAAAAGTTCCTGCAAAGAAGCAAAGATTAAGAGGGAGCACTTTAGGAAGCAAAGATCAAGAAGGAGTCCACCCTACAACCAAACAAAGATAAGTATTTGAATTGTCAATTCCTGTATACATGATTACTTAAATGATGTTGTCCAGTCATATACATACTTATGTTCCTAGATTTAGGATATGTATCATGCATATTAGAAAAGTTGCATTAATGAACAAGATACTACTAAATATGCAAATAATGGGTAAGTGGCCTATGGTACTGTACAACATTCCATTGCTACTTATCTAGAATGAAACCTCTTTGCTGACATGTTGGGCACACTCTTAACAATGTTCTGGTAGAGATGGAAGGCATCTAGAAAGTTATGGAATATAGATAAATGTTGTATTGAAACATTGGTCAAGATAATTGCATGACTGTATGACATATGTCTTTATGCATAAGAATGTGTTTTTGAAAAACTATGAGAAGTTTCTAATCATGCAATTGGACTTGTCTTGTAGGAAAGACCCTGTACCATCACCTACAAAAAGGACTACAACATTTGTTCCAGCAATGAAGATCAAATAAAACTATCTATTGAAGATATTGAAGAATCTGAAGTTCCTAGGATCCGGGATGCAGTAATGGAAGAATGCCATGATCGAGGAGTACCGGTCAATCATGAAGAATGATGTCAGGGATGTGGTCCCGAGACAAGAAAGGAAGTCTGTTGTGACTTCCAAGTGGATCTACAAGATCAAGCTTGCTGCCGAGTTCGAGATGAAGGACTTGGGATGATGCACTACTTTCTAGGCATGGAGGTGTGGCAGAGTGCAGATGGAATCTTCCTTGGACAAGGAAAGTATGCAGTAGAGATCCTGAAGAGGTTCGGGATGATAGACTGCAAGGCCATGGCCACACAAGCTTCTGTGTGATGCTTCATCTGATCCGGTTGATGTCACTGTGTATCGTCAGATGATTGGGTCCTTGATGTACTTGACGAACACGAGACCAGATATTTGCTTTGCGGTGAACACATTGAGCTAGTTCCTGACGGATCCCATAGGTGTTCACCTGGTTGTTGTAAAGCACATTCTGAGGTACCTGAAGGGTACAATTGATTATGGGCTCAAGTATGATGCGAATCAAAAGTTTAACTTGCAGGGTTATGTTGATTCAGATTGGGTAGGCAGTGCTGCAGATAGGAAGAGTACTTCTGGGTGCTACTTCAGTATGGGATCAGGTATGATCTCTTGGTTTAGTAGGAAGCAGTCCTGCGTAGCATTGAGTACAGCCGAAGCAGAGTATGTTGCAGCTTGTTCGGCTAGTTGTGAGGCAATATGGCTGCAGAAGCTATTGACTGAGTTATTTGATCTCCCGTTGGAGGATATCTTTTGTGACAACCAGAGTTGTGAGAAGCTGTCTGAGAACCCGTTGTTCCACGACAAGTTGAAGCACATTGAGATCAAATATCACTATATCAAGGATATGGTGCAGAGAGGAGCAGTGAAGCTCCTGTATATTGCGACGGATGAGCAGGTTGCGGATGTGTTGACGAAATCACTAGCCAGAGTGTTCAGAGAGAGGCTTGGTGTTCTTCGGATTGAAGATACTTCGAGGAAGAAGTGATGGACACATTTGCAGGAGCCATTCCAAGCATGGTGAGAGGAGGATCCTTCCCATGGCTGTGGATGTAAGCATTGTGTGATGAGCATCAGGACGATGCTCCAGTTACTGCTTTGGATATGCATCAGTTGGATCATGTATGATGACATGCATTAGGACGATGCAGTGACGATGATCAGGATGATCATGTGTGATGAGTATCAGGATGATGCTCCGGATGATATGCATCAGGACGATGCAATGATGATGATCAGGATGATCATGTGTGATGAGTATCAGGATGATGCTCTGGATGATATGCATCAAGACGATGCTATGATGATGATTAGGATGATCATATGTGATGATATGTATCAGGTGGATGCATTGCATGATCAGTTGGATCATCTGTGATGAGTTTTGAAGACACAGATGCACATAAGCCATTCTCACATGGTGGTAGGTGTGTCCTCCCATGGTGCGGATATAAGGGCTGGGGCCATTCTGACATGGTTGAAGTGTGTCTTCCCATGGTCGTTGATGTAAGAGCTGTGCCATTCGAGCATGGTTGAAGTGTGTCTTCCCATGGCTGCGATATAAGTGCTGTGCCATTCGAGCATGGTTGAAGTGTGTCTTCCCATGGCTGCGATATAAGTGCTGTTCCATTCGAGTATGGTTGAAGTGTGTCTTCCCATGGCTGCGATATAAGTGCTGTGCCATTCCTAGCATGGTTGAAGTGTATCTTCCCATGGCTATGGATATAAGTGCGATGCCATTCTCGCATGGTTGAAGTGTGTCTTCCCATGGAGTAGATATAAGTGCTGAGCCTTTCACGGTTGGTTGAAGTGTGTCTTCCCATGCCGGTGAATGTAAGTGTTGTGTGATGTGCATCTGGGTTGTGCTTCGTGGACGATGAGATGACATGATCAGTATGATCACGAGTATCAGAATGATACTCTGTGGCCGTGAACAGGTTGTGCAGTTGCATGTAAAAGATCTTTGGAGATCCGATAGGTTGAGCTGTGTGCTCGTAATCAGTCCTGGGATGCTCTTTCGAGGTTTTGTGATGCACGTAATAAGTCCTGAGGATTCCACAGTATGGCCAATGATGATGAAGACCTGCAGGTGGTGGGCCTACATCCAGCATGAAAAAGGGTTGGCTCTGTAGAACTTCCTATGACGAGAAGAATTCAGAGATAGCCCAGTGATCGAGATGACGAGTACAACAGCAGTGATGATGATGATGCTTCGTGATCCAGTGACGATGATCCATCTCTAGAATTAAAGACTTGTGCCTATATGTATTGATGACTTGTGTCAAAAGAATACCTTCCTAGTTAAGAGGGAGTGTTGATGTATTTGTAACTTCAGAAGATATTCACTTGTATATTGTATTTGTACTTTATTGTATCCCCAACGGAGATGTATTATTCCTCTGATTGGAAGTGTTGTCAGTTTTATTGTAAGTGTCGTAACTTATACTTGATGGGTTATTAGACCACCTTGATGGGGTCGGCCTTGTATGAGTCATGTGGGTCAAAGGGTTATTAGACCACCCTAGTGGGGGTCGGTCCAGTCAGCATTATGTTAAGTGGTTAATTTGAGGCCGACCTAGTTGAGTAAAGGTCAAGTCAAGTTAGTGTATAAATAGAGAGTGTGTCTCTCTCATTTTATACATTCTATTGTTCATTCACTTCGCATTAGTGAGAGAGAGGAGGAGTGCGCACAAGTGGAGGAGGAGCATTCTGCTGAAGATGTCTATCTCTTGGGTTTGATCATGGTGATCCTTGTATTGATGCTTATTCTATCTCTGAGGAAGTTGCGGGGTTTTTCACCTTCTTGGTTTTCCCCGGTGAAATGTTTTGTGTCTCTTGTCTCTTGTCTGTTATGCTTGATATGCTGTACATGTTGTTCTTTCAGTTAAGATCCTAGATCAAAATGAATTAAATTCTGAAAAACTAACAGGGTTAAAGGGGGGTGTTAGGATAAGTAATACTGCATCCTTTTCCTACTTAGCATTATTTACCTTTTTCCTAGTAGTTGATGATGTTATTTTCCCCCTATTGGTGTGCATATGTCATCTAGGATGCATTATCCACTTGATGCGCCTTGCATGCATGATTTTAGGACCACCAGAGTCAGTTCCCTACATTTTAGGTGCTAACTCAGTCATCTGGTTCAGTCCAACTGAGTTCCACCTGAGTTCCTGTCTCTAACTGGGGGTTTGAGCTCCGATCACCACTGATTGTGATCTAATGCGCTCTTTTTCACCTACTTTGCATGCAAAACTCACTAATGTGCCCTTCTTGGTCAGTTAACTAACTGTGTCTTCAGTTAACTGAGTTTTGGTTGAGTTGAGTTCAGTTTGGGAGTTTCGAAGCACTCCAGTGGTGACAATTCCTATGCTAGACTAACATGGATTCAAATTCTCCTAGGATAATCGAATTCTTGCCATTGTAACATATCTGTTGACTATACTAATTAATGAATCATAACCACGGGGGGTTCACTAGTGAGGCAATATCATATCACGTCCATTCATATTGGGGGTTTGAATACTCTTAAAAACCTCAAAAATATATTGCCTCGTATTAAGGGTTCAAGGGGGGTTTTTAATTTGCCATAGTAATATAAATATTGGGGGTTATTTTATTTGGGTGGGCTGAGGAATAACCTCCAAATCGTGGGATGGATTCATACCTCCAAATCATGGGCTCAATTCATACCCACCTAAAACTTAAGGAACCTCCATTTTTATTTGATATTGCTTATGATCCTAAGTTTTGCATAAATATGATAATAGTGTACCAATGATAATATCGATAGAAGTCTCTTCGGATTAGTGGCCTTCGTCCATACTCATTTAATAGCTTATTTAGGCTTGGTTTGAATTGATGTTATATTTTTTTTCATCTTTAAGTTAAGAGATGTAGCTAATTGGAAGTTCCAGAGTTGAACAGTTGTATTGTTTTTTTGTAGGCATTTGAGTAAAAGATACAACTCTTAATTTTTTAGGTTGGGGTTTAGGTGGGTATTGAGATTCAATCAAACCTTTCTCCATGACAACCTAGAAAAGTGAGATCAATCTTTCTTGGCTCATGGGAACCAAGAAAATTTAGATCAATCTTTCTTGACCAATTATTTCTTTCAACCTTTTGAATTCTTCTTTAACATTTTCACATTGCTGGTTAGGAATAGTTATTAGATTGAGTTATATTTGGCACATTCATAATTGTAATTTCAATTCTTATATGCAAGGCATCTATTTTAATATTGTATTGAAACTGGCATGAATATAGGTGAAAATATTAATCCTTATTTAAATACCCTATGTGTTATCATTACCATGAAATGATATCATATAATTTTCACCATCTGTGTATCTTTATAACTATTCCATGCCTGAAACCTAACCATAGATATTTTTCCCTCTCCAATAAAGATAAAAAAAAACTAGATATAACCCAAGAAAAGGTAACTAAATGTTGTTAATTCCCTTGATTGCAAGAATAAATGTAGAGGAACTGGAGGAAATTCATTGCATCTTGTGAGTGACCAAAATCCAAGCTATGCACATGATTATATGGTGTTATTGGAAAGTAAGAGAAATTTTGCTATGTTCATTTGGGCTCAAACATCAATGGTGTTTGTTTTGATAGGAAGGTAGGGGAGTCCATCCACGAAAAGGTTTCATTTTTGAATGTTAATGGAGTTTAATTTATTAAGATTATAGAAAACATGATCTCTTTACGACTATACTTATATTTACATGATATAAAATTGGTAGATTGATAGACTATGGTGTGAAACATATGCAATTCTCATCTTTTCTAAGCATTGCATTAACTATTGGACTATCATCCTTTTACATTCTTTGTTATGTTGATCTCTTAACTGGGTTTCCTTTTACGCATTTTCCTTCCCAGTACTATTTCGTTGGGTCTTACAGTATCCAACGCTACAAATTGATCAGTCACCCTTGCAATCCTGGTGGGAGTTAGGGCTCTTGTTTGTTACAACTTGATAATACGATATAAAGAGGGTATTAAAAATGGGTTGATAAAAATGGATGCATACAATATATGGTGAAACTAGGGGTTTTCTTAATTGGAAAGGCATATTGGGAGGTGGGTTCACCAATTAAATTTTGGGAGGAATTTTTCAATATTTAATGAAATTAGGGATATTCTTTAATATCATGCGAACGATCGTGCTATGTAACAAGTTCACAGATTGAACCCCCTGTGATCATAACACGCATTTCAGTTGCTATCTGAGTTCCAATGCATGATTAATTTACTACTCATTTCACTATAATTCATATTTTCTACTCATTCTTGTCACTGTGAGGTATTCTCAACTCTATGATCTATTGTGTTCTAGAATTCCACAATCTGGATTGTTCTCTATAAGCCCTAGCCTTAAAAGAAAGGACATCCTTGACATGCGTTCCCTCCATCTACATATTATATATTTATTGAATAAATTGTCTATGTATCAATCATCTTTGAGTGTATCAAAAGATTATCAATACCACTACATTAAAATAATGAAAATTCTTCTCGGTGATAGCAACATGATCTTCAACATATCACTTTCTTGACAAAGTCAAGATTGATTACTCAAAACATAACTCATCAATTGATATCATTATTCCTATAGTGAGGTCAAACTTGATTATTATCCCTTTTGGCTTTAGTATCGAGTAAGCATTTTCCTTATTCTTGCAATGCGGGTTAACCTTCCTTGCCATCATTATGTTCTCACTTCTTGTGCATTCCTACATGATCTCAAGGTCCCTTGCTTTCATTACATGGATTTTCGGATACTTGGTAGTAATATTTTGTTTCCCATCATCATCTTCATCCCTTGTCACTTCCATGTATAGAAAAGTATTCATGTGTACCATCATCCATTAGGCTTCATACTTTGATTAAGCTCAAAGTTGCATTATTTTTACCCAGACTATTTGTTGTTCTCAAAATCTTGAGTGCTTTGAAAGATGGTTGTAGCTAGTTAAGGTCTATGATCCAAACCAAGCTTTGAGTAAAATACCCCAGCAACACAAATAATACTTTCTGGTCCAATGAAGCATCCCTAAACTGCCAGATCTATAACCCAGATCAACTATGATGTTGCTTGAGTAGTGATCTGTGTTTGGTGTCAAGAATATCCTTAGCCATAGTGCCCTGGTCCGAGCTCCGAGTATTTTGTTATGGCTGAATCAATCAAACTTATACAAGTATAAATCTGGGCAAATAAAGTACTTAAACACTCCTATATCACCTTGCACTCTATCCCCAAAGGTGCATTCATAGGCCTAGGGGAATAAAAAACATGGTTGCTAATGACACTACAGACCCTTCTTATCCTTAACATGCCCTCAATACATCTGGAAGTACCAAATCCAGGGAATCACACAATATTTATATTCATAGTCATTAATGTTAAATCAACTTGACATACCCAAATTTAAATGTGCATTTTCATAAGGTAACAAAAAGAAAATCAAAGCCAAAAGGGATTCCTCAATGATGCACAATACTTTCTAGTTGAATGAATTCCATTTGTTATTAATCCAAATAGGCATATTTTCTTGTCTGATGGGCACCTCTATCTTCTCCTCACTTAAAATAGCTCCTGTAGCTATAGAGAAGGTATCAAGGTAGTGCAATTCACCTTCAATGGAATCATGAGATAATTCTAGAGTGAAAACAATGTTATCAACATAAATGCATATTTAGTAATTGTTCTCGTCTGGGAGGAAAAACCCTCATTTTCTACCTCGAATGCAAGAAACTTCAATAATCTTATCTAAAGCATCAATTACAATAACATATAAATGAGCCAACAAGCATTTTTGATGTATGGAATGATGATGGAAAATATGTTCACATATCTAGTAGCTACAAATTCACACAAACCTTAGAAGAGGCATGGAAGAAGAGAATTTTGGTGCACTGATGAAAAACCTCCCAAAAATCAGCCATGAAAGCATATTAAGGATGAAATCCCACTCAATTATCTCATGTGACTTATCAAAATCAACCTTGAGAAATATGACCTTCTAGTTAGTTTCCCTTGCCATAGACTATATCACAAAGACTAAAAGGACAAGGAATACTAGCTACTTGTGTAGATATATTTTATGGCACACAAGAATTTGTTAAGGTGCATTATCACTCATTTCCCCAACAACCATTTTGTAGCTAGCACAACCCATTGAGTGTGAATATATATTAGACCAAATCCTCCATCCTTTTTGGGAAAAGTATATGGATATGTGGAAATCAATGACAGAGCCTTGTGCTCTCTTTGTTTTCCTAAAGGAATCATGTAAGGAGCATTTGGGTTGCTGGTACTTGGCAATATAGGGAAAGAGATAGGAAGAGTAGAAAGCATGACTTGCAACTAAGATTCTTTTGATAATTGTGATTCAACCTACACGAGGAGTATCTTGAGTAACTTAGCATTGAAGCTTGCTTTTAATATTGCATAAAACCCAATACTCTATGTTTTTTAGGGGCACATTGAAGCCATAATGAATAGCTAAGCAACACACTATCTTGGTTGAACGAATTTCCTTTTCTTTTTATAGAGCGCCATACGCAGAGATAGGGTTTAAGAGAAGAGAAGATCTGCTTTTATCAATGAAAGTTTCTCGACGTTTCGATCCCTACTATGGGATCATCATCAGGAGACAGTGAAGTCTGGGAAGAAGAAAATGTTTTGATTGCCCAACAAGAATTATATGTATTGGTGATTCAGTAGAAGGAAATAGGTTAGAGGTGTCGGCTTTAGTTTTTAGGGTTAGGTTAATTCTAAGGATAATTAGTTATTCTTTTTAATTTTTATTGTCATGAGGTTGAGAATATTTTAACTTTAGTTAATTTAGATACACTCTCGGTTTAAGTTTAATTATGAACCTATTTTGTAAAAAAAATTTAACCACTATGTTTCTAAAATATCTCCAATTTTTAACTCATAATTCATTGCTAAGATAGTTTATTTTATTTAAGATCTATCTTAATGTTTTGATACTTTATGGAAATAAATTTCTATTTTTATTAAAATTACACTTTGTTATAATCTAGAATGTAAGAGTATTTTAGCTTAGATTATGTTTTTAATTTGATTATATTTTAATGTTTTTAAATATATATTATAATGTATTTAAATATATATTTTAATTACCATATTAACTTTATTTATTTATTATATATTATAATTAATTTTAATTAATTTATTATAGGTTGTGATTATGTTTTAGTATCAATTGGTTAAAGTGTTTTAAGTTTTTTAATTTTGCATTCTTTTGATGTAGGCAAAATTTTTATATCTTAGAACTTAATTTCAATATTTTAGAATATAGTATGATTACAAGATAAATTTATTTAATTTTGAAGATTCATTAGCTTTTGGTTATCCTAGTTCTTAGATTGCTTAGAGGTGTGTTTGTTTCTTAGTGAGTGTATAAGGGGTTTCCATGTCGCACTGAGTTTGGCTCCGTCATCTCTATTGATGCAATCATCACACATCTCGATTTCAATTTTCTCTTCGATCTTTCGTTTTGTGAGGTTGTCAACTCTTGCTATGACGGATGCTTTCTCCAAACAAATACCGTGTTGGGTTAGTTGTGAGTGTTTTGCTAGGGCTGATTTTTTATGCCTATCATACCTAAGGTCAGCACTATGTTCTTTTAGTATTGTTTCTATTGACCTACCGGTTTCACCTATGTAAGACATATTACATGAATAGGGAACAGAGTAAACGCCCTTGCATGACATGGGAGCTATAGGGTCTTTCAAGGAGTCAACTAGGCTTCTTATTGTGTTTGACGAGGTGATGATGATCCCATAGTAGGGATCGAAACGTCGAGAAACTTTCATTAATAAACACAGATCCTCTCTTCCCTTTCCTTTTTTTGTTAAACCAAATAGGCACATCTACTTGCCCAATGATGAGCACCTCTATCTTCTCACTCAAAAACACCGGTAGTTGTAGAAAAGGTAGTGAAATATACCTTGAATGGAATCATGGGATAATTCTGGAGTGAATTTGAGTCATCGATAAAAATAATATTTAGTATATGCTCTCCATTGAGAGGAGAGATCCCTTAAGTTTG
Source organism: Larix kaempferi (assembly GCA_027924585.1). NCBI lineage: Eukaryota > Viridiplantae > Streptophyta > Pinopsida > Pinales > Pinaceae > Larix > Larix kaempferi. The sequence goes on along the minus strand of BSBM01000769.1, from coordinate 7,795,512 downwards.
ACCTTGATGTGAGAAACTTCAAGAAAGGAACCCAAAACCAAATACAATAACATATAAATAAGGAGCCATTGAGCGTACTTGACATATGGATCGATTAAGGAAAATTTGTTCAAATAAGTGCCCATCCACATAGAACTTAGTGCGTCGTATTCGAGAAGATAGTTTCTTCTACACTAATGAAAAAAGTTCCCAAAATTCAGCCATGACATCATATCAGGATGCAATTCCACTCAAGTATAACATATGCTCTATCAAAATCAACTTTGAGAAATAGGACGTAGTTAGTTTCCCTTGCCTACTCAAGACTTTCCCACATTATTAGATTATCTAGGATAAAATGACCTTTAATAAATCATGTCTATCCAAGCTGAATTGTTCAAGCAATGGTATTCTTAATAGGAGTACAGAGAGGTATAACTAGCACAATATAAGGTATAATAAGCAAGGTGACAAGCCGCCAATGTCTAATAGTGTCCTTTCAAATTTATTTAGGTATCAACTTAATAAAGTCGTGCATTGACTTTCTCACCCATGGATCTTGTGTTCAAGGCCTTTTGGCATGCCCTCAAAATATCATCGCCAATCATAGGCCAAAAGGATAAATATAATTTGCAATGTAATCCATCCTAGTTTGGTGATTTACCCTTTAGCCATATTGTGCAAGGCTTGAAATATTTTTTCTTTGTCTAATGATTGAGAAAAAAAAATGACTTCTCATACTTTGGAATTATAATAGAGATAATGCAACTAATAACCTTCTCAGCAACAAGGAGGCTAGTATCACATCCAGTGGAAGAAAAAGGTCGTAAATGTGAATACTATATCTCCTTGATTTTGTCCTGGTAATCAATGAGATTACCCAGATTACCCATGCGGTCTTAACTATAAGATTTATCTCAAAAGCTTGTTTCCCTTCAAGTAATAAAGTGCATCTAGTAGAATCATAACCATCCTAATCCTAATTAATTTGTGCCTAATTTAGGCCCCCCAGTTGGTATTCCTTAAAATTACTTAGGTGGTTTATGTCTCACACATAATTTTATTTTTGCAAGTTTAGAAAGATCTTCATCAAAATCCTTTCGATCAACATGGATAAGTTATGTTTTGACCTTCCACCTTCACTAGTAAGTCTCAATGAGTTGTTTTAATACATGACTCTATTTCGGATCATCTACTTATTTACACAATTGTTCATATCAAAGTTATTGATACTTCTCCCTCTATCATGAGCTTGATGTTTTGTTGGAGTTTTATAGGAATCCAAGTGGTTTCATGTGTATGGACCCTTGTTCTAGAGCCATTAGAAAATTCAAGATGGATTTTTATAATGTGAGGTTGTTATTCATAGAGAAATTTCCAAGTATTTCCCTCGTTACTCATAAGAGTTTCCCTCTCCATGAAGTATTTGACAGTAGAATTTAAACCAAGATAGAAAATACCAACCTCAACACTAGTATGGATTATCTTATATGTTAAAGTAAAACTTAGTTTATAAATGTTAATTGGATATTAGACCTAGGCATAAATAAAATCACTTTAGACTTTATGTCATTTTGCACTTTTATGCTTTATTTCACTTTTGTGTTTCTTGGTCTATCCAACATTCATAATGTGGATGTTGGGATCGTATCCATATCACAATAATTAATTATCCAAAAGATAAATAAGTATAATCCATTTTGGAAATAATATGTAATGTATTTGATAATATGAAAATGATGATTACAAAAGAATAGGTGTGCCATATTTATATAACTCCTAAAGGCACTTAAGGTGACAATTCACGAAATAATGTGTCCTTTAGAATAATTAAATAATTAATTGTTATTTATATATAACATGTTTGTTATTATTTAATATTATGTATATTTTATTTGTTACATTGCCTTCCTCTTTAGAAATGCTTTGACCTCAAAGCATATTGTTGAAGAAGACTTGCGTCATGTACTACTTGTACTGTCGTATCTTTCTTTGTTGTGTTGTTGTTGATGATACATGCCGATATGAACTTCTAAGTGTTGAACAAAACTTTTGAAATGTAGACGGATCAACCCATCTTAATTCGATTTTTTGCAAAATGTTGCACTTCCACAATGAACTGATGTCATGAGAAATTTGATTGTACCGGTATTAGTATCTTTTGTTAGTTGTTCTTGACTTTTAAAATACCCGCTTTCATGGTTTGGATGTCGGTATGGAATTTTTATAATGTTATTTTCCTTCTTTATGTTTGTAGCGTCTTCTTGGTTTAACTTCCATGTATGCTTTTCTTCCACTGAAGCGACATCTTTGTAACCTGTGATTTGGCTTGGATCTGTAATTGAGTCTTTTTCCACAACTTGTCCTTTTATTCCTGAAGATTTTGATGTCTCATTCTGGATTTGCTCTAATTCGTTTTCTAACGGCTTATTATCATTCTGAATCTTCTTAATCATTTCTTCTTGCGACTTTCCATCATCTAAGGTGACGATTTTCTTCTTACTTTTCTAGTAATTTTCCTTCGATGTCTTCATTAGAGTGCCCTGTCTTCCGAATATTTTTCAATTTCTTGATTTTTGTAACTAAGATTTTATTATGGTTTCTTAGTCGAAATATTTCTTCCATATTGCTTGATAACGTTTTATTGATTTTTGTGATTTCTAACTTGTGTGTGTTTTTAATGTCATCATTTTTCTGCTGGAGCTTCTTTTATTTGTTGCTGATGTTGGTAGATTTCTGATTCTTGACATTCTAATTTTTCCTGGATTTGCATGATTTCCTTGTCCTTGTCCATAGGGAGTTTCTTCATATGTTTTACTTCTTCTAGATATTCATAGCTTCCATAAGGTGATTCTTCGTCTGCATTTTGCGATGCGGGGACCCTCACTGATGAGTCATGTACTGTTATTCTCTTTTTTCTCATGGAAGAAGGTCATGAATTTCTTTCTTGCATTGAAGGTGAATGTATCCAATGTTTCCATCCAGTCAGAACCTAGCGTTATGTCAGTAATACTGTCGTCTATAGCTACAACGGTGAAGCCTGAAGTAAGATTATAATTATCGATCTGTAAGTCTAATTTCTTTATTTGCTCTTCGTTCCTGTCATTCTTCGCTATGTCTGCTTCTGAAACTTGTACTTGATTAGCAAGATCAACATTGATAAAATTTTCTTTATTAGTGGGGCATATGGCAATGTTAACAGGACTTTTATAAAATTTGCCATTAACTTCTAGCATCACCATTGGTATTTTTGATGGAACATCAATAAAACCCTTTTTCCTTTAGTGGAATTTGCCTCTTCCATTCTGACTCTTTTTTCCAAAATAATTTTTGTTTAAAAATAATAAAACTATAATAATAATAACTATAATAGAAATAATAAATTTATTATTATATAGTTTTTCAATGCTTCCACTTTCAATATATTTTTTTCCTTCAATTAATTAAAAAAAACTCTCTTAAATAAGTGACTTAACTAACACTCTTTAATTGACTTTTAATATAATCACTTTCTTTTATAAACTCTTTCAAATAACTTTAAAAAAAAACCACTTTATAACTTTCGGAACACTTAAATCACTTTATCTTTTCCTAGTATATATCTTATAAAACTCCTTGTAATTTTAATATACTAAATAAATCATGTGTGATTTCATAAAACCATGTGTTGTTTCATAAAACCATATATATATATATATATATTTCTTTTCTTTAATTTCCCACCTTTCTTTTCTTCTTTTTTAATTATTTATTATCTTGGGGTAAATATCATTCTTTATTTTTTTACTTCTTTTCCTTTTCCCTTTTTATTGAATCTTTTTTCCTCTTTTTTTTTAACTTTCTTATTTTTCCTTTTTATTGATTGGGGATGATTGAATGCTCGATGTGGTCAAAGACCTTTTATCAGAGAAACTCCAAATTTAATGGCTAAAAGCCAAATCGAGGTCAAAGACTTAAATTCAAAGAAACTTCGATAATTTTGGCCACAAGCCGGAATCAACGCTCTGATACCAATGTTGTAATCGTATCCGAATCACAATAATTAATTATCCAAAATATAAATAGGTATAATCCCTTTTGGAAATAATATGTAATGTATTTGATAATATGAAAATGATGATTACAAAAGAATAGGTGTGCCATATTTATATAACTCTTAAACTTAAGGTGACCATTCGCGAAAGAAATCTGTCCCTTAGAATAATTAATAATTAATTGTTATATATATATAATATGTTTGTTATTATTTAATATTATGTATATTTTATTTGTTACAGTGGATTGACTTGACTTCGATGTAACCCTTTACAAGAAAGCTTTTGCTTCCTCATTTATGCAGTACAATACCGATAACTCTTTTGAGTTAGTTTCAGTTTCTTTATGTGTTCAATTTTCGTGATATGGTATCAGAGTTCAACTAGAGCCACGAAGTCTATGAGAATGTGAAGACATAGGGACTATTTTCGGTAGAGACAGATTGATGGATTACTAGTGTAGCACATCAAAGATCCAAAAGGGTTTTGTCGAAACCACGAACTATTTCATTTTTTAGTTTCGAAGCAAAGTATTTGTTTTTGGAAATTGTAAATTGTGGTTCCAACCATAAAAAAGGAAGAATTGTATCGATCGACCATGTGATCATACGATAATTATTGGTCACCAATTTCAACATCCACTCAACTGCTAGCTTTTGGACCACTATTCAACTCGTTTTTTGCAGGTTGCTCATACGATAAGGTACGAACATTTGATATCAAACTTGTACAGATCTTGTACGGAAGATGATCGAATCCATATAACTATCAGTCCATACGATTATGGAGTTGTACAACTGTACATATATGTATGTACAAACATCACATAAAACAATTTTTGATGAAGATTTATATTATAAGGCCAATTTGACAGTAGATTAGTGAAATTTCCCTAGTTTTTGTCCAATTTAGATAGTTTGAGAGAAAATTGGTTTTTTTCTTGATTGAATCGTTGCACAGATTTGCAAATCTAGACTAAACCTATTGAGAGCGAGGAGCAGGAGTGGGAAGCACAATTTTCAAAATCTTTCGGGAGCAGAGTGTTTTGGGAGCGTTTTTTATACAATATATATTTTAATATGTTTTGATGCATATATATTAAATAAAACATACATATTTCAAATTAGCCATAAAAAACATGAAAACATAGATCTAACCATTTAGTACACATATAACATCAATCGTCTAGTATCTATAACTTATAACATTGTCATCAAATGATCAATCATTAACCACATCAACCTCCAAGTTTCAACAGATAACATTTGCCATCAACAAACCCTTACAGATAACATCAACCATGAAATGAAACAAAGCATCATATTCATTACCAAAGAGTTGTAAGATGCAATCAACAATTCAAACTTCATATTTCAAAGCTAAAATTTAAACTATCATATAATGTTTACAAAATAGGCCATGATAAATATTAAATTCAAAGTACCATCTACTAAGATTTCCTCTTGCCACGAGTAACTTTCATTTTCTTTTCTCGTGATCTAGGAATAGGAGTAGGAGTAACCGTAAGCATTCGTGGAACACGAGCAGTAGATGCATGGCCCTCATGCAATGTTGGATGTTGTGAATCTAAAGAAAAAGCTCTTGCATCTAAAACCTGTTGGTGGTTGAGGGTGGCATCTCTGCTGTATGAAGTTGATCACCATCATGATCACCCAATAGTTTAGCCTCCAAGCACTCTAAAGCTATGGTTCCATCATCTAAATTAGCCTCCTCTGGATTATTGTCCCAAGTTACATATATTCTATCAGTCCCCCGTTTTCAGGGAGACATGGGGAGCATGGGGGACGCATCCCCATGGAACACTATTTGAGACCATACTAGCCAATGCCTCTCTTTCCTTCAAAAGGTGCATGAAGATGAGGTAGTAGCTAGCAAATTTGCTCTTTCCAAGATTAAGTATCTCCAACCTAGAGTGATTTTGAAAAATGTGGTGGGCTATGCTCAGTGCTTGGTAATAACTTTTATCATTTTCTTTCCTCTCTTGTACAATGCGTCAATCCATCTATAACTGGGGTCCTTGGTAATTTTTTTTTATCATTTTCTTCCCTCTCTTGTACAATGCATCAATCCATCTATAATTGGGGTCCTTCATCTTAATAATATCATGCATCAAAAGGTTCAATGTGTGAACCAAATATCCTAACCAAAATATGCTAGGGTACATATCCTCAATGATTGCTCCTGCTGCCTTACAATTAACATCATTATCAATGATGATTTGAATGACATTGTATGTCCCAATATCTTGAATAGTTTTAATTAAAGGTTTTGCAATATTAATACCAGTCTTGTAGCAATGTGAGTAGTCATTCGTTGAAAGGAAGATGTACCGCACCACTAGCAAACACACCAATAATATTTATCAATGGCATACCTTTGACATTTGTCCAACAATTATATACAATGGATACCTCATAGTTGGTCCAATCATTTGTAAACTTTCCAAGAGCATTATGGATTTTGGCTCTTTCCCTGTCAAGTGCCACGATTCTAGCTTTGTCGACATACATGCAGATCCTGTATCCTTTAGGGGCACCATTGATGGCTTGTACCATTTCATGCCAATAGAGTAAGCAAAGAAAATTGAATGGTACACCATAGGCATGGAGAAATCTGTAAATTTCTAAATCCATGTTATCCCTGCAACCTTGGTTAAGGAAATATGATATTGTTCTACACATAGGTGAGAATCCACTACCATGGGGGAATGGGGATTGACTACCAAACATTCTATGTGAGCCTAAGTCCTCAGATTCAACGCTTGATTTTTTCAATTTGTTTTGTGTGGACTCCTCTTCCTTCTTGTATTTTTTTCTCTCTTTCCATGGCACTTTGTGATAGGTTTTGACTCCAATAGTCTTACCTTCATCCCATGGCATAATCCCACATAGATGTTTTTTCACACGAGTATATGAACTTGTGTAAGTTTTAATACAATGGGGGCATATAAACTTTGTGGTTCCACCCCTTTTCCCTCCCCTAATCCTTGTCACATACTTCTACAAAGATGTTGAATTGTCTGTGTTTTTGTTCCTCATCATTGTCAGTTTCATTATCATCACCCCTTCCATTTCTTCCTCCTCTCCACAGTATGTGTCACTCCCTCCTCCTTCCTCCTCTCCACATTATGTGTCACTCCCTCCTCCTGCCTCCTCATCATTGGTATTTTGGCTTCCCAACACCATCATCATAATAAGAAATGGAACCAAAAGGAAAAACCACACACCCATCATGCTTGTTGACACTTAAGATGAGAATAACTTGCTTCCTGTAATAGAATGATGGAGAAGGAGAAATGGGAAAGGGTGGGAGAAGAGAACATTCAAGATTTAAAATTTTAATAGTGGAAAAAATTAAAAAAAAACAAAGAGTGGGATTTAGAGCCTACCTCTTTAGCTCCCCAATGGTGGTTGAATGTATCTATGGAAGCCTTCAATCTCCCTTTCAAGCTCTCCAAAATTTGCTCACAAACAACTAGCAAACCCACTCCAAACCCTAGCAAAGAGGAGTGAAATGAGAAATAGAATGAGTGCAAATGGAGTGAATGAGTGTTTTAATCCCCTAAAAGAACCCTAGCCATGCCTAAACGATCAATTGGAACAATTTCTTTGTTCCAAATAGAAAAGGAGAAAAAAGCACCCCAACTGGTGGAATTGCTCAGGGAGTGCCGGGGGAGCGAAATTTTCTCTCGGGAGCAACCCAGGAGCGATGTTTCCTCATCACTCTCAAAAAAGGTAGGAAGCGTTTTTTTTAGGAAGCATGCTCCCTAAAATCACTCCCAAAACGGAGCGATTCTTGTTCACTCCTTATGGGAGCACACTTCAATTGTTGATTCTAGTTTTCAATATATCCACAAAAATATTAACTGTTTTGGTACTGGTTTGTACTAGATCATATTATTTTTTACTTGTTTGAGAGCAAATGTGTCAAGATTTGTGTGTTTCTCAGTTGTTGGAGAGAATATCAATGCTCTATTGGACTGATTTTGAGGATATTTGTAAATCTATGTTTTTGCACTGTTTGTGGGCAAATTTATCAAAAATCTATGCTTTTTAGCAATACATGATTATTACATGGGTTTAGAGCCAGTATCCAAGTGCTCATACAAGTATTTTTCAGCATTTGACTCTATTTGACAAATTTTTTCTACATTAGTGACTTATATCTATATGACATCTTTACCCAACATCATGTTGGAAGCTAGCTAGAGGTTCTCTGGTAAGAACTACAATATGTGGAAGAAACATATGGTGGCCATTTTTTAGTATAGGTGTTATCCTAATATTGTCCTAGGTAAAGATACTCACCCCTCAGTGGTGGGTAGATACTAGGACACGTTTAATGAGTGAGATAGAGAAGCAGTGATGTTACTTAAGTTGTCAATTATAGATGCTATGCTTCTTGAAGTCTAGGCAAGGAATACTTCTGTAGTGATTTGGAAGCATTTGAAAGGTATGCATGAGACTTCATAGAAAGGTAGAGCCTTCTTCTTTAAGAACATGTTGTTCTCGATTACAATGGATGAGAGTGCCTCATTACAAGAACACTTACTCAAGATCAAGGATATCCAAAAACAACTAGATGCCATCGCATGGAAGATGGAAGAAGAGGATACGGTGGTAATTACGTTGAAAATATTACCACGTGCTTATAAGCACTTTATTGAGACCTTGAACATCATGTTTACAAGTGTTGAACTAAAGTTTGATGAGCTTTGCAATAATCTCTTACAACAGGACATATGAAAGAAATAGTTTGGAAGCAGCAGTGAGACAAAGGGTTTAGAATATACATTTGTTTCCAATTTCAAGGGAAAATGTAAATAGGCAAAAAAATAAAAGTTAGGGTAGTGGAGAAGATGCCACAAGGAGTTAGAAGAATATTACTTGTTAATACTATGGCAAGGCATGCCATATGAAAAAGTTCTACAAAAAGAGGTTGATTGAACAAAAAACCAACTAGGAGGGCCTTAGCAGAAGGCTCATGTCATAGAACATATAGAGGAGGATTCAACCTTCTATGCATTCATGGCCAAGAAACCAATAAAAAATAATAGGCCATCTATTTGGTACATTGACTCAAATGCATCAAGCCATTTCACCAATAGATAGGACTGGTTCAAGGAATACATTGTGAATTCCTCTAAAGATTCAGTGATCTTCGATGGTGGGGAAGAGTATATAGTTGTTGGCAAAGGAAATGCGTATATAGTTGTTGGTATATTACTACTTTATGATTCTGATCACATCACTTGTCAAATTTTTCACATGTGTTGAGCTTGCAAAATTTCATGGCTAGAAAGTTGGATGGGCATGAGGTACACTTGTGTTTTTGCTTAGAGATGGTGCTTCTTCATGGTTGAGTGGTGGCGTTGGTGGTTGATTGCCTTGGTTGTAGGTGACTTGGTGGTGATGAATGGTCATGGTTGCATTTGGCTAGACCAACATGGTTGGTGATGATGCTTTGGAAACGATATCATTTATATTGGCATCATTTTCAAATAGTATTTCTCCTTGCAAATCTCACTCTAATTCCCAAAGGGGTTGGACAATAATGAGTAATGAAAGATTAAATAATGATGTGGCATAGAATTGCTAAAAAAAAAATGCGGTTTATTGTGAGCCATTGATAAATATGTTGATGCTATATTTTATAATGTAGATAAGGCCACTCCTTTGCATCACGATACAACTCGAAGTCTTTGTGGGTGTATACCATGGCGGCAACATATATATGAGGAGGAAATTAGAAGGGGCCGCCCCTTATTTCTTTTGTAAGCTCAAATATTATAATTATTCGAGGGCTGGATTACTCGTGTTAGGCTTCTATGAAATATGGGGCCAAACAAATCGCATATGGGTGACGTCACACATGGAGGGGGCAACTTTATGTGGGGTCGTTCTCCTTTCATGACCGCTAATGAGGCACTTATGTGGATGAATTAAACATTTATATGGGCTGTGTCACCCTCATGCATTCAAGGATCTTGGTCAAAGCTTGATACAATGCTTGCACATTGGGTAAATATTGTAGTTGAAGCCGTGGAGCTGTTTGTTATAGTCCAGAACGTTATGCCATATGGAGCCAGCCGACACCTTGATTGCACTGCTTGTGTTTAGCGTTGTCTCACATGGAGACGCCTTTCTTCACTTATTTTGACAAATCGTATGGGATCGGTCGGCCCAATCCTTAGCACATGTTATTATTTTTTTGGTGTTGCCAGCGTGGAGATGAGGTGTATGAGGGGCTTCACATTGAAATTAATAATTTTTTTATGGGGCTTCAGAGTGAAATGTTGTGAGATGAGTTTGATGTGGGCAAGACCTTTTTATTATGGAGCAATTTCTAAAGGATTGTTAGTGCTTCGTGACATGCTCAACCATTGAGTTATTTAACACAACCAACTCAGTATTTTATTATTGTTTGATTTGTCATAAGAGCTGGTTTTGTTTTATTTGTTTTCTTCCAAAAACGACTTTATGTTTTTATTAGATTAGTGGTTTAGCAAATAGTAGATTTAGAAGAACAAATAATATGTATTGTTGAGAAAATAGATTTGAAACTAAGGAGGATGGTTTTAAGAGAGAATCTTTATTCTTGTGAATACATTTGGTGCTAATTCACAATTTGGTGTTAGTAGAGATTATTGGAGTTAATACAATTAGTGTCTTAGATACTAAAGTTTTTTTTTTCCTACATTTCATGTCATCTATATTGAGGTTGTTCTCATTGATAATGAATCCTTGTGTAATAACAATGTCACTATAATCATTAGATTAAGCTCTCTAGCCTTTTAGTATGAAGGTTGGACTACATATCATTTAGTATGAAGGTTGGACTACACATCATGTATGTGCGTATATCTCCCCTTTTCATTGCAACTATATCCATTGTAACTCATCATCATTGTACTCAGCGAAAATTGGATTCTTACTGAAAAATTCACTATCAAATGGCTGCGTTGTTGATTCCTCAACCTGCTGTTCAAAACTTATCTCTTCTTCTAATGGGTGCTCTATTTCTATCCTTATAAGGGCAGCTTTATTGTTAGTATGAGGCTCAAAATCATATACCAACTCCTCGAGATTCTCCTCTTTTTCCAACACTTAGTCTGTATATGTTGTAAGAAAAGTTTCATCACTCCAAATATCTTGAAGAGAAGAATATCGGATTCTACTCTTTTTCCAACACTTAGTCTGTATGTGTTGTAAGAAAAGTTTCATCACTCCAAATATCTTGAAGAGAAGAATATTGGATTTCCTGATATCTACAGCATTTTCTAAACTTTGATGCTCATGATCTCCAAATTCATAGTCATTGTATAATATTTCCTTTGAGATATGATTAAGAAGAAACGATAATAACAAGCCAGAACTACTTCACTGATTGTTTCTTGATTCTGACACATCGTTGTTAGACTTCTAAAACATAATTCTTAAGGTAGCCAAGAGCCCTTCATTTTTTTTGGAAAATGCTCTAGAATCTAGATATCTCCTACATTTCTTAAAACTTTACAAGGCAGTTAAGATTCTTGATAATTACTAGAAATAGAGGCAGTAACCTGTCCATCGAAAAATTGGTTCTGATCTGTTGCCGTAGGAGATGATACTATACTCTCTTGAAAATCTTCTTTGTGCATCCTCATGATTAGTAACCTGTTCAAAATCTTCAACAATAACAACTTTTTTATCATCCGTATTACAGTAACAATTTTGTTCTTCAATTTCTTTAATGGAGCAGTCGTCAAAAAGAAACTCCGATGGATAAAATATCTTGCAATGTGTTAAATCTAGAGTGAATATTCTGTAAAGACGAAATGCAAGCAGCTGTCAAACCTCTGAACCATTGTCTTGCACCTCTCTCAAGAGATAACATGAACAACTTCATCGAAACATCTTCATGAGCGATTTCAAGTTGATTGATATAAGCATGGAAGTCTTACAAATGCTGCTTAGGGTTATCATCTTCATCTCCCCAAAACTCAGGAAGGCAATCCTCCCATTCTTTCCGGTTAGGCATAAGATTAGGAGAATCAGCTACATCAGAAAAATCAAACGGAGCATACCTAGCAGCTACCTAGTGATTCGCCATAGAGTCGAGGTGGAATCACCACAATTGGAGCATACCTAGCAGCTACCTAGTGATTCGCCATAGAGTCGAGGTGGAATCACCAAATTGTGGAGTCTCTAGATGAGATATTTTGCCTCAAGAGTTGCTACTTGCTCAGCATAAATAGCAGATGCATTTGCAATAGTGGAAATAGGGCTTCATTCACCTTAGTAGAGTTGCCAAATACTTTCCAACAGGATGGAAATCTTGCAATAAAACCAACCAGAGCTGCTGGATTCAATTAGACAGTGGAGTCACATTAAGACAGTGGAGTCACATTAAGATTTGTTGTTGTATGCCTTGACGAGCCCTGTAAAACACAAAACCTCGTTTTAGATATCACACTTGAGGGGAATAGGATGGGAGGAAGCACAAGTCTTGGGCATACCGTGTGGGATGCACCTTTCCATACCACTTTATGCCATCGAACTAGTCCTCGGGCAAAAGGAAGAACCCTAGCTTGGTAGGGCTGAAGGATCCTAGTCTATTACCCTAGGAAAGCCCTTTCTATTTATTTGTTCAACTCTGTTGACTAGGTTTAAAGCAAGGGTCTGTGGTGCAAGAGGTTGACCCTTACCGTTGGAGATAGCTTTGATTGTTATTTTTAAAGGTGGGGGCCTCATATAGTGTAGACCACATATGCTCAACCAAACAATACTTCTGGGGCACCTTAATCATAGTTCCATAACTTGCAAGACAAATTTAATGTTACAAACATGTTTTTACAGAAGAGAGCTAACTATATATTTCATCTAAAAAATGCTTGCAATAGACAAAAATTCAAGTAGGCAAGATGAACATAAATCCATTGATTCATTCAACAAAATGGAAGATAAAGAATGGAAAGAAATCTGCATAACTTACTTGGAAATTTCATTACTTAGTCTAGTGGCGAATCTGCCTCGGTCTTGATTTACACATTAAAATGAACAACAGTTCTTTTGATTACAATAGGATACACCAAAAGGGACCCTTTGATCTTGGTCCTAGGCCAATTGTTCTCCTTCCCACAAGATGGAGCTTTAAAGAATGCCTACAACAGGGAAAAAATGAGAATGAGAAAAGAAATGACACAAATGTTGTGGATCCCATTACATAGAGCTCAGAGAAATTTTGGTATCCTAACCCTATACAATTCGTTGCCCCCCCTTTTTTTTGTTCTGCGACTAGTTCCTCTTTTATAGCCTCTAATTTTCTGGCGTGCTCGATACTCCGCACTATTAAGGCAGAGCTCTCATTACGTGTTCACCCAACTAAAAGTCAGTTTGTTGTCCCTGTCCTCCATAACTTCTAATTGCTTATGATCTCCCCTTGATACACATCATTGATTCTTAGGCTTTTTGGCAACCCTTTGTTTTGGGGAAAGGAGGCTGGGAATGCTTGATCTATTATGCTCTCTTCAAGACCTCTTGGGCCTCTTCGATAACCCTCTTGTCGTTTATGGCATAGTCCCCATAGCCACTGGAAAGGGCAGTTTACCCTTCTCCTTTGATTTCAAGAACTAGAGCCCATACACCTTTGCCATTCGGTATTTCATCCAATTGGTATAAGGTTGACGACGTGCTGCGGTTGGTTGGCTTTTGCTCAAGCGGTTTTCCGAGTGAAATGGTCACTCTAGCGACCTGGGGGGGCTTAAATACAATATAAGAGGCTCGATTGATCGTGCTTGACGATATAAACCGGAAAAAGAATGACGTCGACGTCCTTTTGTCTGAGTTGGAGGAACACGTGTCCAATTATTGGTCATTGGATGGCTAACTGTGTTTGGTCTACCCACGCATTGCATCGTTGGAAAGTGAGCTATTGCTTCCAACTGAGGTGGCAGGGCGGATCCTTGAGGAATCTCCTTTATTCCTCACACGTGAGCAAGGCGGTTGGCCCCCCTGCGCGAAAGGCTGTGATTAGCTGGTCCATCCTTCCAACTTTGATCTCGGCCGTTGGCGGGGAAAGTAGTTATGTTGGGCTCGATCGATTAACCTTTGCGCAAACAGCCATGATGATGAGATGGGGATTGCACACGACAAATCTCTAATCGTTCGTGAGGGACCACCCTCAATTACCTCCTGCACATGTAGTTTTGCGTGAATGGTTGAGATTAACTCATGGAGAGTTGCACGATGAATCCATACCTTTCACGGGGGAACCCTTGTTGTTACTGCCCGATCATGTATATTTGCGTGACTGGCTCTGATTAAACATCAAGAGTTGCACAATGAATTTATACCATTCACAGGGGACTCCTGCCTACTACCCATTGAGCATGTGCCAATGCATGAACGGTGATGATTTGGAAGATGAAGCTAGCTTGATGCATCTAATAAGCCATTCGCGGGGATCCTGTCCTTTTATGTCTTACTCCTGTTGTTCTTTAACTAGGCCAGCTCGGGTGAACTTGTTCCTCCTTTCTCTGTGAGGGTGTTGGCCTTTGGTAATCTGATTGAGGGTGACAGGTATGTTCAAGGGAACAACAGGTTTAACTGTAAGTTCTGTGTTATCACCAATCATGTTATGCTTAATAATATACACAATTCTAGAAGCAGAAAGACAATTTTAATTGATAAATTGGGATCTAGAGCAGTGAGGACTATTACTATTATCACATTGTGGTATGAAAAGGAGCTAACTTCCAGCTAATCCATAAACAAATTAGAGTGCAGGGAACTGAAATATCCTGTAAAAATGCAGCACCAACCAAGTGGAGCGTTTGTGTGATTCCTTGGTGGTTAACAAAGGATGCAAGCTAGGCAAGATATCTTACCATCATAATGCACTCAACATGGTAAAGGCTTGGTGGCATTCCTAATTAGTTAACAAGCATTGATAGATGGATTGCATTGTATACCATCTCCAACTTAATGTGGTTGTTATAGAATCTTATGTTCACAACCAATTGTTATTATATCTTAAACGATATGATTGGCATAAAATGGATTACTTCACATCTCATTATATTCATAGAAATGCGATGCTCATCATTCCTTTAGCTTTTTTCTGGCAATCAATCGAGGAAAGGTGAAAGGGGCTAAATGAAAAATGAATGTCCCAATCTTCTAATCCAAGCTGACCCCTATCAAGGAATTATATGACAAAAATGGACAGATATTGTTGTTTCCTACGTTAGAAATACTTCTTGCGTTAGAAATACTTCATATTCAAGAGTCCATATACCCTGCTGAACATGACCTTAACCCCATGCACTTTTGTTGAAGTATTTATTAGATTCACCTTTTCCTTCTTTTTCTTCTCATTCCTACATGAGCTCTTGGAGATGCCATTCATTCTTATCCAAGTATTCTGTTGTATTGATCCTCAACTTCATCTGCCTCTGACCAAAACTGACATATCTCTGAATTTGACTGCATTGGAAAGAATGTAAATTGATTTTTGAAAAAAAAAAAGTCTTTCCGAATAATATCACGTCTTACTGATACTTTGGGTGGGAACTTGAAACAGTTTGTGCAACTTATAAATAATATTAACGATAGGAAAATTAATCTTTGCAAGCATGCAAGCCTCGTTTTACTGTCACGGTGTTGCTTGAATGATATGTAATATGTATCCATGGATTTTAACCGAAGAAGGTAATCTCTACTTTGATTTGTGTCTCTATTGGCTGTTTGATATGAGTTGATTTTCATGTTGGAGTTTGGCCCTATGTTTCTGTTTCCAATAAAATCTATTTGATAATTATTTTGCTCCCTGTATTTGCAAGATGTCACCATTATAGCTTAACATGTTTAAATTACATTTGCAGGACCACATGGCAGAGACCTACCAGCAGAAAGATGAGACTGAAATGAAACAATATACTATTCATGTTGGTGAAGAACAAGGTTCAAAATCAGGTGAAATTCCTTCAAATAAAATAGAGATGCAAAAGAATATTCCAGAAAACACACAAGCAATTCCGGAAGAAAAGGCTCCGCAACTCGGAAAGCATGCGGAAGACAATGTAAAGGATGAGAAAACATCTGAAAAGAAAGGTACTGAAACTGAAGAGAAGAAAGAAATAATGGATAAAGGGAGTAAAGACACTAAAAAGGAAGAAACCAAAAAGGACAAAGGAAAGAAAGATAGCAGCAAAGAGCATAACAAGGATAAAGAAAAGAAGAAGGATAAAGACATAGAGGAAAAGGGTGGAAAGAAAGATGAAGATAAGAACAAGGATAAGAAGAAACATACAGATGTGAAAGAGAAACATAAAGATGAAAAGAAAGATAATGAAGAGGGCCAAGAAAAGGAGAAAGACAAGAAAGAGAACAAGGATAAGAAAAAGGATGACAAGGACAAGAAGCATGATCCGGAAAAGAAGAAAGAAAAGGGGAAGGATAAGAAGGATGATGAAAACAAGCAACATGATCAGGAGAAAAAAAGCAAGGCAAAGGACATTGACAAGGATGATGAGGAAGATAATGGCAAGCACCATGAAAAAAAGGATAAAGGTAAGGATGATAAGGAACACAAGGAAAAGGGTCAGGATCACAAAAAGAAGAAGGAAAATGACAAAGATAAAAAGAAAGGCCATGATAAGGGTGAGGTCCAAGAAAAGAAGAAAGATAAGATTAAGGACAAAGAGAAGGTCAAAGGGTGATGGTAAGGAGATAGAATAATGACAAGGACAAGGAGGAAGATGGAGACAACACCAGGAAGTTCATACACGAGTAGGAGATAAAATGGAGCCAGGGTTACAGGGGAGTGATCTTTTGAAAGTAAACAATGAATCTCCCATTCAAGACAACCGTTGCATGCTTTACTGAATATGTTTGTAAATATAATAAAGTTTGAGTATATGGTTAATAGACTAATGTCAGTGTTACTGACTCTTGAAATATTGAGATGTTCATTCTCATTAGAATAGCAGTTAAAGTTGAATCATGCTGGAACTACTGAAGTATAGAATAAAAAATAGTTTCTTAACCCCTTGCACCAAGTAATGATTAAGAATGTTCATCGGTGAACCCATTTTATGGCTTGTTTGTTGGTTCTTGCTTTAGTTCTCATCATTCTAACGCGGAGTTCCATCTTGAGTATGCATTATTTTTTGCTATTTCTTATCAATAGTTTGTGTGCGAGATTGAATTATGCAAAGCAATGTGATATTAAGGTATCATATATGGCCTCAATGATCACCTTGTATGGCATAATAGTCTCCTGTGAAGACTTGAATACTATATGTTTTGAATGCTATATTACATGTGCTTGATTGAACTGAAATGCATTGTTGCTGTCTTTGATACATGATGAATGGTAAGCTAACAAGGTTTGAGAAACTTTGAATATCAAACTTTGCCTATTTTAAAATGTATATACAACTGCAGAAATTGCAAAAGAAAATGTTATTGAGGAATCATATATGGCCTCAATGACCACCTTGTACATAGTTGTCTCATGTGAAGACTTGAATGCTATATTACACGTGTTTGATTGAGCTGCCATGTATTATTGCTGTCATTGATACATGATGCATGGTAAGTTTACATGTCTGAGAAACTTTGAATATCAAATTTTGCCTATTTTAGCATGTATATACAACTGCAGAAATGATTAAATACAATCTTTTAATATACATGCCATTGAAGCTTTCTTTTCGTAATCTTCTCTCCGATGTCAAAATTTTCGAGGGTCTGAAGTTAACATCCTTACATATTATTAATAGAATTAATTGAATAGGGAAAATAATACATACATATGAAGTGAGATTGCAGAACTATCAAACAACATCCCATCCATAACAGGTCTGCTTGCCCTGGGGTTTTGGCATCCACAGATCGATCCATGGCAGCATTCTAGGAGATTTAAACTATATTTAACTTGCTGGATGTCGGTGGGGGTTGACGGTAATGGTGCATTTTGTTACATGTTCAGTGGACTTACATACAAATTGAAACCTATCTTTTCGTAGAAAGATTTGGCATCAAATTCACATTTGACAAGGCTGAAGTTGCCATATTTTGGTATATTGGCATTCTCTAAGTTTCTCACTTTCCTTGACCAAACGTATAACTTATCATTCCAGACGAGTTTTGGACCATCGTATAACTTATCATTCCATTCCAGACGAGTTTTGGACCATCGTATAACTGTGCAAAGTGACATGAAAATTGAAATATAAAGTCATGCAAATTGATTAATCTTTTTTATGGTACTGGAAATTTTGTAGCAGGTCTTCATTGCTATCTTCACTGGCAACAAAACGTTAGCATAGGTTCTCTATGTAACTCGCACTTTCAAACTCACCATCAGCCAATCAGCCACTGTAGAGTACTTTTTTTCATAGAAAAAAACTTTATATTCAAAAGGGATGAAATATACATTTTTCAAGTCCAAAAGATATGACTTCTGGTGCTTAAAGGCACGCTACAGCCTGTCATTCTTTCCAAAGCCTTTCAGTCATACTAACTGTCTTACATAATCTAGTAGGTCTGCACATTACATCATATACATTCAAAATACAATCAAAATGTAAAAAAGCATTCCATATCACTATCTAGAAATGAAACTCCATTGATTATATCTCCTCGTTATCGAATAACTCATATGAGCCGCTCCTACTGGAAGAGATAATGTCTCCTTGGATAGCAAGTCCACTTTTGTATTAAGTTCTCTGTAAATATGGTTGAACGACACGACAGCCATTCATAGGATTGAAGTGCACTTGAGATATCCCGAAGCAGAGGTTCTAGTCTAACATCCGAAACAGATGCCTTGTGAAGAGCCCAGTCAATTACCAGCTTTGAGTCCATTATCTGAAGCTTTGGTGGCAACCTCCAGCAAAGTACGAAGAGCTATGAATTCTGCTTTATTAAGCTTTGGTGGCAACCTCCAGCAAAGTACAAAGAGTTATGAATTCTACTTTATTATCTGTTCCCCTCCTGAGAGCATAGTGAACTTGAATATACTGATTTTGCTTTAAATATAGAACAACCCAACCCTACAGAGTGGAAGCTGGAAGCTGTTCTTGACCTCCATCAAAGAAGCCCCAAGGAATTCCAAAGTTCAACGCAGGTATGCAAGGAATTCCAAAATCCAAGGAAATCCTTGGATTTTTAATTTTCAAATATGTAGACAGGTTTAGAATGAAGCCAGTCGTTACTTCACGAGGAATGTCTTTGTTTTTTAAAATGCTTGAATTGCGAGCGCACTAGATACTAGAAACCAACAAGCTTGGCATTCCTTTGAATCTCTTTACTGCCTTGTTCCAATCCTTCAAACAATCCTTTGAGGAGGTTTTGTTCCAAGAAGACGTGGGATTTAGCTCCCTCTATACGATCTTTACAACCTGGGCTGCATACACACATTCAGTGAAAATATGAAGGAAGATTCCTCATGACATTTTGTTAGAAACGGGTGACAACCGGCTATGACGGTAACTATGTAACTGACTAACCAAATATGCACCAAATATGCAGTTATTAGTAACCGTGTAGGAAATGTATATATTTCTTGTATTCTTGTAAAGAAGATATTGGAGAGTTGAGAGTTGTTGTATTCTTCAGTTGTTGAATAATAAGAAGACCGATACCATTGCTCCGTGGATGTTTCCCTAAGAGAGGGTTTTACCACGTAAATCTCTGTGTATATCTCATGTGTGTATTTATTTGTTTTCTTGTTTTATTTACTTCTGCTGCATATTGTGTTCTGTGGCTATTAGATCCAACAAGTGGTATCAGAGCTTGGTAGAAAGCCACAGAGAACGAGAAGCTGAATGATCATTGTTTCGAGAAATTTAAATTCGTTTTACGGGTCAAGAGTTACCGGAGGAGAGAAGCTTGAAGCCTGAAGAGAAGGGGCGGTAATCTTCAACTACCGTGGGTCCATTGCTTAGTAAAGCGCGGTAGTATTGAGGCACACTTACGAAATCCAGAAAGTCGGAATTGCTGCGGCACTGAACCATCGAGGAGCGCGGAATTAACTTGCACGCATAGAGGCAAAGAAGAGCAGAGCACAAAGGCTCGCTCTCGTACACAAAGGAATGGTCAAACCAATTCAATTAACTATTGAAATGAGATTACAATATATAGATGTAAATAGTCACAACAAACCAAACCATAGATCCATAAGATGTGGATCTCAAACCTCTACATGCTAAATATAAGAAGTACACATCAACCCAATCTCAATCAACCTGCCTATCATTTCTACATTATTCCAACATACCCCCTTAATGTAGAAATGGATTTTCTACAACACCTAATTTCTGCCTAAGGATCTCAAAGTGAATCCTGCCAATAGGTTTCGTAAATATATCAGCGACATTATCACTTGTGTTACAATACATAAGTTTAATTTTCTTAGCTTCAATCTTTTCTCTAACAAAGTGATGTTGCAGCTCAATGTGTTTTGTCCTTGCATGATAAACTGGGTTGTGTGTCAGCTTGACTGCACTTTGATTGTCACAATGTACTTTTGTGGGTTCTCTTTGCTTTTCTCCAACATCTTCAAGAATCCTCCTCAACCAGACAGCTTCACATGTAGCACTGGACATAGTTTTATATTCAGCTTCTGTGGATGATAGAGAAACAATTGGTTGTTTCTTGCTGTTCCATGATACGACCCCGGATCCAATGTTGAATGCATATCCTGTAGTAGACCTTTTGTCATCAACGTTTCCTGCCCAATCAGAGTCATAAAATCCTGCCAATTGAACAACAAACTTATTAGTATATAAAAGACCAAAGTTCATTGTCCCTTTCAGATATCTAAGGACCTTTTTTTGCAGCCTTCCAATGGCTTTCATTTGGCTTAGCCATGAATTGACTAAGAATAATGACTGCATATGATATATCTGGCCTTGTCGTAGTGAGATAATTCAGACTTCCCACCAACTGTTGATACAAAGAACCATCTGCAGCTTTTGTTCCATCTTGACTGCACGGCTTCACATTCTGTTCTAAAGGAATTACTGATTCTTTGCAATCACTCATATTGAATCTGTTCAATATTTCCTTCACATACTTACTTTGAGTGATCATAGTTTTACCAGATTCTTTCCATACTTCAAGTCCCAAACAATAGTGAAGTTCACCAAGGTCTTTCATTTCAAATTCCTGTGACAACTGATTCTTGATTTCTGTAATCAATTTACATGCATTTCTTGTAATGATGAGATCATCAACATATAAAGATACTAAGCAAACATTTCCTTCCTTATCTTTCTTCACATAAAGGTTAGGATCACTTTGGCTTTTCACAAAACCTTTATGATTAAAGAAGGTATCAATTTTTATATACCATAACCTAGGGCCCTGTTTCAATCCATAGATAGCTTTCTTTAACTTACATACAAGATGCTCCTGTCCTTTTTGTACAAAGCCTTCAGGCTGAACTAGGTACACTTCTTCTTTTAGTTCACCATTTAAGAAAGCAGATTTTACATCTAATTGATGGATTTTCCAATTATGTGCTGTAGCTAATGCAACCAGAATTCTAATTGTGTTTAGTTTTGCTACTGGTGCAAAAGTTTCTTCAAAGTCAATTCCCTCCTGTTGAGCATAACCTTTTGCAACTAGTCTTGCTTTAAATCTTTCTATGCTACCATATGATTTAAGCTTATATTTAAACAACCATTTACAGCCTATGGATGTCTTATCCTCTGGTAACTCAGTTATTTCCCAAGTCTGATTTTTCATAATTGAGTTATATTCTTCATTCATTGCTTCAACCCATTCTGCTGTATCTTTGGCTTGCTTGTAATTCATTGGTTCACTGATATTCATTAAATTAGACATTAGAACATAGTCATTGTACCTTGGAGGGAGACGAGTATGTCTTGTTGACCTTCTTAGCATTAGATTACCTGAATAGGTTCCATCCATAATTCTTTTGCTTTCTGTTGTCTCATCATCTGAATTGATAGAAGTGCTCATGTTGTCACTGCTGCTGCTGCTGCTTCTGCTACTCTGTTCCTGCTCTTTTTCTTGTGGCTGATCCACTTCCTGCTCCTGAACTATGGGATTTAATTTCACATATTCATTATTGTTAGTAGAAATATGTCCTTGGTCAAGTTTATCACTTGTATCTGTATGTTCATGGAACACTACATCTCTGCTTGCAATTAACTTATGAGAGCTAGGATGAAATAACTTATAAGCTTTATGATCATTGTAATATCCAACAAAGATACATTCAATTGATTTAGCATCTAGTTTCCTTCTATCATCTTTTGGTATATGTGCAAAAGCTTTACAACCAAAAATTCGTAGATGCTTAACTTCAGGTTTATATCCATAAAGAACCTCAAATGGTGTTTGCAGGTCTAATTTCTTTGTTGGTCTTCTATTTTTCAAATATACGGCTGTATTAACAGCTTCAACCCAAAAACCATTCGAAATCTTCTTACCTTGGAGTATGCTGCGAGCACATTCAACTAGTGTCCTGTTCTTTCTCTCAGCTACCCCGTTTTGCTGAGGGGTGTGTGATATTGTAAATTGTTGCTGGATTCCATTCTCCTTACAGTATTTCTTGAAAGCTCCAGACACGTATTCACCTCCACTGTCAGATCTGAGAATTTTAATGCATTTTCCTGTCTGCTTTTCGATCATCATTTTGAACTCCTTGAAATATTCGAAGACATCTCCTTTCCTTCTTATAAAATAGACCCATGTGTATCTAGATCTGTCATCAATAAATGTTAGAAAATATGATGCACCTCCTAAAGATTTAGTTTGCATAGGTCCACATACATCTGTATGGATTAATTCAAGCATATCAGTTTGTCTCTTCTCTTGATGTATTGGGAATGCATCTCGGTGCTGTTTTCCAAGTGCACAAGCACTACATTCTAAATGCACATTTTTTATTACAGGCAGACCCTCAACCATAGATTTATTCTGAAGCAGTATAAGATCATGATGATTAATGTGGCCATACCTTTGATGCCAGAGTTCCTCTGTGGTGATAATGGTGGATGCTAGTGCTAGATGACTGTCTTTGCACACATCCAGCTTATATAGTCTTCCAGATCTTGAACCTGTAGCAATAGTCTTGTAGTGGTCTCAAATGTCTTTGATATGACATTGGTACTTGCCAAATTCTACCTTTAGGCCATAATCAGTTATGGTTGAAACAGAGATAAGGTTCTTTTTAATACCAGGCACATACATAACATTATGTATCTGTTTCAATTCACCATTAGATAATTTCACCTTTACTATTCCATAACCTTGAACCTTGAGTGACCTATTATCACCTAAATAGATGTGAGTGTCATTAAGCTTTTCATTGTATTCATCGAACCATTCTCTCCTACAAGAAATATGTGCAGATGCACCTAAATCTATGAACCATGCATTCTTATCATCGGTCTCAGCAAACAGAGCATCCTTAGAAATAAATAATCTCAGATTTCTAAATCCATTAATTTCTAGAGTGTCTGTGTGTGCAAAATTCCCATTGTGATTTGCATTGTGACTTGCATTGTAGCTTCTTCCATTGTAGTAATAATTTCTATTGAGGTGTCCTGGTTTGTCCCAATAATGACCATCTACATTATTTCTAAAATCATCAGTCTGAGCCATACCTTTCTGTTTTGAGTGAAATTTGCCTCTGTCTCCATTCCACGATTTGCCTCTATCTCGGTTCCATGAGTTGCCTCTGTCTCCATTCTAGGGTTTGCCTCTATCTACGTTCCATGAGCTGCCTCTGTCTTCATTCCATGGTCTGCCCCATGGTTTGCCTCTGTGCATATATCGACCTCTTGCCATTAGTGCGAGATCTAAACCTTGAGCATCGAGTTCAAAAATTTTCATCCTTTCTTCTTCTTGAAGAAGAATACCTGTGAGTTCTACAAAATTTGGGGGTTTTTCTCTCGCTGCAAGTGCTGAAATAAACACTTTGAAATCTGGATGTAAACCTTTCAGGGCGATAGTTACTTGATCAGTACTATCTACTACTTCACCTATGGCTGCCAAGTTATCACTCAAATCTTTGATGCGAGAAATAAACTTACTTACCCCTTCATTTGCTTCCATCTTGATTGACAACAGTTTGGTTTTCAGAAACAAGATCCGATTTGCATCAGTTATTTCATATAGGCTTTTGAGCATATCCCATGTCTTTTTAGAAGTGTCACAGTTTCTGATGTGAGGGATGATCTTATCTTGCACAGACATTCACAGAGTCACCTTGGCTTTGGCTTCCCTCTTGTTCCAATCTGGAAGTAACGCAGGATCTGCGGGCTTCAACTCAGTGCCATTCACGATCGTCCAGCCACCGAATAATTCAAGAACAGTCTGCAACTTGAATTTCCAGTTGACATAGTTCTCTCCATTCAATTTGGAGGCCTCATTGATATATGTATCAGCCAACGGTTGTTGGGAGGCAGCGACCATTTCACCTAATCTTCACGTGGGCAGATATTACACAGGCAAGACGCAGCAAAACACCCTGATGGGCATCACCCCCGCGGTAGTCCCGGGCACGAAAAATGCGTTAAGTCCAGTACTGAGGTGCCGCGCCCTAGCAGTCTCGCAGCTCGCGGTAGTGCAGGGGTACTGCGCCCTAGAAGTCTTTCAGCCTGCGGTAGTGCAGTATTCCCGAAGGACCGTGCCCTAGTAGACTTGCAGATCGCGGTAGTGTAGCAGTACCATGTCCTAGTAGGCTCGAGGCTCGCGGTAGTCTGAGTTCATGGGTTCTTTTCCTTCCTGAGAGCAGCGACTTCCTCTTTGGGGGCTCCTCCGTGATCTTTGTCTCCTCAAGCTTCACGCTTCACCGGCACTCGACTGCTCACAATTTAGGTAGCGAACTCCTCTTTATATTCAACAAACCGTTGGATTCAACGGATTCACAATTCACCTCTGCAACAATTCGAATGGTGGCACAACACGGATAGCGTTTTCACTCTGGATGACAGTGACTTATTCCTTAGTTAGTGCACATCGATTCACACACTGGACTCTCCTTTGACAACTCAAATGAAAGCAGCAATACACTGTGACTCCTCTTCAGTGAATTCAGGCACACTAAGATAACAACAACAATGGGCAAATTTACTTCCTTGCAGGCCGCGAAGGGTGTCAATATAGATGGCTCCACATCCACACTGTTCTCACAGCTTTCACAGCCAAAAAAAAAAAATACAGCGATAGCTGGCTCCCACAACAGGCCACAATGGCTTTGATACCAAATTAACTTGCACGCATCGAGGCAAAGAAGAGCAGAGCACAAAGGCTCGCTCTTGTACACAAAGGAATGGTCAAACCAATTCAAAATGAGATTACAATATATAGATGTAGATAGTCACAACAAACCGAACCATAGATCCATAAGATGTGGATCTCAAACCTCTACATGCTAAATATAAGAAGTACACATCAACCCAATCCCAATCAACATGCCTATCATTTCTACATTATTCCAACACGCGGTACTGTTTTTTGTTTGAGGTAAAACGTGAAAAGTTATTTTGTTTGAGATTTCACGTGAAAGAAAATTGATGCCGAACATATATTACATATGTTGGTTTAATATAATTAAAGTGAAATGTATATGGCCGTGAATATTTGAAATGCTTTTGAGATATAAAGCATATGGTGGATGGGAGTTATAAGAAATACCTTATTTATAATATATTTTTTTAAAAAATATTAAAGTGGGAGGTATAAGGTATTTGTTATAATATTTAATTTGGGTCATTAATCTTTTTTTATCCATTATATATATTTTAAAAGGCTTGGAGTTTTAAGTTTTTTTATTCGGTTCCTTGAGAAAATGGCGAAAACGCAGAGTGTCAAATTTGAAATTGAGAAGTTCAATGGGAGCAATAATTTCGAGTTGTGGAAGGTCAAGATGCGGGATATGCTCGTGCAGCAAGGAGTGGGGAAGGCACTGGCAGGGAAGACAAAGAAACCCATGGATATTTCAGATGAAGACTGGAGCGAGATGGATGAAAGAGCTCTCAGTGCTATTCGTCTATGCTTGGCCGATGATGTTTTATTTAACATCGCGTCTGAAACTACAACAGCAAGTCTCTGGACAGAGTTGGAAAGTTTGTACATGACTAAATCCTTGACGAATAAAATCCTCCTGAAGCGGCAGTTGTTTACCTTGCGTCTGAAAGAAGGTACAAAAATTTCTGATCACTTGAATGCGTTCAATACTATTATTTGTCAGTTGGCTAGTATGGAAGATATTATTAAATCTGAAGACAAGGTGATTTTACTGTTGTGCTCTCTGCCTGAGTCATGGGCACATTTTGTAACCTCTATCAATTTGAGTTCTACTGAGTCTATTGCCTTCGATGATGTTGTGGGAGCCATACTTCATGAGGAAACTCGAAATAAATCTAGTCTTGAAACCTTGACTTCAGAAGTAATGATGGCCAGAGGAAGAACCAGTGAAAGAGGACAACATTCAAAGGGTACATCAAGGTCAAAGTCGAAGGGAAAAAAGAGTAAATTGAAGTGCTGGTACTGCAATAAAGCAGGACATCTTAAGAAAGATTGCTGGAAACGCAAGCGAGCTTCTAAGGAGGAGGACTCTACAAAGGAGGCAAACATAGCCGAGAATGATTCAAGTATGATCGATGAGGTATTATCTACATCTACTGTCTCACAATACCATTCTGACTGGTTAATTGATTCTGGAGCATCTCACCACATGTGTCTTCATAGAAATGGTATTCCCCATACCAATCTATAGATGACGGGGTAGTTTATATGGGAAAGAATGTTACATGTAAAACTGTTGGGGTAGGGAGTATCATAATTAAAATGTATGATGGGACTATTAGGACTCTAGCAGATGTGAGACATGTACCTGAACTATGGAAGAACTTGATATCAATGGGAGTTCTTGATGATGCTGGTTACAAGTTTATAGTTCAAGGTGGAGTTATGAAGGTATCGAAAGGTATCTTGGTTGTTATGAAGACAAACAGAGTTGGGAACCTGTATAGACTTGAAGGGAGGACGGAAGTCGATCACGCAACAGTAGCATCAGTTGGTGCAGCAGCAGACATCACTCGTCTATGGCATCAGCGGTTAGGTCATATCAGCGAAAGAGGTATGAAGGTACTTGCTGATCGAAAGTTGCTTCCTAGTTTAAAAACTGTAGATTTGAAGTTTTGTGAGCACTGTATTTATGGTAAACATGCTAGACAAAAATTTAAATCTGGAAAACACACTAGTAAAGGTATCCTAGACTACATACATTCTGATCTTTGGGGTCCATCTCCAAATTTTTTTTTATGGGGGATCATCATATTTTGTCAGTTTTATAGATGATTACTCAAGGAAAGTTTGGATTTATTTATTAAAAATAAACGCTGATGTTTTTGATATATTTAAGCAGTTTAGAGCTTTGGTTGAAAAGAGCACTGGCAGGTTCATTAAATGTCTTAGAACAGATAATGGAACCGAATTTACTTCGAAGGAGTTTGATAATTATTGTAAGAAAGATGGGATCGAGAGGCATAAGACCACTGTTTACACTCCGCAGCAGAATGGCGTTGCTGAACGCATGAACATGACTCTTCTTGAAAGAGCAAGGAGTATGCTCAGTAATGCGAAGTTGCAGCAGGAATTGTGGGGAGAGGCATTGCTTACAGCATGTTACCTGGTCAATCGATCACCATCAACAACAATTGACTGCAAAATTCCAGAAGAGGTATGGACAGGTCAATTATGTGATTATTCTAATCTTGGAGTATTTGGTTGTGAAGCCTATGCACTTATTCCGAAAAATCAGTGTTCCAAACTAGATCCTAAGTCAAGAAAATTGATCTTTGTTGGATATGGTGATGGTGTTAAGGGATATAGGTTGTGGAATCCTACTGTCCACAAAATCATCATAAACAGATATGTAAGATTTGATGAACTTTCTCTCACAAATGTAGATGTAAGTAATGATTTGAAACAAGCTTATGTACCACAGTTTCAGCAAATTCAGTTTGATACTCAGTCATTGGCGAGGGGGAATCATGAGGATGTCCAGGAAGAGGATATTCATGAGGACACTCCTCAGGAAGATGATGAGCAGACAGAAATAGAAGAAATACCACAACAAATTCTACGGAGATCTACACGGAACAGAACTTTTCCAAGGAGGTATGATGATTTCGAAACATCTATTGCTTTCATTTCTAATGAAGGAGAACCCGACAGTTATAAGGAAGCATTAGAAGTGTCTGACGGTGACAAATGGAAACATGCAATGAAAGAAGAAATGGATTCTTTGGCAAAGAACAAAACATGGGATCTTGTGGAACTTCTGGAGAGTAGGAAAGTGGTTGGCTGCAAATGGGTGTACAAATTGAAGAAAGAAGCTGATGAAGCTGTTCCGAAGTAGAAAGCAAGACTGGTTGCATAAGGGTTTTCTCAGAAAGCAGGAATTGATTTTCATGAGATTTTTTCACCAGTTGTAAAACTTGTTTCTATCAGAATTTTGTTAGCACTAGTTGCTTTATATGATTTGGAGTTAGAGCAGCTAGATGTAAAAACAACTTTCTTACATGGAGATTTAGATGAGGAAATTTTCATGGAACAACCAGAAGGGTTCGTTCAGAATCGCAACAAGAGGTTTGTTTGCAAGCTCAAAAAATCATTGTATGGCCTGAGGCAGTCTCCCAGGCAATGCTACAAGAAGTTTGATTATTTCATGGTGAGTCATAATTTTACCAGGAGTGAGCATGATCATTGTGTGTACTTTAAAAAGTTGGAAAATGACATGTTCGTTATTTTGGTATTGTATGTTGATGATATGCTTGTCGCAAGCAAGAGCATGTTTGAAATCAGCAGGTTAAAGGCTCAGTTGGCTAGGACGTTTGATATGAAGGATCTAAGAGCAACAAATCAGATCTTGGGCATGCAGATACATAGAGACATGAAAAATGGCAAGCTGTGGTTATCACAAAAGAAGTATGTGGAGAAAATACTTCAGAAATTTGGTATGGATAAGGTGAAACCTGCTAATATCCCTTTAGCTTCTCATTTCAAGCTTTCTTCAGGTTTAAGTCCTAAAAATGATGAAGAAAAGTAGTATATGTCTCGTGTACCATATTCTAATGCAGTAGGAAGTTTGATGTATGCTATGATAAGTACAAGACCGGATATTTCACATGCAGTTGGTGTTGTCAGTAGATACATGGCAAATCCGGGAAAAGAGCATTGAGTAGCAGTGAAATGGGTGCTTCAGTATCTTAAGGCACAAGTGACTATTGTATCACTTTTGATGGTTGCAATGATAAAGTCTATGGTTATGTTGATTCTGATTTTGCAGGTGATTTGGACAAGAGGAGGCCCACTTCAGGTTATGTTTTTACTCTTGCAGGTGGAGCTATTAGTTGGATGTCAAAGCTTCATAATATTGTTGCTTTATCTACTACAGAGGCAGAATATATAGCTGCTTCACATGCTTGCAAAGAGGCAGTCTGGTTAAAAGGTTTGCTGGGTGAGTTAGGAAAGGTTCAGAACTCTATAAAGATTTTCTGTGATAGTCAAAATGCTATTCATTTGGCTAAAAATCCAGCTTATCACAGTAAGACAAAACATATTCCTATAAAATATCATTTTGTAAGACATGTTGTTGATGAAGGTGGAGTGGTTCTTGGAAAGGTCCACACTCAAAAGAATAGTGCAGACATGTTCACGAAGCCAGTTACTTCAGAGAAGCTATGGTGGTGCTTAGCTTCTCTAGGCTTGCAGGAAAAGTGATCAATAGAGCAATGAGCAATGGTATCAGGTAAATTGTTGTTAAGGTGGAGATTGTTAGAAACAGGTGACAACCGGCTATGACGGCAACTATGTAACTGACTAACCAAATATGCAGTTATTAGTAACTGTGTAAGAAATGTATATATTTCTTGTATTCTCGTAGAGAAGATATTGGAGAGTTGAGAGTTGTTGTATTCTTCAGTTGTTGAATAATAAGAAGACCGATACCATTGCCCCGTGGATGTTTCCCTAAGAGAGGGTTTTACCACGTAAATCTTTGCGTATATCTCATGTGTGTGTATTTATTTGTTTTCTTGTTTTATTTACTTCCGCTGCATATTGTGTTCTGTGGCTATTAGATCCAACACATTTGTGTAAAACACATCGGCTAGGTCCTACCCAGCCTCTTTTGCAACCCACTTCCCTGATAAGGAGCTCATTGTTCAAGGCCAGCCAAAGCGTAATCTTAGTTTTCAAAGGAGCATGGATTTTCGAAAGTGACCCCACCACCACTTTTTTTTTCCAGAAAACCGAAAGTCCATCCATGTTTTATGGGCCAGTTTGGCCATAAAGTCGCTAGATTTGGGGTTCTTAAACCAACAGAGTTTATCCAGCTCCTCATCATGGAGAAAAATATAAGAGGAAACCAACGTATTGATTTACCTATCCCATTCCCTTTCCTCGGCTTTAGCTAAGCCCAGTGAGGTAGTCGACCGCCATCCCGATCTTCCCCTTGCCTGAGGCACTTGAGCTCTGGCGTCAGCTAAAGTGAAAATGTTCTCCGACTCCAACTGAAGGGTCGGGCCTGAAGGAGAGGCTCTGAGAGACGAAAATCATCACCATCCCCATCCATGGTTCCTCACCAATCCGCACAGAGCCGCCATTTCCTACTTGCCAAACCGTCCAAAGATCGACTATGAATCTCGATCACTGCTAAGATGGCTTATAATGCTATAGTTGAAGGATCTATGGAGGTATTAAGAAAATGGCGGCACAAAATTTTATGCAAATGGCATGTGCCTTACAAACTGAAATGTTTTGTGTGATTATGTTTGGAAAATCAAATATTAATACGGAAAATCTTTGTAAGGGAGGGTTTGTTCTCCAAGTCAGTTTCCATAGGATGGAAAATGAGATTTTATTTGTTTGTACAATGTTTTTTTTTTCTTCAAGGAGGTATGGGTAGAGTCTTAGAAATATGGGAAGCTAATTCATTTGTTGTTTGCATGGAAGATTGGTTCAAAAAGACTAGTATACACAAAAAATTTCCCTCTTTGTTATATGGGATATCTGGAAGGCTTGAAATTTGGTTATATTTGAAGATATCAAACCTTCAGTTCATTCAATAAGTTTCAGAATTATTGGTTACTATTCAGAATACTTCAAAAAAGATAAGCCCACCCAGTTGATATGCCTATAGGCTATTTTGATGGTGTTGTATCTTTTGGTTTATGGTGGGGTTGGATGCATGTTAAATTGTGTAATAACCATTTTTTTTCATATGTGATGGGATGTGGCAGGGGAACTAATACCAAAGCTTAGTTGCTTGCTTTATGGGGACTTTTATGGTTTGCAAATTATCAAATATTGTTCAATTGCAAGTGGCAGGTGACTTAAAGGTAATTGTGGATTGGGTTGCAGGCAAAACAAAAGTACAAGTCTTGAAGTTGGAACAATGGTGCAAGAGACTTTTGGCTTTAAAAAAAAAGTGTCTTCACTTTTCTTTTTCTCGTATCTATCGACAATTCAGTAGAACAGCTGACAGTTTATCTAAGAGGGTTGTGGCAATTCAATAGAACACAATAGAACAACTAACAGTTTATCTAAGAGGGTTGTGGGCTCAATGGATGGTTTTATCCACTTTAAAGAATTATGGGGAAACATTGGTGTCCAAAGGCTCTGTTTATTCTTTCTACTTTCTTGGACAGTTCATATGATTTTTGAAATTGTAGTACAGTTTTTGTGGGTTTGTAAAATTTTTAAGAGCTGTATCTAGCATTGTATGTCCTTGAAAGTCAGTTAAAAGAGACTATGCCTTGGATGAAAAGATTCCTTTTGAACAGATGTAATTGGTATAGTTACCTTTGATTTTTATTTTTTGGAATGAATAGCAAGTTAACTATTTTATTTTCTTTTGAAAAATACTCAAGATTCCATTATTGTTGAGAGTATAAGATGATTGATTCATATATAAATCAATATCCTCATATTTATTTCTTGACTTAGAATTTATTTCACATGGGCATCATCTCCTTTCACCAAAGCACAACGTAAAAAAAATAAAAATATTGGTAAAAATGTATAGAATTGATTAAGATTAGCATGTGAAATAAGATTTTTTTTTAAATATCACAAAAAAACACTACATTAAAAAAAATTGAAATATAGTAAAACAACACAAATTTTATTAATTTAAAAAATAATATTAATATATCCACATCTTTCACCATTGCCTCTTTGCTATGAAGATAAATTTTTCTTCTTTGTTATGAGGATGAATCCTTCTTAAAACTAACTAAAACACAATTTCATCCACCATTTGTTAGTCTTTCACTATTCACCCAATAAATAAGAAAATAGCTTTATTTTTATACTTTTTAAATGCAACTTAAAAAATATGTACATATGTTTTTGAGATAGAGGGAAATGAGTTGTTTTTTATTTTTCTAAGTTTCCAATTATATATAAATAATAATAATAATAGCAATTTTGGTAATTAATGTAAATTTTTTTAAGATCAATGATAAATAAAATTTTCTTCTCCATAAAATTCCGAACAACATTTTCGTGATGTTTTTAATACATTTATCAACCATTTTAAAAATATGTATAATCTTTCTAAACATTAAAAAAAACAAAAATTCTAAAATATAATGAAAATAAATAATTCCAATTTAAAAAAAAAGATAAATAATAAAAAATTGAAAAATTTAATGATAAAGATAGCCTCAAACATACTCATTAATGTATTACAAAGTAATGTTGTTTAGATCATATCCAATAACATAAACTAAAAATTGGACTTATCATCATTGTTTAGATTGGGTTTATAAATAAAATATACTTGAAAATACAATTTAATATGACATAATTTATTTTAAAAATTAAAAAAAAATATATTCTAGAATTTATATAATTGAAAATAGTTTTTAGATAATGATTAAAATAATAAAAAATCAAATTAATAAATATCTTTATAATTAAAAAAAATGTGTAATTGAAAATAGCTTTTAGAAAATAGAAAACAAATTTATTTTAAATAGTTTTATTTTTTAAAATCTAAAGAAACAAAAAAATCAGCTCGCTTATAAAATGGGGAGTCCCATTCCCCAAAATAGGTAAGCTAAACGATGCTTATTAAAACAAATTAAAATAAAATGTTCATTTTGACAAAAAAGAAAAAAGAAAAAAAGTTTTAATAAAAAAAGATAAGATCTCAAAGATTGATCTAACATTTTTCATTTTAGAAATTAAGTTATTCTAAAGATAACAATGTTATGTGTGTTTTATTTTTTGAGCTTAAAAGATCCAACTTAGAATCATCTTAATTATGGATATATCATAGTTCATGAGGGATCAAATCCCTTGAGGTGCAACCTTGTCTTCAAGTTTTTGCAATTTAGAAAATGGTTGCACTTTAGATGATTTGATTCCTCTTGATGCATGATAGATTGAGAGTTAAGTTAGATATATGTTGGTTTTTTAAAATTCAAATTTATTAATCATCTAGAAGGATCAATATATAACTAAGTTACAAATCTATCAATGCATCAAATATCAATATTGAGAGGGAGCTCCACTAGTTTATTTTATTATTATATAGTAATTTTTTTTTGTGAACAAGAGTAAAGATCCTTCTATTACGTCAAATATACATATGATACACAAAAGAAACCTTGGGCTAGTCTACCATAACAACCCATGTTTGCAGTCTATGAGAGTCTATGACTATATACCATACATGTTTACGATTTTGACTATGGGTAAGAGGCTGCCCAATAGAGGGAAACTAGCCTCTGTCCCTTGATGCAAAAAAGAAAAATGAGTTGATCATAATAGAGTTAAATTGAGTAGAAACTGAGCTAACAAAGACATAACAAGGATGACACCTAAAAGAGACAAGAAAAATAGAGCAAGCCATATAGATAACTATCCAAATTTGGCTTGGAAGTGTTCGACGAGGGATCTTGTAAGTTGGATTCGTCTAGGTTGACCTTCGAAGCCTAAATGCCATTTGCATCAGGGTTGAACTCCAACCTAGCTAACTTGTTATCAACGGCTTGATCATGAACCTCAAGAATGACCATGAGGATCCCATCTTCTGTTATTCCTATGCTAACAAAGCATTCCTGAGCATGTTTTTCACAATCTAGTAAGGACTGACTCAGTTGATCTACCCTTTCCCCCTCAATTTGCAGAGTGATATAGTGGGACTCGGCCTCATTAATTCACAATTGAAGATATGCCACAATGAAGGCGTATGATATTGATGTATATGTAACTTCGGAATGTATTTCATATATGTATATTGTACTCCTATAGAGATGGTATTATTCCTCTATACGGAAGTGTTTGTATTCCTATAGAGATGTTATTATTCCTCTATACGGAAGTGTCGTCATTTATATTGTAAGTATCGTAAGTTATACTTGATGGGTTATTAGACCACCTTGTTGGGGTCGGCCCTGTATAAGTCATGTGGGTCGAAGGGTTATTAGACCACCCTATTGGGGGTCGGCCATGTGGTTCAAAGGGTTATTAGACCACCCTATTGGGTGTCGGCCCAGTCAGCATTATGTTATGTGGTTAAGTTAAGGCCGACCTAATAAAGGTTATTAGGCAAGTCAAGTCAAGTATAAATAAAGTGCGGGAGGCACTCTATTTGATCATTCTATTCTCTCTCACACTCTCGGGAGAGTGGAACACTTGTGGAGGAGGAGAAGCTGCTGCTAGGAGATGTCTATCTCTTATGCTTGGGTTGTATCATTGCTCTATCTATCTCTAAGGACGTTATTGGGGTTTTTCACCTTTATGGTTTTCCCCAAGTAAACTTTGTGTCGCTTGTGTGCTTGCATTATTGTGTCCATGATTGATATGCTGTAGATATGCTGTACATGTTGTTCTCTCAGTTAATATACTAGGTCATATTGAAGTAAATTCTGAAAAACCAACATGGTATCAGAGCTAGCCTGAAAGAAGGCATGGTATGGCATGTATGAAACTTGTTGCAATTGCGAAGCTAGGGCTTGATATAGCAAAAACCATTCATTGTAGCACTTTCGCTATAAATAAATTTCGGCGAGGTTTCAGGGTCAGAAAATCGTATAGGGAGAAGTTGAGATCCCCATGTACCTTGTATCCAAAGGAAAACCTCTAATTCATTGTACTTTGTGATTTATGATCTGTACAATATAGGGTTTTTGCCTCTTCCAGATCTCAGTCATAAACAGGTGACCTTGGAAAAAAGGTCATAACTTGGGCTAGGAAGCTCCAAATAAAATTTAGTAAAAAGTGACAGGTAGTGCACAGACTGTAATTTCACAGGTAACTTTTTTAGAGGCCGAAACTGAACCAGTGACACGTGGCACGCCGTACAAGTTCGCTCTCCTATTTTATCCCATAAACAGGTCACGTTGCGACACTTGGAATAAATATCTCTCAGAGAATCCATTTGAGGTCATACCTATGGGGTTAGAAAGATGACAGGTCGGGCTATCACAAGAAAATTTTTCAGACCCTGTGGATCGAAAAGTTCGGAGTTACACCAGAAACAATCAGGTACATATTTATGTCAAAACATAATTATTTTTTAGCACCTTCATTCATGGCTTCCAGAATTTAGGGTTTCAGAGAAAGTTGTAATTTTTGTAATCGGAGAATACGGATGAATGCTACTCATCAAAATCTAAATTTAGAGACCAAGATCAGAATTTTTGGTTGGGCAGAAGGCCAGGCTTGATCAGACGCTAGTTCGGGACTTTGATCGGAAAAGTGAAAATTAGGGCTTCTGCAAAAATGGGAATTTTTGAAATCTGTTACCACGGCTGGAAGCTCCTCAGAAAAATAGAAGCTTAGAGCTTTGGATCGAACCTTTTGATTGGGAAGAAGGGTGGGATTTATCAAACCCTAGTTCGGGGTCATGTCTAGTGAATCCAGAAGTTTCAAACGCAAATTTGAGGGGTGAAACTTTGCAGTTTTCAAATTATGAGTATACTAGCTTGATCAGCTCATCAAGGCGCATATTTCTATCCTTTCATAAGTTTGAAATTCAAAGTTTGAATTTTTAGGGTTTCTCTGACAAACCCTAATCCAGCTCCAGATCCAGTTCCTGCAAATCAAGTGGATTGGGTTAATCCTAGAAGAGAATGGATTGGTCACCTGCATAAGTGAAGAAGTTCCTGTTTCAGAGGGAGATGAGGCTAAGGCCTTTCATAAGAAGATTACAAGCAATCTCAACAGGCATGACCTATCCAGGTATGTTTCGAGATTTGTTCATGATTAAGTTTATGGTATGTTTGTCTTCATATTATTACGGTTAGTACAATATTGATTAAATTTAGACTTGTCGTATCACCTTAATAAAATTATGAATGCATGATAGAAGATATTCATTGATTAGGGTGTTGACACTTATGATTGTACTAATACTTTATGGTGTTGTATGAGGTTTATGTTGTCCGCTAACATGAAAGGTACACCAAGAAAGACAAATCATGTTCTAGTTCAAGAACATATGATCATGGTGACATGAAGACAAAGATTCATCCATTGTCATGGATCACTTAGAAGATCTATTTACGAGGTATGTATAACTTGGTCCTATAATGGTTAACTTATGAGATATGCAGGTTACTAGCACAAGTCATTGGATAGAACAAGAAGACATCATGTGGGTATGTTAGACATAACTAGCTAACATACTAATCCAGGTATGTTTTTCCTATATCAAGTTAGAATATTACCTTGTGTTAGGATCCCTTATATAAGTATACTTGGTATGATTGGTTATGTTTTAGGATCCCTTATATAAGTATACTTGGTATGATTGGTTATGTTTTAGGATCCCTTATATAAGTATACTTGGTATGATTGGTTATGTTTATTCATAAAGTTAGAAATGTAAGTAATCAAGGGTTTATGCAGTTTATGTCTCATATCTTGATTAATGATTTAACTAACCAGAAGAGTCCTATGATCAAATAAGAATATGCATGAGTAAAAGAAGACTTCCTTGAAACCTTGAATACTAATGTTTATTATCTGTGTTTGAAATGATCATGACTATACATGTTTAAGATTATTGTGTTTTGATAGTATTAATATTATACTAATGAATGTGTGATTATGTATGAGACCTCGAGGATAACACAATGATGATACTAATAAGCATGCATAGTGATGGATAGAAGTTCAAGGATAGGTAATCAAGGAAGCAAAGATCAAGAGGGAACACACTCCAGTTGTTTCCTGCAAGGAAGCAAAGATCAAGAAGGAGCACACTTCAGTAGTTTCTGCAAGGATGCAAATATTCAGAGGGAGTTGACCACTTCTCACAATCCACATCAGAATGGAGTTGCAGAAAAGAAGCAAAGACTGAGAGGGAGTCAACTCAAAAAACAAACAAAGATAAGTATTTGAATTATCATTCCTTGCATATTTTATTGTTTAAATAATACTGTTCAATAATGTATATACTCATGTTCATAGAATTAGGTTGTGTATTATGCATATTAGAATAGTTGAATTGATGAACAATATACTACTAATATACATGGGTAAGTGGCCTATGGCACTGTACAACATTCCATTGCTACTTATCTAGAATGAAACCTCTTTGCTGACATGTTGGGAGTTGTGCACACTCTTAACAATGTTCTGGTAGAGATTGGAAGGCATGTAGAAAGTTACGGGAGATGGATAAATGTTGTATTGAAGCATTGGCCAAGATAATTGCATGACTGTATGACATACTTCTTTATGTGTAAGAATTTGTTCTGAAAACTATGAGATGTTTTCTAATCATGCAATTTAACTTGTTGTGTAGGAAAGATCGTATACCATCACCTACAAAAGAAGGACTACAACATTTGTTCAGCAACAAAGTTATCTATTGAAAACATTGAAGATATTGAAGTTCTCAGGATCTAGGAAGAATGCCATGATCGAGGAGTACCAGTCGATCATGAAGATGTTTGGGATGCAGTCCCAAGACCTGAAGGGGCGTTTGTAGTGACTTCCAAGAGGATCTATGTCACGTCCCCTCCCATCGTACCAGGATGATGGAGAGGACGTGGTGCTAAAATCGGACATCTAGTCCCATACATAGTAGACAAACATTCAAATTAAAGTAAACTTATACAGATGAAAGTGCATAACGGACGTGGTACTAAACTGGGAATCTAGCCCCATGAAACTTTTAACCAAAAGAATTCACATAATATAACAGAGATAGATGGAAATGTATGGTTTTTAAGAAAATCACAGCGGGATATTAAGAATTGCACCTCCATCATACATTTAAGATGTTCATCAAATAAGTAATTGCAAGTTAATACAGGAGAATACTTATCTTATACGAAGTAGTCCCACGCAACTGGCTATGCAACTGCAACGTTCCACCCAACCGTAGGCCAGTGTGCTCCTCAATCTCTCAGCACCACTGCCACCCCCGAGATGGGCATGATCTCTACAAGGAACCAGGGAACAGCAGACTCACACATAGCCAAGCATACACCAAGATGAGCCAAGCCAATCTACAATTGCGTTTATCAGGCTGCTAGAAGATGGAAAGGAAGAGTTGCTAAGCTAGTGAGCTCCAGCACAGAGCCAGGGATAACCTTGCAAGATCTATCTAGATTGGCACCCACAATACCTACACACCCAGCACAAGGAAGTATTCTTTTCACTGCTGTACAATCCCTCAAGCCATACCTTCCCTATCTAGTGCTCTCAGGGTATGCATAGAAGAGTAACCAAAGCCCTCTTGATCTTCTTGAGAAGTTGTCTCCCCCACTAGGTTTATCAAGCCACTTCTGTCCACTACCACTCCAAAACTTCAGCTCACAGGTTCAAACCAAAAACGAGGATGCACATAACAACATAACACAATTATGGGGCAGGATAAAACGTTTTTACAGTGAGGTGCATGAGATGGGGTTTCAACTAACTCAGGAAAACGTGGGAAAGCCCAAAAACGAAACTGGAAGATGGGGGACAACCCTGGGAAGCCAAATCCGTTTTCAGAAAAATGTCCATGGACAATTCGGGGAAAAAGTGACCTCCCTCACAGTCCCCATTCGTGGCCTTCCTCTTCCAACTGTTGTACAATGCAAAAACGACTCCCAGGCATGGAAAGATGCAAGGGTTTGGATGGAAAACGTGTAGGGAAAGACCCAGCTAACTCCAACTGCGTGAGTGAGGAAAGACTGCCTGTTCAGAATGGATTTGGGCACCATTTCGTGGGTGTTTTCTTGCCCAACAAGCAAAAACACGATTTTCTAGGTTGATGGCTTGCCCATGTACGAAATTGGCTGCCATACTTCTTCATTCCCAAGGCATTAACTGCCTCAACCAATTTCTGGAAGAATTAAATGATTGGGTCCATAACCCAAAATGGGTAGTTGAGAGTTCATAGGTTTCCCCATTGACACATGGATTAACACCATTGGCTCAAGGGTTTGAATAATTTCCCTCCCTATTCCTTGTAGAACTATGCCCCATCTCTTTGTTGCATTGCATAGCTAGTTGTGGGTATTTTTATTAAAATTTGTATTTACATGATATCTTATTTACATTGTGCCTATCTAGCACAAGAACCATAGGCATCTATTTCTTCACTTGCCGATACATAAAACGCTAAATCAATGGTGGGGCCTTGGCCTTGAGCTCCTCACCATGATTGAATTACAATATTTACATCATTTACGATTTAATGTGAAGGGGGTCAAAATGGGGACGTGACAATCTACAAGATCAAGCATGCTGCAGGTGGTAGAATAGAAACTTTTGCTCCTGTAGCCAGATACACTTCCATTAGATCTGTACTTGCTCTGGCTGCAGTGATGAAATTGAAGATACACCAGATGGATTTCAAGACAGCTTTCTTGAATGGTGTAGTTGAAGAAGAAGTGTATGTAGAGTAGCCACTTGGTTTTGAGACACATGACAGGGAGTCATATATATGCAAAACTTGGTATGGTAGGATAGACATCTTTCTATCCAGTTTGGGCTTTACCAAGAGTAAAGTGGATTCCAACCTTTACTACAAGGTTGAGGAAGGCAATCCAGTGATACTACTTCCGTATGTGGATGATCTGTTTGTAACAGGTGAAGATAGATTGATTGCCGACATGCAGCGGAAGCTTGCTGCCGAGTTTGAGATGAAGAACTTGTGGATGATGCACTATTTTCTAGGTATGGAGGTGTGGCAGAGTGTAGATGGAATCTTCCTTGGACAAGGGAAGTATGCAGTAGAGATCCTGAAGAGGTTCGGGATGATGGACTACAAGGCCATGGCCACACTTATGGCATCAAACCTGAAGCTTCTGTGTGATGCTTCATCTGAGCCGGTTGATATCACTATGTATCGTCAGATGATTGGGTCCTTGATGTACTTGATGAACACGAGACCAGATATTTGCTTTGCGGTGAACACATTGAGCTAGTTCCTGACGGATCCGAGGAGTGCTCACCTGGTTGCTGTAAAGCATATTCTGAGGTACCTGAAGGGTACAGTTGATTATGGGCTCAAGTATGATGCGAATCAAAAGTTTAACCTACAGGGTTATGTTGATTCAGATTGGGAAGGTAGTGCTGCAGATAGGAAGAGCACTTCTGGGTGCTGCTTCAGTATGGGATCAGGTGTGATCTCTTGGTTTAGCAGGAAGCAGTCCTGCGTAGCACTGAGTACAACCGAGGCAGAGTATGTTGCAGTATGTTCGGCTAGTTGTGAGGCAGTATGGCTGAGGAAGCTGCTGTTTGAGTTATTTGATCTACCATTAGAGGCTACTGGTATTTTTTGTGACAACCAAAGTTGTGTGAAGCTGTCTGAGAACCCGGTGTTCCACGACAGGTCGAAACACATAGAGATCAAATATCACTATATCATGGATATGGTGCAAAGAGGAGCAGTCAAGCTCCTGTACGTTGCGACGGATGAGTAGATTGCAGATGTGTTGACGAATCCACTAGCCAGAGTGAAGTTCAAGTACTTCAGAGAGAGGCTTGGTGTTCTTCAGATTGACGACGCTTCGAGGAAGAAGTGACGGAGACATTTGATGTAGCCATTCCTAGCATGGTGGAAGGGGGATCCTTCACATGGCTGTGGATGTAAGCGCTGGATGATGAGCATCAGGATGATGTTCTAGTTTCTGCTCTGTATGATCAGTTGGATCATTTATGTATGTGCGCATCATGTTGGATGTTGGATATGATCAGTTGGATCATTTATGTATGTATGCATCATGTTGGATGCTGGATATGATCAGTTGGATCATTTATGTATGTATGCATCATGTTGGATGCTGGATATGATCAGTTGGATCATTTATGTATGTATGCATCATACTGGATGCTTGGACGATGTATCTGTATATGTATCAGGTATGATCAGGTAGATCATGTATGTTGATGGATACATTGTGTGGATCATGTATCTATGTATGTATCAGGTAGATACATTGTCTATGATGATATGTATCAGGTAGATACTTGGTATGCATCAGGTGGATGCATTGTATGATCAGGATGATCGTGGATGACGAGCTTCTCCAGATGACATGCATAAGGACGATGCAGTGATGATGATCAGGATGATCATGTGTACATCAGGATGATGTATGGTGAGTATCAGGATGATACTTTGTGGCCGTGGATTAGGTTGTGCAGATGAGCATGTCTGGGAGATCCTATAGGTCGGAGTTGTGTACCCGTAACAGCTTGGGATACTCTTTCGAGACATTGCTCTGGGAGGACATGTAATTTGTGCTTTGGGAGATCTTCAGTTCGGAGTTGTGTACCTGTAACATCCTGAGATGCTCTTGCGAGGTTTTGTCCTATGGCATGTAATTTACTCTTGGGATATCTGGACAGGATGAAAAAGGCCTCAGATGCTTCAGCTAGGTTTTTCCATGACCACATGTAATTTGCTCCTGGGAGATCTGGACATGATGAAAAAGGCCTAAG
This sequence comes from Larix kaempferi, assembly GCA_027924585.1. NCBI lineage: Eukaryota > Viridiplantae > Streptophyta > Pinopsida > Pinales > Pinaceae > Larix > Larix kaempferi. The sequence continues at coordinate 7,753,538 of BSBM01000769.1, read as the reverse complement.
ATGCTTCAGCCAGGTTTTGTGGTGGACCACATGTAATGTGCTCCTGTGAGATCCGACAGGTAGAGCTGTGTGCTCGTAACATCCTGGGATGCTTCAATGAGGTTTTGTGGTGAGATCACATGTAATGTGCTCCTGGAAGATCTGACAGGTAGAGTTGTGTGCTCGTAATAGCTTGGGATGCTTCAGCCAGGTTTTGTGATGGGTCACATGTAATGTGCTCCTGGGAGATCCGACAAGTAGAGCTGTGTGCTCGTAACATCCTGGGATGCTACCGCCAGGTTTTGTGACGCACGTAATAAGTCCTGAGGATTCCACAGTATTGCCACTGATGATGAAGACCTGCAGGTGGTGGGCCTACATCCAGTATGAAAAAGGATTGGATATGTAGAACTTCTTATGACGATTAGATTTAGAGATTGATTGAGATAGCAGCAGCAGTGACAGTGACGATGACTCGATGACGATTATCCAGTGTTGATGATCCAGAGAAGAAGACTTGTGCTGGAAGACCTGTGTCGAGAAATACCTTCCTAGTTAAGAGGGAGTGTTGATGTATATGTAACTTTGAAATGTATTTCATATATGTATATTGTACTCCTATAGAGATGGTATTATTCCTCTATACGGAATTGTTTGTATTCCTATAGAGATGTTATTATTCCTCTATACGGAAGTGTCGTCATTTATATTGTAAGTGTCGTAACTTATACTTGATGGGTTATTAGACCACCTTGTTGGGGTCGGCCCTGTATAAGTCATGTGGGTCGAAGGGTTATTAGATCACCCTATTGGGGGTCGGCCATGTGGGTCAAAGGGTTATTAGACCACCCTATTGGGTGTCGGCCCAGTCAGCATTATGTTATGTGGTTAAGTTAAGGCCGACCTAATAAAGGTTATTAGGCAAGTCAAGTCAAGTATAAATAGAGTGCGGGCGGCACTCTATTTGATCATTCTATTCTCTCTCACACTCTCGGGAGAGTGGCGCAGTTGTGGAGGAGGAGAAGCTACTGCTAGGAGATGTCTATATCTTATGATTGGGTTGTATCATTGCTCTATCTATCTCTGAGGAAGTTATCGGGGTTTTTCACCTTTATGGTTTTCCCTAAGTAAACTCCATGTCTCTTGTGTGCTTGCATTATTGTGTCCATGATTGATATGCTGTAGATATGTTGTACATGTTGTTCTCTCAGTTAAGATCCTAGGTCAGATTGAAGTAAATTCTGAAAAACTAACATATGATTGCTTCCCATATTCCTGGAAACAATAGCCACCCCACGTGCTTCGATTCCATTGGTACAGAGGCATTGCCAACAATAATCACAGGGAACCAAGACACCCAAATGTCTGACATAGAGACATGAAGAACCAATACATCTAGATTTCCTATGAATGCCAATAATAACCAAGAAGAACCTCACTGCAAATAAAACCATGCTCATTTCGACCTTCATTAAGAGCTAGTACATGCCCTGTTATAGGACCGCTCTCATGCGCAGGGGATGGATACTTAAATCTCCCTCAAGTCATGTTAATGGTCGTCTTCTCCCACTAGCAGTTCCAAGGACTAACATAGTAAAGAGCCATTAAACTCTGTGTCTGCCTCTCTTCCATGTAGACTAGCCTCATCCTTGTGTGTGATGTCCATCTCATTGATAGATGGCTCACATGTAGCGGGATAGATGACACCCACATCCGAGATACTATATAGTAGTATTATTATAGTAAGTGAAACTTCAAATGAAATCTATGTGTGAATACATGGTGGATATGTTGCACATGAGGTACTATTTTTTTATCATGATATAAACAACCACTCATTGTTACAAAATGGTCTTCCTGTACTAAAGTAGTTATGTGGTACTTGGGTGAAAACATGAAGTTGGGTAACCATTTTTGCTTGTTTTTTGACAAACAAAACTACAAAATTTTATATATTTTTAACTTCAACCCCTTTAAACCCATATCTCCTTTAGGAATTCCACTATGAAGTAAACACAAATGTTTTAGAGAATTGAATTAGCTTCCTACTCATATTTAAAAAAAAATTTATGGACATGTAGTGGCACAAATTTGGTGCTCAAAAACGACATATATTTGAAAATTTTAGGTATGGATAATGAGTGACCTACATGAGAACTAGTTTTTTGAGAGATGGTTATTCATTTTAGTGAAAAAAAATGCGTGCTCATAATTTACACACACTGCACTTGTGCATGGACTATATTGAGGTTTTCAGATTTGGGAACTATTTTTTATTATTTATCGAAATAACATATGTTCAGAAAATGGTTCCTTATCGACACATCTTGGTGAGCTTCAATTTTCTTTTTAGTGTGACTCTTATTGAAAAAAATAAAAGTACATTTTTGAAGAGGACATGGCAAGGAAGATCTTTGTGAATATTTCAAATTTTTTGGTATTGTCTTTGTTATGATATCGAATTTTCATAATAATAAAATTCTTAAGGGATAAGGTTTAGAAAAAAATATTAATAAATAGAAATTCAAATTGTAATGAAACAATTATTATATCATTGGAAACTAGATTCATAGATGAATCCATTGCTACCAAGTCCGACAAATAATCTTCAAAATTTGCAGGGGTTCGGCCTCGCTGAAGTTGTAGGTTCCAGAAAGACGCAGGAGATTTTCGCAGGTTTTGTTGACCCCAAACTCTCGGCCGACAAAATATCTTCCAAAATCTCAGCCGAGAGTTTAGTTCAAACTCTCATTCGAGAGTTTTTTTTTAAAACACGGCACGAAGATTGGTTCAAACTCTCGTCCTATATTTTTATTAAACTCTCGGCCAAGAGTTTGAACTCTCACAAAATCTCGGCCTAGAGTTTGAAGTTGACTTTTTTTCGCGTGTTTATCCGCGCACACAATTTTTTTTCCTCTCCATTCTCAAAAAATTGTTACCCAAATTCGCGTTTTCACCCAGTCACAATGTTCTATGATAACAATCTTGGAGGGCATAGATGTTCTTTGTTACCATTCATGATCACAAGTTTCTACAAAACTATAGTGTAGAGGAGGAAAGAGGTTGTACATATGCGTGATTATGGAAATAGGGATTCAACACTAAAAGAGAGGTTGGTTACTCTTATCATAAAGTTGTACCACCATGGAAATATGTCATTCATCAATTCAAGTGTGTATTTGTAACATGCTTAAGTAAGATAATAATAGGGGGTGAAGTGTGTTGCTTAAATATGTGCCTTGATAGTCTAATGAGAATGACATACATGTAGCATCATCCAAAATTTATTCATAGTGTGCTTGTAATTATAATAGAATCGAAGACCCCCATGTAATTCACCTTGAAATTATTAAGGAGATGTCATGAAAATCAAATAAAGAGAGTCCCCACTTTTTTAGCGTGTCTAATAAGTTGCATGGACTATCTAACTATGATAATTCATGTTGAAGGAATGGTGATACCAACGGTTGATGTTTCCTCCTCTACTAACACCATGAACAACAAAAACATTATTTCCAACTCTTTATAGACTCCAAGTGACCTTACCTTAAATTGCTTCATATTTCCATTTTGAATAGTAGTCCTCCACTTACTATACTATTGGGGTTGTCTAACACTACTCTTTATTTACAAATCCTTGAGTGTATATGGACATTTATATTGAAAATATAAACATAGATTAAATTTTTTCACTTTTTCCTTGTTACATTTCATGCAATTTTATTTGCGAGTAAAATTTAGAGAATTTCTACTTAAATTAGATGATTTTTGGCTTTTCCTTGTGTTATGATCTCATGAAATTCTCACAACTAGATTCCTCCATAAAACATGTGTAGAGCCTGAAGACCCATACCAAGTGTTGAAACATTGAGAGGGGGGGTGAATTGGTATTTGCACAATTGAACCACTTTCAATTACAATGTATAAACATTAACCTTATCAGTTACCATTCAATAATTTATCATGTATGATTGCATTCAATACATATCATTAGTAGTACTAATCAACAATGCATCACATCAACAATAGATACACAAGATATGTATTTAAATATTTGAGGTTCACAAGTACATTAGTTTGTAGAAGACAACAGTCTTTGAGGTTCTCAACACCAACTAAGGGATGAGGAATCGAATCCTCGATGCAAGACCTAGCTTGCAGACGGGATCCAACATGTCGAGAGGAATCCAATCCTCGACGTAAGACCCAACTTGCCAAGTGGAGACACTAAGCTCCAATGAAGGACACCAATTAAACTACATGAGGTATCCTCACTAGATAAAGCCGACCTACAAAATAAATAACATGTATAATTTTTATATTTACAAAAGAGACAAATCGACCCCACAGAAAGCAGTGGGTAAAACTGCGCCAAAGAATGGGTAGTATGCCCCAAACAATGGGAAACACTGCCCAGTAAAATGACAAGTCGTCCTAGTAAAGAAGTCAATTCGGCCTAGTTGGAAAAATCACTAAAAAATGCAGTATAAATAAAGGAGTCATTCTCCCATTTATTACACACCTCAAGCAAGTTCGCTCAAGTGGAGAAGTTCGACTTTTTGGGTAGCAGAAGACATTTGTAGTAGTTTTCTTTGGGCATCTATTCTTCTTGTACTTTTATCTTTATTGTACTGAATCTCTGAGTAAGAAATGGTTGTTGGTTTTTTTCCCGAGTTTGGGTTTTCCCATGATAAACTATTCTGTCTATTGTTTTTGTGCATAGTTTTGTTTCAATCTTCCTATATTGTTTATAAGTTGAAAGAGATGAAAATTATATTGCTATAATTAAAATCTAACATGGTATTAGAGCAGTACTGAAGGAGATTATTGCCGGAACTAGGGTTTTCTATTTCTTCAGTTTTTATCCACTAAATTGGTTCTCCCCTAGCATAATTGAGCTCGCCCTAGGAAGACGAACTTTCCTATGCAAGCAAAATTCCATTATGAGGTTTTTCAAATTTTGACCTAATTACTGCAGCAGGGTCAAGAATTAGGGTTTGTTGGTTCTCAGTGTTCCGACCATATATTAGGAAGAAAAGGAGGTTAATTCAACTCACCCTAGGAGGGTGAATTCATCTGTGGAAGTGGTTTTTCAAGAATCCAAAGTTCATTTTTAATCTAACTCCTGCTAGGGTTTTTTATCCAGGCTGCAGTTTTGCTTCTTAGTCAAAATCTCAAGCATAAAAGTTGAAGATAGGCTTGATGGAGCTTCAAATTTCCATTCATGGAAGTCTAGAGTGCTTATTGCTCTAGAAGAAAATTATCTACTCAATTTTGTTGTGAATGGAGTGTCAGAACCTGAAGAAGAAGCGGAGAAGACTTAGTGGAAGAAGAATGATGCCAAGACAAGGAGGATCCTAATAGATTCAGTCAAGGATCATTTGATTCCTCAAATTTCTCAAAAGAAGAAAACTAAGGAAACGTTTGAAACCTTGAAGAAGTTGTTTGAGAACACAAATATTAATAGGGCTCTTATCCTGAGGCAACAACTCTCAAACATCAAGATGTCTAGATCCGATTCTATTGCATCATACTTCATGAAGATCGCAGAGATCAATGAACAATTGGTGAAATTATTGCAGGTAGGGAATTAGTCATGGTGACTCTGAATGGCCTCCCTCAATCTTGGTAACCATTCATTCAAAGTGTGATTGGAAGATCTAAGCTACCAAATTTTGAAAGATTGTGGGAAGACTGTACACAAGAAGAAACCAGACTTGTGGCTAGAGGCAATGATCATGCCTCTCATGAAGAAAATCAAGATCTTGCCACACACCAAGAAAAGAGGAAAACAAACCTTTGGTAGAAAGGACAAAGGTGGAAGTCTAGTCCATGATCAAAGGAAGAAGAAAGATCTTTCACAGATTCAATGCTTTAGTTGTAGGAAGTTTGACCACTACAAGAATCAATGTACTTGAAAGAAGAGGAAGGAACATGCTTCTACTTCCAATGTTGATGAAGAAACTTCGTCAAAGAGGTCAAGGAATACAAAATATGATGACTGTCGAAAGGAGTTCTTCTTCTAGTACACCAATGATGGAATTATTGGTAATGTATATCTAGGTTGCAGTTTCTTCAATGGGATTTCGACAAGAAAGAAGATAAATATCTAAGGACTCTAGTGGTCCCTGCAAGGAGTTAGAGATCAAGAGGAGCCCACACAAAACAATAAAAGATAAGTATTTGTATTTGAGTATCATTTGTCATTATTGCTCTTATTTGTATTCTTAGAATCAAGAAGTGTGTTATGCATGTTATGATATAGCATGTTTATATGACTGAGATTGACTAGCAGTAGGCTCATATTGTGCATGTGTTGAGTAAGCATCCTGTAGTGCTACACAACATTCCATGAACCCTATATGGAACTAGTCTAGGATGAAACCTCTTTGCTGACATATTGGAGTAGTTCATGCTCCTAACAGTATGTTCTGGTGGAGATTGAAGGCATCTAGATAGTCACCAAGTATGTTTGGGACATGGATGAATGTTGTGCTGAAGCATTGGATAAGATGCTTACATGACTGTGTGATCTATTATCATTGCATTATGATTTGGTTTTCATGATTATGCAATGTTGTTAACTATTTGACAAAATCTGACTTGTAGGGAAAGACCACATGTTATGGCCAGGCTACAAGAGAAGGATGATGAGACTTATTCTAAAGAACAAGTGATGGATATGTAGTCATCCATATTAAGATCTTGTTGATATTTAGTATTTGAGAGGGAGCAAGATGCTCAGAAATGGCTCTCTGATGGATTTCGTGACAGTGGAAGTAGCTACAGTGGATGTGATGACTATTTAGCAGTAATAACAGACATACGTGGATCTAGTATATTAAGTCATATGTGGACCCATGACTCACAGGTCTAGGAGATCTCATATGAAGATTGATTATTGATGTTCATCCTTCCAATGAACATAAGGAGTTGCAGTTAGTAGCAGCAGTTAAGTTCTATGAAGTTCATCAATTACTTCAGTATGAGATGTGGGGACTACATAAATAGTAGTTGGCTTCCAATTGGACATTGCTTGTGCCTGAGTGAAGAATTAGCATTCTCCAGGATAAGAACCACCCAGTTGACCTCAGAGGAGGTACAATATACATCCAGTTAGAGCAGTGGCTCAAGATTCATCATGTGTAGTTGACACAGGTTGCTAATGATGTTTCCTTGATCATGATGTTGTATACTAGTGATCAGTTCCCCACTGAGACAAAGAGATTTATTAACAGGTACATAGGGAGTTGGCCTCTGAGTCCATGATGAAGAGTCTTAACTTGATGAATTACTTCTTAAAGTATGTCCTAGACCAGATTAGATATACCTCAGTCAAAGGGAGTACACATTTGAGAGATTCGGGATGATGGACCATAATTTCATGGCTACACAAATTTGAAGAAGCCGAGTATGCTTCCGATTCAAATTTGGTAAAAGTTGAATGAATCTATGATACTCTCATTTTCTCTATGAGAGCTGATGTTTATGATGAAGATAACATCATGGATGACACATAATACATACTGATGTACTAGCCAGTGAGAAGCTCCAGAAGTAGAGTATGATGCATATTTGCAAAAGTAATCTGCAACAGAGATCCAAAGGGAGTCTAGATTTCCATCCAATATTATTGAGAGAATAGGAATTTCATCTCAGTAGAATAACTTGATGAGATATGACACTAATGGATGAGAAAACATGTCTAGCAATACATCTTGCAGTGGTATGATCTAGTGCAAAGGGAGCGGAATATTCCAGCACAGAGGGAGCAGTTGCAGCATGAGGAGATCGAGTAGCACTATATTAAAGACATGGTACAGAGAGGAGAAGTTCAACTCTTGTATATTCTGATAGATGGTCAGATTGTCGACATTCTCACCAAGCCTCTTTCCAGAGTTAAGTTTGCATACTTCCATGAAATACTTGGAGTATTGGAGAATGCTTCCCTCAATGAGAGGGAGTGCTCTTAGTCCAAGTAGGACATGTGGCCCTTGTAGACCAAGAAGAGCTTAGTCTAGGTAGGAAAGGCGGTCCTTGTAGACTAAAAATAAGCTTAGTCTAGGTAGGACAGGTGGTCCTTGTAGACCAAGAAGAGCTCAGTTCAGGTAGGATAGGAAGTCCTTGTAGACCGAAATGAGGTTAGTCCAGGTAGGATAGGTGGTCCTTGTAGACCAAGAAGAGCTCAGTCTAGGTAGGACAGGCGGTCCTTGTAGAGCAAAAATGACTTAGTCCAGGTAGGACAAGCGGTCCTTGTAGAATGAAAATGAGCTTAGTCTAGGGAGGACAGGCGGTCCTTGTAGACCGAAAAGCACTTAGTCTAGGTAGGACAGGTGGTCCTTGTAGGTCGATAAGAGATTAGTCTAGGTAGGACAAACGGTCCTTGTAGACTGAGAAGAGCTCAGTCTAGGTAGGACAAGAGGTCCTGTGTAGACTGAAAATGATCTTAGTCTAGGTACGACAAGTGGTCCTTGCATACCGAGAAGAGATTAGTCCAGGTAGGACATGCGGTCCTATGTAGACCGAAAATGAGCTCATTCCAATTAGGAAAGACGGTCCTGTGTAGACCGAGATGAGCTTAGTCCAATGAGGACTACTGGTCCTATGAGGAACATTCTACTACATGAAGACGACTCTTGTGTAGAGTATACTTGGATCCCTGGGTGGGATGTCACCCTGTATGGACATTGTTGACCCTTTCTTTTAATAACGAGATGTACGAGTCTAGCTGTGACAATCAGATGATGCAAATATGTTCGATTCCAGTTGTGACGACCGGATGATGCTTAGATGTGTTCCAACATGGTGATACCTCTCTAGCTAAGAGGGAATGTTTTTGTTGTAGCTATGTGAGGTATCCTCACTAGCTAAAGCCAACCTACAAAATAAATAAAATGTATTTTTATATTTACGAAAGAGACAAGTTGACCCCACATAAAGATATGGGTCAAAATTGCCCCAAACAATGGGAAACATTGACCAGTAAAATGACAAGTCATCCCAGTAAATAAGTCAAGTCGGCCTAATTAGAAAAATCACTAAAAATGTAGTATAAATAGAGGAATCGCCCTCCCATTTATTACACACCTCAAGCAAGTTCGCTAAAATGGAGAAGTTCGAATTTTTGGGTAGCAGAAGACAATGTTTGCAACAGTTTTCTTTGGGAATCTATTCTTCTTGTATTTTTATCTTTATTGTACTAAATCTCTGAGTAAGAAAGGGTTGCTAGATTTTTTCACGAGTTTGGGTTTTCTGAGGATAAACTATTGTGTCTATTGTTTATGTGCATAATTGTTCTTTCAGTGATCCTATATTGTTTATAAGTTGAAAGAGATGAAAATTCTATTGCTATAATTAAAATCTAACAATGACTAGCTCCATATGTGCAAGAAATGAGAGCTGATGTGGAATCCACTTGGTACCATAGTGGTTACGTGGATAGGTAAAATTGCTAGAGGCATAACTTCTTCATATGAACTCCGTTTGAGGTGACTTTTGGACTGTTGGAAAGGTATCAATGTGTAGAATATAGATTTTTGGGACAACGAGGGTTTCATAAAAAGAAAAATCTATTTAAGACCTCAAAATGGCCTCACAATTGTTTTAGACAGTTTTTTATCCTAAACCTGAAAAGTGAGACTTGACCTCAAAAAGGGCCCTACAAGCCATTTCATCCAATATTCTCACTCTGAAAGTTCCAAATAGGTGACAAATTATATATTGATCCATTTTGTATCACACCTCCCCATTTTGGGAGTTTTTTGTGCCCAAAATATTTTGCTAAATGAGATGAGGAAAAATTTCCTCTACCTTCTCCTTGGAGTACCATTTAGCCTTTCTTGGAAGTTCTCTTTTCAACCCCACCTGCTAGAGTTCATACTGTAACCACTTGGTAGTTTTGGAATTCTTCTACAACACTGTGTCTTCCACTAACTCTGCCTGAGCCTCTGGTGATAAGTCCTCTACAGAAGGTAAGGCATGCTTAGGTTCCTGATCCAACATGGAAGGTTCACAGAGTTTCAGATTTTCCACATTCACTACGAAGTAAATGCTCATGTATGGGGGTAGAATGAGTTTGTAGGAAAATATTGAGTTTGTAGGCATTATCTCCCACCTTCTCTAATATCTCAAAAGGGACATACCTCGGAGCCATGATCTTCTTACTAGGACCCTATAGAGTTTCTTTTTCCAAGTGTAACCATACTCTATCTCCCACCATTGAATGTTTTCTCAACCCTACGATGGTCATGTCTTGATTTGTACATTTCTTGTGAATTCTCTAGTGCCTCTTGTACTTGTAAACGGATCTTCCTAATCTTATAAATGAATTTTTCATCTCTTATCGCTTCACCATTGGTGTCTTCCCTCACTCCCCTTGCTTTCCATAAACAACATCTAGAGGTGAAGGTGGAAAGTATCCAAAACAAGTTTCAAAAGGGGACTTCCCAATGGAAGTGTGGACTTCTCTATAATAAGAGTGTTGGATGTAGATCACATTTTCATCCCAAGTCTTCGGATGCTTTTGATTGTAACCTGGACTCAAAATATGTACCAAATTATTGTTGACTACCTTTGTATGTATCTCTATCTGTGAATGGAATATTGTATACCTATTCAACTTAGTGTCCATCTATTCCCAAAGTGTATCCCAAAATTTATGGAGAAATCTAGTATCACCGTCTAAGAGGATTCTCCTTGGTATCCCAAAGTGCACTTGAGAACATGTCTATTGCTTCTTGCCATTCGATGGTCTTTTTACAAGGAATAATAATGCACATCTTGTTGAAAATATCAACTACCACAAATAAATAGTCATGTCCTTCCCAGTGGTTGGAAGACCACCCAAAAAATCCATGGAGATGCTCTCCCATGGTCTCGTAGGAATCGTTAAGGGATGGTATAGACCTTTCTTCCTATTACTGGGCTTGCTTGTACATAAAAGTATGCATCCTTGATAAACCAAGCTACATCTTCTTGCATTATATGCCAGTAAACATACCTTTTTAAGTTTGCAACTGTATTCCCTACACCAAAATACCCTGAAAATTTAAAGGTGTGTGCCTCTTTGATAATTTGTAATATCTTGCCTTTAGGAACACAGAGCTTGTCCAACTTGTAGAGTAACCCATCTCGGAGATGATAGTCAGGATTTATATCACCTTCTATATGTGGAATTGGACTTGCAGTTGCTAAAATACCTCCTTGAAGTGCTCATATTCTGTGTATTCCTCCTTGTATGCATCGTCGGTGAAAGGCTCCATATGCATAAGAGTTCCCAAAGCTATGATCTTGGTTGTCGGTGGTGTTCAGAGCATGCTTTCCGTCTTGTTTATAATTCCCTTATTATACATGAAGATTAGATGGAATTGTTGTAAGAATCCCACCCAATTATAATGTTTGGTCTGTTGTAGCTGACTTTGAGGCCTGCAAATTCTACAAAATATGGTGATCAATGTGAATGATGGTCTCCTTTCCCATCATATAGTTCATTGACTTCTTAACATCTTGAACCAAGGCATATAGTTCCTTATCATATGTAGGTTAGTTTTGGATGTCACCATGGAACGTTTCATAATGATATCATACTAACCTCCATCCTTGCATCAAAATTTCTTCCATATCATACCCACTTTCATCTATCTCAAATTCACAAGTCTTCTGCAAATTAGGCAATGTGAGAACTGGTGCTTGACTTATTTTTTTTCTTGAGCTCTTCAAAGGATTTTTGCTGATTCTTCCTCCACTGGAACCCTTTTCTATTGGATTTTATGGCATGGAGAGGTGCAACCACAACCGAAAAGGAAGCTATGAACTTTCAAAGGTATTGTGTTTCCCCAAAATATATCCTAATTTCAGTAGGAGTATGCCACTTATTCATGGCCTCCATCTTTGTAGGATTAATCTTAAGTTCTCCTCCACCAATCACATACCCCAAATACACCAAGCACTACTAGATAAATTCACATTTCTTTAGGTTTCCCAACAATTAATGTTTTTTAACTCCTACTTGAGATGTGAGATATGCTCTTCCCAAGTATCACTATTAACCAATATGTCAACTAGATATACTATAACAAAAAAATCTAAGAAAGGGTGTCATACATCAATCATCAAATGCATAAATGTAGCAAGTGCATTGCATAAACCAAACAACATTACTAACCATTCATATAGACCTTTCATAGTCTTGAAGGTGGTATTCCGAGTATATTCCTCCTTCACTTTCACCTTGTGGTATCCTGATTTGAGATCCAACTTGGTGAAGTACTTGGCATGCTACAACTAGTCCAATAGATCATTGATCATAGGGAGAGGGTACCAATTCTTGAGTGTGATATTGTTCAATGTTTTTGCATCGAGTGTAAACAAGGTGCTTAGAACCCAGTATGGGGGAGATCCTGTAACGGATGTCACATGTCACATGTCACATGTAACGTTTTCAAAAGTAATAAAATGTAAAAAGTAATACTATGGGGGAGATCCTGTAATGGATGTCACATGTCACATTTGTCACGTTTGTAACATGGGGAGATCCTGTAACGGATGTCACATGTGACATGTCACATTTGTCACGTTTGTCACATTACGTTACAACCCAGTATGGGGCAGATGTTGTAACGTTTGTCACATTTGTCACATTTGTCACGTTACGTTACAACCCAGTATGGGGGAGATGTTGTAACGTTTGTAACATTTGTCACGTTTGTCACGTTACGTTTCCATGTCGGCTCATAACTTATAAAAAATCAAAAGTAATTAAAAATTTCATGTTCGCTCATAACTTATCAAAAACAAAAAATAATAATTAAAAAATTAAAAAAGAGGGATCCAATTTCTTGAGGGGTAATTTTTTTCTTAATGTGTAAAAAATTTAAGATAAAACAAAAAAAATTACACCTCAAGAAATTGGATCCCTCTCGGTGCTTGATAGATCCGGGTTTGAGATGGATCTACGCTGGTGTAGTCAATGAACATCCTCCAAGTCCCATACCTCTTGGGTACTATGATGATAGGTGACTCACAAGGTGAGGTTCTTGGTCGGACCATGCATTGCTCCAAAAACTACTTCTTCACTTCATATGCTCAATAACAAACAACCCAACACTAAAATGTATCCTATTTAAGAAAAAAACAAAAGACTCCTGGAATCTTTAGTATTTTGGCATAAATGTTTGCTTGTAATTCAGAATTAGGCGAAGTTTAGACCATTGGAAAGGTCTTGAAATTCTCTACAATTTTTCGATTTTGAGTTTTCTCTTATTCCTTACCATTTCTCGGGGTAGACATTTTAGTAAAAAAGCATCTTTTGATTTTTTTGATTTTTACTAAAACGTTTGCCTTAGAAAATATCTAAGGAATCAGAGAAAAATCAGAACAACAAAGTTGTATATAATTTGAAGACCTTTCCAATGGTCTAAAATCCACCCAATTCTGAGTTATGAGCGAAAAGTTATTCCTAAAATACGAAAGTTTCCATGAATCTTTTGGTTTTTTCTTAAATATGATACATTTTGGACATGGTTGTTTCTTATAAGTTATATGACAAGCTATCTGTATAGACCAATATCCAACAATGGAGAATTTGGCAATAACTGTATCTCATGCTCCACCTCCCTCTTAGGAGGCATCCCCATAGGATCCTAGAACACTTCTTTGTATGCCTACAAAAGGCTCTTCAACTGGTGTTTTTTTCTATTTGGTACATGCCTCTAGGGATTCCTTCACTTTTACCAATTTACATTCTTGCTGATTTTGTCTTAAGAAAAGAAATACAAAATTCCTACTTGAACTGATAATTTTTTTTCGCTTGGTTGGCATTTACTAGAGAGATCTTTGATTTACCTTTTTGCACGATGATGATGAATGATTTCCCATCCTTTGATCAAGTTGTATTGGTTGGATATACTCATTAATATCACATCCCTCATATACCTGTAGGGGATTTTGAACATTACTTCACAAAAATAAAGGGGTATTATGTATACCTCCACTTCATCAATATACTCTGCACATATGGAAAACTTGATATTGCACTGTTTCGTGACTTTGAGTTCTACATTCTTATTTACCCGTTCCAATGGGTAGGGACTGAGATGATCATGTTCTTCCAATCCAAGATTACATACCATATACTCTTCTATGTGGTTTTCTTGCAAACCGAAATAGAATACGACATTGATCTTGATTTTCATGACTTGGATCTTGACATGGAAGAGTTTCATCATCTCTTTCTCTTCCCTAGGATGAAGGCTACTTAGATTCACCTCCTTTTGCAATGTTGTACATATAATATTATTGTCCACATCCAAGCTGCTTTCTAACTCCTTTCGTGACTCAGTGGCTAGAATTTTCTTCTTCTTGGAATCCTCCTTGTGGTTGTTTGGGTTCAACTCCAGATGTAGATTCCAACATTTTATTTAGTGTGATCATCGATGTTATAATGGTTATAGTGGTTTTTTATATCTTTTCACTAATATTCCATGTCTGTAGTCCTCTTCTCCTTTCCCTTCCACTTCTTCTTCCCCTCCTTGGTAGTGTCTTGGATTTGTTTATGTTTTGAATCCCTTGGCTATCCTTTCTTATGTTAAAGTTACAACATCATGGGTCATTCTCCAGGTCAATCTTGTGTGTCAATATTGAGCGTCATGTGTCGAGGTAGTGCCTTGTAGGATCTTGAGTTGGACTCAATAAACTTGGAGAAAAATCTTGAGTTGGAATCAAGAATGGTTAAGATTCATGTGTCGAGGAAAGTGCTTGGTATGTCAAAGTGGTGATGTTGTACAGTCTTTCTAGTCAAGGCTAAGGTCTTGTCTGTCAAGAGATATCCTCATGTGTTGAGGTGGTGCCTCATGTGTTGAGGTGGTGCCTCATGTGTTGAGGTGATGCCTCATGTGTTGAGGTGATGCTTTGCATGTCGAAGCATGTATGGTGTGTGATGTACTACTAACCATGGTTTATCTATTAAAGTCTTCTCTAGAGACTGGCCACCTTGAGAGTGAATTACTTTAGCATATAACCACTTGGAACGATAGTAGAACAATATGATCACATCATTGGGAAATACCCTTAGTGTATTTGATACGATAATTAATCTGGCACATGTGGACCATGCATATAAGACAAGAGTTAAGATAAGTTGTGATAAGATATGAGAGAATTCAAACTGCACATAAAATAATTAATTAAGAGAGAATTTGAATTGTTAAACTTCAATGAAGACATTAGTAAATCAGAGGAAAACTCGAATTGATTACTACAATGATGTTAACAAGAATGAATTAGTTAAGAGAGTTAACTAAGTGATACCAAAGAAGATCTAGTTAACTAAGTGTTATTGCATGATGAAACTTATGTTAAAATAAAATATGACACTTGAGTTTTGACACTTATATGACGACACTTAAGTTAGCCACCTAACTAAGTGGGAAAGCTTTGAATTAAGGGGCGAGTTCATCTTAAGACTCAGTTCGGTGAGTTAACACACTGCATGAAAAGTGGGGAGCTCTTCTTCATGCAAGATTGATACATTCAAATGGAGGGTGAGTTCATCATGAAGTCAAAAGATAAAAATAGAATCCTATGCATGTGAAGAATATATAAATATGTTATACATGATTGATGAATTCAATGTGAAGAGAATTATCTTCTCCTTAGAAGGAAATGCGCTTCTCTTTATGCAGGATATTATTTTGAGTCTCTCTTCTTTATCTTTCTCTTGCTTTGTAATTGCACCGGGGGTACTTGATGTAAAAGACATTCTCTGCTATCTATCAATATAGTAAGGAAGGTTTTGCTGGGGTTTTATCCCTCAAGTCATAGAGGATTTCCCTAGGATAAATTCATGTGTCAAATGTGATTGCTTATGCATATAATTGTTATTTGATTTCAAGTACTATTGCATTTCCAAATTAAAGATAAAAAATTAACATGCTATCAAATCTTAGGGCATGAACGAGCAAAGTTTTGCAGACAATATTAAGTCTACGTAGATCCTGAGTGTGCACAATACTTGAAGAATTGTGGCTTCAATCTCAGTAAGATCGGAAGACTGTCTTGAAGGAACTTCAAACTTCAATACTTGGAAGGCCAAGATCCTGAATATCCTGGAAGAGCATGATTTGGATGGATATCTATCTAGTGTTATTGAAGAGACTACTTCTAATGCGGGGAACATTACCTTCAAGCATAATAAATACAAATAAAAGAGAATCATTTACGATTCTGTGAAAGACAACTTGATGTCCATGATCACTCCATTGAAGACTGCAAAGGAATGCTTCGACACTTTGATAAATATTTATTAGAAGGAGGCACACAGTCAAAAGAGAGAATTGAAGAACAAGCTTCTAAATATGAAGATGGAAAAGGACAAAGCCGTGGCTTCCTTCTTCACAAAGATCTCTCAAGTAAAAGATCAACTCATGAGCATTGGTGTGATGATTGATGATGATGATATCATTCAGACCGTTGTGGATGGTCTTCCATCTTCATGGGAGACATTATTGGCTGTAGTAAATGGTTGGTAAGTGCAACCTAAATTTCAGAGACTGTGGCATGATTGCCTACACCAATAAGGGATAATTCAAAGCAAGTATATTGCCTCCAAAGAAGAGAACCTTGCTCTTGCAGCACAGATGAAAAGAGGTAAGAAATATCACAAGAATTTCTCTCACCAAAAGGAGAATGATTTCAAGAAATTTGATAAGTCTAAAGTTAAATGTTTCAATTGCAATAAGAAGGGCCATTATGCAAGAGAATGTCATGCAAAGCAAAGAGGAAAGTTCAAGGATAGGTTTCATGCTTCTACTACTACATAAGATGAACCTACGAGAAAGAATTCATTCGATGATCACGAGACAAAGAATGATTACTATCTTGTCTCATCCCTTTCTGGATCCATTACTACTAGTGTTGAGACATTCCTGGTAGACAGTGGCGCATCCAAGCACATGAATGGATATAGGAGCGTTATCACAGATATAAAGGAAAATAAGTTTTCATGTAATATGGAGCTTGGAGATAATACCACCTATTTGATCCAAGGCATTGGATTCAGTTCTTTTCAGTTGGATTCAGGAAATGTTCTACATGTGGACAAAATTATGTTTGTCCTCGGATTGAATAAGAACCTCCTAACTATTCCGTTCTAGAAGATAAAGGATTCGGAGTTATCTTTATGGAAAAGAAAGCGCTCTTATGTCCTAATCATGAAGACTTGAACTCTACATCAGTGATTGGAGTTAGAGAGGGAGGTCTCTACAAAGTTCTTGGAAAACTCATTGAATCCATGATCCAAGACACAATCAGTCCTTGTGAGCTATGACATAGAAGGATTGGCCTTCTCCATTTCAAAGCGCTAACCGGATTGCAAAAGATGGTGAAAGGTTTGCCCATGTTTAAATCTGATTTTGATAGTGTTGGTAGAGGTTACACTCTTTGAAAGAACATTAAGAAGAGTTTTCCAAGTAGTATCAAAATATCCAAGGGGATCCTTGACTTGATTCATTCCGATCTATGTGGTCCTATGTCTACACCCTCCATGAGTGATTATTTGTATTATGTGCTTTTCATAGATGAATTCTCTCGCAAATCATGGGTTTATTTTCTGAAAGCAAAGAGTGAAACTTTCAATAAGTTTCAAGAGTTTAAATCATTGGTAGAGAATGTGATGTACCCATGCCTCATTCCGGCCAGTAGGAGGGGGCATTAACTAAACCAGGGCCTCAAAATTCACCCCATAACCATAATTACGAATTTATACAGGTAAAATGCATGTGCAGACATGTAAATAAAAATGCACAGTGGAAATAAAATTGATCCACACACACATAACATGCAAATTACAGGCATAATTATCACATGAATACAAATAAAATCATTGCACACCAAATACATAAGAAAACTTATCTTTAAACAAAGAATATCCAAGCAAATGACTGTGTAAGAGTGATTTTCCACCCAGCCATAGGAACTCTATCCAACATATACTCTTTCTGTTGAGAAGCCAACACTAAGTTGGGCTATGAGGCCACCAGGGCGAAGGAAACACCTACAGGATTCTATCTCTTAGCCCACAACCCACTCTTCTCTCTATGCTTATCCAAAAGCTCAACCAGAGCTCTATAGGGGTCTCACTAAGCCATCACAGCCATGGCACTCCTTTAAAATTGCCCCACACAACATAAGGAAGGAATTTCCATTCACTGATCCATAGTTCCCTCAGGAAATCCAACCCTGACAATGCTTACCAATGTATGCAGCAAGAGTCCAACCTGCTGTATGCTAGTGGAGAAACTCCTGCAACATTAATCCATGGCTTATCAAGCATCCAGAAGTAGCAAAAATCAATGGGTAAAGGTTCCTAGCTTTCCCAACCTCCATGCTCACCTACAACCATCTATTTTCCCTTCCAAAAGTGCATTTCTGTCTTCAAATTCGAATTTCTAGGTTAAAAACAGTTTGGTAATGGACACGAACAACAATGAAAAACTCTACGTAGTGTAGGAACATGCCTGAGAGAATGATCAAAAGAGTGTTGATTCCAAGGATATGAGGTAAGGGTGAAAAAAAACTGACATAAATTCTAACCATAGAAGAAATAGGATTGTTGACAACTGACATAACTGTCACAACCTCCATGCTTCAATAACTACATGAAGTGACTTTTCCCACCAACCTCACATATGAATTCAATGATTGGATTTAATAGTCAAAAGAAGATAATTGGCTTATTTAAGGCACATGGAAGATTTTGGATGAGTTCTAAGGTTGACACATGGCAACATAGGATTTAGTTTTCCCATAGGCCCCCTCCCTCTTCCCCTATGGTGGAATCATAGCCCCTCTAGTGCTATTTACACAGCCATCTTGGACCACTTTATTAATTTTCAACATAATATTTACATATATTTTGAATTGGCATAGTAAGCCAACCATATGGTTCAAATAAAATTATATACCTCATACATGCCTAGCCATTCACTAGTTGGGACTTGGACTTGAGTTCCACACTAGGAATCCCACTAACATATTTACATGATTTACATAATTTTTATTCAATACATTCCAAGTCAAAATTGAGGGTATTACAATCCCCTCCCCCTTGGAATAACACCGTCCTCGGTGTTTTCTCAAAATCAGAACAAAAATGGGTATGCCTCTTTCATGGCATCCTCCAAATCCCACATAGCCTCATTAGGACCAAAGTGCTTCCATTGCACCTTTATGTATCTGATGGATTAGTTCCAGAGCAATGTTACCTTATTGTCTAGGATGCATAGTGGCTCGGCTTGGAACTCTCCCTCAAGTTCCACCTGAATCACATCCCAATCAATCACATGGTTAGGATCATGTACATATTTCTTAAGCAAAGAAACATGAAAAAAATTATGAGCTCTAGTGTTAGTAGGAAATGCAATTCTATATGCAACTGGCCTTATTCTTTCAAGCACTTCAAATGGCCCACAATATTTTGGTGACAACTTGGCACAAATTCCAAGCTTCAAGGAACTCTTCCTTGGCCTGACTCTAAGGTAAACATGATCCCCAACACTGAATTCTCTATGCATTCTATTCTTATCTTCATAGCTTTTTTGCCTATTTTGGGTTGCCTTTAAATTCTGCCTAATTTTTGCAACCTCTTGTTCCATTTCCTTAAGCAATTTTGGCCTAATTACAATCATGTTCACTGGGTTGTCCCATGTCATTGGTGTCCTGCACTTTCTGCCATACAAAACTTCAAATGGACTCATGCCCAATGAAGCTTGTTGCCCATTATTATATGTAAACTCTACCAAGTGTAGATAATCTTCCCACTTGGATGGTTTCTCCATCACATACATGGGAAGCATGTCTTCAAGAATTTGATTTACTCTTTCAGTTTGTCCATCTGTTTGTGGATGGTAGGCAGTGCTAAAATTCAGTTGTGTTCCCAAGTCTGCAAAACGACTTTTCCAAAAATTTGAAGTGAACTTGGTATCTCTGTCTGAAATTATTTTCTTAGGCAATCCATGCAATCTGAAAATTTCCTTCATAAAAATACTTGCAATGGCATCTGCTTTATAAGTGGATTTAACTGGAACAAAGTGTGCTAATTTTGACAATTTATCCACCACAACCATGATAGAATCATGTTGTCTCACAGTCCTTGGAAAACCTGTAATAAAATCCATGGAAATTACTTCCCATTTCCATTCCAAACTTGGCAAAGGATGAAACAAACATGTTAGGTGTTGATGCTCAATTTTTACTTGCTAACACTTCATGCATTGAGATATATACTCAGCAATATCCTTTTTTCATCCCTGTCCAAAAATATTGTTTCCTAGCTGTAGCAATTGTTTTATGATATCTTGGGTGAGCAGAATATGGTATTTTATGGATTTCATCCAGAATAATTCTCCTCAAGTCTGCCACATTTGGAATATAAATTCTATTTTTATAAGTAATAAGTCCATCCTCTTCCAAATGATACCCTTCATACCTCTTTTCAAAATTCTCTTCTTGTAATTTTTCCTTTATTTGCACATATAATTCATCTTCAGTAAGAGAATTAACAATCTGTTGTCTCAAATCTGATTGGCAAGTTGTGATGGTTGTCACATGCATTTCATGCACCTTTTTGCCGAGGGTATCAACCACATTATTTTCTTTTCCTTTTATGTGTTTGATCTCAAAATCAAACTCACATAAAAATTCTATCCATCTAGCTTGCATGCCATTTAATGTTGTTTGCTCAAATAAATATTTCAGACCACAATGGTCTGTCCTCAATTCAAATTTTCTGACCATTAAATAATGTCTCCACATTTTTATAGCATGCACTATGGTTGCAAGTTCTGAATCATGTGTGGCATAATTCTTTTCATACTCCAATTTTCTAGAATCATAACACACCACATGATTTTCTTGCATAAGAACTCCTCCAAGTCTTTGTTTACATGCATCTATACACACCTCAAATTCTTTTTTTCTGGGTCTGCAATTTTCAGAATTGGAACACTTGTGAGAAGCTTCTTCAATAGATGGAAACTTTCCTTGCATTTATGTGTCTATTCAAATTTCTTTCCCTTATTTTGCAAAGAAGTGATTGGGTGTGCAACCTTGGAGAATCCTTCAATGAATCCTCTATAGTAACCGGCAAGACCCATAAAAGATCTCACATCTGTCACATTCTTTGGAGTTGGCCAATTCATAATTGCTTCAATCTTTTCTGGATCCACTGATATTCCTTCCTCTGAAATAATGTGATTCAAATAATGAATTTTATTTTTCTAAAAGTCACATTTTCTTAGCTTTGCATAAAAATTATGTTCCCTTAACGGTTGCAAAGCCATTCACAAATGCTCTTCATGCTCCTCTTCATTCTTAGAGTAAATAAGAATGTCATCTAGAAAAACGAGAACAAACTTGTCCAAATATTTGTGGAAAATGCTATTCATGAGACACATGAAGGTAGCTAGTGCATTAGTGAGTTCAAATGGCACCACTACAAATTCAGTGTCCATACCTTGTTCTGAAGGATATCTTTTGAATATCTTCCTCTTTGATTCTTACCTGATGGTAACCAGACCTCAAGTCAATCTTTGAAAATACTTTGGCTCCTCTCACTTGATCAAAAAAATCATCAATTCGAGGGAATGGGTACTTGTTCTTCACTTTCACTCTATTCAACTACCTGTAATCAATACATAACATGAGTGTGCCATCTTTCTTTTTCATAAACAATACATGTGCTCCCCATGGAGACACACTTGGCCTTATGTATTTATTTTCCAATAATTCTTGCAATTGCATTTTCAACTCTAATAATTCTGGTGTGCTCGTTCTGTAAGGTGTCTTAGACATTGGTGCAACTCCTGGCACAATATCAATTGTCCCTCTTAGGAGGTAGTCTTGACACTTCCTTGAGAAACATATCCTTGAATTCTTGTAGCACATGATAGTCCAATTTTGGAATTTCATTTTCTGATTTGTCCAATATATGGGTTGCATACGATTGAAAACATTTCCTACAAAAATTCTTCAGCTGCATGGTTGAAATATGCCTAGCTGAAATTTTCTTTGGAATTCCTTTCACAACCCTTGGATTTCCTTCATCACCAATGCACTCAAAACTCTTGTTTTAGCTGTCAAGTTTAACTCTATGTGCTTCCAACTAGTCCATTCCAATGAGAATGTCATATGAACCAAGTGGTAAAGTATCCAAATATGCACAAGTGGACAGTCCACCCATTTCTAATGGACATCTCTCCACCATTTCACTAACTTTTCTCCATGTGGCTAGTTGAACCAACCATTAATTACTATGCTTGGTTCTCTTAAAAGCACAAATATCAACAATTTTAGGACTGATATAACTGTGAGTAGATCCAAGGTTAATCAAAATAGAAATAGATTTTTTAACAATATTACCTTCAATATCAACCACAATTGATTAATGATATGCTTGGAATTCCTCTAGTGCTGCATAAATCCTAGGGACAGTCGTTTCCACTTGACCCACAGTTTCAACCTATTGAATGTTATGAACTTGCATTGCACTCCCATTCTGATGTGGACAATTCCTAAGAAAATGGTCCTCTCCACATCCCCAAACATTGAAGTGGCTCTCTTGTCTTGTATCCCATCATCATAGTTGGCTTTGTCACAACTTGTGGTGGCTGCCTTGGCTGATTTATGAAATGAGGAGGCTTGAACCTCTTCTTCCTTTGATCAAAATTCTCATTCTTCTTGTCCTTCCATGCCTTCTGGAAATCTGGTTTTCTTTTGGCTTGATCATAACAATACTTAGCCTTTCTTATGGTCTCATTTAGAATTTGAGGCTCATCAAATTCAATTCTATCTTTGTAGGATTTAGGAATCCCACTTAGAAAACAATGAATTTTGACTTTATCATCCCTAATATACTTGACATACCTCAACAACTCCAAATATTTATTGACATATTCCTCCATAGTCACTTGTCCCAACTTCAACTCATGGAATTCTTTGATTTTTCCATCACAGTACCTATCAAAGAGGTACTTTTGCTTGAAGTATTGATTGAATTGATTACAAACAATTGTCATTTAATTGATCTTCTTCACTTGCCTAAGGTGATCCCACCATATAGATGTCCTTCCATTCAGATTGAAGATAGCCACTCTTGCTTTCATATTTCCAGAGTAGTCTTGGACTTGGAAATACTTCCTCATCCCAAGAAGCCAAGTCTCAGCTTCTTAACCAAATTTTGTCTCACCATCAAAGGTAGGAGGTTTGGCCTTCCTAAATTCTTCATGTGAGTTATTCTTTGAATACCTCTTCGTCTTCCTCCTATGATATGAAGATCTTGATCCTTCAGTGGAATCCTTAGAGTCAGATGACTCACTAGAAGATATTTACGGAGTATATGGCATGCATCTGGAAAATCTTCTTGAACTATGGGACCTCTTGTGAGAATGCCTCCTTGAGATACTCCCACTCTTCTCTGTATTTTCATAGTGATGTCTAGAGTTAATCTTCCTATGAATGTTTGTTAGACTTTGGAGCATAGCTGCATTCAGTTGATTATGCTCTTCTTGAGCTCTAAGCAGCCTCTCATTATCTGCTTTATAACTCTACAACCCCACCCTTAGGCTCCTCATGGTATATGCAATGTCTGGGGGAGTCACTTGGTTTATCCTACCATTGGATTTTGTCTCTTCATTCTCAATCTGTATATTCTCTCGCATTGCATCTGCCTCAACTTCATAGGGATCTCGTGCATCATCCACGATGTTGACCTTATTGGCCCAACCAAGATCATAGGTTTCTCAACTGCACTATATTCACTACTGACCCTTAACAGTCACTAATATGATTTTGAATATGCAAAATTGTTCGTACACGCACATATGTTAGATTGATTACAAAATAAAAATTAGTTTTCATATTTTATGGAAATTACCCATATTGACCGTTTTTGTCAATTATGGCTACAAGAACTTTTCTGATCAAATTATAGAAGCATATGAATCACCAATTCATAGTTTAAATATGTAAAAAATTTCCCCTTTGGATAAGCTTTCCAACGACTATAAGCATGCTCAATTCTGATTTATGAGGGTAAAGTTACAATCCTTGAAAATTGTTAATTCGATCCAATTCTACACTTTCCTGTAGGTGCATTTAATCCCAGAGGCCAATTTCAGACACCTACAAAAGATCACCTAAGAAGAAGTGGAAAAAATACTCTATTGGATTAGATAATACATATGATAAGGATTACTCAAAAAATTTTGGTTCCCTGAACTGATGCTCCAGTCACCTGCTATAAACTTCTGGAATTGACTACTTTGTATTTCTCAACCTTCTTCCAGATTTGGAAAATTATTGTAGTTCTGTAACACACCCTCACATTCCAAAGTATGACCAAAATGTATGCTTCCTTAATGGTCGCTGCTAAAATCTAGATCCAACTTGGTTGATTTAAAATAAAATAAAATGGGGGTCAAGGGGGCTTGCCCCCTTGCGGCCCATTTTTGTAAATAGTTCAATTTCGCGCAATCTAGCGTATAAGAAAAATGAAATTTTTGATGAATTGGAAAGGTCATATCGTGGTCTGAAATGTCCCACCTAAGGTGTCATATAGGTTTGACCTGTCACCTTGTGGCTCGGCCATGTCACCTTCTACCGACCACCAAGTCACCACGCGGCCATATCATGCAACCTTGAGCGGGAGCGCATAAGTGGTTTTCTCCTTTACCACAAGTGGTAACGCACCCCCACGAAGTAGTTTTGGAAAACAACTCTTGGAGAGGCGTGATCAATCAAAAGGTGACATGCGCCCCAATTATTTTTGTGCACAATGCGCCCCTCATCCCAAATTAAACATCGTTTACTTTATCGGTGCGTGATGGGTTTGAGCCGTTGATATTCCATAAGATCCGATTGTCAGATATCCGTCTACCTATAACTAATCACCATGCACTTTCCCAGGGCGCGGTGATCCCCTACCATTGATCTTCCCTAGCGTTTGACGGTCAGAGAGATTTTCTCGCCCTCTATTAATCACTGTGCATATTATTGATGCAACCACAACCGTTGATCTTCCCTAGCGTTCGACGGTCATATTTGCACCAGCCTCCACACTCCATCAGGGAAAACTCATGTGCGCGGGTCCGATGTGGTTGATCCACATAATTCCTTCTTCCCACGTGGATCCTCCACGCCACCCATCCATATGGCATGGGTGGGGCCCACTTTAAAAATCCCTATTTTTAAAAAATTTCCCAAACTAAATAAAATCTCAATTTCACAATAAGGGAATTATTTCATATTTAAATCAAAATTATTTCTCAACCTTTATCTATGCCTTAATAGAACCCGACCTTTACAGAAGTATTTCATCTGCAACTCATATTTTTCCCTGTAACTGTGCGTCTTCGACCCATATAGCTTTGGTGTTATAACTAGAAGCTCTGATACCACTCTATGATGTCCCCATTCCTCATTCCGACCAGAAGGAGGGGACATTAACTAAACCAGGGCCTCAAAATTCTCCCCATAACCATAATTACGAATTTATACAGCTAAAATGCATGTGCAGACATGTAAATAAAAATACACAGCGGAAATAAAATTGATACACAAACACATAACGTGTAAATTACAGGCATAATTATCACATGAATACAAATAAAATCATTGCACATCAAATACATAAGAATACTTATCTTTAAACAAAGAAGATCCAAGCATCTGGTTGTCTAAGAGCGATTTTCCACCCAGCCATAGGCACTCTATCTAGCATATACTCTTTCTGTTGAGAGGCCACCCCCAAGCTGGGCTATGAGGCCACCAGGGCGAAGGAAACACCTACATGATTCTATCTCTCAATCCACAACCCACTCTTCTCTCTTTGCTTAGCCAAAATCTCAACCAGAGCTCTACAAGGGTCTCACTAAGCCATCATAGCCATGACACTCCTTCCCAACTGCCCCACACAACACAAGGAAGGAATTTCCTTTCACTGATCCACAGTTCCCTTAGGAAATCCAATCCTTATAGTGCTTACCAATGTGTGCAGTAAGAGTCCAACCTGCTATATGCTAATGGAGAACCTCTTGCAACATTAATCCATGGCTTATCAAGCATCCAAAAGTAGCACAACTCAATGGGTAAAGGTTCCTACCTTTCCCAAAATCCATGCTCACATACAACCATCTATTTTCCCTTCCAAAAGTGTAGCTCTGTCTTCAAATTCGAATTTGTGGGTTAAAAATAGTCAGGTAATGGACATGAACAACAATGGAAAACTCTATGTAGTTTAGGAACATGCATGAGAGAATGATCAAAAGAGTGTCGAATCCATGTATATGAGGTAATGGTGAAAAGAAAATTTACATAGCTTCTGACCATAGAATAAATAGGACTCCTGATAGCTGACATAACTGTCACAACCCCCATGCTTCAATAACTACATGAAGTGACTTTTCTCACCAACCTCACATATGCATTCAATGATTGGATTTAATAGTCAAAAGAAGGTAACTAGCTTATTTAAGGCACATCATATTTTGGATGAGTTCTAAGGTTGACACATGGCCTAGGATTTGGTTTTCCCATAGCCCCCCTTCCTCTTCCCCTTTGGTGGAATCATAACCCCTCCAGTGCTCTTTACACAACCATCTTGGGCCATTTTATTAATTTTCAACATAGTATTTACATACATTTCGAATTGGCATAGTAAGCCAACCATATGGTCCAAATAAAATTATATACCTCATACATGCCTAGCCATTCACTAGTTGGGCCTTGGCCTTGATTTCCACACTAGGAATCCATACTAAAATATTTACATAATTTTGATTAAATACCTTCCAAGTCAAAATTGGGGGTATTATAGAGAATCAGACTTGTAAGCACATTCATGCTTTGAGATATGATAATGGAGAAGAGTTTGAGTCCCATGAGTTCAATGATTTCTGTTGAGATTAATGAATAAAAAGATAGCTGACTATACCCTACAACCCCCAACAAAATGGGGTTGTTAAAAGAAAGAACAGAACAATATGTGAGGATGCAAAATCCATGATGTGTCATCAAGATCTGCCCACATCCTTATGGGAAGAAGCCTCCAGTACTGCTATTTATATTCAGAAGAAAATCCCTCATGCTAGCTTGGGAGTAAAGACTCCCGAAGAGGTTTTCATTGGTGAAAAAACATATGTTGGACACTTGAATATTTTTGTTTGTTTTGTTTACGTTCACATACCAAAAGAGAAGAGGAAAACAATGGAGCCATCCGAAAAGAAATGAACATTTGTTGGATATAGTGAATCCTCCAAATCCTACATAATCTATGTTCCAGGACAAAGAAACATTGAAGTCTACAGATTTGTAACATTTCATGAAGAGGCTTCATTCAAGTGCTCCAAAGAACTTCAATGTCATTCATACATGGAGGAGCATGATACTCCTATGATGGAGGATCCAATTTATTATTCTCCTCTTTCATATGGTGAGAGGGATAATCCAAATGAGTTCGTGGATCTGCTTGATCCCGAAGAGCCAAAAGATCTAATAGAAATATCTCTTGATGAACCTCCCACTAAGAGGAGATCTGCATGGTGTCGAGACATTATGCAAAATGTAGAAAACCATGGAGCACCTCCAGGATCATTTAGAGAGAGAAAGAGACTTGAAATATTTTCAAGATATGTAGCACATATGAGTCACATCAGTGATTCAGAACCCTATACCTATGAGGAAGCCTCTAAGGAACAAGTATGAAAATGCCATGATATAAGAATACAAATCTATCATGAAAAATGATGTGTGGGAAGTGGTTCCCAAACATGAAAGGAAGTCAATAGTAACTTCCAGGTGGCTTTATAAAATCAAGCATGCAGCTAATGGAAGTATTGAAAAGTATAAAGCAAGATTTGTGGCCCATGAATTCTCACAGAAAGAAGGGATAGACTATGATGAGACATTCGCTCCTGTGGCCAAGTACTCTACTATCCAAAACATAATTCTCCTTGCTTCAATTTTGGGTTGGAAACTTCACCAGATGGATGTGAATACTGCCTTCCTCAATGGTGAGGTTGAGGAAGAGGTTTACATACAAAAACCTGAGGGGTTTGTAATTCATGGGAAGGAGTCCCATGTATGCAAAATTAAGAAATCAGTGTACGGGCTTAAGCAGGCCCCGAGGGCTTGGTATTCAAGGACTGGCAGCTATCTTCTGAGCTTGGGTTTCTCCAAAAGCGAAGCTAACCCCAACCTATACTTCGAGGTTGTGAAGAACCAACCACTGATATTGGTTCTATATGTTGATGACTTGTTCCTTACTAGAGAGAAGAAACATATAGCTTGGTGCAAGAGGGAGCTCACTTCTGAATTCGAAATGAAAGACTTAGGCCTTATGCACTATTATCTTGGTCTAGAAGTTTGGCAAAGAAAAGATGAGATCTTTCTTTGTCAAGGAAAGTGCACAGTTGATGTATTGTGGAGATTTAGTATGATGGATTCTAAGTCCATGTCTACTCCAATGGTGTCTTATCTAAAGAATCTACATGATTCAGATTCCAGATCAGTTCTAGTGGATCCTACCATGTATAGACAACTCATTGGTTCCTTGATGTATTTGATACATAGTAGAACAAACATATGTTATGTAGTGAGTATCTTGAGTTAGTTCATGTCTGATCCAAGACATAGACATTAGGTCGCTGCCAAGCATGTTCTTAGATACCTTTGAGGTACTATTGCTTATGGACTCAGATATGCTTCCAGTGGTGGAGTGATGCTACTTGGATATGCTGACTCCGACTGGGGTGGTAGTATTGTTGACCAAAAGAGTACATCCGAATTTTGTTTTATCTTGGGATCAACTATGATCTCTTGGTCCAGTAGGAAGCAAGGATTCGTATCCCGGAGTACTATATACGCAGAGTATATTGCAGCTAATACTTCCTACCGTGAAGCTATGTGGCTTAGGAAGCTACTTGTTGGGTTGTTCAGTGAGAATCTTGAGACTACAATCATTCGATCTAACAATCAGAGTTACATTAATCTATCGGAAAACCCTATGTTTCATGACAGATCAAAACACATTGAGATGAAGTATTACTACATCAGAGAGATGGTCCAGATATGTGACATAAGACTTCAGTACATTGATACTAGTGAGCAGATAGAAAATATGTTGACTAATCCTCTATCCGTGATGAAGTATAGGTACTTCCAAGACAAGCTTGGCATGGAGAGAATGCCTCCCTTGCCGAGAGGGAGTGTTAAAGTTACATCATCATGAGTCATTCTCTAGGTCAATCTCGTGTTTCAAGATTGAGCCTCATGTGTTGAGGTAGTGCATTATAAGATCTTGAGTTGGACTCAGGAAACTTGGATAAGAGTCTTGAGTTGGAATCAAGAATGGTTAAGATTCATGTGTTGAGGCAAGTGCTTTGTATGTCAAAGTGATGATGTTGTACAGTCTTGCTATTCAAGGATAAGTTCTTGTGTGTTAAGACAAATCCTCATGTGTTGAGGTGATGCTTTGCATGTCGAAGCATGTATGGTGTGTGATGTACTACTAACCATGGTTGAGATATTAAGTCTCCTCTAGAGACTGGCCACCTCCAGAGTGAATTACTTTAGCAAGTAACCACTTGGAACGATAGTAGCACATCATTATCACATCATTGAGAAAATATCCTTAGTATATTTGATATGATAACTAAGTTGGAACATGTGGACCATGCAGATAAGACAAGAGATAAAGATAACAAGTGATAATATATGAGAGAATTCGAATTGCACATAAAATAATTAATTAAGAGAGAATTCAAATTGTTAAACTTCAGTGAAGACTTCAGTAAATCAAAGGAGAACTTGAATTCATCACTACAATGATGTTAACAAGAAAGAATCGGTTAAGAGAGTTAACTAAGTGATAACAAAAAAGATCTAGTTAACTAAGTGTTATTGCATGATGACACTTATGTTAAACTAAAAGACGACACTTATGTTAAACTAAAAGATGACACTTGAGTTGTGACACTTGCATGAAGACACTTAATTTAGCCACCTAACTAAGTGGGAAAGCTTTCAGTTAAGGGGTGAGTTCATCCTAAGTCTCAGTTCAGTGAGTTAATGCATTGCATGAGAAGTGGGGTGCTCTTCTTCATGGAATATTGATACATCCAAATGGAGGGCGAGTTCATCATGAAGTCAGAAGATACAAATAGAAGCCGATGCATGTGAAGAATATATAAATATTTTATATGGGATTGATTAATTCAGTGTGAAGTGAATTCTATTCTCCCTTGAAGGCAATGCGCTTCTCTTTGTGCGGTATATTATTCCGAGTCTCTCTTCTTTGTATTTATATTGCTCTGTAATTGCACCGGGGGTGCTTGATGTAAAATAAATTCTTTTCTATCTTTAAATATACTAAGGAACGTTTGCTGGGGTTCTCTCCCTCAATTCATAGAGGGTTTCCCCAGGGTAAATTCATGTGTCGAATGTGATTTCTTATGTGTATCATTGTTATTTTATTTCAACTACTATTGCATTTCTGAATTAAAGATAAAAAATTAACATCTTCTAGCCTATGTTTTCTAGGTAACATGTTTGTACACAGGATTCATCAATTGACCTGGGTTCTAAGAGCATCACCTTCCTCCGTATGTGACTATGTAAACCCCTCGGATACTTGAGGAGTACATCTGGGTTCTTGGGTGAGATACCCAACATGATAGACATCTTCCTAAACTTAGTGGTGTATTCTTACACACTCTTCCCCTTCCTTTGATTGAAATAATGCCAATAGATCCATTGGTCCTCTACATACTTGATAGGGTAGAACTAGCACTTGATGAGGGTTTTAAATTCCTCCCACTTAGATACTAGTAGATCACCCTCCAACCTCAATGATTCCTGATGGATTTCTCACCAGGTTAATACATGGACCTCTAAATTCAATAGGGAAAATGAGATCTTTTGATCCCCAACTATTTGATGGATACTAGAATAAACCTCTAATTGCAACCAATGATTCAATTCTAGAGCATCGATCTCACCTTGATATGTCTTGATGTCAACTTTCACTTCCATCTTAAATAGGGACTAGGAAGGGGTACTAGAACTAGAACTCGTCTGCTCTTTCTTGGGATTTTTCATTGGCTCCTTTTCTGGGTCGCTTTTATCTTCCAATTTCCCCTGCAATATGAACTCTTAGTTAGAGCCTCCAAAATACGTGAAAGTTCCAAAATTTCTCTCCAAAGCTACCATGAGGATTGACATGTTCTGTGAGATATGAACGACTTGTATTTCCAGTTTTGTAAATCACTGCTCATAATCACCCGTCGTTACTTGAACATGATCGTCCACCATTGCTAGGGTTTGAAGAATTTTTTCCACCAACTATTGGATCATGAAATTACCCACAAAACCCAAAATAAAATCTTGTCTCTGATACCAATATGATATGTAAATTTCTATGTATATTCCACTGGAATAGTTCATCAGAATGGATCTTACAACTTAGTTCTTCTTTATTAGATTATTTTTATTGAATGCTAAATACCTAGAATTGAAATAAGAATAATTAGAGCAAATAAGTACACAACGCACACAATAACACAATATATATCTTGGGAAAACCCACTATCGGGAAAAAACCAACCACAAATGAGGACTATGCCTTGTTCTTTACGTTAAAACGTAAATAAAAAGGAAATGGTACTCTTTATGGAGTTACCTATGACTCTACGAACAAAATGGATACTATAGTATCTCCTATCTCATTTGTTCTACTCTAATATCCACTCCCATAATATTTCTCAATTATGGAATGATAAAATACATCAAAATAATGAAACCCCTTCTTCTCCTAACGTCTCAGTATTTAGCATATCTTGATAGTTGTTTAGGGTTAATTTTAGGGTTTTGCATGCCCCAAATTTCGATTAGGATTAGGGTTTTGTACCTTATAGAATGTTCTTGAAAATACACACGTGAATAGCTCCACATGTGTGAGAAATGAGAGTTAATAGTATCCACTCGGTACCACGGTGGTCAACTTGCAGAAGGCATAACGTCTTCATATGAACTCTGTTTGAGGTGATTTTTGGATTTTTGGAAAGGTCTCATTGTGTAGAATATGGATGTTTTGTTAAAAAAAGGTTTTAAAAATTCCCTTTAATCCCTCAAAATGGCCTAAAAAATTTTCACACTATTTTTTACCCCAAATCTGAAAAGTGAGACCTACCCCCAATACGAACTCTAAGTTAGAGCCTCCAAAATACCTGAAAGGTCCAAACTTGCTTTCCAAAGCTTCCATGAGGATGGACATGTTGTGTGAGATATCAATGACTTTTACTTCTAATTTTGTAAATCTCTGCTCATAATCGCTCGTTGTTCCTTGAAAATAATCGTCCACCATGGCTAGGGTTTGAAGAATTTGTTTCCACCAACTATTGGATCACAAAATTACCCACAACACCGAAATAAAATCCTAGCTCTGATACCAATATGATATGTAAATTGCTATGGATATTCCATTGGAACAATTCATCACAATGGATTTTACAACTTAGTTCTTCTTTATTAGCTTATTTTTATTGAATGCTAAATAACTAGAATTGAAACAAGAATAACTAGAGAAAATAAGTACACAACCCACACAATAACACAAGACATATCCTGGGAAAACCCACTGTCGGGTAAAACCCAACCAAAAATGAGGACGATGCCTTTCTATTTATGTCAAAATGCAAACAAAAAGGAAATGGTACTCTCTATGGAGTTACCTATGACTCTACAGCCATAATGGAAACTGTAGGATATCCTATATCACATGTTTTACTCAAATACCCACTCCCACAATATTTCTCAACTATGGAATGATAAAATACATCAAAATAATGAAACCCCTTCTTCTCCTAACATCTCAGTATTTAACATAGCTCGATAGTTGTTAAGGGTTAATTTTAGAGGTTTTGCATGCCCCGAATTTCAATTAGGATTAGGGTTTTGGAACTTCTAGAATGTTCTTGAAAATACACACATGAATAACTCCACATGTGTGATAAATGAGAGCTAACGAAATCCACTCGGTACCATGATGGTCAACTAGATAGGTCAACTTGTGGGAGGCATAACTTCTTCATACAAACTCCACTTATGGTGATTTTTGGAATGCTGGAAAGGTCTCATTGTGTAGAATATGGTTTTTTTTGTCAAAAATAAGGTTTGAAAAAACTGCACTTTAATCCCTCAAAATGGCCTCAAAATTTTTGACACAGTTTTTGTGAGACTTCTATGTAGGTTGAATACCATGAAAGAATTCTAATAGCCAAGAATCTTGAAGCAAAGAAGTCCTCACAATAATTATTCAAAGATATGCAAGAATAAGAAGAAGAAATATTGAGACAGAAACATAAGAGAAGGAAATCAATTGATGGAAATATCATCTCATATATTATTCCTCTATATGAATACAATATATAATACGTCTCAAGAGAGAAAATAGAATGCCTTAAAGGCAAGTTGTAAAGCACAAAACAACAAGGCTTACTAGAATCATAGAAACCCCTAGGTGTCAAAAGCACTTTCCAAAACACTCTAAAGGATCACGAATTGGCTAAATATGGCATGGAAGCTCATGAGTGATGTAAATGGAATGTAATGATAAATTTAGGAGAGAAGAAAGTGGTGAAGGTCGAATTAGTGAAGTGGAGAGAGTTTCCAAGTCAACTAGCTTTACCTTATCCATTAGAAAGTAGAAAAAACAAGATAAAGCTGTCTAAATAAAGAAAGTGTCTTTCTAATTCAGGAATGGAATAAAATCAGACATAATCCAAGGAAATCTTATCCAGAATCCATCCCATTTTTTTTTTTGTTGACATAGGATGGCATATGGAGGCATAAAAGAAAAAACTAGCCAAACTACATAGTCTACACCTAGGAAAATTTATCTAGATGACTAATAAAATATATCCTAAGTATGGAATGGGTTTTTTAAATGTTCCAACACCCCACCTTAATCCTGACTGTATATGGTAAAATATCAGAAATATAGGGCCCAATAAATAAGGTTTATGGTCACCCAAATACAAAAACTTATTCCCATGTAAACTGGAGAAACAGGGAAAACCTCATGGGAATAAAACCCTCCCTAAAAAATAGACATGTGCACACCAAAATTGTTGCTGATCCAAACTCAAGTAGGTGTGAAATTGATCATATGTCTGGAGGTATATTCCTCTTTGGAAGAAGTGGATCATGCTCCAACAAATGTGCTTGTTGAGATCAGGTCCAAATGAGACTTGATGATGTCCTCCATCTTCTGTGTAACTTTGATAGCAGGTTCCAACCATAATCATGTAGTGGATCAGAAGCATGACAGTAAGAGAGAAACCAACCACTCCAGACTGTAATTTTTCTTCCATGGTATTCAATAACACACCAAAAAGAAACGCAAGGAGAGGTTCTGAGTGTGTATGAGCTGCAACAACTAGTTGATGATTTGAATCAGAAGACATATGAGAGAACTGAGAGATGTCTCCAACTTCTTGAAAAACGTGTTGGAAATCATGTAGGAACTAGCAGGAGCATGGACATAGGAAGTGAAGGTGAAAAAAACAACCTCAACTGTATACTGACTTCCAAACTAACTATAAATCACCTTCTTGGATACCATTGACCAGCAAATGATCCTCAATATCTAAAGTGTAAGAGGAGGATAATGATGAGAGATGGAAAGATCTAAGTTCTTCTTCAACAATACATTTCTGCCATTTGATCTTCAGTACCTGCAAAAAAAACTCTCTGAAACTTATACTGGGAGACTAATTTAATCAAGAACTCCCAAGGATCTGATACCATGTGAGAATTCTATATAGGTTTAATACCATGAAAGAATTCTAATAGCCATGAATCTTGAAACAAAGAAGTCCTCACAATAATTATTCAAAGATATGCAAGAATAAGAAGAAGAAATATTGAGACATAAACATAAGATAAGGAACTCAATTGATGGAAATATCATCTCATATATCATTCCTCAATATGAATACAATATATAATACATCTCAAGAGAGAAAATAGAATGCCTTAAAGGCAAGTTGTAAAGCACAAAAAAGTAAGGCTTCCTAAAAGCATAAAAACCCCTAAGTGTCAAAAGCACTTTCCAAAACACTCTAAAGGCTCACGAATTGGATGAATATGGTATGGAATCTCATGAGTGATGTAAATGGAATGTAATGATGAATTTAGGAGAGAAGAAAGTGGTGGAGGTCGAATTGGTCAAGTGGAGAGAGTTTCCAAGTCAACTAGCTTTACCTTATCCACTAGAAAGTAGAAAAAACAAGATAAAGCTGTCTAAATCAGGAAAGTATCTTTCTAATTCATGAATGGAATAAAATAAGACATAAACCAAGGAAATCTGATCCAAAATCCATCCAAATTTGTTTTTTGTGACTTAGGATGGCATATGGAGGCATACAAGACAAAACTAGGCCAACTGCATAGTCTACACCTAGGAAAATTAATCTAGCTGACTAATAAAATATATCCTAAGTGTGGAATGGGTTTTTTAAATGTTCCAACAGTTTTTGACCCCAAATATGAAAAGTGAGACCTACCCCTAAAAGGGGCCCTACAAGCCAATTCATCCAATTTCTTGACCCCAAAAGCTCCAAATAGATGAAAAATTATATATCGATCCATTTTGGATCATACCTCCCCATTTCGGGAGGATTTTGGTCCCCAAAATATTTTACTGAATGAGGTGAGGAAATTTTTCCTCTACTTTGTCCTTGGAATACCATTTATCCTTTCCTAGAATTTTTCCTTCCAACCCCACCTTCCATAGTTCATACTATCCCTTCCTAGTAGTTGTGGAATCCTTATGCAACACTTTGTCTTTCATTAACTCTTCCAAAGCCTTTGGTGCTAATTCCTCCAAAAGGTAAGACCTACTTAGGTTCTTGATCCAACGTGGAAGGTTCATAGAGTTTAGATTTTCCACATTCACTTTAGAGTAAATGCACATGTATGGGGGTGGACTAAGTCTATAGGCACTATCCCCCTCCTTCTCCAATATCTCAAAAGGGCCATACCTCAAATCCTTGATATTCTTACCAGGACCCTATAGTATTTCCAGCTTGTTCAGGTGTAACCATAATCTCTCTCCCACCTTGAATGTTTTTTGAACCCTACGTTGGTAATGTCTTTCCTTGTATTTTTCCCGTGACTTCTTCAATTCCTCTTGTACTTCTTATAAATGAATCTTCCTAATCTTATCAATGAAATTTTTATCTCTTATTGCTTCACCTATGATGTATTCTCTCACTCCCCCTTGTTGTCCATAAACAACATCTAGAGGTGAAGGTGGAAAGAATCCAAAACAAGTTTCAAAAGGGGAATTTCCAATGGAAGTATGGACTTCTCTGTTATAAGAGTGATGGATGTAGATCACATTTTCATCCCATGTCTTCGAATGCTTCTGATTGTAACCATTTAAAATTTGTACCAAATTCATGTTTACTACTTATGTCTGTCCATCTATATGTGGATGGAATGTTGTAGATATCTCCAACTTAGTGTCCATTTTTTCCCAAAATGTAGCCTAAAATGTATTTATAAATCTAGTTTCTTTGTCTAAGACGATGCTCCTTGGTACCCAAAAGTGCACCTAGACCTGTTCAAAGAACATGTTTGTTGCTTCTTTCCCCTTGACGGTGGTTTTAGAAGGCATGAATGCACATATTATTGAATCTATAAACTACCACAAATAAATAGTTATGCCCTTCCTAGTGGTTGAAAGGCTACCCACAAAATCCATGGAGATTCTCTCCCATGGTCTCGTAGGGATAAGTGAGGGGTTGTGTAGACCTTTCTTCCTATTACTAGGATTGATTTTACATCAAAGTATACATCCTCAGATAAACCAAGCCACATATTCTTTCATTCTAGGACAACAAACATACTTATGTAAGTTTTCAAATGTCTTCCCTACACCAAAATTCCCTTCAACTTTGGAGGTGGGTGCCTCTTTGATAAGTTGCAATCTCTTTACTTTAGGAACATATAGCATATCCAACTTGTAGAGTAACCCATCCTGAAGATGATATTTAGCCTTGTTGTCACCTTATTCAACATGGATTTGGCCTTGCAATTGTTGAAATACCTCCGCGAAGTCCTCATCTTCTGTGTATTCCTCCTTGTATGCATCATGGGTTAAAGACTCCATATGCATAAGAGTTTTCAAAGTTATGATCTTGGTTGTAGGTGGTATTGATAACATTTTCTAGCTTGTTTGTACTTCCATTCTTATACTTGATGATCAGATGGAACTGTAAGAATTCCACACACTTATAATGTTTTTTCTACCGTAGCTTACTCTAGGCATGCAAATTCTGCGACGACTGGTGATAGTTTGAATGATGGTGCTTCCAATTCTTAACAATTTGAACCAAGGCATAAAAAGGCATAGAGTTCCTTATCATATGTAGGGGAATTCAAGACTCCCCCATGGAACATTTTTGTCATGTCCCCTCAACAGTGAGCACTGGATCAAGATCCTAACCCAACCAATCCCTTGGGTTGAGGAGACAACTTCAATATCATGGGGTTAAATTTTGTATTCCAGGAAATTAATTAATTAGGAGTGTGCATTTAATTTTATCCCAAGTTTGTTATCTACTTGGAATATTTATTTATGATGCATTTAATATTTTTATGTTGAATAAATGAAGATAATGCTCCACTAGGGCGTATTAGTGGATAAGATTGATTGAGAAGAGACTTGAGGAAGAAGTCAAGAAAAAACAACAAATCTAGAAAATTAGGAAAAAAAAAAGAAAGGAAGAGCAACTCAGGAAAAGAAACATAAAGCAGAAAGAAACACAAAAGTAGAAAGCAAGAAAGTAAAAAAAAGGAAATTTCAGAAAAGAAGGAAATTTTAGAAAAAAGAAGAAAAAGCCAAAGCAGAAAGTGGAAAAGCAGTCAGAAAAGGAAAAAGGAGGAAAGCAAAGCAAAAAGGAAAAGGAAGGAAAGTTATATTTCCTTATCCACTCAAAGAGGATGCATTAGCTATGGATACTTTCTCCTTAAGTCACCCAATCTCTATAAATGAACCAGTGTGCACCACATTCACATCTTTTGTCAGTTTGAGTATTGGTATGCGAGCAATTTTGCCTCAGAGACTTGGGAGATGTGCCCCTAGTCCAAGCTGGGAGATGTGCCCTTGCTTCCTGTGAGAGGATGATTTTATTCAGACATTATCAATGAGTTTATTTGCAGGTCCTATAGCTGATCAATTCGAATTTGAAGTTCAGAAGAAGCACCAGTCAATTCATGGTTCGAATCTCCAAGATTCCTATGAATTTCTAGAGCTAGATTCTTGTGTAGAAGAAGAGAGGTTTTTCTCTAATGTTTTGAGAGGCCTATTGGCCCATATCTTATGTAATGACAGTAAATGTAAACCTATGATATCATTCATATCAATTGAAATTACAAAAGTCTAAATTATTCTCATATTTCTCCACCCTCTCTAGATTTGCATAGAAATTGACTAGTTTTTAGACTATGTTGCATAAATGAATGAGGTACATATGAGATGTTTTATGTTCCTGATTTTAATTAACATATTATTTTACCCAATCCATGTCTGATTTGAATAATTCATGAGACTTCTCTACCTGTTTGGGAGCTCCTGAATTTTACTACTTGTGCAATCCTGAAATGCAATTTTTCTTGTATCTTTGTCAAACTTTCTCATAACTTCCTAAAACTTGCTAGAGCGACCTATGACTGTGTATTGAATGATAATTAATTTTATTTAAACTCTATGAGTAATTAAAACCCATCCATAGCTTCCAGTCAAAGTTTAGATCCATACTAGTCTGCATATGCTAAGGGGCCCGGGAACATTGGAGTAGATTTCAGCCTTGATGATATTGAAACATCAATGGTATTAGTACTTTGTGAAGAGGTATAAACATATATCAGAGCCTACCTTCCATCTAGATCTTTTGATCTTGTCCACCCTCAGTCAAACTAGCTTCCATAAACATTGTTTTAATTGATTATGTGAAGTAGAGAGTTTTTGTATCACTAATCCTAGTTGGTACATTACAGTGGTATCAGAGCATGGTAATATGAACTTGCTCTTGAATTATTTCTATGATTCCAAGACGATATTCGGATTATAAGAAGAAAGGTCCTTTGTCAGAAGGAGAAAAGGAAGAGGAAATAAATTCTACTAAAGGGAAACTACAAGGATAATCAGACATGTCTCACAATGAAGACAAGGATGAGTTAAAACTCTTTGTTCAAGGCATGATGAAAGGATTGCAAGACATCTCTCACAATATTGTTCAATTCAGGAAGGAGACCAGAGAGTTCTTAGTTCAGCAGCTAGGAAGCAAGATCAGAGAAGGGAGCAACAATGGTACCCCACATGGCAAGAGGAAGAGCAGTGGTGGCCATATTTTCTCAAACAATGGGCCTCACAATCGCCCTGATGAATTCAATATGGAATCTCCATCTTAATCCAGTCCTACTATGCCCAAGTTCACTGAAGAACAAAGAGAAGAACTTGAGGTTTGAAATGGAGGTATTGCTTCATGGGAAGACAAATATGTTGAGTACCTTACATTGAATGAAGAATGCATAAGTGATTTACCATTCAAAGAATTTTGTGATCTGCAGTACAAGTCCAACCTAAGAGGAGGCTTCATGATGCAAAATCAGAACTATGAACTCATAAATTCCATTGGTAAGATTTATTTACCTTATTTTGATGGTTCACAGAAATGTACTGCTAACTCTTGGATTCAGAAACTTGACACATATTTTTAGTTGAAGTGGTTTCATGGCCTAAAGACTCTTGGGCATGACCAAGTGACCACCTATGAAGAGTTCACAGAAGGTTGGCTAGAATATTCGAAAGAAGAGATCCTGAGATCACCTTCAGGGAATTAGCACATGTGAAGCAAAATGGAACTCCTGAAGTTTACATCTTTGAGTTCCAAAAATTAGCTGTGATGGTCTTTGATATTTCAGAAGCTAGATTGCTTCTTGTTCATTGAAGGGTTATCAGAACCTTTGAAAGGATTGGTGAAAGCTTATAGACCCATTACCTTACAAGATGCACTAAGTCGAACCAGAGAATTGCAAGACTCTCTTCCAAGGACCATATTTACTCCTAGGACTGTTGGTCCTACTCAGTTCAAGAACCAAAGGCCATCGATGAATAGTCCTTATGGAAATTTCAGAAGGATAACTATGATAAGGATTGAGATGAATTGAGAAGAAGGAAGATGTGCTTCACCTGTTAGGAGCCATGGGTTCCAGGACATAGATGTGATAAGGTAAAAGTACACTACATTGAGGTTTATTCAGAGAGTGAAGTTGAGGAAGATGAAGAAGAGGCCCCAGCAGATGTAGAAGTGGCCTATGATACTGCAGAAGAATAACCTACTCCCGAGCATTGCAAGATTGCAACGCTTTCAGGGGTACCTCACTTCCATACACTCAGATTTAAAGGAGTGGTTCAAGGACAATCAATCATTGTGTTAGTATATGGAGGAGAAACACATAACTTCATTAACTCAACTCTGGTTGAGAGGAGGAAGTTACATATTGAAAAATTTGGACGCTTCATTGTTATCATTCCAAGTAATAAATCTATGAACTGTTATAGATGGATTCCTAAATTGCATAATTGTGTAGGAGAACATACCATTACAGATAGCTTCTATGTTGTGGATGTGGCTGATACTAACATGGTTTTGGGAGTACAATGGTTGTATTCCATTGGTAAGCATTCAACAGACTATCAAGTCCCTGAGATGATCTTCAAGGGAGAAGCTGGGAAGGAGGTAGTGATTAGAGGGATCAACACCTATCCAAAACAAGTGGTAAGTGCACATAGTATGAGATCCATACTAAGGCATGGATATATTTAATGGGATGCAGAATTCCTAATCACCACAAAGGGAAACTCATTTGAAGTAGCTCATTATACTAAAGACATTAAAAAGTTACTCCAAAATCACGAGAAGGTGTTTGGGGATCTTCCTCATCGTAGGCCACATGATAGAGAAGCAGAGCATAGAATTGAGTTGGAGATAGGCACTGCACCTATGAAAGTACATCCCTATAAGAACCAAAAACGACTCAAGGATGAGATAGAGTGAACCATCAAGGAACTGCTTAAATTGGGATTCATTAGGCCAAGTTCAAGCTCTTTTTCCTCATCGGTAGTCCTTGTGAAGAAGAAAGATGGGACCATGAGGATGTGCATAGCTTACAAAGCTCTCAACAAGAAGACTATAAAGAACATATATCATATTCCAAGGATTGATGAGATCCATGGGGCCAAGTACTTTTCAAAGATTGACCTTTGATATGGTTACCATCAAATCAGTATGAAAGAAGAAGACATCCTTCCGGTGTCACCATGGGCACTTTGAGTTTCTGGTTATGCCTTTTGGCATAACAAATGCACCTGCAAATTTTCAATCTTGCATGAACAAAGTGTTCAACAGGAATCTCCGTAAGTTTGTACTTGTTTTCTTTGATGATATTTTGATCTATAGTAGGACTTGGGAAAAGCATTTGCATCATTTGGATATTGCACTAAAAATCTTGGCAGATCAATCTTTTTATGCAAAGCGAAAGAAGTGTGAGTTTGGGATGACTGAGATTTTGTATCTTGGTCATGTGATTGGTCATGATGGATTTAAGGTTCACATGGAAAAGATCCAAGCTATTCTAGATTGGCCTAGTCCTAAAAATCTCACTGAACTAAGAGGGTTCATTGGGCTATGTACCTACTACCGGAAGTTTGTCAAAGGATTTTCCAAATTGCCATCTCATTGACAGACCTCACTAAGAAAGGATCTTTCCATTGGTTAGAAGAATCTGAACAAGTGTTCAACAAAATGAAGGAGGTAATGAGTAGTTGTCTTGTTCTTTCACTTCCATATTTTTCTCAACCTTTTGTTCTTGAGTGTGATGCTTCAGGGAATGGAATTGGAGCAGTCTTGATGCAAAATAAGCACCCCTTGGCCTTTGAGAGCAGAAAATTGAAGCCACATGAAAGGTTGTATTCAGTCTATGAAAAAGAGATGCTAGCCATCATGCATGCGCTAGTCAAGTTCAGACAATATTTGGTGGGAGGTAAGTTCATTATCAAGACTGATCACAAAAGTTTGAGACACTTCTTAACCCAAAATGAGCTGAATGATAGGAAACAAAAGTGGGTAAGCAAGGTCCAGGCATTTGAATTTTATATTGAATATAAGAAGGGTAAGATGAACATTGTAGTTGATTCACTTTATAGAAAATTGACACTTGCATTGCTCAAATTTCATGATGATTGGAAAGTACAACTTGGGGTAGAATACACAAAGAACCAGTTTGCTTGTGATTTGTTTGATGGATAAATTCATGATCATGCTTATAAGATTCTCAATGATATTATTTATTATAAGGATATAATATTTCTAGTTCCAGAATCCATACTAAAGAAGAATATCCTTGAAGCTTCCCACGATGTGCCTTTAGCAAGTCATCTAGGGTTTGTGAAGACAACTTATAGGAAACTGAGGGAAATGTTCACATGGAAGGGGTTGAAGGAGGTGATGGATTATTTCATGTCAAGTGTGACATGTCAGAAAAATAAAGTAGAGCATACTCATCCAGCAGAGCTCTTACAACCACTCCCCATTCCTGAGCAGAAATGGGAAAGTGTATCGATGGATTTCATCACTGGGCTTCCAAAAACCCAAGGTAAAGACAATATTTTTGTCGTGGTTGATAGGTTGACTAAATATGCACATTTATTTGCTGTCACAACTAATATTGAAGCCATCCAAGTGGCTGAAATTTTCATCAAAGAAGTCTTCAAACTTCATGGCATACCCAAGTCCATCATCAGTGACAGGGATAGCAAGTTTACTAGCAATTTTTGGCAAGAATTGTTCAAGTTAGTGGGAACAAGTTTGGACATGAGCACAAGATATCATCCATAGAATGATGGCCAAATAGAGAGAGTGAACCAATGGTTGGAAGGGTACTTAAGAAACTATGTCACCGGCCAACAAAAGTCATGGACCACTTGGCTGCATTTGGGAGAGTTTTGTTACAACACTACTTTTCATCTCTCGATTGGTATGTCTCCCTTCAAAGATCTTTATGGTTATGATGCCCTTAGTTTTTATGATCTGATATTTGGTGATTGTAAGACAAAGAAATCAAAGGATTGGATCCAAGAGAGTCAATAAATACTTAGGACTCTCAAGGATAACTTGTAGGTAGCACAAAACCGACAAAAGTGCATGCAGACAAGCATAGAGTTGAGCGAGCTTTCCAAGTTGGAGATATGGTATATTTGAGATTGAATCCCTATAGAAAGTCATCATTGAATTATAGGGGGTTGAGAATTTTCAACCAATATTCTATGGCCCCTACCAAGTTTTAAGAAAGATCAGGGAAGTGGCTTATGAGCTAGAGTTGCCTCCAAGTAGCCGGATTCACAATGTTTTCCATGTGTCATGTTTGAAGAAAGCAACAAGGAAGCAAGTCAAAGTTTCAAAAGAATTTCCACCCCTTGATGATGAATGGAATTTGGTACTGATCCCTGAGAAGATATTGGAGGTCCGATAGAAGAAGCTAAGGAGCAAAATCTTTAAAGAATTTTTGGTGCAATGGGAAGGACTGCCTAGTGAGGATACTATTTGGGAAGAAGAACATATCTTGCAGCATCCCAATTTGAAATTTCTTGAGGAAAAGAAATATTGGGTGGGGAGGAATGTCATGTCCCCTCAACAGTGAAATTGGATAAAGATCCTAACCCAACTAATCCCTTGGGTTGAGGAGACAACTTCAGTATCACGGGGTTAAATTTTGTATTCATGGCACTTAATTAATTAGGAGTGTGCATTTAATTTTATCCAAAGTTTTTTATCCACTTGGAATAGTTATTTATGATGCATTTAATATTTTTATGTTGAATAAATGAAGATAATGCTCCAATAGGGCGCATTAGTGGATAAGGTTGACTGAGAAGAGACTTGAGGAAGAAGTCAAGGATAAAGCACATAAATCTAGAAAATTAGGAAAAAGGAAAGAAAGGAAGAGCAACTGAGGAAAAGCAACATAAAGAAGAAAGCAACAAAAAAGCTGAAAGCAGGAAGGTCAAAAAAGAAGGAAAGTTCAGAAAAAAGAAGAAAAAGAAGAAAAATCCAAAGAAGAAAGTGGAAAAGCAGTTAGAAAAGGAAAAAGGAAGAAAGCAAAGCAAAAAGGAAAAGGAAGGAAAGCTAGCTTTCCTTATCCACTCAAGGAGGGCACATTAGCTATGGAGACTTGTTCCTCAAGTCACCCAATCTCTATAAATGAACCAGTGTGCGCCACATTCACATCTTTTGTCAGTTTGAGTATTGTTATGAGAGAAATTTTGCCTCAGAGACTTGGGAGATGTGCCCCTAGTCCAAGCTGGGAGATGTGCCCCTGCTTCTTGTAAGAGGATGATAGTATTCAGCCATTATAACTGAGTTTATTTGTAGTTCCTATATATTATCAAGTCGAATTTGAATTTCATAAGAAGCATGAGTCAGTTCATGGTTCAAATCTCCAAACTTCCTGTGAATTTCTAGAGCTAGATTGTTGTGTAGAAGAAGAGAGTTGTTTCTCTAATGTTTTGAGAGGCCTATTGGCCCATATATGAT
Organism: Larix kaempferi; assembly: GCA_027924585.1. NCBI lineage: Eukaryota > Viridiplantae > Streptophyta > Pinopsida > Pinales > Pinaceae > Larix > Larix kaempferi. Next base: position 7,708,851 of record BSBM01000769.1, on the reverse strand, counting down.
GTAATGAAAGTAAATTTAAACCTCTGATATCAGTCATTTCAATTGAAATTACAAAAGTCTGAATTATTCTCATATTTCTCCACCCTCTCTAGATTTGCATAGAAATTGACTATTTTTCAGAGTATGTTGCATAAATGAATGGGTAGAGGTCCAAATGAGATGATTTATGTTCCTAATGTTAATTAACATGTTATTTTACCCAATAAATGTCTTATTTGAATAATTCATGAGCCTTCTCTACCTATTTGGGAGCTCCTGAATTTTACTAGTTGTGCAATCCTGAAATGCAATTTTGCTTGTATCTTTGTCAAAATTTCTTAGAACTTCCTCAAACTTGCTGGAGGGACCTATGAATGTGTATTGAATGATAATTAATTTTATTTAACCTATCTGATTTAGAAACACCCATCCATAGCTTCCAGTCAAATTTGAGATCCATACTAGTCTGCATATGCTGAGGGGCCCAGGAGAGTTGGAGTAGATTTCAGCCTTGATGATGTTGAAACATAAATGGTATTAGTACTTTGTGAATAGGTATACACATATATCATATCCTACCTTCCATCCAAAGCTTTTGATATTTCCCACCCTCAGTCGAACTAGCTTCCATAAACATTGTTTTAATTGATTGTGTGAAGTAGAGAGTTTTTGTATCACTAATCCTAGTTGCTACATTACAATTTCAGAATGATAGCAAAATGACATCCCTCCTTTCATCAAAACCTCTCCCATATCATACCCATGTGCATTTGTCTTGAATTCGAAAGGCTTCTGCAAATTAGGCAATGTAAGAATTGGTGCTTGACTGATATTTCACTTGATCTCTTCAAAGGATTTTTGTTGATTCTCCCCCCATTGGAACCCCTTGACGCTGAATGTTATGGCATGGAGATGTGCATCTATAGCCGAAAATGAATCTATGAAATTTTTAAGGTATTGTACTACCCCCTAAAATCTCCTAACTTAAGTGACATTTGTAGGAGTAGAACACATAGTGATGGCCTCCATCTTTGCAGGAGCAATCTTAAGTTCTCCTCCTCCTATCACATATCCCAAGTACACCAAGGAATGCTGGACAAATTCACATTTCTTAAGGTTTTCCAACTGTTGATGTTTTTTCAAGGTCTCCAATGACTACTTGACATGTGAGATATGCTCTTCCTAGGTAGCACTATAAACCAATATGTCATCTAGATATATTATAACAAGCAAATCTAAGAAAGGGCATAATACATCATCCATCAAACACATAAATGCAGTTGGTGCATTGTATAAACCAAACAAAAATACTAACCATTCATATAGAACCTTCCTAGTCTTGAAGGTGGTATTCCATGTGTCTTCTTCCTTCACTCACACCTGGTGGTATCTTGATTTGAGATCCAACTTGGTGAATTACTTGGCATGTTACAACTAGTCCAAGAAATCATCGATTCTAGCAAAGGGCATCGATTCTTGAGTGTGATCCTGTTCAATGATTTGTAGTTGATGCATATCCTCCAAGTCCCATCCTTCTTGGGTACTATGATGATAGGTGACCTAGAAGGTGAGGTGCTTGGTCGGACCACGCCATGCTCCAATAACTGTTGCAACTTCTTCTTCACTTCATTTTCTTCTATGGATGACTATCTATATAGTTTGATGTTCAGTAATGGAGAATATGGTAATAACTATATCTTTTGACCCTCTTAGGAGGTAGCCCTTAGGCTCCTAGAAAAATGATTTATATTGCTACAAAAGGTTCTCCAACAACCGTTTCTTCTCTTTGGTACATCCCTCTAGGGATTCATTCACTTTTACCTTTCACCTTCTTGCTAATTGTGTCTTAACAAAAGCAATGCATACTTCCTAATTGAACTAATCAACTTTTTTGCTTGGTTGGAACTTAGAAGAGTTAACTTTGATTTACCTTTGTGTTCTTTGATCATGAAATATTTCCCATTCTTGTAGTTCTTGTGGTTCAGCTTTAGATGTAGCTTCCAAGACTTTTGTCTAGTGTGACCATCAATGTTACAGTGATTAAGAGGAAATTGATCCTCTTAATCATCCACCGCTCCTTTAATAGACTCATCCACCATGTCTAGGGTTTGAAGGATTTGTTTCACCAACTATTGGATCCTACAATTTCCCACAAAAACCAAAAGAAAAACCTGGCTCTAATACCAATATGTTTGTAAACTATAGTGGATATTCTACTGGAACAGTTTATCATAATAGATCTTACAACTTAGTTCTTTTTTTATTAGCTTATTTTTATTGAGCGTTAAATAACTGGAACCGAAACAAGAATAAATCGAGAAAATAAGTACACAATCCACACAATAACACAAGATATATCTTGAGAAAACCCACTATGGGGAAAAACCCAACCACAAATGTATTCTATGCCTTCCTCTTTATGTCAAAATGAAAACACAAAGGAAATGGTACCATCTATGGAGTTACCTATGACTCTGTGGCTATAATGGCTATTATAGGACTTCCTAAGGCTCCTTTTTTATGCTCTAATATTCACTCATGTTTTTTCTCAACTATGGAACAATACAATGCATCAAAATAATGGAACCCCTTCTTCTCCTAATGGCTCAATATTTAACATAGCTCGATAGCTGTCTAGGGTTAATTTCAGGGTGTTTGCATGCCCCAACTCCCAATTAGGGTTAGGGTTTTGGAACTTCTAGAATGTTCTTGAAAATCCACACACGAATAGCTCCACATGTGTGAGAAATGAGAGTTGACGTGGTATCCACTTGGTACCACTATGGTCAATTGGATAGGTCAACTTGTGGGAGGCATAAATTCTTCATACAGACTTTGTATGAGGAGATTTTGGGACCGTTAGAAAGGTTTCGATGTTTAGAATATGAAGTCTTGGTAGAAACTAGGAATTGAGAAAACAAATTCCATTTAATCCCTCAAAATGGACTCAAATGTTTTTAGATGGTTTTTGACCCCAAATATGAAAAGTGAGACCTACCCCTAAAAGGGGCGCTACAGGACAATTCATTCAATATTCTGATCCTGAAAGCTCCAAATAGGTGACAAATTATATATTGATCCATTTTGGATCACACCTCCTCATTATATATTGAACGTGTTGTGCTTGTGCAAAGCCTTATAAATGAATCATGTGAATTTATTTGTTTAAATAGTACAAAATACAACTAATTGAATTTGTTGTGATTGTGGTGCAAAACCTCATAAATTAACCTTGATAATTTTTTTGAATGAATAAAACAAAAAATAAATAATTTAATTAAGATATTTACAAAATAATTATTTTGTGAAGTTGTTGAGTTTATGGTGCAAATCATCATAATTAAGTCTTATTTGTACATGTCTGCATGACAAATAAGGGATTAGCACCACTTTGTGATACTTGCCAATATGAAATTTCTCTTAACATAGATGAGGAAAAGCTCACTTTCAATAATATTAACAAACATTAACACCACCTTAACACCATAAAATATAAGTGATGTTATTTCCACCATATTTCCACCACAAAATGTAAGTGGTGATAATACCACCATTTTAACACTATAACATTGTAATAGGTGCTAATATCATCACCTTAGCCCCAAAAAATGGAAGTAGTGCTAACTTGTTGTGCTAAAATATGGATTTTCTTGTTGTGGTTGTTTGACATATAAAATAATTTTATTGAAATCTTATCACCTAGAAATTTTCTATTTACTTCGTGCTTTCTTCCCATTCGATATTTTGATTTGTGATCATACCCGTTTGGGTTTTCTTCATAGATAAGGAGGTTTAATCATCAAGAAACACAACATCCCTACTGCATCATGGACAACAACAACATTGATATTTTTGTGAGATGCATCCCCACATACCAGAGTCTCTACCTGCTGAAAAGTCCACATCTTTTGCACCAAAAAATATGTTACTCAGCCCTTTGCATGATAGTTGTAGGTTCAAAATTTACAGTTACAATTATGAATACCTTATTCCAATATGACAGAAGGGTTACTACATACAAGGTGATGAGTGCAATTCGCTGATTGACGACATGGAATGTGATCAATAATTTATTAGTAGGATTTGACAATGGTATGCGCTCTCCCATTTTGCTCATGGAGATGAGAAATTACGTGGGATAATGGTTGCAGATGGATTGTACCTTTTTGCATATCTTGAGGTATGGTCTCTTTTTAGTTGAAATTTCCCTGGAATATTACAAGTAGCATACATCCATTTTATCACTGATTTATTTAGTGTCATAGGGATAGAATTATTGCACGTGAACACTCCACGTATATTTTAAATATTTCATCTCAACTATGAGGATTGCACTTCCTAATTTATATATAGTTGATCAAGATATAATTCAATTAGATGACACGTGGAAATATATATATTTTTAAGGGAATTCACTTAGGAGTTTAAATCTCTCTTGCATGGATAAGTATGGTCATTGGAATACAAGGAGGATATCATGAAGCTATAAAATCAAATACCCATATTTCCCATAGTGGATAGTGACTAGAAAAGAGTTGGAAAACGAATAGAGAAAGGTGAATACGAACCAATCAACATTGCTCTTACAACCTTCATGATATATTATGATGTTAAGGAAAGGTATTTCTCGAGGGCATGGCTAGTATTATCTTCATTCATAGGATGCATCATGTTGCTTTTAAGTATATTGCAAACTATAATCACCTGGGAGCAACTCCAGCTTCAAAAATAAAGTATGAAAAATGGATAATCTTCATTTCATCATCATTGTCAACCCATGGCTTATGTACTTTTGTTTCAATATTATTCCTCCCCTTATTAGTTTCATTTTCATCATTCCAAGTACTTCTATTTGTATCATTTATTGGTTTCAATATTACTACATTTTCTCAAATATGAACAAAAGCGGTGATCTTATTTTTTCCTAAATATGAAGAAAAATATGAAGAAAAGCTTTGTATTATCAATGAGCTTCATGCAGTGAGTGATTCCAAACCCATTTTTTCTCTTGTGAAGTGTTTTCTAGAGAAGCGCTTGATGATGTTTTTCTTTTAGGGTTATAATGGTTTAATTTGTAAGAATATATATATATATATGCAATAGTACAACCAACAATAGACTACGATTAAGGACGAAGCTTTTATTCATTATCCAATTGATACTTCTTAGAGAACAATTACATGTGATCCCTTAAAAAATGATCAATCGATATTTCTCTATTTGATCATGTTCCATCAAAACACAACAAAGAAACACTTGAGGAAGTGAATTATAGTCATTCTTCGGTCGATCCATCTCCATCGAATTATCACATGCATCCCCTTGAATAAAGATCTATTGATCCTTCACTAATTTATCCTTTCATATCAAATTTCCATTGGGAACCAATTGAGATACAAAACGAGGCTTCTCAATCTACTATAGATATGTCTCAAATATATATATATATATATATATATATATATATATATATATATATTGAAACAACATATGGAAATCCTTGAGGAATATGCGATGAAACTTTCTCAAGTTGATCCTATCCTAACAAACTAGTGTCAAGAAGGAACAGTCATTCCTTCTCTGATAGAACACTTTCTAGATAAGGACTTGTTGATCTTTCTTCGATTGATTCCTTCTAAACCAATTGCAAAAGAGTATATCTTGTGGAAGGCTCGATTATTGATCCCTTGAATAATTGATCATTTTTTATCAACTCTCTACCATGGACCATTTAGGAAAGACGAGGATTTTGAATCTTGTATATATTCCATTCCATAGAATTACCACATAGTAATGCTTAAAGATGGAGCAATCTACCTTTCTTGCATCCATCCTTTCCCAAATAACGGTCACCCTTTATTGGATTGATGCATTTCCAATGAACCATAAGAGAGTAATTCTTGAGGAGGGTTCTCTTACCCATTCTCTCATTGATCCATTCACAGAGAACCATAAGCGATCTTGTTTATTTCCCTTCCTCTCAAACAACAATATGTGAATCCTTAGTGAAGCACTCCTGTGGAAGGAGTGATCGCTCCTTTGATCTATATATTCTAAGCATACCAAAACAAAATTCCTCTTGAATAAAATTTGGTTTCTCCTTCAAGGAAGGAACAATTTCTCTTATTAGATCGATCTATTTCAAATGCACCACAACAGAGTACCTCTTGAGGAGGTAGTAATTGCCCCTTATCTCATCGGTCCCTCACGAGATCACCAAAAGAGAGATTGTTTATATCCCTTCTTAGCAAAAAAAATATGGAACCCCTAAGGAACTGTTGACGAGTCAAAATGACCATGTCAGCAATAAAGGAAAACACCCAATCACAAGTCCCAAGTCAAATTGATAATCTTACTTTCCCCAGTTGCCATAACAGTTAAACTTTTATTACAAACGATGCAGAAAAATAGAAAGCTATAAAACCTAAACCATCCCAATCAGGAGAAAAATTTTCAGCTAAAAGGATGCACATATAAAAGATATTACTAATAAAATAGAGAAAGAAATTCTCCCATTTAATTGTAAATTAACTCATCAATATGACAAAATCAATTGAAGCAAATAATTTTCTTAACATAATCTTGTCAATATTGTTTGTACATTTAATTTTTTATATCAATGGTGAGCTACAGGTTTAAACACAAATCCTCGATTTGAGAAAATAATTTCCAACAATTAATGAATTGGCTTCTAAATATATGTATGAAATAATCAAGAATTAATTACTTAAAACATCAAACATATTCCTATAACTTGAATGTAAATTATCGAAAGATTGAACAATGAATTCATAAGAAGAAATGAGAAACAAATTCCAATTTACACCAAAAGGAAAACAAATCGTTAATTATATCAACAAAAAATTGAAGAACAATCTACAACATTTTGGTATTGAAAATTGCTTTTAGAATTTACATTAGATTCTGTCTTTCCACCCAGTTTGTCACAATAATGTACAAAAATAAAAGATGAAAAGGGTTACCCACCACCACTCCCTGTTTCAACTTCATAAAATTTTCTTTTATAGCCTCAAGTTAGGGGACAACTGAAGTCAATAAATGTTTATTAAGGGTGAATCCATGAAGATGGGTGTCTATTTTGGGGGGTTCCGTGAGAAAATAATTCTGAATTTTTCATGTTTTCCATCTTTGGGCGAATAAAAGTGATATTTTTCTTTTGGAATTTCACTTTTCACTAAAAAACAAACTTTTAGAGAATTATGTTAGCTTGCTATCCATATTTTTTTTTCAATTTTTTATATTGAGATTTGATATGTTGATTTGGCAAATGTTTGATAGTGTGTTCTTATAAAATGAAAGGACTACAAAATAGCCATGTTTTGTCGCACACGTAAAATCATTGTTAAACTTATTTTTTGCAAAAAACAAATATGTTACGACAATCTACACACAATATACTACTGCATGACTATAAGTTTGTAACAAATGGATATATATACTAATTATTATATTTATTTGAATTCGATCAATAGGGAAACTTTGTCGATTTTCAACATTTTTTTTGTCGCAAAACTTTTATCTCAATTGAATATAAAACTAAAAATTCTATGAATACCCTTTTGAAGTAAACACGCCAATTAATTGCACCATAGTTTTCTCAATTTTTTTTGTGGTATATTTTTAAAGTTATGGATTTTTTATTTCACCGCATTTTGAAAGAGATGAAACTAAACTCGACGCCTGTTAAGAAAACAAACAATTACAAATATTAGATCTTACCTATACACAAATAAATCTATATATTCGGAAAGTAGATTCAATAACGAAACTAATGGTATCAAGTCCGACAGTCGCTTTGTAGTGTAAGAGATCATTTTTACTTTTCGAAAATGGAGAAACCTGAAAACGGTGAGAGACAATCAGATTTTCAGGTTTTAGAGGTTATTCGGTCGAATAATTGTTTTCCATAATGGCGACGTCAATTTAATTAAAGGTTATTCGGCCGAATAACCAAAGGTGAAAAAAAAAAAGAAAAAAAGAAAAAAGAAAAAAGAAAAAAGAAAAAGAAGAAGAAAAAAAAAGAAAAGAAAAAAACCGTTCTTATTTAAACTTATATAAATAAAACTAAATACTTCAATTAATTTCGCACATTTTAATTTTGCATATTTTCTAACGAAAAAACGTTTTTGTCTAAACTTATATAAATAAAACTAAATACTTCAATTAATTTCGCATATTTTCTAATCAGAATATTTTTGAAGAGATTTTCTTAGGAGTTTTTTTTGCAAAGGAAGTTTTTTTATAAGGTATTTTTTTTTCTTACTTATTTCTATGGAATACATTGAAAGAATGTTTTTCTAAAGCATTTTAGCAAAATAAGTTTTTATTCCGAGATTTTTGCACTTCTTGTTTCTTTGCAAGGGGTTTTTATTCCAAGAATTTTGTAAGGAGTTTTTTTGCAAAGAGACTTTTTTTTATGAAGCATTTTTTTTCAAGCTTTTTGCACTTTTTATTTCTTTGCAATGTTTTTTTTTCCCTAGTATTTTCTAAGAAGCCTTTTTTGCAAAGAGAGTTTTTTTTATGAAGTATTTTTTTTGTTACTTCTTTCTAAAGAATATATTGAAAGAATGTTTTTCTAAAGCATTTTTGCAAAATAAGTTTTTATTCCAAGCTTTTGCACTTCTTATTTCTTTGCAATAGGTTTTTTTTTTTTTTTTAATCCGAAATGGTGATTTTAAAGAGTTTTTACTCCAAGTTATTTTTTCAAAGGAGTTGTCTTTTTCCTTCTTATTTATTTGAAAATGATTTTTTCAAATAAGTTTTTTCAAAGTTTTTTTTTTCCTAAGTATTTTTGCAAAAAACGTTTATTTTACAAAGTATTTTACAAGTGATTTTTTTAGAAAATGTTTTTTTCCAAAGTGTGCATTTACAGAGTTTTTATTCCAAGACATTTTTGCAAATAAGATTTTATTTCAAGTTATTTTTACAAAGGAGATGTATTTTTCCTTCTTATTTATTTGAAAATGGGTTTTTTCAAAGTCTCCCAAGTTATTTTTGCAAAAAAGTTATTTCCTTGCAAGGGTTTTTACAAAGAAATATTTTTTTTAGGTATTTTTTCAAAGTTTTTTTTTTTTTTTTTATCAGTGGGTTTACAAAGAAGATTTATTTAGAAAATGTTCTTATTCTTTTTCAATGGGATTTTTCAAAGGTGATTTATTGTCAAAGAGTTCTTATTTCATTCAAAGAAGGTTCTTTTCAAAGGAAACTTGTTTCCAAAGACTTTTTCTTCAAAAGACTCTTACAAGATTTTGATAAGGTGAAGTAAATTTCAGTCCATATGTTTATAAATTTCGTAACTGTTTTTAAATCTTCATTTTGTTTTTTTACAATAAAATGATAATTATTTAATTTATCATTTATAGATTAAACAATCAAGGGCAGTAAGAGAAATCGTCAAAGAAAATATGATCGTAAACGTGCTGATGATGATGATAATAGAGAAAAGAAAAAACTTAAATATCATGCCAACAAAGCAAGCCTTGCAGAAACGCAAGCAACGATTATTGAAGATACAAATACAGTTTTACATGATAATGTTAATGAAATGGAAATTGAAAATAGAGTACAAGAAGAACAAATTGAAGTTGAAGAAACCATTGTTGAAGATGTAAATAGTGATTTACATACTAATTTTGATGAAGTCAATATTGAAGATCAAGTTCAAGAACCAGAAATTGGACCGGGTATGTATATATCATGTATTTTCCAAATTCATTTTTTATAATGAATTGTATTTTTGGATACATGTTTTAAATTAAATTGAACTTGATGTATAGGTACTTTCACCATTGATGATGAAACGTTAGAAAACGTTGATTGCAACAAATATGGAAAAAAAATATCCATACATGCTGCACGATATTGGGCTCAAAAAATTTATGATGATGTTCTGAAGAATTATTCAGCAACATGACAAGCACAAATTTTGAGATGTTTATTAGTGACCAAGAAGTTAGAAGATATTACATCATTATTGGGTATTCACAAGGCGACCAAAGATGCGAAATTAAAACATAATGTGATAGAAAATATAGGTGATGCAATAAAAAAGTTTGAAAAATCTAGGAAGAAAAACATCAGTGCTACACAAAGAACAATTCATACAACAATTATTTCGACTAGTACTAAACAAAAACATTTGACAACACAGCTAGCAAAAGCAGTTGGAACCTTAAGAAAGACATTATACAAACATAGCAAATTCAGAATGCAAATAGATAAAAATGATGAACTTGCTTGATAGACAATTATTTGTAGACAGCCTTACAAAGATAGAATGGGAGCAGGTGTTAAAGATATTGTACAGGAATATTGGTTGACACATGCTTGGGTTTCACCAAATTCAAGAGATGTAATACGACAAAGAGTATCATGAGGAGTATATGTAAGTAGTCCAAAACAGAGAATGGATATAACACAAGTACAATTGTTCAATAAATTCAAGGAAGATCATCGTGGAATTAATGTGTCAATCACTACATTTGTACAACTAAAACCATGGTATGTTAGACCTATTACTATCCGTGACATATGTTGTTGCCGTTATTATGTGCAATTTCAATTATATTACGACACATTTCTTGAATTTGGTAAAATGTTTTGGAAAAATTCACCACCTCCGCCCACAATACGTGAATTCATATCTCAAACCCTATGTGAGAGAAATCATGATGAAGTATTTTATAATAAGAAATGTGTCAATGGAAAACATTGTAATCGTTGTGGAAATTTGGTTTTATTCCACAATAAATATCTTATCGATACTGATCACTCACTGTCAAATGTCACCGTTGATTGGAGAAGATATGAATAGATTACAAGTACTAGTGATGTACATTCCAAAATGATTGATTTGCGAGAAGATAAAATAGGTGTGACAGATTTTCTCAAGAAATTCAAAAGTGAAATTTATAAATACACCAAGCATTCACATAGAGCATGATGGCAAGACTTTCAATTCAAACATTCTCGTGAAATTTTCCACTAGGAACAATTTTTTCAGTGGTTGATTTTGCAGAAAATTACACATTTGCTGCACAAAAATAGATACAGAGTGAATACTATCATTCTGACCAAGTTTCGATAATTGTCCATGTTTTATACAGACATTCTCAACAGGATGTTGATGGCATTGAAAGCACATGTGACAATCGAGATGTGATTAAAGAATATTACTTTTATATCAATGATGATCGTACACACGATACACATTTTGTTCAGCATTGTATTGAAAGTATTTTCTACAATTCACTAAAGGGACGTAACATTAAATTCAATGAGCATTGGATATGGTCAGATGGATGTGCCGGACAATTTAAATCTTCGCGATCATTTTATTGGTTAGGTTGAATTCATAAAGCATTGAACATTAAACATCGCTAGAATTTCTTTGAAACTGGTCATGGAAAATGTGAACATGATGGTGCAGGAGCATGCGTAAAAAGAGCACTTCGAAGATGGCAAATGAACCATAGTTCTGCACAATTCCATTCAGCTGCAGAGGTTGTCCAATGGTGTAAATCACATCTAAACCATGATTATAATCAACAATCAAAAGATGTGCGTAGGTATGTACACACAAATGTTTTAATTTATATTTTATTGTCAATTTAAAAAAAAGTATGTACCTAACATCAAAATTTGTCATTTGTGTACTAGGTTTTTTTGGCATGTTGGGGTCTAAGATATAAATAGATCAATACCATACGACGCTAGCACCATACAGGGGATTAGAGATTTTCACTCTATTCAAACAAAAGCCTTCCAAAACATTTATGCATTTGACAGTAGAAAGCAATCATGCTTTTGTCATATTTGCACTGAAAATATTGAATCTACAGAAGTTTGTGAAAACATAACGAACAACTATGTAAAACATTGGAAACACACAGAGATTAATCCTAAAGGAAAAATGCCACTGGCAAGCATAGAAGAATTAGAATCAGAAGATATAACAATATCATCTGATGGTGACATAATTTCAGATCTTGTTAGAGAAGGTAATGATTAAATACCAATGTTTTGTCGATTGTTCATTCTTGTCCTTCACCTTATACACATGTATATTAGTCAATCTAATCGAATTAAAAATCCTAACATCAATTGTAATTTGCACAGGAGACGTTTTTGCTGTGATTGCACCTATATACAACAACGAAAATGTGAAGTATTATTTGATGCGATGCACTGAAAGAAAAATGAAGTTATTGGAAGACTACAATGACAACGGATATACATACGAGAGAGGATCCATCATTTTAAAGGGCTATTTTTTTCAGCAGACCCATATGACTCAAAATTATGTCTACTTTCAGGATTATGAACCTGATGTTATATTTTGTCAATATAGCCATTTAGTATGTGCATCCCAAATAAAATTGGTTTAAGTTCCATCGAAAAAACAATTAAAAAATAAAAAATGGAAACTGTCCAAATATGACCATGAACGGATAATTGAGGACGGCATTCTATTGCGATGTTTTTAAAACTATATATTTAAAATTAATAGATCAATGGTTTTGTCCATGTCATTGTCAAATGTTGTGTACAATATTTTTTTTTTCTTTCTATGTCTATGATCTTGAAAGGAACTGGAGTATAAGAGTTTAAATGATCGTATTCTAGTATGCTGAAATTTGAATTCAAAAATTATTTGGTAATGAAAACCTCAATGTGTAAAATTTTTGTCTTAATTCTATCTAAAATACTTTATTCGGGTCCCCATATGTCTATTAGACCACTTAAGGGATGAGATAACAGATCTGTGGCTGTCGCCACTCTTCGCCCTGAATCTTTAATTTAAAATATCGCTTGTGTAAGTTCACATAACTGAAATCATGGCAAATGGAGACAACGATCATTTGATTTTTATTCACAAGAAAAGATTCCAGGATTGTGAAGTTTATGCTAAATTAGAGGAATGATTATTTACAATAAATCGATGAAAATTCATCAAATTGTTGTCTAAAATCATTGCTCTAATTTAGCACAAGCTTCACAATCCTGTAATCTTCGCTTATGATTAAAAAACAAAAAATCGTTATCCCCATTTGCCATGATTTCAGCGGCGTTAAATGTACCTAGACATTGAAAATAAGAATTATTAATTAAAAATTCATATCAAAATTTGAACAAATAATATTCATTTTTCAACTTCCTAACATTCATATTTCAATCAAAACTTCCTAACAAATTCCGGAACTTTGATCCCAGGTAACATTTATTTTTAAACTTCCTAACATTCATATTTCTATCAAAACTTCCTGACATTCCTAAACTTTCTAACATTCAAAGATAACAATCATGTTCTTGACATTCAATCTTAACATTCATTCATTCATTGCACCTTATCATAAATTCCTTAACATCCATTCTTACCATCACATTCATTCTTAATGTTCCTATCAAAATTTAAACCTAACATTAAGATTTCAATCAAAACTTCTTAACAAATTCCTGAAATTTGAACTTAACATGTTCATTTTTAAGCTTCCTAATTCGTCCATATTTCTATCAAAACTTCTAATATTCATAAACTTCCTAATATTCAAAGATAACATTCATGTTCTTAACATTCATTTTTAGACTTCTTAGTTCATCCATATTTCCATCAAAACTTCTAACATTCCTAAAATTTGAACTTAACATGTGTTCCCTTTTAAGTTTCCTAGTTCATCCATATTTCTATCAAAACTTCTAACATTCCTAAACTTCCTAACATTTAAAGATAACATTCATATTCTTAACATTCATTTTTAAACTTCCTAGTTCATCCATATTTCCATCAAAACTTAGATAACATTCATAATATTCCTAATATTCCTAAGCTTCATAACATTCTTAAGCTTTCTAATTCATCCATATTTCTATTAAAACTTCTAACATTCATAAACTTTCTAACATTCAAAGAAAACATTCATGTTCTTAACATTCATTTTTAAACTTCCTAGTTCATCCATATTTCCATCAAAACTTCTAATATTCCTAAACTTCCTAACATTCATAATATTTGAACTTAACCTGTGTTCACTTTTAAGCTTCCTAGTTCATCCATGTATTTCTATCAAAACTTCTAACATTCATAAACTTCCTAACATTCATGTTCTTAACATTCATTTTTAAACTTCCTAGTTCATCCATATTTCCATCAAAACTTAAATAACATTCCTATTCTTCTTAAAACATTCCTAAGCTTCATAACATTCTTAAGCTTCCTAGTTCATCCATATTTCTATTAAAACTTCTAACATTCATAAACTTCCTAACATTTAAAGATAACATTTATGTTCTTAACATTCATTTTTAAACTTCCTAGTTCATCCATATTTCCATCAAAACTTCTAACATTCATAAACTTCTTAACATTCAAAGATAACATTCATGTTCTTAATATATTCAATCTTAACATTCATTCATATTTCAATCAAAACTTCCTCATTCATGAACTTTAAACCTATGTTCATCCATTTTTAAACTTTCTTTAACATTCATAAACTTCATAATATTTAAAAATATCATGTTTTTAACATTCTTGATCTTAACATTCATTCTTACATATTCATTCATTCATTTAAACATGCAAGTACATATTCTAAACCTTTAAATCACACCAAATATGCTAAATAAACAAAAATAAGTAGATCATTTAAAACAAATTTCACAAAATATGTAAGTTCAAAGGACATGTATATAATCCTCAAAAAAATGTTTATGAACATGCAAGTTCAATGTACATATATGTATCTAGTCCAAAAATAAATCTCCTTGACATGTCCAAAACGAATCTGTGCAATCTATGCATATCAACAAAAAAAAAATATCCACCATGCTATAAAAAGAAAATGTCCACCATGCTATCCTCCACTAGGGCCTCCCCCTGGACTCAACCCACCCTGCAACATGTATAAAAACAGATTATGAATATCATTTAAATTATTTAAACTAAATTCAGAAAATTAAAATATTAAACTTATATATAAAAAAAAAATGCAATATTAACAAAATTACATCAAATTCTTCAAATACTTGTCCACCACCATCCTCCAAATGAGTTTTCCATTTGCCTCCAAAAGACTTAAGAGACTCAAGCTGCAACATGTATAAAATAAATTTATGAATCTCATAAATTACTCGAACAAATTTTAACTAAATCCATAAAAATTAAAATATTAAACTTATATCAAAGATCAATTCAAGTGTGAACAAAATTACCTCCTTGCCAATATCTGCTGCATGAAGCAGAGAACCCATATCTCCCCCCTAAAATTTAAATTGTGTTAATAAATAAAACATAATGCAAACCAAAAAAATCACTGTGCCAATTAACTTAAAACTAAAACAAAAAGATTAAAAAAACATTAGCTCACAATAGATGATAAATCATTTATAAAGTTCGTATCTAAAGAAACCTGAATGGATAAGTCAAATTAACAATAAGATGCATAGTTAAATTAAAATATATATATATATATATATATATATATATATATATATAAAGTTCAAACATAATTACAAATATGTAAATAATAAATATACCTCTCGAATATTCTCTAGATTTTCGCTAGTTGAAACATGGAAAGAATGTTCATTCATCATTCTTGAAAACTGCAACCAATAAACATTTACATAATGTACCTATTACTTTATATCAAAAAACATAATTTATCATTCATATAATGTAACAAAAAATTTAATTCAAAATGAATAAAATATTTAATTAAGATCAAGTCATATCATAATCAACAAACCTCTCCCAAACTCGATGTGTCATTGGATATAACATTTGCCGCTAGGTCGCGACAAACCTTGGCATACGCCCTGAGATCTTCAATGCTCATTCCATCTATCTCATCATTAGTTTTATAAACAAACTTTTGATGAATAGTAGAATGAGCCCTTTCTCGAACCAATCCCACATCTACTCCAACTAATGCTGACGATAAACCATCGCCAACAAAATTCCTTACAGTTGTCCCAAGTTGAGATGTGGGCTCTATCTTTGATCTTAATGCCACCAACCTAGGTGGGCGAGATATCTGGGGTGGAGGTCGAAGAGTTGTAGGGTCTCTAAGACACCTTTTCGATTATATATTCGACTCTTTCCAACTCCATAAAATTCTGAATGAACATCGGTATAGTCTGGCTTCATATTTAAGAAAAACTCAGCATAAAAAATCTAGCAAAATATTGAGAAACCTCATCATTCCATGGAAACCGACCATAGGCTGCAAGAAACCGATCATAGAGTAGATGTGCAAGATCAGGATGCTTGAAATATTGCACTTTCAACATTTCTCGCTTTAGACCTTCTTTGAAGTTAAACATTGATTTGGCCTGTTCTTTCGTCACTCTCTCCTTCACAACATCCCACTTGTATAGACCCATCACTTGTTCCCTTCGTCTTCGCATCAAATCAACAAAACCTTTTGTAGTTGGTCCGAGATTTTCATATGCCTGAATGAATTTTTGTAGTGATCCCAAAACAATCTCCAAACTTTGTTTACTCTTTGGAGGGAGATCCATAGTCAACAAATCATTTTTCAACTTGTCGTAGTGGGATCTATATCTTTCAAGAGTCATTTGATGATCACCACTTTCCCATGGAAGCTCCAGAGGTAGATCAGATGGATATGTTGTAATGGCTGTACAACCCTAAGTTAATTTAACATATTGCGTTCTAGCTCGACCATCATCACCTTGTGTAGAATGATGAGCCTCTTGAGAACTTTGCTCTGCACCCTCATCTGTCTCCCTTGCTTGCTCTGTCTCCCTCCCTATAGAATTACAAGCATCTTCTGAACCATGCTCTGCTTCAAATAAAAACAAATTTTTGTTTAAACACAAGTACAATTTTTGCATACACAAAAAAAAAAATTTCATGTACATGTTAAAAGATTGATATTCATATACCAACAGAGGGTCGAGATCGACATTCTCCCATAGAAGATATAGGGGAATCGTTTGTACCCCTTTCGCCTCATCGATGTGAACTATACAATAAACTAGAATTTCGAGGGGAGGTTGAAAACCTCTGATTATCACTTGTAACACCAACCCCAGAAGATTGTGAATACCTCCTACACTTTCGTCTCAAAGACTCCTCTCTTTCCATTTGATATATAATGTCTACACTTGCACAAATATCAACTGATTACATATTCAAATTCTACATGTTAATTCTACAAATTCTAAAACTTAGCTGCTAAAGAGACTAAGTTATTTAATAAGGACCTAGATTAACCTAATATCATCTAATAGTTCTTAAAAAGAGTATAGCTAATATTGTTAGATGTGTGAAGAATAAATGTACCAATCTTCTAAGTGTTTTTGATGTTAAAAATGAATGGAACCAATATAGTTAAATACTAAGTGAAGGGTTCATTTCTTTATGTCAAAGAATGAGTTCTTGAACCTGTTGACTTTTAATCTAAATCTTAAATTAATAACTTAATTGGTATTTTAATACTTTAAACATAAATTATATCTACAAATATTTTCATTATTCCATAAAATAAAAAAAAATTGACAATTCATGGTATTATGTTTCGAGTTTGACATGTTTCACAAATTTGCCATGTTCCACAATGGTCTTCAGTTTCTTAAATTAATAATTTAATCAAGATATTTTAATACTTTAAACATAAATTATATCTACAAATATTTTCATTATTCCATAGAATAAAAAAAAATTGACCATTCATGGTATTATGTTTCGAGTTTGACATGTTTCCCAAATTTGCCATGTTCCACAATGGTCTTCAGTTTCAACCTGATAACGGTAACGATTCTTGGTATTATGTTCTCCAAGTTTGCCATGTTGCAATCAAATAAAAACATAATACCAAGAATGGCCACCTTTACAAGGCTAAAACTCAAGACCATTGTGGCATAATATCATCTAATAGTTTTTAAAATGACTATGACTATTATTGTTTGGATGTATAAGAAATTACTGTACCAATCTTCTAAGTGTTTTTGTTATTTCATAGTACATCTAAATTAAAGTATATTCATGTCTATAGTTTAGTTGTACCTAAAGTCAATTTTAAAGTTTTGTTGTATCCAAAGTAGAGTTTAATCGTCTAAAGTTTTGTTGTATCTATAGCTATCCATCAACACAGTTTGTAATAGAACTAATATATTGATCTCTGCCTATATATAAGACAAGAGTAGATCAGTTTGTAATAGAACTAATATATTGATCTCTGCCCAATTGAAAAGATTTCATGTTAAACCTCTTAATACTAATCCACACTATCTGTGGGTAATATGTATCATTACCTATGCTAGTTCATGAACTCTGTCCAATTGGACAGAGTTCATGAACTCTTCCCATTTGGACAGAGTTCATGAACTCTGTCCAAATGGGCAGAGTTCATGAACTCTGTCCAATTGGGTAGAGTTCATGTTAAACCTCTTAATACTAATCCACAATATCTGTGGATAATATGTATCATTACCTATGCTAGTTCACGAACTCTGCCCAATTGGACAGAGTTCACGAACTCTGCCCAATTGGACAGAGTTCATGAACTCTGCCCAATTTTGGACAGAGTTCATGAACTCTGCCCAATTGGGCAGAGTTCATTTACAGGGACAAACTCAAAACTTTTCAAACCAATACTTAACTCTTGAATTAAAAAAAAAATTCGAATTACCTGTTTAGACGTAGCCGAAATGAAAGCAGACGAATTTAGATCTGACCGAAGAGAGCCCCAAGAGGAATTGGACACAGCCGAAACGAAACGAGCCAAGCAGCCAAGAAAAGGAAACCTTCAATAACAATTACAAATTAATATAATAAATTTAAAGAAAAAAATAAACACATAAATATGCGAAAAGAATTACCTCTGCACAGCCTCGCGTCGACAGGTCCCCAGCTACAGCACCCTGCTGTTATGCAAACATCCCCAGGAGAACACTCCAACACCAAAGCTCCACCAACGGAAGTGTAGATGCACGCTAAACCTACAGATGTCCAGACACAGACTCCACCAAAGAGCGTCCAGACATCCAAACAAGCTTACGAACCAGCGATAGAGGTAGAACCTCACATACGAGTGGATGGGAGAAGCAGAAGGTGGTGGACGAGCGAATGGGAGAGGCAGAAGCTGGTGGCCTAACACTCCAGCAACAAAATTCGAAACGTCCAACCGAGCAACAACCAACCGCTGAGCAAATCATGATGCACAGGGTGGCAGAGAAGTGACATGCAGCAGTGGGGAATCGGGTGGCGGAGTTAGACAACAGCAAGCTAGACGGACGAGCGGGTGGACAGGAAACAGTCGAGATGGGTGACACGGAGGCGGGACCAGCAACAGTGCCAAAGGGGTCCACGAAATTAGCGAAAAGTGACAGACAATGGACGCGGCTGAGCTTTTATGCAGAATAATTGTTCGGCCGAACAATTGCACAACGCCGTGCGTTTTCTCCGTCTGGTTAAAACCTCGCACACACATCGAGGTCACTGTTAGGTCTAACGGTGGCTCGTTAATTGTTATTCGTCCAAATAAATAATAAGTTATTCGGTCGAATAACTTCCGCTATGGTTCTTCGGCGCCCGATTCTCACCAAAGTGTAACCCACCTTCGCGTTTCCCTCCAAACATAATATCTATTTGTTTTAAACATAATATACAAAAATAAAATAAACAAAGTAAGTTTAAACATTTTCCTTGTGGAATTTATTCAACTGATCATGTAAAACCCTAATTATGGCCACTCAAACATCATGCAACTTCTCAAACTAGATTTCAACACCAAATTCCCTTGGTTCAACTTCTCCGTTAAGATCCTGCTTAATTTGATCCATGAAACCATCTGACTAAGCAATTGATCCAACAATTTGATATAAGAAATTACTTAGTAGTTCCTCATTGAAATTTGTAACCTATTTGATCACTTCTTCACTTTGATCCCTAACCTACTCAATGATATCAATTTTTAGTTTAATCGGTTTTGCGTGTTTTAGCTCATTAAGGGAAGGCATATTAAACTTGTCCATTGTGACATCAACAAAATTCCATATCCTCATGCAATATTTCTTAGTGATTTTGATAATATCATTTACCTCTAGTTGCACAACCTCTCGGGAGTTCTTCCAGCCTCTAATTTTGGCAATATCTCCATCTTTGGAAAACTTTCAGGGGTTTCTTTATAGTGATCTTTCTAATATATCAATTCATCGAACCAATCCTGTATCATCTGGTATTCATATTCAAATACATCATCTTCATTAGTCATCCTTATCAAATTACCATAACATTGTTGAAGCTCATCAAGTTACAAAAATAAATTTCTCTGGGATTCTCTTAACTTTTGATTTATTTTTAATGCCTCTTCTTTTAGAGCACTAAGGGGAAGATAATTATCTTCCCGATAAGTAGGCAGTTTGAACTCCGCCTCTTCTTTCTCCATTTTCATAGTGTCCAAATTCTTTTGATATTCTTTATTCAAAAGTGACACATCATTCCTATGTACGACTTTTGATTGTTCTTGCTCCATAAAGTATTGATGCTCGACATCAGTGAGTTGTTTCTTTAACTATTCAAATTTTTCTTTGTACTACTCCACCCGATCCTTGAACTATTATACTAATTGATTCACATCATTGATTGAGGAATGTTTATGTTTTCAAACATACCGATCAAAGAAACTGCATCGAAGGTGACTTCTTGGGGATACTTGTGTTTCATATCGAAAACCATGAGGCTATTTGATATCCCTTGGGTCCTTTTTCTTTTGGATAGTCTCTTTGAAATTATTTTACTTTCTCAATTGAGAAATTCATTGCCTAGTGACACAATTGTATTATCAATCTCCATTTCTTGTGTAGACGAGTAATCTCCCGATCGTATTGAGAGTGGAGTCCTTGGATTTGTGGGGGATGTGAGCAAAGCTAGCCAAATACCCTTTGTGCCTCCTCCTTCTTTCTCCTTTCTTCTTCCTCTTTTATTTTCTTTTCATCCTCTACTACGAGGGCCTCTTTCTCTTTTTGTAACTTCTCTTGATGCAATTGTTGTTTGAGTAATTCAATGTCAACTTCTTATTTTTTTGTTCTCTTCCTCTGCTAAAGCCTATTGGGAACATTCCATTTCCCTCTTTTCTTCATATTTTTTTCCTTATGTTCTTTAACTTTCTTTTAGGCTGCTTCCTGCTTCCTTATTTATTCATATATAGCCTTTTGGGATGCCTCTTTCTTCATTCTTTATTCTTCAACAACTTTCCTGGTTGCTTCTCGTTGTTCCATTTCTTCTTCTTCTTGTTCTTTTCTTTGTTGTATTTCATCCGCCTCTTGCTGAGCCTTTTGCTCAACTTATTTCTTTTCTTTCTCTTCGACGATAAGGTCCTCTTGGAGAGGCTTCTCCTTGGCTTCCTTTTTTTCTTTTTCTCCAGCCTATGTGTCTTGAGAAGACTACCCAATCTGTTGGCATTTAAGTGTTTCTTATTCTGTGAATAATTTTCTGACTCCCTCATATCTCCTTTCTCTATGCACTTTCTTCTTTTTTTACTCTTGTACCGCTTCAGCCTCTAAGGTTATCTTTCTCTCTATCCTAGCCACATTTAGTATAACTACTTGTTGTTTGTGTAGTTCAATCCTTTGGGGAATGTCGTAGACCTTGCCAAAAACTTCATCAAAATCAATAACTCGAAATAAGATATATTGCATATCATCTTCATATTTATATGGAGGGTTTAACCCTATAGATTTGAAGTGATTTTCAATTACCTTCTTTGGTTCATTTTTTCTTTGAGAAGTCCAATGGAGTTTTAGTTCCCAAGAATAAGAAATGTAAGATTTGAGAATATAGATCTAGGTACATAAACAAGAGAGATATATTGTGAAAATTAAATCAACAGCCAACTAATCACATAACAAATGAGATATCATAGATCATTACACAAAAAATAGAAGCATATAAGAAGAAAAGAATGTTGCATTTCATTAACTATAATGAATGGAGGTAAACATAATATATAACAAGGCAATTTAAATTAGGTCAAGCGGCTATTCAAGTTGCTCATGCATTGGTTGGAGACTATTCAAGCTTAACTAGAGCCAAATACCCTTATTTATCCATGCACACTCACCTAAACTGAGTTTAACTGACCCAAGGCTCCCCAATCACTAGTTCTAACTGAGTGATGAGTAAGCAACTGACTGCATGTGCATACAAACCCCTAAAATCACTCAACTAGGGTGCTTAGGGTTTGTTAGGGTTAGTTAGGGTTAGTTAGACCCTATATTAGTGGAGTGCATCTAGTCCTCAACCAGTTCTAGGCTTAGTCACTCCTAAAATTAGGGAACAATTCCTCAAATAAGGGAATGCACCCCCAAATCAAGGAATGTGACCCCAATTCTAAGAATCCAACTCAGGGTTGACTCAGGTGGTCAATTTGGATGGGGTTTATCTTATTAGAGTCATCAGGTCAAGGTCTAGGTTGCTAGGTAGAGGGTTATTTTCTCTAACACCCCCCATAAGCCTAACTAGGTGAAAAAATAAAAAATAAAAATTGGTCCCAACAATTTGCAGCCATATTAGGTACCCATGCACACATAAAAAAAAATTCTCTGAAAACTGGGAAAGAGGGGAAAAAATCACATGGGAAAAAAACTCCCATAAAAACGAATGTGAAGATAAAGCTTTAAGAAGCCTACTCAAAATATGCCTTCACTCCCAAAGTAGCTCTCAAGTGGGTGAACTGCTTATCGATGAAGGGATTTGTGAAGATCCATGCAAACCTTTGTGAAATCCTCCTTCTTTTGAAGTGCATGTGATCCCATTCATGAGATCCAAACACTTTGAAGTGTTTGAATGGTGGTTTTTTTACCACTCCTTGCTTCTAAAGGAGGAAATCTCTTGAATCTTTTGTGTAGAACTTGGTGAACTGTAGGAGAAAAGGTTGTAGATCCAGAGAATGAGAAGACATTATAGAGGTCTTCTTCAATAAGAACCTGATTTGGGATGTTTTCTCCAATGTCTTCTTCAATTTGAGATTGATTTGGGACAAGTTCTCTAATGGATAGAAGAAATTTGTAGATCACCTCTTCTTTGCGCATGTAAAAGGCTCTTCCTTAGTTGAGTGGTTGATCATGGATGTGCATATGTCCTTGAACTCCATATGTTGTGAATCTTATATGGCCTATTTCATCCTCTAAATGTATGTGAATATGTCCTCGTAGGAGATGTGTTGTGAAGCTTTTGGGGCCTCCTACAGCAAGACTGGATCTAGCATACCAACTATGTAGCAACTAAGTTAGGGAGATAGGAGATCCATGGTTGCAAATGAGCTCTCTAATGGATGAAAATGAGATATTTTATGGATGAAAATGAGCTCTCCAATGGATGCAAATGAACTCTTTGATGGCTGTAAAATTCCTTCTTTAACTTGCAAAAGCTTGATCCCTAACAAAAAATCACTAGAACACTGACTAGTTTAGTATGCTTGCAGCTATGATACCATGTAATATTTGGGAATATAGATATAGGTACATAAACAAGAGAGATATATTCTGAAAATTAAATAAAAAACCAACTAATAATGTAATAAATGAGATATCATAAATCGTTACACAAAAACTGGAAGCAAATAAGAAGAAAAGAATGATGTATTTCATTAACTGTAATGGATAGAAGTGAACACAATATATAGCAAGGAAATTCGAATTAGGTTAGGACGCTATTCAAATTTCTCATGCAGTGCTTGGAGACTAGTAAACATTATCTAGATCCAAATACCATTTAGTTATCCATGCACACTCACCTAGACTGAGCTTAACTAACCCAAGACTCCCCAATCACTAGTTCCGATTGAGTGATGTGCAAGCAATTAATTACATGTGCGTGCAAATCTCTAAAATCACTCAACTATGGTGTTAGTTAGGGATAGTTGGTTCAGCTAGGACCTAGATTAGTAGACCCCATCTAGTCCTCAACCAGTTCCAGGATCAATCACTCCTAAAATCAGGGAATAATTCCTCAAATAAGGGAATGCGCCCCCAAATCAAGGAATGAGCCCCTAATTCTAAGAATCCAACTTAGGGTTGACTCAGAAGGTCAATTTGGATGGGTTTGTCCCACTAGAGTCATCAAGTCAATGTCTAGGTGGCTAGGTAGAGGGTTATTTTATCTACCAAGAGCCCCTTTTGTTCATGGTGGGCGTTTGTTAACATATAAGGATCAACACTAATGGGAAAACTAGGCCAATCCCTCTTTTTCATATGATATAATTGGGATCCCACACCTTTTATAACAATTTGGTACACAATTTCTATAATGAGAAGTCTGCCAGGGATGTAAGTAGGAAAAATATGTGGTGATGACATGCCAAAGACCCAGATGTAGGTGAAATATTCAAGGATGTGCCAGTTTCCTATTTTTTGTAGAGTAGTAATGGATTCAATTGACAACTTGGGAGCTGGACTATTAGAAATCAGAGTGTATAAGGGGGAAAAGAAGAAATTGCAAATGTCATAGAAGTGGATCATGTAGTTCAACACCTATAGCTCCTGAAAATATATATGTATAGGTAAAGAGTCAGGTTTCCAATTCCAATTCATTAATAGAAATGAGTTTGTAGAATAGACAACATCAAGTAGGTAGGAAACCATATAAAAATTTTGGGTTTTAGTTTTAGGAAGCACTTTGGTTGTATGTAGAAACCCTAGGATATTGGATGACAAAATGTTATCCCAGTTGAATATTTGTCCTGTTTACGCCACATGATGTACAAGAGGCATCCTTTTTAGTCTAAAGTGCAATGGGTGCTCTTCACCATAAAGATGGCAAATCATGGCCATCAACAATTTGTAAGGCCTTTAGATTTTTCAGTGAAACCTTGGATTTCAACCCACTAGATTTTCATGAGTGCCACCAGATTGGTATATTCTTTGAGGAAATGTCCCAAAAATGATTCATTTAGATGTACCTCAGTATCCTTCAGTTTGAACATTTGAGCAAAATATTCCATCTTGAGTTAAACTATAATTGCCCCTTCCTCATCAACCACCATTGTCGTTTTCATGTTGACGTGGTCATATCTCCATCTTGCATCATTATAAGGCATGGCAACTAGTTTGGATGTAATGGTAAATATATTGCTTCTTTTGGTGTTCTGGTAGACATCAATGTCATCATCATCAACAAGAAAATCCCCCATGGAAAAAATTAGGTAGAGTTCATCCCACGCAGGATCACTTTTGAACCTTCTCAAATGACTAGTATCAGATAATGTTATCCATTTAACAACAACAGGAAGCAATTTCTCTTCAACCTCCTTAGAGAATCTCCTTTGCATCCTCGTGTCTTCGACATCTTGCAATTCACCAAACAACACAGAGTAAGGGGGTTAGAGCAACAATCCAAAGCACTAGAAGAATAATCACAGAGTAACAACATTTATGCAAATGAGCTCAATTCATTAGATTTCTTCACTTAAACACTTTTTAAAATTTAAATACATTAAAGGCTTAATGATTTTCTTTATTTTATTACAAGTCTCATCAATCACACGGTTTCTTAATTGCATTAAGTTTAAAGGCACCAAATATCTTTGGTTGGATTTGTTGTGATATTTCCAAATTCATTTCTAATAGGTATGTTGTAGCTATTTATTAAGCCTAATTAATGAGAGATCCTCAAGATCCTCATGGCATCTATATCAACAACCTTTCTATCATTTCATGGCACCGAAACCATTTGGGATAGTAAAACCATCGGCAATTTATTTTCCAACATTGTCTTGATAATTGAGCATAGAGTTGAATCGAAGTTGATTTTTTAGGATTGCAAAATGGTTGCATTGGAGATAACCCTGATAGGGTAGGTTTGATATGAAGGAATCATAGTATATCCATCGGGGATGGACCTAAGGTGGATTGGGTACGACTCCTATATTAAATCTTTGTTTAAGCTTCAAGGATTTCCCATCTGTGGTGCATAACAAGTGCATCAGATACTTCCCTGATACGATAAGTCCAATAATCTTTCAATTGGGGTTGGTTTATTGGGGTGAAATAATTTCTCATTTAGGGAAGACTCTACTATCGAGAGCCGCATCAATGTTTTAATAAGATGTCATAGGAGGAGTCCCTATGTTACAAGTCCATTGTGGTAGTCGGAGTTTGCTTATCGAAAAAAAGGCATGGAAGAAATTTGAAAGTTTTGATCCTTACTTAATTGAGTTTCAAAAATGAAAAGGGGGGCCCAAATTTCTTTTCTGAAGGGAGAAATTGTGTGGGCGTTGTTGTGGGAATAATAGGTATGTCCAGTGCCACCTTCTCCCTTCAATCCTTTTCCATCCCAAATAAATACAATAAACATCAATCCTGAGGAAGGAGTTAGGGAGGCATTGGGTTAAGCTTCTCCATTATATAGCTTCCTAGACTCAACAACGACATAACTAACTTTGATGAAGGAATGGTCTAGATAACAATGACATAAGTAAATTTCAGGAAGGAACAACAACTCTTTCTTAGAACATCCATTTTCGATGAACCACAACAGAGTACCTCCTGAGAAAATAGTGACTTCCCCTTATCTCGTCTTATCAACTTTCTAGCCTAAATAATAACTAAAAATATCACTTAAGAGGAAAGAACAAATGCTCCTTTGACTCTATTCCTTCTCAGCATACCACATCAAAATTATTCTTAAGGAGGGATCAAATTTTTCCTTATTAGCTCGATACCTTACCAGTGAGCAATTATTTACTAAGATTTGAAGAAGGAATTATAATTTACCACTAAAAAATGAGTCCTTATCACCCCAGGCTAATGGAATAGTGGAGGAATTAAATACAAAATTTGGGGAAGGGTTTGACTAAGGTTTGTCCTACCAATAAGGATGATATGTATAAAAGAGTCCTTGTTTTTTTATGGGCTTACATGACTACTACCTAAAAGTAACATAAGCATAATCCTTTTAAATTAGTGTATGGCTAAGAAGTTGTTGTTCCTGCAAAGTTCATTATACCTAGTCTGTATATTGCACATGCTACTCAGAAGACCGATGAAGAATCTCTTGTAGAACGACTGTCCGAACTGAGGGATTTGGAAGAGTCCAAGTTTATGGATGATTTTCACCAATATAAGGATAAAGTAAGGTATAAAGCATGGCATGATCACCATCTAAATATAAAATCATTTGAAAAAGGAGATTTGGTTTTCTCTATTATAGTTAATATTGTAAGAACCCTAGGAAGCTTCATACGCATTAGCCATGACATTTAATAGTTGTGGAAAATGGAAATTCAGGTGTAGTACAGTTGGCCCAACTTGATGGAATTATTAAACCTAGATGGGTGAATGGTGATTTCCCGAAGCCCTATGTTTATACTACTTGAAGATAATTTGATACACTCCTATCAAAGGGAGTGGGGTAGGGTATAAATTTTTTGGTTTAAATTTTAGTCCTAAATCTTGTTCCATATTTATTATTTGGTTTTCAGTAATTTGCTTAAGTTGTGATATGTCTGCATAGTTCATTTCAACAGTAGTCAGAGTCTGTAGTCAAAGAACCCAAGTATTTTATTTCCTAAGTAATTTTTGCATTACTAAATAACCTTTTGTGGTCGATGAGGAGTCATTTGAGCATACAAGTACTGTGGCAGTCACAAAATTTTTTGGGATCCCTGGAAGTCTTGTCTATTTGGTGTTTCCCTATAGTTTGGTCATCTTTCATTTTGTGGGAATTTTAGTAGGTAAGTCTTAAAGAGGTTCACAATACATTTAACATGTTTCATAGTCATTTCCAGTCAGCTTTTGAGTAGATTTATTAAATGAAGATGTAGTTATGAGTGGTTTAGTGCACTATTCATCACACACTTGGCCTTATTATGTCGTCAGTACCGATGTAAATGTTTATTTATGTTGTTAAGTCCCCCGTCCTTTAGTTAAAAATTCACTTTGTTCTTGCACTTAAGTTATCAATTACACTGGAGCCTAGAGCAATCAACAAAGGATATCCCAATGTTCATTCTTGTTCCAGTTTTTGCCCTTCAATTATGTTTTTCTATCAAATAAAAGCTACCACTATGGGAAAATAATTAGGCAGCAAGGTAGTTGCACAAAAGTATAAGGAAGTTGTGCTCGTAAAGTTTTACAACCCCTAAGTGGAAATTATCGAGGACCTACACAGAAAGGTAGAGCACACCAGGTTGGTTGACAATTATTTGTTAGATGGGGATTTTTTTCCCAACATGAAGAATGAAGTATACATGGACCAAATTCCACTATAATTTGGATAAATTTATTTTGTTATAAAGCCTGCATTCGAGCCTCTGCGGGATTCAACATTGTTGAACTTGTTGTACCTACCTTTTCTTGGCACCATGGGAGAGGTGGCCAAATGTACTAAATTTTTTTATTAGTAGGGTGCATGGTAATGCCCTCTAAACTATTCTCGCATTACAATAAGATCTCTAGAAGCATTAGACTAATACAGTGAACAAATCCTTTAATGAAACTGCATTCACAAAGTGGTATGATCGCATGATCACTACCACAAACCAAGTTTTTATTGTAGGTATTTTTGAATGCGCATGTGGGAAGATTTGGTTCGGAATGTCCTGAGATAGTATTTCCTATGGCCAAGGAAATTAGTTTATAGCAGTTTCTCTACCATATTATTTTACTACATAAAATTTTGAAAAGGAGGTTTCTTTATGGATAGGTGTGTGAAGTCAAGGACTACAACAGGCACAACATATATTTTTCCAGAAATTTTAACCAAGGGTTTGTGCACCAAACAGGTCATCATACATGCCAATACATACAAAAAGTAAAAAGATCCTAAACTCTATTTATATTATAAATATTAGTTTACAGAGAAACCTATGCAAGTTCCTCAATTGACCCCATTTTCATTTATTCTCTCCCAGCCTATTCCAGACACCAACACATTTTTAGGCAAGGAGTTGAAGGACTGCTTGGGACAGATGGTCCACCTTTTAAAAGGGAGTTTGGGGAAGAGACAGAAGGTCACCCCTTTGAGTAAGTTTCCCCTTCATATTTCAGCACAACCAGACTAGTTCAACACTACGCTAGTCCCAATTGTAGAATATATAAGACCCCCTCAACCTGCACCTCTACCATCAAAGGAAGTGCTACAAAACCTGGAAAATTTTGCTACCAATAATGGTTTGGGATCAATGGAATAAACTTTAAAGTATTTTTAGTTTTTTTAGCAATTGAGCACCAAACCACCATTTGTGCATATTGTTTATGATTTGGAGGAATGAATTAACTATCTCCCTGGAATTACAGTCTATAACAAAGTGGTCAAGATTGTCCCCACATTGTCACCAGGCACACAATAGGTTGAGAAACCTCATTCTATAGATCCTTACATTACATAAACTAAAAAGATTAGGGGTAGTACAACTAATGTAGGAGAATAGGGGCCATTATTGTCCTCTTAGGTGCAAGTGGAGGTTATGATGAACCACCATGCAAGGAGTCAAACTTGGTTGATCGTTTGCATCATACTAAGCCCCAGGAATATGTACCGATGGGTGAGGTCGATACTGTTGATGTATATGTAACTTTGGAATGTATTTCACCTATGTATATTTTACTCCTATAGAGATGTTATTATTCCTCTATACGGAAGTGTCGTCATTTGTATTGACAAGTGTCGCAAGTGTCGTAAATTGCAGTGATGGGTTATTAGACCACCAAGTGTGGGGTCGGCCTGGATTAATGTAACCATGGGTTATTAGACTCTTCTAAAGAAGTTGGCCCTGCTAGTGTATTAGGCAAGTTGGAACAAGTATAAATAGAGAGGGGGAGATCTCTATTTATTCATCTCATTATTCACTCCTACATCACTCGGAAAGTGGCGCATTAGTTGAGGAGGAGGAGTAACTGCTAGTAGAAGACTATCTCTTGTACTTTGGTTGTATCATTTCTCTTTCTATCTCTGAGGAAGTTGTGGGGTTTTTCACCTTTATGGTTTTCCCCATTGAAACTCTGTGTGTATATTGTCT
Source organism: Larix kaempferi (assembly GCA_027924585.1). Classification (NCBI taxonomy): domain Eukaryota; kingdom Viridiplantae; phylum Streptophyta; class Pinopsida; order Pinales; family Pinaceae; genus Larix; species Larix kaempferi. The sequence continues at coordinate 7,678,867 of BSBM01000769.1, read as the reverse complement.
CATGTGATTGCTTGGTGTGATTGATATGCATTGTTATACTTGATATGTTGTACCTGTTATTCTCTCAGTAAAGATCCTAGAGTATATTGAATTAATGCTAAAAAATTAACATGGTATCAGAGCTAACCTGAGAAGAAGATATTGTGCAGTGGCGGTAACTAGGGTTTCTTGTTTATTGGGTTTCTCTCCACAGATTTTGGAAAAGCAGCAAGGTAGATTGACTCTACTCATCAAGGAGAATCTTTCTATCCAATTAGAATTCAATTCTGGGCACTTTCATTTTTTGCCCTAAAAATTAGGGTTTCCACAAAATAGGAATTTATGAAATCTAAGGACATAGCTGGAAGCTCCTTGGAAAAATCAAAGTTTAGAGCTTTGGATCGAGATTTTTGGTTGGGTGAAGCTCCGGGAAACTCAAACCTAATTCAGGGTCCTCCCTAGTGAATCTGGGAAGACTAAAAGGCATTTATGAAGGGTGAAACTTTGCAGATTTCAAATTCTGAATACACCAGGATGATTAGCTCACCAAGGTGCATCTTTCTATCCTTTCAGAAAGTTGAAATTCACATTTTGAATTTTTAGGGTTTCTTTGACAAACCTTAATCCGACACCAGATCCAGATTTCTGCAAATCAAGCGGTAAGACCTAAATATTTTCTATTTTCATTTGAAGTAATCTTTAATATGTCTCACCACACCAAGCTTGAGGATAAGCTTGTAGGGGCTGATAACTTCCAAGCATGGAAGTATAGGATTGGGTTAATCCTAGAAGAAAATGAATTGGACACTTACATAAGTTCTGAGGTCCCTGTCCCAGAGGAAGAAGAGGCTAAGGCCTTACATAAGAAGAACTTGGTCAAGGAAAAGAGGATCATTGCTGATTCTCTCAAAGACCATCTCATACCACATGTGTCATCTCTAAAGACACCCAAGGAGATGTTTGACTCTTTGACCAAGCTGTTTGAAGGAAAGAACATAAATCGGAAGATGAATCTACGAAATCAATTGAAAGGGGTAAAACTTCAGAATGGAGAGACCATTAAATCCTATTTCTATAAGGTCTCTCAGATCAAGGAGCAACTTGAAGCTGTGGATGAAGTGGTGGAGAATGGTGAAATTGATATGACCACTTTGAATGACCTACCTAGGTCATGGGATTCCTTCATCCAAGGAATCTGTGCAAGAAGAAAACTGATCTCCTTCAATAGACTGTGGGAGGAATGCTCACAAGAAGAAGCAAGGCTGGTGGCCCGAGAAGAAAAGATGTGGAATGAAGATCAAGCTCTCACATCACACACCAAGAAAGGAAAGCCCAAGAGAGAGCCATCCCATTCCAAGAAATCTTCTCACCACCATCAGCATAAAGAGAAGAGAATATGTTTTACATGTAATGAGAAGGGACATATTGCTATAAATTGTCCCAAGAACAAAAAGGGAAACAAAAACTTCAACAAGAAGAAGAAGGGCACCAAAAGGAGGTACCATGCTCATGCTGTTGAGGATGATGAACCCCCCAAGAAGAAGGCTAGGGCAGAAAGTGATGCTTCATCAAGTGAAGATGAATATGTTCTGATCTCTGCTCTCACAGGTACTATCTCTCATGGATGTAATGATTGGATTATTGATAGTGGGGATTCCAAACACATGACTGGGTTTAAAGAATCTTTTATAAATCTATCTAAACATGAGTCACCCCATAAAGTAAAACTTGGGGATGACTATCAATATCCCATCAAGGGAAGTGGTGAAGCTTCCTACAACCTAGACTCTGGGAAGTCTTTGAAGATGAAATATGTACTATATGTACCTAGGCTCAAGAAGAAACTGCTCTCCATATCTGCATTGGATGCAAAAGGCATGAGGGTTGCATTTGTAGATGGCCAAGTTCTAATGTGGCGAAAGGGTAAAACTATAGATGATGCAGTGGTGATTGGAGAGTAAGAGGGAGGATTGTACAAATTGAAGGGACAACCTGAACAAGCCATGATACATGAATCCATGGAGCCAAGTGAACTTTGGCATAGAAGGCTTGCACATGTGCACTACAGAGCACTACTAGTTGCAAGTAAAGCAATAGAGGTTCTTCCTGAAATCAAGACAAATCATGAAGGTGTTTGCAAAGGATGTGCTAAAGGAAGAACATTAAGAAGGCATTTCCAAGCAGTGAAAGTAAAGCAAAAGAAATCTTGGAAATTATCCACTCTAATGTATGCGGTCCGATGTCATCAAGTTCTCTGAGTGGGTATGTATACTATGTCTCTTTCATTGTTGATTTATCTAGGAAGACTTGGGTTTAATTCTTAAAGAACAAAGATGAAGTATTTGATAAATTCAAGGAATTCAAAGCATTGATGGAAAATCAAACTGATAAGAAGATCAAGACCTTCAGATCCGATAATGGCAGAGAATTCACTTCAGGTGATTTCAAGAAGCTATGAAGTGATTCAGGTATTAAGAGGGAGCTGACTGCTCCTTACAAGCCACAACAAAATGGAGTTGCAGAAAGGAAGAATAGAACTATCATAGAAGCAGCATGGGTAATGCTTCCTGACCAAGATCTTCCTATGCATCTATGGGAAGAAGCAGCTAGGATAGCTGTATATGTGCAGAATAGAACACCTCACAAGATATTGGACAACAAGACACCAGAAGAGGTCTTTTCTGGTAAGAAGCCTGAAGTTAGCCATCTCAGAATATTTGGTTGTCCAATATATACTCATGTTCCAAAGGAAAAGAGAACTAAGCTAGATCCTTCAGGAAAGAAGGGCATCTTTGTGGGGTACAGTGAAAGCTTGAAGGCTTACAGAATATACTTTCCAGGGTTCAAGAAGATTGATGTAAGCAGGGATGTAACATTTGATGAGAACTTAGCTTATATCAAATCAAGGAAGACACCTATTGAAGATAATGAAGAACCAAAGGAAATCAGATTTCAAGATACCATTATGAATGAAGCAATTCTAGAAGCAACCTATGAAATTGAAGATCCACAAAGACCTATAGATCCACCCCGTGAGAAGAACTCTCACAAGAGGAAACCTACATGGGCTAGAGAGCTCATCCAAGATGCAAAAAGATATGGTTTTCCAGAAGAGGAACACAGAGAAAGGAAGAGGACAAGGTCACAGACTATCTATGTTGCCTTGCTCTGTGACATTATGAACAAAGAACCTTCCAGTTATGAAGAGGCAACGGAAAAGAAAGAATGGAAGGATGCCATGGTTGAGGAATACCAATCGATCATGAAGAATGATGTTTGGGATGTGGTCCCAAGACCATAAGGGAAGTCTGTTGTGACTTCCAAGTGGATCTATAAGATCAAGCATGCTGTAGATGGTAGCATAGAGAAATACAAGGCAAGGTTTGTAGCTCGTGGCTTCTCTTAGAAAAAGGGAATAGACTATGAAGAGACCTTTGCTCCTGTAGCCAGATACACTTCCATCAGAACAGTACTTGCTCTGGCTGCAGTGATGAAATGGAAGATACACCAGATGGATGTCAAGACAACTTTCTTGAATGGTGTAGTTGAAGAGGAAGTTTATGTTGAGCAGGCACTTGGTTTTGAAACACATGACAGAGAGTCATATGTGTGCAGGTTGAAGAAAGCCTTGTATGGCTTGAAACAAGCTCCTAGGACTTGGTATGGTAGGATGGACAGTTTTCTATCCAGTTTGGGCTTTAACAAGAGTAAAGCAGATTCTAACCTTTACTACAAGGTTGAGGAAGGCAATCCTGTGATTCTACTCTTGTATGTGGATGACCTATTTGTTACAGGTGAGGATAGACTGATTGCCGACACAAAGAGGAAGCTTGCTGCCGAGTTCGAGATGAAGGACTTGGGGATGATGCACTACTTTCTAGGTATGGAGGTGTGTCAAAGTGCAAATGGAATCTTCCTTGGACAAGGGAAGTATGCAGTAGAAATCCTGAAGAGGTTTGGGATGATGGACTGCAAGGCCATGGCCACACCTATGGCATTGAACCTGAAGCTTCTGTGTGAGGCTTCATATGATCCAATTGATGTCACTATGTATTGTCAGATGATTGGGTCCTTGATGTACCTGACGAACACGAGACCAGATATTTGCTTTGCAGTGAACACATTGAGCCAGTTCCTAACGGATCCCAGAGGTGTTCACCTGGTTGCTATAAAGCATATTCTGAGGTACCTGAAGGGTACAATTGATTATGGGCTCAAGTATGATGCGAATCAAAAGTTTAACCTACAGGGTTATGTTGATTCAGATTGGGCAGGCAGTGTTGCAGATAGAAAGAGCACTTTTGGGTGCTGCTTCAGTATGGGATCAGGTGTGATCTCTTGGTTTAGCAAGAAGCAGTCCTGCATAGCACTGAGTACAACCGAAGCAGAGTATGTTGTAGCTTGTTCGGCTAGTTGTGAGGCAGTATGGCTGAGGAAGCTGTTGTCTGAGTTATTTGATCTCCTGTTGGATGCTACTGGTATCTATTGTGACAACCAGAGTTGTGTGAAGCTATCTGAGAACCTGGTGTTCCATGACAGGTCGAAGCACATTGATATCAAATATCACTATATCAGGGATATGGTGCAGAGAGGAGCAGTAAAGCTCCTGTATGTTGCGACGGATGAGCAGGTTATAGATGTGTTGACGAAACCACTAGCCATAGTGAATTTTGAGTACTTCAGAGAGAGGCTTGGTGTTCTTCAGATTGATGACACTTCGAGGAAGAAGTGATGGACACATTTGCAGGAGCCATTCCTGGCATGGTGAGAGGAGGATCCTTCCCATGGCTATGGATGTAAGTGCTGGATGATGAGCATCAGGATGATGCTCCAGGTACTGCTCTATATGCATCATGTTATATGCTTGTTATGATCAGGTGGATCATGTATTTGTATATGTATAAGATGGATACATTGTATGATCAGGATGATCATAGATGATGAGCTTCAGGATGTTGCTCCAGATGATATGTATCAGATGGATACATTTTATGATCAGGATGATCATAGATGATGAGCTTCAGGATGTTGCTCCAGATGATATGTATCAGGTGGATACATTGTATGATCAGGATGATCATGGATGACAAGCTTCAGGATGTTGCTCCAGATGATATGTATCAGGTGGATACATTGTATGATCAGGATGATCATGGATGACGAGCTTCAGGATGTTGCTCCAGATGATATGCATCAGGATGATGCTATGATGATGATCAGGATGATCATGTGATGATGTACATCAAGATGATGTATGATGAGTATCAGGTCGGATGCTCTATGGCCGTGGACAGGTTGTGTAGATGAGCATGTAAATTGACCTGGGAGATCTGACAGGTTGGGCTATGTGCTCGTAATCAGTCCTGGGATGCTCTTTCAAGGCATTGCTCTGGGAGGACATGTAATATTTCCCTGGGAAATCTGACAGGTTGGGCTGTGTGCCCATAATAAGTCCTGGATGCTCTTTCGAGGTTTTGTCCTATGGCATGTAATGTAGTCCTGGGAGATCCGATAGGTTGGGATGTGAGCCCGTAATAAGTCCTGGGATGCTCTTTCGAGGTTTTTCCATGACCACTCGTAATAAGTCCTGGGATGCTCTTTCAAGGTTGTGTGGTGGAAATCCTAGATGCGTTCTAGGTCCCATCCAGTATGAAAAAGGACTTGCTCTGTGGCAGAAATCCTAGATGTGTTCTAGGTCCCATCCAGTATGAAAAAAGACTGGCTCTGTGGCGGAAATCCTATATGCGTTCTAGGTCCCATCCAGTATGAAAAAGGACTGGCTCTGTGGCGAAAATCCTAGATGCGTTCTAGGTCCCATCTAGTATGAAAAAGGACTGGCTTTGTGGTGGAAATCCTAGATGCGTTGTAGGTCCCATCCAGTATGAAAAAGGACTGGCTCTATGGTGGAAATACTAGATGTTTTCTAGGTCACATCCAACATGAAAAAGGGATGGCTTTGTGGTGGAAATACTAGATGTGTTCTAGGTCACATCCAGCATGAAAAAGGGATGGATTTGTAGATGATGAAGACCTGCAGGTGGCAGGCCTACATCCAGTATGAAAAAGGGCTGGCTCTGTAGAACTTCCTATGACGAGTAGATCAGAGATTGATTGAGATAGCAGCAGCAGTGATGATGATGTTGATTCGATGACGGTGATCCAGTGACGATGATCCAGAGAAGAAGACTTGTTCTAGCATATCTGTGTTAAGAAATACCTTCCTAGTTAAGGGGGAGTGTTGATGTATATGTAACTTTGGAATGTATTTCACCTATGTATATTGTACTCCTATAGAGATGTTATTATTCCTCTATACGGAAGTGTCGTCATTTGTATTGACAAGTGTCGCAAGTGTCATAACTTGCTGTGATGGGTTATTAGACCACCAAGTGCGGGGTCGGCTTGGATTAATGTAACCATGGGTTATTAGACTCTTCTAGAGAATTCGGCCCTACTAGTGTATTAGGCAATTCGGAACAAGTATAAATAGAGAGCGAGATATCTCTATTTGTTCATCTCATTATTCACTCCCACATCACTCGGAAAGTGGCGCACTAGTTGAGGACGAAGAGTAGCTGCTAGTAGAAGACTATCTCTTGTACTTTGGTTGTATCATTGCTCTTTGTATCTCTGAGAAAGTTGTGGGGTTTTTCACCTTTATGGTTTTCCCCAGTGAAACTCTGTGTGTCTATTGTCTCATGTGATTGCTTGGTGTGATTGATATGCATTGTTATACTAGATATGCTGTACCTGTTATTCTCTCAGTAAAGATCCTAGAGTATATTGAATTAATGCTAAAAAATTAACAGATACAACGAAGATACCTTAGTAGATGCTGAGCATCCCTTCACCTCCATGATCTTCACAAGACAATTTATCAATCATGGCTCATTTGGATTTGTTAGCACAAGACCTTGTACAATGTCAAAAATGATGCACATCTATTAAGAGCATATAGACATAGTCCCATTTTTGTTAAAGGAGAAGCAGGAGAGAGTGAGGAGTTACCGGCCATCTAGACAACCCACCAAGGATAAAGTATAGACATATCCATAATTATTCCCCTCTATTTCTAATGGGAAGCCATTCTCTTGGATGCCACCGGTAGAGCAGGCAACGTAAGCATCTAAGCTACAAGCATGGTCTAATGCAAACCTGATGAGAATGTTGCGTTCAAATTCTAATGAAATTGAGAGATGAATTGTTTAGGTGGAGTAGTAACATGAAGGTTTGTAGGTCATGCATCAACAATTATAGGTTTAGTTCATGGAGGTTTAACATGAGCGCAACCCTAAAAGGGAAACCTGATAGCAGGAAGAGGCTTAAATTGAAGTTGTTCACCTATAGGTACAAGACACATGTGGTTGGAGTTGTGCTAGGTCGACCCATGCTTATTAGAGGAAGTTCCCATATGCCAACTTGTTGAGTACATTTACTTGATATATACCAAAGACATCTGCACCAACATGCATGTGAATTGCAAGATCATATTGCTACAACATAGGATCAAGGGCACCAGCTTCAACAACAACTTATGAGTAGACTTCAATCATCAGTGGAGGAGGTCAGCCCGGCTAGGTCATAATTATGCCAAGCTACCTAAAAGAAACAAAAATATTTTTATCATTGTACATGATTGGATGGGTTTGTTGGAAAAACACAACAAGCCAATGCATGAGTTGAGGGAGCGTATTGCTCAACTCAACATTGAGGTAGCAACACTTGTAAATATTTTTTAGTATTAGGAAAAATATGATGAGATATAGGCTATGGATGATAAGTTGAATGCTCTCCATGAGGCATCCATTCAAGGAAAGAAGGATTTTATATATTTAAACCCACTTATCAGTTGGCCTATACTAAGCTTCATTAGTTATATTCCATGGAAAATGTTGACTGGTATCCCGTTAGATTAGATGAAACCAGAGTCCCCAAATGCTAAGAAAGCCTAGACTTTCATTGTTGGAACTTATATTTTGCTACAAAAATGGAAGGCCCAGAATGATACTGGTTATCATAGATACTCATATTATACTTATAAAGGGTATTGCTTCACTATCTCATCTAAGCATGTTGAACTATGAGTACTTTGTAATATGATTCTTATTTCAAATCTTATCGGTAAAATGCCCAAAATGATCAAAATTGTAGTCCGTGAAATCATAAAAGAAGTCTCCTGCGGAGCTTCCTTACCATAATAAATAAAAAGGAAGAAATTTATTTTTCATAGGCAAGTGGGGACCTCATGCATAGGCATTAATCCCTAATTATTGCTATGGTGATGAGATGTTTCTAGAATAGTGATTTAGTAGGGGATACGCTTGGAGATAGATTTCGGATGGGGTGCTATAGGGATGAAGTAGGTACCAAGATTAGAGATATCTTTAGAAAACAACACGAAATCAAAGAAACAACAAGGGCTTACGACTATTTCTCCCTTTTAACACTTGTTTCAAAATAGGGCCACAACAACCAGCTACCCAACGAGCAAGGGCTTACAACAACACCCCTACCTATAATCTTATTCATTGGGGAAACCTTTTGAGCTTTACTACACCTTAGGAGTTAGATTAGCTAGTGGTTCAGTTCCTTCTTATCCCTCCAGCGCACCCAACCCAACATATCCTTTAGGATTAATAACAACTAGCCTTAATTCCTAGATTTGAAAATGCATACCTGCAATTACGTTAGGCTATTATATAAAAAAGAAAGAATTAAGTTCTTTTTTTTATAATACAACCCGCTAATTTCCTTTTTCTTTTTTTTATAAATGGGAGAAAACAATTAAACATCAACAACAGAGAACACTACCAACAACATCATACAAACATAAGAAAACACCACCGTTTTGAACTTGTTAAAAAGTAGGGCACATCGTACTAACATTTTATACCACAAATACACATCATGTCTTTAGGTATAATAATTAGTTGATAACACCTTGATATTCGAACACATATGTGTACGATGCATCCGGGTTACGTGTTGCCACAGATCCCTATACTTAGTAAAAGTCCAGTTTATTTTAAGCCTCCTCGTGCCTTTTCATTATTTCCTCCATTTAAGCCTCATACATTAAAAGATCCAACTCAACAGGGTCATTTAACTCATCGTGGAATTGGAGGAGCTGTTTAGTGCGAAGGGGTAAGTATAATAAAATCATAGGAAAAAAGTGGAAGGCCCTTCCTAAGAATGAAGATTAATTGGAAGTTGGTTAGTACGATGATGGAATTCAAAGAGGATAACCTTCCTAGGAGTTTGAGGTTGCATTCCCGCGTCGCTGCATGGTAAAAATAATGTTGTATGTTTTTTTGTTGATGTGTCTATAGACTTGTATAAAGTATAATGTAATGTCCCCATTCAAATAAGTGCATAGTAAGACAATCCCATCAATCCTACTAGTTTCCTAGGTTGGATGGGCACATGTGGGATGGTAATAAGGAAGCTAATAAATGATATTTAGACATTAGAAGGGTTAAAGAATCTAATAAATATGGTGAATAAATAAATTCAAGAGAAATTCTAAGTGGCAAGTGGTTTTGGATACATATGGAGGTGGTGGGACCCACACTAGCTTGATTTTTCAATGACACATGGAAGCTCTCTCTTGCCAATTCGAATTCATGGGAAGGTGAACACTCTTGGGTGAGTTGGTAAGACATAACACATGGCATTGAGCATCTTAGGTCGAAATGGGATGGAATAGTAACTTCCATGGGAGAGGAAGAGTCAAATTGGAGACTAGTGGACACTTGGGCTAGATTTCCTAGTTTTATGACAACAATAATGAAGTATCTATGACATTTATGACAAAATTCATACCTGACTTCTTACACCTGACCATTATGACATGTCAGCCCCAAAAATAGGCTCAAGGAAGGTGCTCATGGAGTTGGGGGAAGCTAAAGAGACTCAAATTTGAATTTGGGAGAAGATGGAAGGTTGGAACTAGGAGACAAGTGGCAAATGAGGAATATTTTCTAAATGGAAATTTATTGAATCTATTGAGATGATTTCGACCCCTTTAAGGTTAATGTTGGTTATAAAATGTAGAAATCAAGTATGAGAATGGATTTTGATGATTTGAGAAAAATTGCATTTGTGAAGAGATAATTAGTGGATGACTAGTTTCTTGCCTTAGCCAATTTCGAGGGTGAAAGATTCCCATCCAAATTGGTGTTTGGAGAGGCCACTCAGGTCTTTCATGGTGCTTTAATGGAGTTTTATTTGTAGGTAGCAGATATAGGAAGTTTCATGGTTTGGTTTAGTGCAGCACTTTCTCTCCACCATTTCCAATTTTGAAGGCATATTCGAGCTTCTTGAGGGATTGCGCTCTGGGTGAGATCTTGCACTCATTGGGAGAGATTAATATGATATTTTTCTGATTGTAATAGCTTCATATCCTTTGTTATTCATATTCAGAAACTCTCAGGTCGAAATACCCATTGAATGTATGCAAAATTATTGATTAATGAGCAAACAATGTCCATTTCCCCAATGCTTCGATGTATGACACTATAAGGTTGATTATTTTGAATGGATGGATGATTCTATGATATATTTGTGATTCATATACTGCCATGGGTATATTATACAAGTTTCATGTATTGAATTGAGCATTTGAAACATTTTTACTCAGTTTGTTTGCATTGAGAGGTGAAATAGTGCCATTTCCCCAAGGGTCGAATTGGGGGTTTTTGCTGTTGAATGTGAGAGAGTTAGAAAAGTAGTAAAAATCAATTAATGGTGCATATGAGACCTTAATCAAATAATTAACACATTACATACATATGTTCATAAATTCGTGGGATTTTGGAGGCATTTGGAATGCCATTTGCAGTGTTACCCCGGGGGGATTTGATGCACAAATTACTAATCAAAATTACATATATTGATCAGAATACAAATCAAGTTTGAAGTAGTATTTGGAGGGCCATAAAAAATCCTTGAACCTAATATTCAAGTATAAATACCATTCATACACTCCTACAGAAGATTTGGGAGCATTTGGGTTGATTTGGAGGTCAAAACAGTAAAACTAGTCAAAGGTTGAAATTGGGGAAAAGTGGAAAAATTGGCATTTTAATAAAATTTTGAAAAAGGGTAATTACAAGTGGTATTAGAGCATGGTCTTGGAACCTGATGGTATTAAAAATAATCCAAACAAATAAACCACCACCCTTTGAATCAGTAGTTGAAGAAGTTTTGGTTGAAGAAGAGATAGTAGCAGAAAAAGAGTTTTTTTCTAAAACAATGGGTAGAGAGGAGGAGGAAAAATTAAGACATAAGGAGGAATTTATTGAAGCCTTAAAACCATGTTTTGAAGGAATTACCATGGTTATGCTAGATATGAATAAACAAATGATGAAAGGTTTCGAATTGTTGGGTAGCCAACTTTCAGGCAAAGGGATGATAGGAGATAATAGTGGTTCACACTCAGGGGAAAAGATGAAAGGGAATGAGCATATTTTTTCAAGTACAGGACCTCATAATAGACTTGATGAATTTCAAAGCACACAAAGTCATACTGCACCTAAATTTCTCACACCCAAAGAAGAGCCCAATCTTGAATTGGATTACAAGAAACTAGTAAATGATTGGAATGATTTGAATGAAGAGTGTAAAACAGGTGTACCACTCAGTGACTACATTGATGCTATGCAAAAGATTAAAAGGAAGGGAGACAATAGGAGTCCATTCCAAAACAAAGAATTGAATAGTGCTATTGGAAAAATGTCACTTCCTACTTTTGATGGTTCTTCTCAAAATTCTGCTAACACTTGGGTGCAAAAATTGGATGTATATTTTTAGCTGAATCTTATGTTGGAAGAGGATGCATTAAAAATGACCATTTTGCATTTGGAAGGAGATGCCAATGAACGGTGGTTTCATGGGATGAAAACCTTGGGTCATAATCAGGTTAAAACATATGGATAATTTGTTGACAAGGTACTAGAAAGATTTGAACAAAAAGATCCAGAATTGCCTTTCAAAGAACTAGCTCAATTGAAGCAAACTGGGTCCCCTACCTAATATATGTTGGACTTTCAAAAATTATCAGTCAAGGTGGCTGATGTATCTATGGGAAGATTAGTATTGCTGTTCATTGAAGGTTTGGCTGAACCCTTAAGAGGTTTGGTCAAATCCCACAAGCCAACTACATTAAAAGATGCAATGAGCTTAACTAGGGATCTCCAAAATGTGCTTCCTAGAACGAGATTTCCTCCTAAGCCTAGCTACAATTTGAAAAGAAACCTTGGAAAAGGGATGGATATGATAAGAAACCTTGGCAAAGAGAGTCATTTGAGAGGAATAAAAAAGAGGGACTAAACAGGGATGAACTTAGAAAAAAGAAACTGTGCTTCACATGCTTCCAACCATGGACACCGAGGCACAAATGTACCAAAGGAAAGGCTCAATACATAGAAGTATTTTCTGATAATGAGGGGTATGATGGGGGCATGGATGAAGATGGACATATTTCATATCAAGAAGAGGCATATGATACAGCAGTAGAAGAGGAAAGACAAGAAGAAAATCAACCTTCACCAGACAAAGCAAGAATGGCAGTGCTTTCAGCAGTACCTCGCTATCATACTATCCGATGCAAATGTGTAGTACAAGGAAAAAGAACTTCATTTTTGGTAGATGGAGGAGCCACTCATAACTTCATTGATGCAGAGATGGTAGAGAAAAGAAAGATACCTATTGAACCATTTGATGGCTTCACAGTTGTCATTCCCGGTCACAACACAATGCAATGCAAAACATGGGTTCCAAAGCTGCAAGTCACTGTAGGTAACTATACTTTTGTTGATAGTTTTTATGTGGTTGATGTTGCTGATACTAATGTAGTTTTGGGAGTGCAATGGATATATTCAATAGGAGAGCATACAACAAATTATCAAATTCCCGAAATGAAATTCCAAGATTCAAAAGGAGTACAAAGAATTGTGAGAGGGCAACACACTTATCCAAATCAAGTAGTAACTTGCAATAGTATGAGATCTATATTGAGACATGGGGATATAGAATGGGCTGCTGAATGTCATATTACATCTCCCAAGCCAACTATAAATATTGTCAAACACCCAAAGGAGATAGAGAAAATTTTGCAAAAATATGAAAACGTTTTTAGAGACCTTCCACATGGTAGGCCACCGGATAGGGGGGTTGAGCAAAATATTATTTTGGAGGAGGGTACTTCACCCATTCAGATACCACCTTATATACATCCTAAAAAGTTCAGAGATGAGATTGAAAAAGCTATCCAATAACTCCTAGAGTTGGGACTCATTAGACTAGGCTCTAGCCCTTATGCTTCTTTAGTAGTGCTAGTGAAGAAAAAAGATGGAACATTGAGAATGTGCATAGATTTTAAAGCCTTGAAAAAAAAGACTATCAAGAATAGGTATCCTGTTCCTAGGATTGATGAGCTCATGGATGAGCTACATGGGGCCAAATACTTCTCAAAAATTGACCTTAGATCAGGGTATCACCAAATTCGAATGAAAGATGAAGATGTGCAAAAGACCGCTTTTCGATGTCATTTTGGCCACTTTGAATTTCTTGTCATGCCTTTTGGGTTAACTAATGCTCCAACCACCTTTCAAGCATATATGAATAGGATATTTTGCAAGCAACTAAGAAGGTTTGTTTTGGTTTTCTTTGATGATATTCTCATTTACAGTAAAACATGGGAAGAGCATTTGCAGCAGTTAGAGATTGTGTTGAAAATCTTGCAAGAAGAGTCCTTATTTGCTAAGTTATCAAAATGTGAGTTTGGGATGAAAGAACTACTGTATCTTGGGAACATTATTGGGCAAGAAGGAGTGAAGGTACACATGGAAAAAATCAGAGCTATCTTGGAATGGCCATCACCAAAAAATATTACCGAATTGAGAGACTTTATTGGCATATGCACCTACTACAGAAAATTTGTGAAAGGGTTCTCCAAGTTGACTTCTCCACTCACTGATTTGACTAAGAAGGATGCTTTCAAGTGGGATGAAGAGGCTGAAAAGGCCTTCCAAAAAATGAAATAGGTAATGAGTAGTTGTCCCATACTTGCACTTCCTGATTTTACTAAAACTTTTGTTGTGGAATGTGATGCTTTAGGTGGAGGAATAGGGGCTGTCCTAAAGCAAGGCCAACACCCCAGAGCCTTTGAGAGCAGAAAGTTGCAGCCTCATGAAAATATTTACTCCATCTATGATAAAGAAATGTTGGCCATTATGCATGCATTGGCCAAATTCAGACAATACTTGGTGGGCAGCAAGTTTGTGGTGAAAACTGACCATAATAGTCTAAGACACTTTCTCACCCAAAAAGATCTAAATGAAAGGCAACAAAAGTGGGTAAGAAAGATTCAAGCTTATGATTTTGATATTGAATATGTCAAAGGAAAGAATAATATAGTAGCAGATGCTTTGTCAAGAAGGCCTTCTTTTTCTCTCATGGATATTGCCAAGGATTGGAAAAACATGCTACTAGTTGAATATGCCAAAGACAAATTTGCTTGTGATGTGTTGGATGGAATCAAAGAGGATGATAATTATAGGATTTTGAATGGGCTGATATATTATAAGGGAAGAATTTATTTAGTTCATAACTCCAAGCTCAAGTACCGAATTTTGCAAGAAGCACATGATTCCCCACTAGCGGGCCATCTGGGGATCTTCAAAACTTATAGACAGTTGAGGCAAAGATTTTTTTGGAAGGGGCTGAAGGAATATGTTCAAAAGTATGTGAATGAATGTAAAGCATTTCAACAAAAAAAATCAGAACTTACATGTCCAGCCGGCCTATTACAACCATTTCCCATTCCGGAGCAAAAATGGGACAGTATTTCCATGGATTTCATCACCGGATTGCCTAAATCCTTGGGTAAGGATTGCATCTATGTGGTAGTTGATAGGTTGACAAAATTTGCTCATTTCTTTGTTGTTACATCATCTTTTAGTGCTGCACAAGTGGTTGATATTTTTTTCAAAGAAATCTTCAGATTGCATGGGCTCCCCAAGAGCATTGTCAGTGATAGAGATAGTAGATTCATGGGTGCTTTTTGGAAAGAAATTTTTAGATTGGTAGGCACTCAATTGATTCCAAGTACTAGCTATCATCCACAAATTGATGGACAAACAAAGAGGGTAAACCAATGGTTGGAAGGATACCTAAGAAACTATGTGGGAGGGCAGCAAAAAGCATGGGCAAAATGGCTACACTTGGGTGAGTTTTGCTACAACACCACTTGTCATATGTCAATAGGAATGTCTCCTTTCAAAGCATTATATGGTTATGATGCACTTACATTTGCTGAAATTATATTTGGTGATAGTAGAGCCCCAAAGGCTAAAGATTGGGTGGAAGAGAGCCAAGAAATTTTAAAGCTCTTTAAAAACAATTTGCAGGTTGCTCAAAATCAACAAAAACAATATGCTGATAGGCATAGAGAAGAAAGAACCTTTCAAGTCAATGATTTAGTATATTTAAGGTTTCAGCCTTATAAACAAACATCTTTCAGAAAGAATGGAGTAAAAAAATTAAAACCAAGGTACTACGGGCCATACAAGGTAGTGCGGAAGGTTGGAGAAGTAGCATATGAACTAGAACTTCCGGAAGGGAGTAAAATCCACAATGTATTTCATGTTTCTTGTCTCAAGAAAGCTATTGGTCAACAAATCATTGTTAGAATTCAAGATGCTAAGACAGAAAATAGAAGCATTACATTCCATTTCACAATAATAGCATATACAGGATCACTGAAGAAACAACAAGCACAGCATAAACACAAGAGACAGAGATTTATCCTGGGAAACCCTCATGGGGTAGAAAACCCAGCAAAGCTTCCTCAATATAGATGACCAGCAATATACAAAGATGAAACCCTGAGACATGATCTCCTCCTCCACAATAGCAGACCTCTCCTCCACAAGTGCGTTATCCTCAAGTGAGTGTATGTGTATAATGAGGAACACACCTCCTCTATTTATACACTACTCTGATATGTATTTTACACAAGTACATGTAGGCTCGTATTTAACCATTAGGTTAAATACCCCATTATAACTGACTGGGCCGACCCCTCTAGGGTGGTCTAATAATCCTTTGACCCACATAACACATACATGGCCGACCCCCACTAGGGAAGTCTAATAACCCAAGTTACCACATTCCGACGGAGGAATAAACATCTCCGGATATACAATAAGATCTTCACGGAGGAATGAATCATCTCCGGAATAATAAAGTACAAATATAATATTCTTTGAAGTTACAATATCTCAACACTCCCCCTTAACGAGAAGGATATTATAACAGCATCTGCACGAGCAAGGAGTCATCAACATCATACATGATACATCTATAAATCATTGGAAGCTTTCTCAACATCATCAGTAACTCAACCAGTTACTGGAATATCTTCAATACTGGAACATCAACATCTTCAGTACTGAGTCTTTATCTTCTGCAGCACTCAAACAACTACAGCAACATCAATATCTGAATCCTCACGATTGTCAGCATCGCCATCACACGATCATCAGCATCATCATCACATGATCAACAGCATCGTCATCTCACGATCATCAGCATTGTCATCATACGATCATCAACATCGTCATCTCACGATCATCAGCATCGTCATATCATCTCGATCTACAGCATCTGGATCATCTCAATCTACAGCATCTGGATCATCACGATCTACAACATCTGGATCATCTCGATCTACAGCATCTGGATCATCTCGATCTATAACATCTGGATCATCTCGATCTACAGCATCTGGATCATCTCATCTACAGCATCTGGATCATCTCGATCTACAGCATCTGGATCATCTCGATCTACAGCATCTGGATCATCTCGATCTACACCATCTGGATCATCTCAATCTACAGCATCTGGATCATCACGATCTACAGCATCTGGATCATCTCGATCTACAACATCTGGATCATCTCGATCTACAGCATCTGGATCATCTCGATCTACAGCATCTGTATCATCTCGATCTACAACATAAGTATCCTCAACCATACAAGTACATTAATCAATACATGTATCATCAAAAGTATGTATTCTCACCAATACATGTATCATCAAAACATGTATTCTTACTAATACATATATCATCAAAAGCATGTATTCTCACTAATACATCTATAATCAAAAGCATGTATTCTCACTAATACATCTATCATCAAAAGCATGTATTCTCACTAATACATCTATCAATACAAGTATCCACACTGATACAAGTATACACAACAGCAGCATACCCTGCAACACACATGATCCAATTACGGGATGGTCAATCCCTCTCACTTTAGGACATAGGTCCAAGGATGATACAATCCTGATCCACTTATGGGATGATAAATCCCTCTCAATTTAAGACATCTCTCATGTCTATGGATGATGCAATCCAGATCAACTTACAGGATGATCAATCCTTATCCTTTTAAGACACCTCACCATGTCTAAGGATGATGCAATCCCGAATCAACTTACAGGATGATTAGTCCTTATCACTTTAAGACACCTTACCATGTCTAGGGACGATGCAATCCCAATCTACTTACAATATGATTAGTCCTTATCACTTTAAGACACCTCACCATGTCTAGGGATGATGCAATCCCAATCTACTTACAGGATGATTAGTCCTTATCAGTTTAAGACACCTCACCATGTCTAGGGACGATGCAATCCCAATCTACTTACAGGATGATTAGTCCTTATCACTTTAAGACACCTCACCATGTCTAGGGACGATGCAATCCCAATCTACTTACAGGATGATTAGTCCTTATCACTTTAAGACACTTCACCATGTCTAGGGACGATGCAATCCCAATCTACTTACAGGAGGATTAGTCCTTATCACTTTAAGACACCTCACCATGTCTAGGGACGATGCAATCCCAATCTACTTACAGGATGATTAGTCCTTATCACTTTAAGACACTTCACCATGTCTAGGGACGATGCAATCCCAATCTACTTACAGGAGGATTAGTCCTTATCACTTTAAGACACTTCACCATGTCTAGGGACGATGCAATCCCAATCTACTTACAGGAGGATTAGTCCTTATCACTTTAAGACACCTCACCATGTCTAGGGACGATGCAATCCCAATCTACTTACAGGATGATTAGTCCTTATCACTTTAAGACAAGTCTCATGTCTAGGGACGATGCAATCCCATCACGTACATTTTGAACCCAGTTCATGGACGATGCAGTCCTCACGTACATTTTGAACCCAGTTCATGGACGATGCAGTCCTCACGTACATTTTGAACCCAGTTCATGGATGATGCAGTCCTCACGTACATTTTGAACCCAGTTCATGGACGATGCAGTCCTCACGTACATTTTGAACCCAGTTCATGGACGATGCAGTCCTCACGTACATTTTGAACCCAGTTCATGGACGATGCAGTCCTCACGTACATTTTGAACCCAGTTCATGGACGATGCAGTCCTCACGTACATTTTGAACCCAGTTCATGGACGATGCAGTCCTCACGTACATTTTGAACCCAGTTCATGGACGATGCAGTCCTCACGTACATTTTGAACCCAGTTCATGGACGATGCAGTCCTCACGTACATTTTGAACTAGTGGTTCCGGGATGATGCAATCCCCATCACTTTATTCTCGAAGACCATACGTCTACGGATCAATTCAGGGACCAAGGTCCGGGGATGATACAATCCCCACTTCTCGGAGACCTTACGTCTACGGCTCTCTTTAGGACTGAAAGTCCAGGGATGATCCAATCCCCTCAACTGTCCACTAAGGACTTCATTCTCGGAGACCTCACGTCTACGGCTCTCTTTAGGACTGAAAGTCCAGGGATGATCCAATCCCTTCAACTGTCCACTAAGGACTTCATTCTCGGATACCTCACGTCTACGGCTCTCTTTAGGACTGAAAGTCCAGGGATGATCCAATCCCCTTAACTGTCCACTAAGGACTTCATTCTCGGAGACCTTACGTCTACGGCTCTCTTTAGGACTGAAAGTCCAGGGATGATCCAATCCCCTTAACTGTCCACTAAGGACTTCATTCTCGGAGACCTTACGTCTACGGCTCTCTTTAGGACTGAAAGTCCAGGGATGATCCAATCCCTTTTCTTTCTCGGAGACACCTGTCTACAGCTCACTTTAGAGCAAGTGTTCAAGGATGATACAATCCCCACATGTATTCTCATCAATATACTATCGATCCTGGGAACCCATACAGAACCTGATTCACACTTATTCTTTAATTGCACCATTAAGAGAATGGTCTTATCTAGCCACTTGGAGCAAACATCTCATCATGATTCTCTTCCTCTTTCTAAGAGAATATTCTAGCCACAAGCCTTCTATATTTTGTTTGATTTGTAAATCTTCTTGTTGAACATCCATCACTTGTTCGGTGTTCATTATTCTTCATGATCTTTCCTACAAAACAAAATTAAGTACATGATTAGTAATCCTTCATAATCATGAAATCATGATAACCTATTATGCATACAGATATCATTTATATAGTTATTCAACTATCTTGACCAATACTTTGGCACAACACTTTCCCATATCCTGTATGCATACAGTGGATATCTAGATGCCTTCCATCTCTACCAGAACATACTATCGAGAGTGTGCACAGCTCTTAGCATGTCAGCAAAGAGGTTTCATTCTAGACAAGCAACAATGGAATGTTTGTCCAACTTACCAATCATATGCATATTAGTAGTATAATGTTCAATGCTCTATGAATGTTTGCACTCAGCATGATATGTTCTAGGAATACAAATATGCATACAAGAAATATCATTTACTATTTCAAATAACAACTCAAATACTTATCTTTTATGTTTGTGTGGTTGCCTCCCGCTTGATCTTCTATATGTCCTTTGAACTTCTATTCATTCTGTACCACTGTGCATGCTCAAGTGTGCACTAGTGTCATCCTCATGATCTCATACACAAACATTCATTCATTAGTATATTCTCAAAACATTCTAATTCTAAATAATCTTGAATATGTATAGTCATGATCATTAGTATTCAGGGTTTCAAGTAAGTCTTCTTTTACTCATGCATATTCTTGTTTGATCATAGTACTCTTCTGGTTAATTAAATCATGCATAAACCCTTGATTACTAACTTTATGAATAAGCATAACCAATCATATCAAGTATACTTATATAAGGGATCCTAACACAAGGTAAGATTCATGGGAAACATACCTGGATTAGTATACCTACTTGGTTATGTACAACATACCTCGTAAGTAGAACAAAGATTATGGATGAGTCTTTGTCTTCATGTTTTCATGGTCATGGAACCTGATTTGTCTTTTGTGATGTACCTGTATCTTGTTAGCAGACAACATCAACCTCACACAACATCATAATGCATTAGTACAATCATAAGTGTCAACACCCTAACCAATGAATATCTTCTATCATGCATTCATAATTTTGTTAAGGTTATACGACAAATCTAAAATCAAAATTGTACTAACTGTAATAACCTGAAGACAAACATACCATAAACTTAATCATGGACAAATATCGAAACATACCTCAATGAGTCATACCTGTCGAGATCGCTTGTATTCTTGTTATGTAAGCCCTTATCCTCATCTCCCTCTGAGACAGGAAATTCTTCACTTATGCAGGTGACCAATCCATCTTCTTCTAGGATTAACCCAATCCACTTGATTTGCAAGAACTGGACCTTGATGAGCTAATCAAACTGGTATATTCAGAATTTGAAAACTGCAAAGTTTTACTCCTTAATTTTGCCTTTGAAACTTTCGGATTCACTGGACGTGACCCTGAACTGGGGTTTGATGAAGCCCACTCTTTTGCCCCATCAAAAGGTTTGATCCAAAGCTCTAAGCTTCTATTTTTCTGAGGAGCTTCCAGCCGTGGTCACAGATTTCAAAAATTCCCATTTTTACAGAAGCCCTAATTTTCCACTTTTCTGATCAAAGTCCCGAACTAGGGTCTAATCAAGCCCGGCCTTCTGCCCAACCAAAAATTCTGATCTTGGTCTCTAAATTTCTATTTTGATGAGTAGCATCCAGCCGTGGTCTCCGATTACAAAAATTCCAACTTTCTTCAAAGCCCTAAATTCCGGAAGCCATGAATGAAGGTACCAAAAAATAATTCTGTTTTGACAGAAATATGTACCTGATTGTTTCTGGTGTAACTCCGAAATTTTTGATCCACAGGGTCTGAAAAAGTTTTTTGAGATAGCCTGACCTGTTAGCTTTCCATCCTGACAGGTCTGACCTCAATTGGATCTTCTGAGAGAGAGTTATGCCAAATGTCGCAACGTGACCTGTTTTGGGAAAATACAGGAGAGCGAACTTGTACGGCGTGCCACGTGTCACTGTTTGACCTTCGGAATCTGAAAAAGTTTTCTGAGATAGCTCGGCCTGTTATCTTTCCATCCTGACAGGTATGACCTCAATTGGATTCTCTGAGAGAGAGTTATGCCAAGTGTCGCAACATGACCTGTTTATGGGATAATACAGGAGAGCGAACTTGTACGGCGTGCCACGTGTCACTGATTCAACTTCGGCCCCTGAAAATTTTTTATGAGATAGTACAGTCTGTGTACTACCTGTCACTTTTCACGAAATTTCATTTGGAGCTTCCTAGCCCAAGTTATGACCTTTTTCCCAAGGTCACCTGATTTTGACTCAGATCTGGAAGAGGCAGAAACCCTATATTGTACAGATCATAAATCACAAAGTACAACGAATTAGAGGTTTTCCTTTGGACACAAGGTACCTGGAGATTTTAGCTTCGTCCTGTAACAATTTCAGATCCGAAAACTTCTCCAAAACGGATTTATAGCGAAAGTGCTACGATGACTGGTTTTTGCTATGTAAAACCCTAACCTTCAAATTGTCGTAAGTAAAGCAAGTGTCTTTAGTGCCATACCTTGTCTTCCTTCAGGTTAGCTCTGATACCATGTTAGAATTCAAGATGCTAAGACAGAAAATAGAAGCATTACATTCCATTTCACAATAATAGCATATACAGGATCACTGAAGAAACAACAAGCACAGCATAAACACAAGAGACAGAGATTTATCCTGGGAAACCCTCATGGGGTAGAAAACCCAGCAAAGCTTCCTCAATATAGATGACCAGCAACATACAAAGATGAAACCCTGAGACATGATCTCCTCCTCCACAATAGCAGACCTCTCCTCCACAAGTGCGTTATCCTCAAGTGAGTGTATGTGTATAATGAGGAACACACCTCCTCTATTTATACACTACTCTGATATGTATTTTACACAAGTACATGTAGGCTCGTATTTAACCATTAGGTTAAATACCCCATTATAACTGACTGGGCCGACCCCTCTAGGGTGGTCTAATAACCCTTTGACCCACATAACACATACAGGGCCGACCCCCACTAGGGAAGTCTAATAACCCAAGTTACCACATTCCGACGGAGGAATAAACATCTCCGGATATACAATAAGATCTTCACGGAGGAATGAATCATCTCCGGAATAATAAAGTACAAATATAATATTCTTTGAAGTTACAATATCTCAACAATCATCACTTCAAAAATAATTCCTCCTTTGGATGATGAAGGTCAGCTCACACTTGTTCTGTTGGAGCATAGGCCGCAGTTATGGCAAAGCTGCCAATTTTGGGGAAAAAGCACTAAGTTTTGAAGGAGAAGTGCTAATTTTGAGGAAAATCATTGTTTTTGGTAGAAGTGAATAGTGCGCGGTACGGTGCCAGATGGACGAGCTCACCGCAGAGTGCAGACCGGAAATCGTGGAGCTCGCGTGCACAAGCCAAAGAATAGTAAATGTGGCCGAGTAGAAAGCTCAACCACCATAGTAAATGAAGGAAGCAATGGAATAAAGGGCTCAGCTACCCTCATTTAAGGCAGAGTACAAAAGTTTTGGTTGCTCGGACTAAGGAAGAGCAACAGGCCGAAGCATTGAAGGCAAAGGATGAGGAGCAGAGAACGATGAAGCGACACCCATACCCGCGATCTGTGCCGGAAATCACAGAACCTACAGGAAGCTGCGACGTGACTGCAAGAGGCGTCTAAAGTACACCTAGCCGTCAGTGGTTAGGGTTTTTGGGGATCACTGTTGGGAAAGGCCCACAGTTTTGTAAAGGTGCGACCCTCAGGGCCACCTATATATATGTGTAATTTTAAAGGGAAAAGGGTTAGATGGGCCAGATATAGATTGGTTAGGTCAAGGAGTTAGAGAGTTGGATAGCTGTAGAGCTAGTCACTGAGTTTGCAGACAGTCTAAGTTGATGTCTGAGTCATTGTAATCTCTGTAGAAGAAGAGAGTAGATCTAAGAGAAGGGCTCCCAGCTGTGTGCGTGGAGTTTCCTAGAAAGATCTAAGGCTGCAGCTGTGTGCGCAGCGGAACTGTGTAATCCCCATCTCAAGATAATATAAGATACAATTTTCATGGACGTGATTTCCCCATGGAGGTGAACCACATAATTCTTGTTGTTATGGTAATGTTTTCGTGAATGCATGTCTGTGTGTTGCTATCTATGTTTACATGAATGTTTCGTTATCTTTATGAATGAGTATATAAAGTAAGTCCTTGAAGCTCCCTTAGAAGTTATGCTCATGCACCATCGGAGGAGTCTGTAAGAGCACTATCGCTGCAACGCTTAAGGAGTGTGTTACTGCGTTGTGGCGCGAGAGCAAAGACGATACATCGTGTAACGAATGAAGCGGGTAAACACCTCGTGCGTAGGTGTGGAGATACCGTGCAGCTGGCTAAGGTGAGTAAGCTCCAGCGCTATTGCACTGTATGACCTGTGGAAGAATCAGACACTCTATTCAGAAGTTACTGCATAAGAAGGGAAGAAAGAAGACTGGATTCCACACCACCCCGGTTAAGGAAACCTGATTCCTTAACCCCCCCATAGCCACTTCGAGTGAGACCTCGGGCTGCTGCGCAGCCCGTTGCCGAAAGGGCCAGTGCGCCAAGGGGTGTTTGTTGCTGTGCCTCCTGAAAACCTGGGTCTGTCCGAAAGCAGCCAACAAATGGTTCCATTTCCTTGAGACTTGTTAAGCCAACAAATGGTTCCGTTGCCTTGAGACTTGTTAAGCCAACAAATGGTTCCGTTTCCTTGAGACTTGTTAAGCCAACAAATGGTTCCGCCGCCAGATTTAACCCTATTATTTTGAAGGCAATGTGGTGCTGGAATCCTATAGCTAAATAAATTCAAGAGTGGTTTGATTCAAAGGCGAGAGAGTTCGCTGAACGTGAAAATAGAAGCCCTAGGATTCAGACAGAAGACTGGTTGCAGAAGCATATTTATACTGACCTTCACGAAATTTTCTTTGTAACATTTGCACTCGAGTTGCATGAGTGGGTATCCAAGCTAGCAGATACTCAACCCACTATGCATGTTGATCAACCTATCATTTGGTCACCTAAGCTAGTTAGCACTGTGAAGCGGGTAGATAATCCTGTGTCCCGCGCAGTAGACTTTTGGTTGAACAGTTTACTGGAAGGCTTCATCCCCGAGTTTGCGGTAGATACGAGAAAGAGCCTCAGCGAGGCTGAGAGGAGCTTCTTCAAAGCATACAGGGGTAAGTTCTTAAATTCTATGAACCTATTGATTAAAATGCTCTTATATGAAAAAGGAAAACTATGCATAGCTTCCGATGAATATCATAGACAAGTAATGTCCGCAGATTCTGATAATGATTTTGAAGCTATTGGTTGCACTCGTAGTGGAAAATGGTATAAAGTAGGCCTCGACCAGCATTCTTTTGAGTCGAGCCAAGCAGATAGTCGAGCTTGTAGAGCGAGCCATATAGAGAGACAAGAGAGTGTCCATATCCCTTATCACCCTTTTACACCACAAAAGCCAAACGGGGCTTAGCATAACCCCGCAGTAACACCCTCTAGTAGCCCGCACGGTACTTCTAGTACCTCAGCTCCACCTTTGTTTAACCATCCCGGAGGCAGTGCCACAGCACCTCCATGTCAACCTAGCGCAAGAAGGATGGGTGATGACATGAAGCTACCAACCTTTAGAGGAACAGGGTTAGAAGACCCTGAGCAACATTGGTTTCTATGTGAAGCCATTTGGATGATTAAGCAAATTAATGATGATGATGTTAAGCTGGTTCAGTTAGCAACCACACTAAGAGAGATAGCCTTAAACTGGTTTATGAAATACTTAGCAACACAGAATAGGATGCTTGCTGATGTAAGAAGTGCTATGCTTAAAGAATTCAAGAAACCTAAATCAGAGTCACAGTGTATAACAGAACTCAAAGACATAAAACAGTTACCTACAGAGTCAGTATGGGACTTTGACTAGAAGTTCAAAGCCTCGATAGATCAAGTAAGCTTTGAGTTTTCACCACAACAACATAAGGAATGGTTCATTGCTGCGCTGCTTCCTCACATTAGACTTCCTCTTATGCAACAGAATCTCACTACACAAGAACAAGCTCTAGAGATGGCTATGAAACTAAAAGCTTAACCAATTGCTGGAACAAGCAACGATATTGCGCAGTTGCAGAACCAAATAGCAAACCTAACCTTGCAAGTGCATGATATTAAGAAAGGAAAGGATGTCAAAGAAGAAACTTGGTGTACAAAGTGTAGAGCACAAGGACATTCAAAGGACCATTGTCCTGTTTTCATAGATTATATTACAACTGGAGCACCTAACCCTTTACCACAAGCACAGGGGCCTTGGTGTGAAATCTATAGAACGAGAGGCCACAGACCACAAGAGTGTCACTTCTTACAGAAATATGTACAAACTCCAAAGAATCTATATTGCAATTTCTGTAAATCAGTAGGCCATGATGAGAACAATTGTAGAGCATATGAGCTCATGATAGAAAGAAAACATGATGTTTATAGAGTACAGTCAGAACCATAGGGACCCACAGCAGGTCCGCAGTATGACCAAGCTCGCGAAGGCAGAGTAGGAAATTACAAGGGCCGTGGACCCATTGAATGTATGCAAAATTATTGATTAATGAGCAAACAATGTCCATTTCCCCAATACTTTGATGTATGACACTATAAGGTTGATTATTTCGAATGGATGGATGATTCTTTGATATATTTGTGATTCATATATTGCCATGGATATATTCTACAAGTTTCATGTACTGTACTTGAGCATTTGAAGCATTTTTACTCAGTTTGTTTGCATTGAGAGGTGAAATAGTGCCATTTCCCCAAGGGTCGAATTGGGGGTTTTTGCTGTTGAATGTGAGAGAGTTAGAACAGTAGTAAAAATCAATTAATGGTGCATATGAGACCTTAATCACATAATTGACACACTACATACCTCTGTTCATAAATTTGTGGGATTTTGGAGGCATTTGGAAGGCCATTTGCAGTGTTACCCTGGGGGGATTTGATGCACAAATTACTAATCAAAATTACATATATTGATCAGAATACAAATAAAGTTTGTAGTAGTATTTGGAGGGACATAAAACATCCCTGAACCTAATATTCAAGTCTAAATACCATTCATACACTCCTACAGAAGATTTGGGAGCATTTGGGTTGATTTGGAGGTCAAAACAGTAAAACTAGTCAAAGGTCAAAATTGGGGAAAAGTGGAAAAATTGGCATTTTAATAAAATTTTGAAAAAGGGTCATTACATATAAGTTGTTTCAAGTTGTTGTGGTTTTGCGTGGTTTGTCTAGATGATGCTATTGTATAATTGTAGTAGTGTGTTGTTGCTTGTTGTTTAATTTAAAGGTGCAATTGTATCTATAATGCTGAGGTAGGTTGCCTTCGTTGTCTTTAATAACCCTAACGAAATTGCAGATATGCATTTGTTAAATGAGCAATTAGGTCTAGGTGTACGAAAGATAAGAATATTTATGTCCCTGGGTGTGCCGCTGTCTAATCAGAATAAAGCAGTTAGTTAAGGAACCCCTGCCTGTTAAAAGTATAATATAATGTTTTCAGTTGCCCTGGGTATGTATGTATATAAATATCGCTAATAGGGGTGTGATTCAAGCTGAGGTAGCCCCCCCGCTGTAGTGTAAAGGCCAGGCTAAATAAAATAAGGTTAAGGGAGTAATAAATTCAGGGTAAGGTTGGTTGATCTAGTCCTTATAATAGGGGAATAGTTGTACCTTTCTATGAAGTGCCTCATTAATCCAAGTGATATAGGTATACCAGTTCTAGTTCTTCAGGTGGATATGTGTTGGGGAGTAAGGTAAGGACCAAAGCGGTTTCATCCTGACTCAAAAGGAGAAGTTATAGCGCAAGCCATGAAATAATTCATATGTGACTAGGTGGAAAGCAGGTTGTATAGGTCTCTGCGGTGGATGCCTGCTCAAACTTGATTTTGTCTTAATTGTTCCTCCACCTTGTGCCTGGTCTCTTGAATTAAAAAGTTTCAGATTGTAAAATTTGCTCGAGGAGCGGAGCAGCACGTTTAAACTAATTGAGACACTTCGCATTTGTCCCGTTGATTCTAGCTGTATCCATAGTTAATTATTTATATATGTAATAACACTTGGTTCAATGTTCGTCGAAGGAACGTAGTCGCCTATTAGTTACTCCCACCGGAAACCGTTGAACATATAACTACCACAGACAATGTTGTTATTATGACAATGCTGCTATTATATATGTCATTATGCATTTCTTCCCTCCACTCTTATCTTTTCTAGCTCGGGTTCCATCCATACGCCACCTTTTCACTCTACAAATTCCCCTGCATTAACCTGGCCTTGTCAATGGTAAATTATGCTCTAATAACCTGGCCTTATGTCTGGAATATTTCCCTTTATAAGTTGGCCTTATCTCTTTCAACAACTGTTGCTCTAAGAAAAGGGTTGAAAGGATGATATGTTGCTGTGTTGCCCTCTTGGTCCTTCTTTTAAAAGCGGGATAATTAGTCCACCGGGTCCTTTTTCTTTTCTGTGTCCTTTGGGTACGGATATCTATTATTTCCCTCCTGGTCTTTCTTATTTTAAAAGTGAATTTTTAAAATTGGGAATGCAGGGATGCAAAGCGAGAAGGCGGGATGTTGGGAGTAAACTCTATAACTACCGGGGGAGTCGATATGGAAAAAAAGTCGTTTCTATCTGAACCAGTGTCTTGGTTCTACGACAGCTTCCTATGCACTTCTGGGGATCTTGTGGTAGCCATCTCATGGGGGGAGTGCGGTAGCTCTCATTACCCAACATGGAGGAAAGTGGTAGGGATCAATCAAAAAAGGGAAAGAAAGTGGGTGTGGAGCAGGAGGAAACGAATGTAAGGAGGGAAGCGGGAAGAAATCATAATGGAAGGGGCGATAATCAAATGGAATTCCTAAAGCGAACATAATATGGACATCATGCAGACTTATTAAAGCTGAAACAGACTTAAGATGCCATTATAGGACATCTTAAAGCGACCATAATTTGTACTTTTTCGACATCATATAGGCATAAAGCATACAAAAGAAAGCGGCTTCATGCGGATTGAAAGAAGGCAAGGTTCCTTCCTCAGGCAAAGCTCATTCATAGTTCATAGGGATGAGGAATTCTGTAAGAGTGTAAGGTCAGGTCCAAAGTATGAATTCAAAAGTCTATTCGAACCCCAAGGAGTAGGTTTGATGCATAGATTTAATAGGCTAGTAAATGTATAAATTTTAGTTTCCTGAGTAAGAGTGTAAGTAATTATTCAAGGAGAATATTAAGTTCAAAAGGATGAGGTCATAGGTTGAGTTTTAGTATGGTCTCAAAGAGGAGGTTAAGTTCCAAAGGTCACTCTTCCTTGGATCCCTGAAGAAGAGTAGTAGTTCCTTATATTATCAATCTTTTTCTCTTTGACCACAAACAATAACCACTTGTGGAAGTGGATGTAAATGATTCTTTTATTGGTCTATTTTAGTCAAACCAACAAATGGAACCCCTTGGGAAATATTTCACTTATTGTTGTTTGATTTGTCACTTCCCTACTACTCCTAACTGGGGTCTCCTTTACAATAACAATGATTCTACTTCTATATTTAATCAATCGATTGATTTTAAGAAGGAGTGATAATTCCTTCTCCATCAACCATTCACATCAACATTTTCCTTATTACATCTAATAAATAGAAACATATTGATAACTAAAAAATTTGTTTATAGATTCTTATATTAACAAGAAAATGTTTACTATACTACAGGTAAAATATGTGTAGGTACGTGGCCCTTATTCAATTTAAAGAAACTTTGTTTATCAATTGTTAACAGAGCACAACCTTGGTGAATTCAATGGTTCATGGTATGTTGAGATGGATGAGCCATTTAATTTGCACCTAGATTTATATCTCTTTTTTCGTAACGATGATGGATTAGAAACTCGAGTTGGAATATTGACATTTGTAGATGCCATTTTTGAGGAGTTATTAAGTGCTCAAGTTGAAGTGATTGATCCAAATAAGTGTTTGTTGATATAGATTGATATTCGAGTTTCTATTTTTTCTCTAAATCTAATAAAAAGTGATCTAGAGGTGGGCATGGTTTCATGTGTGAAGAAAGGATGGGGTTTTCCATCATACGATAGTTGTAATCGGTCCAGAATAAATACTACAACATCTTTGAAGAAATGTATTCTCTCAGTATTGAAGAAAATAGTGTTGGTAGGGAAGAGCTCATCTTTATTGCATTACATGAATATGGAAAATAAAATGACAAATGCTAATCATGAAAAAAAATTGTGTACCTTAGAAGATATTTTATCAATGATCTTGAGAAAGATGTGAGCAAATATTATTTTAAGGAATTCAAATAAAGTCCTTTGAAAGCAATGCTGCAGAAATCTAGTAAGATCTTCGATAACTCAAAAGGTAGTCAACAAGAACAAACCAAATATTTTTTATTTAATGAGAAATATTTTTCTATTGATATAACTAGATGTGTTCTAGTGACTTCAACTCTACAATTTCGCAAGGTTGATGAAGAGGTCACGATAAGGAAGGTTTTATCCCTTGTCACAACTTTCACAATAACATTGAGAGAGGATATTCTATTTCCTTTCGATACTATAACCTGGGAGCCCCATTTTCCTAGAACTAAAGAAGAAATTGAATTTCCTACATTGTTCTATATCTTGGATGGACAACATACTATTTCAGTGTAGAAAATAATCATTCAAAATGATAAATATAAAGCAGTTCATTCGAGATTGCCATTAGAATGCTCGTCTTTTATGCAAAAATGTTCCTCAAAAGATTATTACAAAGTTATGCAAAAACCAAAATTTGTCAAAACAAGGAATTCGATGACACTCCCTTCATTGATCAAGCCATGAAAGCAAGGGAGAAATGGATAGACAACAATAGGCTAGCCCACTCAGGAAAGGGAAACATTTCAACCGAAGAGTGACAGGTATAATTTTTTTCTTCTTAAAGATCAATGCCCACAATTGTTGTCTGTGTTCTATAATTACTAATATCTTCTTACTCTTCAATTTTATTTGCTTCTAGAATTTTCAAAATGAATGTCTGGATAGCTTTGCTGTTTCAACCATGGACATCCTTAAAGACAAGATGAATCTTGTTTTGACCTATGATAGCTTATGGAATAAATGGTATTCTATATAAGAGCATCAATCAAGATGATTTTGTTGTTTGTGGAGCCTGATCTTCCTTATTTAGAGGTTGTGTTTTAGCCATGTCTGGATCCCAGTCCATGATGAGGGGGTTTGGGGGGGTTTCTCCCCCAAAATAGTCACCATGGGAGGTCCAAGGGGGGAAAGCAACTAGTTTGGGAGCCCCCCCTGGTGGGGGTTTGGGGGCAGCGCCCTCGTAGCGAAAATTTTGAAAAAAATGCCTTGTAAAATGTTGTTATTTCATAGTCATGACTTGGTCAATCATGGGTGATTTATGGGCTAATGGTATTGGGTGTTCCATAGTATTTTCCCATGGTAATCGCTCTTTAAAAGGAAGGCATTGTAATATGGTTGTGTATTGTAGCATTGTAAAGATCTTTGATTGTGTGAGAGAGACTGTGAGAGAGTGAAGAGGAAGTTGCAGCGAATGTACTGCAGGTTGTATCCCTTCATTTGTTGGATGGTATAATAATAAGGACTAGAAATTTATGTGTGGATGTATCCCATATTGGGTGAACCACGTTATATTGGTGTCTCTCTTTTAATGTGTTTTATGTGATTTATATTTGCATCTTGTTTATTTTTATTGCTCTGCGATCTTGTTTTTCTAACTGATTTCATTAAAAATAAAATAAAACAACATGGACCTAATTTTTTTAAACCATTATGTGATATAGATGAATAAGAATTTACCACTGTGGCCGAAAATATAATCAATGGATCAATTTAGTTGAGCACATTAGTGGACATAAATGTTGGCCTAGAGACCTTGTCTCAATATTGCAAGTGGATCAAGGATGAGAGATCAACCAAGCATTTGATTTGTGAATATTTCAAAGTTCATGATACTAATCTTGATCATTCCGATGGACTTGGTGGAAAAACTT
This sequence comes from Larix kaempferi, assembly GCA_027924585.1. NCBI lineage: Eukaryota > Viridiplantae > Streptophyta > Pinopsida > Pinales > Pinaceae > Larix > Larix kaempferi. Next base: position 7,647,379 of record BSBM01000769.1, on the reverse strand, counting down.
TCATTGAGAAATATAATATTGCTACAAATCATTTTCAACAACTGCGCAATATTTTAGGTCTGGATAAGAAAGAAAAATCTCTTGGAAAGAAGAGAAAGAAAGAAGAAGAGGAGAAAGATAACAAATTACCAAAGGATTCTGAGAATATATTGATCTTATATATCAATATAGAGGAGATTGGTATGACCATTGAATCTGAAAAAGATGGTTCACAATTTGTTTGTCGATGTTGTTATCTAGAGGCATTGGTCAAAACACTAAGGACCATTGACTTTTTTCATTTTTCAATCAACTGTAAACTTATTGTAGATATGTGTAACTATGTTTTTCCTAGATAGAAGCAAATATGGTTCCCTTATTGTAATACTTAGAAGTAAATAAAGAAACATGTACTTGTGTTTTTATAGTTGATATGTAGAATTCATGTATGGTTGTAAAACATTCACTCAAATTTGCAATAAATAAAAAAATGTAGTTGAGTATCCTACCAAGGGTGTTTATAGGGATTTTTCAAGGGATTCTTATATAGGATTCTCTATTATACAGTATTGGAGAGTTGGATTGGAAGGGAAGAATATGTCTACTCTTTATATGGAGATGGACTAGAAGGATAAGAACCTACCTTATTGATTTACATTTGTCAAAGGATTCGAATGTTAATTCATGAAACCATGTTTTTGTAAAAGAAAGGATACAAGAGTTACAGGATCACATGGTTTCCAAATTGATCTATGTTTATGGTACGGTTATTTCCCTATATGTTGGAAGTAGACTTCTTTTTTCTTTGACCAAGTCACCAAATAAAGTAATTATTTCTATCGTGGAGACAACACATCAGGAATTATTCATGTACAATTTTTATCAAGAATTTCCTATAAAGCAAGGTATTTGTATTTATGTTTTCAAATATCGTATTTAATCATATTTTGTTTTTAAGGTTGATTATGTTCACTAAATTTTTCAAATTCCTTATCTACTAGATATAAGCATAGAGGACTCTCAGGAATCCTCCAATAAATAAAACTACAATGAAGATGATGAGGGCGACGAAGAATCCACAAAAAATTATCATACATATGACCAAGCAAAGATTGGACAACAAGAAGGTCATTACCTATATCTCAATAAATGTTTTTCTAGTGTTTGAGGATTGTAATATATTTTCAAAAGCTAATAATAAAAAAATTGATACCTGTTAATTTGTAGGTGAAAGCAATTAAATTGTTTTTCAACCTGTGGATTTCTCTGAGTAAGAGAAAGGATCAAATATATCCCTGGAGATTATCGAACTAAGCATGGATTTGGGATCCTTGGATATGATCAAACCAAACAGGTATTTGGGAGTAGAACGTGGTAGCTCCAACAATGTTGGTCTCCAATCAACTGTTAGCCAGTCATTGACAAGTTGGAGAAAATGATTCTTTCCTAGCATTTTGGTAAAACAAATTTATTATGGAATATATGACACATTCTTTTCTATGCAGCTTCTCATGAAAAAATGTTATTGATATTTGGAATGAAAGGTTTTTTATTTTATAAAATATCCTCCGAAAAAAGGAAAAAAGGTGAATGAAAGTATTGATGAAGGCTATGAATTTAAGTTGATGGAAAATTTATATAAATCAAAATTCGATGTTGGAATTTGGTCATCTAAATGTTGAGTCAATGAAGGGAAACCCTTGTTAATGAAATTTATTACAACAAAGAAAAATGAAATTGGGGACTGAATTTTATTTATTTATGGTTTGGAGAGAGATGTACTAGAGATAATGAAGGAAAGATGCATAAAACATGGATAAAGTGTGGGAAGAGTTCCCACTGAGATCTTCAAAAAGGAATACATCAATGTTTGTTTTGGAGGCTGATGATGTGTAAGTACATCCATCTGAAAACTGTATTTTGGAGAAGCCCTATAATATATATTTCACTAAGGAAGAGAGTGATATGATACATGGAATCTGGCAGGATTTAAGTAAAATAGATCAATCAATTGATATCATAAACTTCATTGCCTCGTTCAAGAGCGAGAAACATTAAATGTAACCTATCAATATTTTAAATAATAAATGAATTTTTTACCTTGTTGGGTGATGTTTGTATTTATTCTAAATCTAAGATATGCATTTACAACTTATTTTAAGTTGCATGTTTGTGATCAATAACTTTCTTGAATTGATGAACAATAAATATATTATCATTCTGGTTAGATATCTAGTTATGTTTTTTTGTATGTAGTCCAAAGATCAATGCAAAATAAATTATTGGTCATGGGAGCAGATGGATTTCTCCTTGGAGTTCAGATGTTTTCCAAAATAGAAGAATGTTTCAAACAACCTCATTTTGTCCATAACTATTACCATTATTATGTGTGGATGTTCAGTCATGATTTTATCAATGCTACAAAAGAACATTTTGACATTGGTCTATGACTTTCTTCATTGGACCACATGGAAATTAAAAATTCATTGATAGATTTGAATGGTTGAATAATGAGGACTTTGTATTTATTTGGGGTTAGGAGCAATGTAAAAATTCTATATATAGTTCCTCAATGTATGCATATATTATTGGTGAAGTGTTGCATAGATATAAAAAGTCGTTGATAGATGTATTTATCCAATATGGAGATATATATAAAAAATTAGACATTTTTTTTATAGATGAATCATTCAAAAGATAATAACAAGGATAATCGTTTGAAAATGTGATCAAGTTGGACATTTGACGGTTCACAAGAAAGATGAATAAGTATACAAAAATGTTGTGTTCTATGTTGAATCATCTGGGGCCTCAAATGGCCTCGTTTGAATATGGGGAGTTGGTTAAAAACATTCAACTTTAGATGACATTAGTGAGACAACAATAGATTTAGTGAGAGAACAGTTAATGGTTCTTTTGAATATATTTTGTGTATTTTGACAACTTTGACAATGTAAAACAATTTTGTATCTTTTGTTAGTTCTCATATTTCTATTGTTAATTCATGAATGGACGTATCATGTATGTGATGATGTGCTTCAAAAGTTGCATATCATACAAGTATACATATTAATCTTGTTATGTACGTTTATAGAAACATTGAAATTTAGTAATAAAAATATTGATTGGGTTGTATGTTGTATTTTTTTGTTTGCAGATAGAGGATTAGTAGGTAAACGATTGATTATATTCTATTTCAAAGGAGTTTTGTTACGTGCAATACATAGGAGTTCATTACAAAATAACTTGAGATTTACAGGATATCTAGACATTGAAATAAGAACAAAGATTTATTTTATACGTCTAGGATTTATAAATTTTTTAGAATAGTGCTTTAGGATATTTGAAGTCGGTATATGGACATCCGCACAACAAAAAAATGTGGATGATTTTTTGCCATTCTTATTCCAAAGAACAAGATTGAAAATGGAACAATTTAAAGTTATGTTAACACAAAATGATTGTTTTCCGATACGAAGAGAGGATTATCATGGTGTTGGGAATCCTTATATATATCTCAAAAATTTACATAAAGTTTGGGAGATTTTGATCGATGTTTATCATGCTAGAAATACAATGATTATAGATGACTCGAAAGAAAAACATGTTTGTAATGCAATGGAACTGTATTATAACAAAAAGTTATATTTGCCAGAATGCCAATGACACATTCTTGTTAGATCGACTATGGACTTGCTTGTTGCACTGAATGGTCTTAGCGATGTGAGGCCTATTGCAAAAAGTATGGAACTAGTTTGTTAAATAATATAGTTAAAATTTGTTTGTAAAAAATAAGGTCTTTGGATTTTTGTATATTCAATTGTGTGATTATAGTACTTGTAGAGTGTCGAATTTGCTTTTCAAAATAGCAAAATTAGAACTTCAAAGTGCCAAAATAGGTTTTCAAAATGTTAAATTTAAGTATTGAAAGTGTCAAAAACAACCTTTCTAAAGTCTAAAATCAGGTTCTAGCAGTTCTAAAAGTGCCATTATCATATTGGAAAAGTACAAAAACTAATGTCAAAAGTGGCAATATCAAAGGAAAAAGTACACTTTTGGAACCAGATTTTGCACTTCAGAAATCTTGATTTTGGGTTTAGAAAGGTTGTTTTTTACCTGTCTTCGAAGGTACTTGGGCTAGAATAAATACAAATTTAATGAAATAGGTGTTCAATGTTTAAAATTTGCGTAATGTAATTGGGTATATGGATATAATTCCTATACAGAGATGCACACCCCTAGTTTGGTAGTGTTGCATTAGACTAATGGTTTAGTATTCGACAATGGTAGTTTGATATTAGAATCATGATTTGAGGTTTAATGTTTATTGTTGAGTTTCCCTGAAAGGGAGGTTGTTCACTGGCATAATTTTTTTTAACACTTATATGTTAGGTGATACATTCACTAGCTATATACGGTGTGTGAGGTTGTTTATGAAAGCTAGATTAGCTTCTAGTTTAGTGTGTAGTTGAGATATTGTTTCAACTAGTTATCTATATTTAGGAAAAACATTCATGAACAATCAACACAGTTTTGTTGTGGAATCTCTCTTCTTTGATTCTAATATGGTATCGGATCCAATGGATCTCTTGAGGTGAGAAGCTTTTGGGAGGAGTTATTTTCCATACAACTCTTTCATAGTTGAAGAATGAGAGGAAGCTAAGCTTGATTTTTGTAGTTAGTTATCTTAGAAGAGTGCATCATGGCTGTGTTTATTGTTTATGTAGAAGTTATCCTTGTAGGTGTAGAGAAGGTACAATGCGAATTGAGGAATTGAGCCACAATCTAAAGAATGCCATGTTTTGAGAATTATGAAGGTTGAGAATACAAAACATTTCACATAATAGATCTAAATCCGTGATGCACAACAAATATGAATAGGATCCATGGGTAGATCCAAAAGAACAATGCTAAGAGTAAGGCATTGTGCTAGTATTTATTGTTACAAGAGGAAGGCCGTCACCAAATGTAGAGAGACGAGTTCATTGTAGAAGGCTTGAGTTTGTTGGGTGAGAGCCAATGTGCAGGCGTACAAGATAGGATCCTCTACCACATTATTAGAGTGTTGGACGGTTGTGGAAAAAAACCCATGGGAGACCACAAACACTAGAAAGAATACCCATAATATGTAACAAGAAAGAAGTTGTGATCTACATGAAGAGAGGTGACTGTGGCAATGCACTGAGAGAGGAGCTCAACCATGCAATAGAGGAACATGATCTAGTTCAACAACATGATCTCATTATATGTTGTTTCCAATTTGATCCACATGTTAATTATAGGGAAGAATATTTTGCATATATTTTAGATCTATGTCCATTGACATAGTTGAATTGTATATCTCTATCATGATAGATCCATTTGTTGTTGGCTTGATTTGTTCTAGGTAAAGACGAGAAGGAAATGTGTCTCATATCTCTTTATCTCCATAGCTAAATGGATATATGCATTTGTAGGCTTATATTGAGTAGGAAATCTTGGCAGTGGTGTTGGAAGGAATCTAGAGAATATTGGAGGAGAGAAAAATGTTGTTATTCAGGAAATTAAGAAATTGTGTATATGTTTCCTTTAGACTATTTGTGGGTGCTAGTGGAAGTATGGAGGAATCCATTTTGTAGATGCTAATTCTAAGTGGAAATAATTTGATGTCCAATCTAGTAATCAATTTCTTTATGATTAAGACTGACTGGGCCATACATTTTTATGTGTTTATGGGATCTAAAATGAGTGGAGAAATTATTTATGGAAGATATTTCAACATTGGTAATATTGTGGTTCAAGGGGATTAGAGAATGTTGGTATGTTCCTTTGCTTGATTAAAAGGGCATAGGGATCGAAAATTTTACCTCTTTTAGAGAGAATATATTGATGTGTACAAAACTATATTAATCTCAAATGAAAATCAAATGGACACACCTAATGCAGAAAGAAATATGAGAATTGTCCAATAACATCTTTAGAGTGATGTATTAGTTTCGTGATGATATTGGAAAAGATGGAATTGCTAGTAAAGGTCACTTCACATAGAAAACTTGTAAAGGTCTTCATCACCATCAAAGTGATAAGTACATTGATTAAAGTAAAGGGTTCAAATTACATGAGTTAAAGGGTCATACATGCATCAATTTTTATCTTTAGATGTTGGAGGTGCATGATTGGTGTTAGTCGACACTCTAAGTTAAAAGTCAAGGTTCAAAGATGCTAAGTTTATGGTAAGAGATCAATTAGAGGTCATCAAGAATGGGTCACAATACACTAAAGTGTCTTTTATAATGTCATTGGTAACATAGGAAATAGTCGGATAGTTTTAATGAGAGTCAATGTTGTAAGGATTGAAATATGTCCAGAAAGAAGGGACATTATGCAGTGTCTCATTATATGTTTTGACCAAGTCATATATGAGAGGACTGTGAGAGGGGGTACCTCAAACATGGAATATCTCTTGGTTGTAAATAAATGGTAAAACAAGTGTAGATATAAGGTAGAGATCTATGGTGGGAAATAACATTGAGCCTCCTAACTTAATGTTGTAAGGATGCATCCATGTTGGAATTAAGTACTTCGATATTGGACAAGTGTTTTTTGCAAGATAGAAACCACTGAATATAAATATGGAGATATCAATTATGTGCATGACTACAAAGGAACATGAGGAAGAATAAATCAACAAATGCAAGAATTATGGTCTTATGGTTTTTGGGGAAAGGATTAAAATTTATGTGAGGTAATTAGGAACATGTCTGTAAGGCCTATTTAGGGATACATTCCATTGGTTTGGTAATGTTGCATAGGAATGGTGGTTCGGTTTTCAACAATGCTTATGTGACATTAGACTCATGATTGGAGATTTGATGTGTTTTGTTGGGTTTCCCTAAAAGCATGGTTGTTCTGTAATGTACCGACTTAGGATTGTGGTACAAAAACTCAAGGCTTCTTAAAATTGATTAAAACATTGATTGTGGAAGCTAGAATTGCTAGAGATGGGAAAGGTCAAAGGCTATGGATGGATGGAAGGTTCTGATATGATTTTATACCTTTGCATAATGTACTGATACCATTTATGTTTCAAGAACATCTTGGCTGAACTCTACTCCAATGCTCCTGGGGTTCTCAGCATATGTAGACTAGTATGGGTAGGGAAATTGACTGAGAGTTGGAAAAGGTTGTTGTAGACATCATAGAGGATAATAATCATTAATTTACAGTCATTGAATCATAAAATAAAATTTCAGAAATTTATATGAATATTTGGGCAAGTATGATAACAAAACTAGTAAAATAGCAATTCAGGACAGCTCAACTAGTTTGAGTTGTGGACTCCCAAAAAATGCTCAAAGGTAGTCTAAATTCTAAAAAAGTGGTTGGATCATGACATGTGATATGTTATATAAATACAGGAACTGGAATGAATTCATTTGGACCTTTACTCATTGATTCATGAACCATTCATTGAAAGCTAGTCAAAATCTAGCTAAATCTAGCAGCGGTGCATAAATTGGAGAAGAAATCACAGTCCTATAACTTGTATTGAAGTGAGTGATATCAGAAAATTACATAATCTATTAATACATTGGAAATAGGCCATGATTTCTCTCAGTAGATGATAGAAGAGTCTCTCCTCTGGGTGAAAACGCGAAGTTGGGAAACAATTTTGTGACAATTTGTTTTTTTGTTTGTTCTAATTTCCAGTTTATTGCCCAAGATAAAAGTCAACATATTTTCTCGGGAAAGATTTGTTATATTTCTCGGGCAATATATTAACCATGGTTAAACATCTCTCGTCCGATAGATATTCCGTAGTTAGATAATTGTTCGCCCGAGAGTTATTCTGTAGTTAAATACGTTCTCGTCCGAGTGTATAACCATATTTTTATATTAAAATCTCGGACAAGTTTCTCAGCCGAGAGTTTAGATTCCTTTTAAACTCTTAGACGAGAAATGTTTAACTATATAAGCGAAAACAAACCCTTCCCCCGCTGCTTGTCATTGTTCGCCTGTTGCTGCTTGTCATTGTTCGCCTGTCGTTGTTTGTAATTGTAAGCTTGCTGCTTGGATAAGAGAGCAACAAAGTGGGTTATAGAGCCTGACCTCGTTCAAACCGAAGGGAGGGCCACTGCAATGAAGGGAGGGCCACTGCAATGAAGGGGAACGACCACGGACACGAAGGGAAGTAGAAGGAACTGCTTGCACAGGTAATTTGTAAATCATTTCTTTGCATACTTGCATCATGGTAATTTTGGAAAATTACAGTAGGTAATTTCTGAATTTTATAGTAGGAAATTTACAGTAGGAATTTTAGAGTAGAAAATTACAACTAGATCTCTGCGGACCCTGGCATATACAGTCCCAAAAATCCATTTTCTCAACAAGATTCAAGCACCAATTTAACCACTTCACCCTCACCTAAAGTCGTTTTTTTCAACCAGATGCTTCAGCTAGGGTTTTTTTGCTCTAATAAATTATGAATATATGTTGTTTTCATATATGTTTGATGAAGTGTTCGACTCACATTCCGCATTGAAGGAAATCGCCCTCGGGTTGATATCACTTGGATTAATATTGCAAATTAGCCAAAGAAACAAACCCAACAATTAAAAGAATGGGAAGTATGGCAAATTTGTTGGCTACTTTATGTTAAGTAGAAGTTTTATAAACCGAGGATAAACCTACCGTTCTCTTAGTTTGAAAGAGTTTTTAATTATTTATTGATAGAGGTAGATGCTTCAGTCTTGTGTCTTCTCTGCTATGGTTTAAAGGGGTTTTTGCACTAAAAGGGTATAGTTGCAATCAACATAATTCATAGAGAACTGGTGCTCCCAGAAGAGAATCTAAGGACCCCGCAACTTGCAATGGATGAAAAGAATCCATTGGGTTAACTCTCTCATAGTTTGCATGGATAACATTTAAAAAAACAAAAACGATAATGCATTTGTCAACACTTCGAGGAACACTGATTCACTGACTCGAATCTCATCTTTTCGGGTAATGCCTTTTTCCTCTACATTGTGCCCTTGGAAAAATATTTTCCAGGCTATTCATGTTAATCAGTATTGATGATTTGTTTCATAATTTCTAATGGAGGGATGCTTGGATTTTTCACTGCATCAACTAGGTGTGAACAAAGTCAGTCTTCACCTATATCTAGGTATTCACTAGACCTCCAAATCATGAGTCACTTCCTCGACATTTGAATTAATCAAAGTATGTTGCATTAGTTCAATGGGCATAACATTATGTAAATAACAGGGTAGAAATAATGTCTATTGGGTTTGGCAATGATTTTGGTAGTAGATTACAACCTAGTACACATAGATGCCTCTACAGGGTAGTTTGATTCCCTCCTACTTTTCTCAGTATGTTCCTGAGTAAAGATACCAATGTTTCCATACTTGATAGTTCTTATTGGATACTCCACTCACCTGGGCGTAGGGGCTATCTGATCTTCCTTGGCGTGTTGGGATTGCTCCCGGTGGGTGGAGTCATGTAGTGTGCATTGCCAACCAGAAATCAAGCATAGTTGTCATCGAATTGCTCTGAATTATTGAGTCATAGTTACTTTGTTCCCATCAATTGACATAGAATTCGTTTCTAAATCCTTACCCCAACTAATTCACATTTAAAACCTTGTGGGTGGATGGGTGGTTTGTCAACCCTCTGCAATTAAAGGACACGAGTTTCATCTTTTAACCCTAACTAGGTTTTGGTCATTTTTAGTTTAGTATTGATGGCTTCTTACCAGGTCCATATCGCTCCCACTCCACAATTTCAAAACAATTTCAGAATGTGAAGTGATGAAAACATTGGTACATTCATGACGCCAAGTGTGCTAGAGAACAGGTGATCAGTTCTGGATAGCCACGTCAGTGTGATTTTACCCTAATGGCATCTCGACTTATTTTTTATGCATGATGATTTGCTCGAGGCCAGTACTGGATGCTTCACGTGACAATGAAGTAACCCTGAGGTAGGTTTTAGTGTTATTTCCATTTTAATAGTTCTGTGGGATGGGATTTAGGTTTTAGTGTTAGGATTGAATAAGTTTTAAACATTTGGAACATAAGGAGACATTTTCAATTTTGTTAATTTTGTTTTAAGACTATACTTTTTTGTTTGTTTGCTTACATCCACATTCATTAATTTAGTATTTATATTTCTTAGTTCGTTAAATGAAATTTTACATTCTGTTTTAGTTAGTTAAATGAAAGTTTACATTTCTTTAAGGAAGCGATAGAGGGTTGGAAACCACAATGACCCATTTCTTTAAATCCAAACTGGTATAAATAGTTAATTGTACATATATTTGGCTCAGTTATTACTCAATGATAGGAAATATGTTTACAAAGGAAACATGTGTGCCTTTCTTCTTGATTAAGATTTAAGAATATACAATTTATCATCTACAATTTATATGATAGTGGCAGTGTCCATTTTATCCCCATTAGTTCTTGGTTGAAGAAAGTTAAATATATAAAAATACCTTTCTATAAAGTAGTGAATATCACCTTAATCTATGCACGAGGAGAACCATCTGGAAGATGCTCCAAATTAGTGAAGAGCTCATGACCAATCCCTTCACCATTGCTCATGTGCACCCATTTGTTCCAACACAAACCCTCTTGACAGACCTTATAGGATAGGGGATAGTCTTGAGATAAATTACCGACCTCATGACATCTCCAACACCGAAAGGGAATGCCTTCATAGTCGAGGGATTGAAAATAAAAAATTTCATGTCTAACTAGCTTCAGCTCCTTTAGCAACCCTGCTTGGGTGTCCAGTTTAACCAGAATACGAGCACAAGTCATTTTGTCTGTCTCCTCAAAATACATATTGGCTTCCAAAAAATCCCCAATAGAGTTTCCAATATTCTTAAAGGAATCCAAGGACTAGAATTCAAGAGGAAATCCTAGAAGGAAGACCCATATCAATGTGACATTGAGGCAACCTCTCTCCATATGCCTACCCCCGAATGTTCCACAACAATACCTTCATTAAGGGTTGATGGAGATGTAGTCCATTTCTTATTCATCGTCAACCAACATGGTCAATGCGTTAAATGCATTCAACAAGACCATGCTTTTGTAATTGACATCTTGCATCCAATCCTCTTTTCTAATTGTTCAATGGTTATCCAACTTTTCCCATACTCTAAGCATCGTTTTCTAAATACATAAAAGTTTACATTCTCTTCTTTGGTTATTTATTGTATACTACATGTGGAGACTCATCCTCTCTCAAAATCTTAATGTTCTTTTCAAATGTTTCTACTTATTCTCTTATTTGGTTACTTGTATTCTACACGTGGAGACTCATCCTCCCTCAAACGCTTTTTCATCTCAATGTTTTTTTCAAATGTTTGTACTTCTTCCTCCATATATTCTTTCATGCTACAAGGTTATAACTCTCACCTCCTATCAACATATGTATCACTTCATATGATTCTAAACATGCATTGTGCTTAAGTGTAATGTCCCTTGTTAGGAATTTTATTAAAATTGCAATTTTCCACTTTTTTCCTTGGTTCGACCTTGGACTAGTTTCGATCTCTAGGTCCCAAATTTGCCCCAAATGATCCCAAATATTCTGAGAAGGTATATGAATGATATTAGAACATAAATATGTGTTTCAGGGATGCCTTTGTACCTTTAAAACACTTTTGCAAATACTCTTTCAATTCTGGTCAATGTAGGTAACTTTACTAGTGATTTCCCTTTGACTAGTATTGGTCTCTAGGTCTCAAATTGACTCCAAATGCCTTCAAATATTCAAGGAAGATTTATGAATGATATTAGGAATTGAATATGATGTTCAGGGATAACATATGGCCACCAAAATACCTCTGCAAACTCTCTTAAGATTCTGGACCAAGTATGCCATTTTACTAGTAATTTGGGGTTCAAATCCCCCTGAGGTAAGTACTGAAAATGGCTTCCCAAATGCCTCCAAACCCACTCAAATTTATGAAAAGAGGTATGTAATGTGTTAAGTATGTTATTAAGGTCTCATATGCACCATTAATGGTTTATTACAACTGTTCTCACCCTCTCCCATTCAACTGCAAAAATCCTCAATTCGACCCTTGGGGAAATGGCACTATTTCACCTCCCAATACAACTAAACTGAGTAAAAATGCTTCAAATGCTCAAGTACAGTACATGAAACTTGTAGAAGACATCCATGGCAGTATATTGATCACAAATATATCAGATAATCATCAATTCATTCGAAATCATCATCAATACATTGGTTCACAACAAGGTAGTGGGGAAATGGCATTGTTCTTCCATTAAAAATGAGATTTATACATTTCTACTTGGAATTTCGACCTGAAACTTTCTGTAGATGAAGAACAGAGTATTTACTTCATATTACAAAAGAAATGGGGCATTATAAGCTCCCCCAAAGAGTACAATAGCTCACCAAAAACGCCCTCCCTCAAGGATCAAGAATATGCCATCAAAACTGGAAATGGTTGAAGGAGCGAGCTGCAATAGAAGAAACCATGAGCTTCCCTGTAGCTTACACCTGCAAATAAAGACTCCATTAAAGCTCCAAATGAAAGGTCTGAATGGCCTTTCCAATTGCCAACTTGGATGGGAATCTTTCACCCTCGAAATTGGCTAAGGCAAGAAACTAGTCATCCACTAGCTCTCCCTCTTCACAAATGCAATTGCAAATTCTACAAATGATCAAAAGCCATTTTCATACTTCATTTCTACATTTTATAACCAACATTAGCCTTCTAAGGGTCGAAATCCTCTCAATAGATTCAATAGATTTTCATTTAAGAAATATTCCACATTTGCCACTTGTCTCCTAGTTCCAACCTTCCATCTTCTCCCAAATTCGATTTTGAGTCTCTTTGGCTTCTCCAACTCCCAAATTCGCCTTCTTTGAGCCTATTTTTGGGGCTGACATGTCATAGTGGTCAGATGTCAGAGGTCAGGTCTGCAATTTGTCATAGTTGTCATAGATTCTCCATCATTGGTGTCATAGGGGCTAGGGAATCTAGCCCAAGTGTCCACAAACTTCCACTTTGACTCTTTATCTTCCATGGAGGTTACCAATCCTTCCAAATTCGACCTAATATGCTCAATGACATGTGTTATCACTTACCAACTCACCCAAGAGTGTTCACATTCCCATTAATTCGAATTTGCAAAAGAGAGATACCATGTATTATGAAAAATCAAGCTAGTGTGGGTCCCACATCCTCCATATGTCTCCAAAACCATTTGTCACTTAGGATTTCTCTTGAATTTCTTTATTCACTCTATTTATTAAATACTTGAACCCTTCTAATGTCTAAACATCATTTATTATCCCCCTTATTCCAAATCCCAAAGCTTCCACCCCAAATCTAGGAAACTAGTAATTTTCCTCCTTGGCAATTATTTGACCCTTAACATCAATTTCACAAACTCTAATGAATATGGATAATGTGATTAGGCCATTGTGACCCAATTCCAAATTTGGGACATGACAAATCCTCCCTTCCCAATATTGCTTGTCCTCAAGCAATTTCAAACATGGGTGTTGAAGAACCTGCTTTCTGTATAATTCTTTGAAGTTGCCATTGAATTGCCAAACCTTGAGTCTTTGAGTTTCCATGAATATTTTAGAGAGGAACCACCATGCTTGCTGCTGCACTAATCTTATTAAAATCACTTTATTAAGTGGGGAATCCATCTCCCATGCTGCTTGCTTCCCCCAAAAAAATGAAACCAATGAGACAAAAATTATTCCAGGGTCCCATTTCTTGTATTGCACCCCAACAATTAAGAGTGCTCTCCAACCTACACCATTAGATAAGAGGATTCCTGGATCCCATTTTCTTGTATGCATTCTTCCAAACATCATGAGTACCAAATATATATCATCAAAGTACATAACAACATAATGAAAATGTACATCAAGGATATGCTTCATCAAAGAGTCATGAAAGTGCTTATACCTCCAAGCAAGTAGACCACCATTTTCCAAGTGCATACAAGCTTCAAGTGACCCATCAAATCTGCTCCAATGACATAGGTGAGGATCCCATGTCCTATAATGCTGCTCCAAAAGGATGTGATATGCATCAAAAGATTCAGCCATGTATTCTTTCATCCAAGAAGTGAATGAAGAATCTCCACTAGAATCTGAACCAAATAATGAGCAGAAAAAACAAGGAGACTTCAAATGACTCAAAGAAGTCTCACCCATACATCCATGAATGTGAGAATCATAAAGATGTAACAAAGTATGTGGCTGCCAACAAAAATGTTCTCCCATCATAAATCTATTCATCCAAGTGTTGGATGAAGTTCCTCTAACATCAAATAAACCCAGTGTTGAGCAAGAAAAACCATGAGTATTCAAGTGACTCAAATCCATATCATAGGTGCATCCATGTAGATGTGAATCATCATAAAGTGACAAATTATGCTGCTGCAAATGTGAATAAGAATGTGCTCCAACCATGTCATCATAAAAGTTAAATCTAGGAGTTCCATACTCCTCATGTGGCACCATCAAAAAGAACCCTTTCACCCATACTTCATTGAGACTAATACTGCAAAACATGGAATTGTAGGATGTAGGAGAATGTACTAACTCACCCAAATGATAAAAAATTTCAGGAGTTTCATCATGGGAAGGATCCATGTGGGTAGTATCATGCAGCTCCTTCAAAAGTGTGAACTCTTTGTCATAGTTTGGTTCCAATGTAGAGGAATCATGCTCTTCTTTAAAAATTGCATAACCTTCATCAAGAGGCAATTCAAATTCCTCTTCCACCACATCAAGTGTTTGGATCTCTTCAAGTTCATCTTCAAACACATCAAGAACATTCAAATTTTCACATTTCTCATGATCCACCATGTCATGAGAATCCTCCAAACAATCTACCATTTGACAATCTGAAACATAGGAGGAATAACAAGTATCTTGCAACTTTTCAAGAAGTTGCTCATTTTGAATTGTGAGCTTATGAATATCCTCATTATTCTTCAAGTATGCATCATGTAACAATTCATTAAGCTCAAACAAATGGTTTCTATCAAAAAGCAAAGACATGAAATTACCTTTGATGTGGCACATTGCTCTTTGAATCTTCTCCATGTCTTCAAGGAAGGATGTTTCCTCCAATGAAGTAGCTCTCCAACAAGAATTTGACACCAATGCTTGAGTGTCATGGAGAATGCTGAGGGACTCTTGGATATTATTTTCATTCATCTTTAAGGACCCTTCAAGAAAATGAGGCTCTTGCAAATGAACCTCCTCATCTTCTTCAATTTTGCTTGGACCAACTTCATGAAGCTCAAGTGGTGATGGGGAAGTTGATCTTGGTTCTTCTTCAACCGCTACAATGTCTTCATTATCATGCTTAATGAAACTTGTACTTGTAGAAACACTTTCAAAAGTGATCTCTATGTCACCAACATAGAGGTGTGAGCACCCATCAGTAGGTACTCCTTCATAGTTTAAGCATCCATCAGTAGATGCTCTTTGGTTCATGTCTAAGCTAGAAGGTGTCTCAAAATGATCTTCCATATTTTCAATAGAATCTTCTTCATGCTCTTGTGATGTCTCTTCCTTTTGCTCATTAAAGCAAGCTGATGCATTTTGCCCCTTGTTTTCCTTAGGATCAATATATTTGGAATCTCTTCTTGAATAAATCTCAAAAGCTCTCCTCAAGGAGGACATCATTTCATGCACACATATATGATACTCGCTCCAAGGGTTTTTACAAGAAGGGCATAAACCTTTCTTCACTAACTCCACATCTTCATTTTTGGGCCTATTTTCAAAAACATGTTCAGCATAGTACTCAAAAGACATGGCATTTTGTGTATTTTTGCTAAAAGCAAGATATTCTTGATATTTTTGATATTGTTGGGGCAAGGTTTTATATTTTGCTCTCCATCTTTGGAACTCACTCATAGAATTATCCTTGGTTGGTGTGACACACTCATATTCATCAGATTTAAAGTCATAAGAATAATCTTCATTTCTCTTGAAATTGTAAGAAGTGTTGCATGATGGCACCTCTTCCTCATACCATTCACATTCTGCTTCATATTGCTCATAAGCATCTGCATATTCCTCATAAGAATTGTACTCATAGGATTCATCATAATAGTAAGACATGGCTGCCAATTATTCTTGAATGTATGTACCTAATACACAGGTGCAAGGACCATGCTCTGATACCACTGTAATGTCCCTTGTTAGGAATTTTATTAAAATTGCAATTTTCCACTTTTTTCCTTGGTTCGACCTTGGACTAGTTTCGATCTCTAGGTCCCAAATTTGCCCCAAATGATCCCAAATATTCTGAGAAGGTATATGAATGATATTAGAACATAAATATGTGTTTCAGGGATGCCTTTGTACCTTTAAAACACTTTTGCAAATACTCTTTCAATTCTGGTCAATGTAGGTAACTTTACTAGTGATTTCCCTTTGACTAGTATTGGTCTCTAGGTCTCAAATTGACTCCAAATGCCTTCAAATATTCAAGGAAGATTTATGAATGATATTAGGAATTGAATATGATGTTCAGGGATAACATATGGCCACCAAAATACCTCTGCAAACTCTCTTAAGATTCTGGACCAAGTATGCCATTTTACTAGTAATTTGGGGTTCAAATCCCCCTGAGGTAAGTACTGAAAATGGCTTCCCAAATGCCTCCAAACCCACTCAAATTTATGAAAAGAGGTATGTAATGTGTTAAGTATGTTATTAAGGTCTCATATGCACCATTAATGGTTTATTACAACTGTTCTCACCCTCTCCCATTCAACTGCAAAAATCCTCAATTCGACCCTTGGGGAAATGGCACTATTTCACCTCCCAATACAACTAAACTGAGTAAAAATGCTTCAAATGCTCAAGTACAGTACATGAAACTTGTAGAAGACATCCATGGCAGTATATTGATCAAAAATATATCAGAGAATCATCCATTCATTCGAAATCATCATCAATACATTGGTTCACAACAAGGTAGTGGGGAAATGGCATTGTTCTTCCATTAAAAATGAGATTTATACATTTCTACTTGGAATTTCGACCTGAAACTTTCTGTAGATGAAGAACAGAGTATTTAATTCATATTACAAAAGAAATGGGGCATTAGAAGCTCCCCCAAAGAGTACAATAGCTCACCAAAAATGCCCTCCCTCAAGGATCAAGAATATGCCATCAAAACTGGAAATGGTTGAAGGAGCGAGCTGCAATAGAAGAAACCATGAGCTTCCCTGTAGCTTACACCTGCAAATAAAGACTCCATTAAAGCTCCAAATGAAAGGTCTGAATGGCCTTTCCAATTGCCAACTTGGATGGGAATCTTTCACCCTCGAAATTGGCTAAGGCAAGAAACTAGTCATCCACTAGCTCTCCCTCTTCACAAATGCAATTGCAAATTCTACAAATGATCAAAATCCATTTTCATACTTCATTTCTACATTTTATAACCAACATTAGCCTTCTAAGGGTCGAAATCCTCTCAATAGATTCAATAGATTTTCATTTAAGAAATATTCCACATTTGCCACTTGTCTCCTAGTTCCAACCTTCCATCTTCTCCCAAATTCGATTTTGAGTCTCTTTGGATTCTCCAACTCCCAAATTCGCCTTCTTTGAGCCTATTTTTGGGGCTGACATGTCATAGTGGTCAGATGTCAGAGGTCAGGTCTGCAATTTGTCATAGTTGTCATAGATTCTCCATCATTGGTGTCATAGGGGCTAGGGAATCTAGCCCAAGTGTCCACAAACTTCCACTTTGACTCTTTATCTTCCATGGAGGTTACCAATCCTTCCAAATTCGACCTAATATGCTCAATTACATGTGTTATCACTTACCAACTCACCCAAGAGTGTTCACATTCCCATTAATTCGAATTTGCAAAAGAGAGATACCATGTATTATGAAAAATCAAGCTAGTGTGGGTCCCACATCCTCCATATGTCTCCAAAACCATTTGTCACTTAGGATTTCTCTTGAATTTCATTATTCACTCTATTTATTAAATACTTGAACCCTTCTAATGTCTAAACATCATTTATTATCCCCCTTATTCCAAATCCCAAAGCTTCCACCCCAAATCTAGGAAACTAGTAATTTTCCTCCTTGGCAATTATTTGACCCTTAACATCAATTTCACAAACTCTAATGAATATGGATAATGTGATTAGGCCATTGTGACCCAATTCCAAATTTGGGACATGACATTAAGTTCTTCAAGGAGGTTCACGAAGTCTTTCATTTAATTAGCTTGTTTATTTTTGTTGATTCCACATGTCATTCTTCCCAACATAAGGGATGTTTATCAAACCATAGTATTACCTTGTTCTTTTAATTCTCTCACCCTTCAGATGAGCTTTCTTTTTCCTTTTCAAATTGATAAGCATTCCTTTTGTCCAATTGTAACACTTGGCTATTGAACTATGATAGCCTTCCCAACCAGATATGTCATATCATGTCATGAAAATATTCCTCATAGTAGTGTCCAATGTTATTTTATAAAAAAAATGGATAAATTAGTCATTGCGTGCCCCATTTCAAACCAATAAACACATATATGAGTAGAAAATACAACGCTTTCCTTTATTTTACACTTAGTTTAAAATATAGTCTTCCTTTACTCAGTCTCCTTAAGCTGCTTTTTCAACTGTAAGGATATTCTCCACAATATAAATTTTTATCCTTGATGTTGTTGCACTTCAAATACATGGTCTTCAACCACATATTTTATAGAATGAACACCATGTTCTCTTGCCTCTTGAGTTCAATGTCTACAGTTCAGGTTTAGGGAACAACATGTTCTCTTGCATCTTGAATTCAATGTCTACAGTTCAGGTTCAGGGTCCAACATTTGTAGGCTCCTCTTCAATTGAAACAAGCTTCATTAAATCCACTACCTCTACCTTAGTCTCTTCTAGATAATCTTTCTTTTTCATCATTATTCAATGTGGTTGTCACCCGTCTCTTAATTCTTTGTCTCATCTAGTTGCCCCTTTTTAGCTGCTATTTAATTTCAACTTCTTTTCAAGGTTTGTCTCATTATTTATTTCTATCATGTAACCCAATTCTAATCTTCTATTAGTACCACTAGTCACATAGATATGCAAAAAGGTGGCATTTGTCTTCATAGCTTTGTGTCGTGCTTGAAAGATTTTTAGATATTAAGGATAAATGTATAAATTATATGAATTTAAAGACACAATGGTATGTATCATTGTACAATTTTAATTATTGGTTATCACTAATCAGAAAAGCATACATTGGAATGAATTCAAAGTAAATGCAGAATGACAAGAATTGAATGAGCCAAGGATAGTTGGCACACAACAGGGGATATTTGTGAAGAAGATGAAAGAAGAAAGAAGTCTCAAGAACAAAGAAGAAGGACCCAAAATGGAGGAGAGAAAAATATAATCCTCCAGAGATCAATAAAGAAGGATAAATAGATAAGAGCATAAAATAAATTTCCAGATGTGAGTGGAGAATAAGACAAGATTAATATGGTTATAGCAGTGGCCACCAGAAAGAGAGAAGGTACTAGGGAATCATCCACAGAGGAGAATAATATAACAGTAGATGAAAAAGTACACCTAGGAGAGAGAATAGATAAGGTAGAATATGTCGAGTAGAGGCACACCGAAACCAAGTGGGTACAAAGAGAAACTAAGCAACAGAATCAGTGAGAGTTGGAAATGCCTAGCTAAGACTTAAACCAACAGGCTAAGAGAGTGTGAGAAGTGAGTGTTGAGGGGTACTAAAACCATTTGTACATATGTGGTGAGATAGCCCATTTTTTCCATTGTAATTGTAAAATTTATGTCAATTAATAGAAGGGATTTGGATCCATTACTTTAATGGGAACTCGATGCTTTCTTATGTGTTTTACGTATTTGGGTGCTTGTGTGAGTGAAGCCTATTAGAGTAATGGAATTCATCATCATTGCATCAGTTGGTATCATAGTTGTGTGGCTTTGACCTGCAGGTACATGTTAGCAAAGCTGTTTGCATCAATCATAAGCCTTGCTTCACTACAAGTGAGCGTCCATAACCCCAACAAAGATATCTACATTTCCTCAAAGTAATATAAAATTCCTTTCTCATCCCTTCTTGTTAATTTTTTCTTTAGCAATTAGGGAATGAGGGAAGTAGTATCTCTTTCAAGCAAATGAGGATGATATCTATTTCCAAGAATCTACTATTCACATCAAATTATTAAAGTATTCCCATTCAATGTTTTATCTCTAGATGTCTATCTCATACCTTTCCACAAGGACTAGTTTATATTAATATTAGTGCATGGATCAAAATAGGGCATGTACAATATTTGTAGCAAAACATGGATCATATTGAAATTAAATATCAATGAGCCCTTGGGAAAAGCTCATTCCTATGCAATATTATGAGAGCATAGTTATCTAATAAAACTAAACAATTGGTTGAACGATTATGGGTTTGAACTTCTTGTTGAAATTTAAATCTCCTATAGCACCATGCTTCATCATTTCATGTTCAACATATCTTCAGGACTCCAAATTCAAGTGTTTGTGATGTCTTATATTTCAATCAATCGAGTTTTGAGGACAAAGTGGGATTGAGTTATAAAGTTTTACTGAAATTTTTTCTCCATCTTCATCTTAAAATTGTCATTTCAAACATGAATTTCTCAACTCCCTCTGAATTTGATATTTTCATGAAAAGTGTGATGTCGATTCCAAAGAGTTTTGATTTGTACTTTAAGGTATTTATTACCATTTCTTTGTTTTGAAAAAATATCCTCATGTTATATTTGCTAAAAACTTGTTAGGAGTAATTGGCCTTATTGATAAATTTTTTTTAATCTTATTTTCCTTAAAAATGGTGAGAGATATTTATTGCATTTTCTAATTCCTGGAGATATTTATAAAATGTTTGATTTCTCATTTTGTCTTAACAAGGACACATGGATCATCCAGAGACATCTAGCATCAATGCTAGACGAAGACATGTGATGCAGTCAGGTATATTCGATTGTTAATCTGAAATATATTTATCTTGTTTGACATGATTTTAATGTGAGAATTTCTCATCATGCACAGGTGCACAATGTCAAATTTGGTAAATTTAAATTTGACATGTTTATTAATCTGTTGAAAATTTTTATCATGCACAGCTTCAAGGTGAAGCAAACTTGGCTTCTATGCAACGACACTCCGTGAGGTCATCTTCAAGTAAATTCAATTGTTATTCAATTCATGCTCAAGTCTATATAAACATAAATATTCTTTTACACGTCTTTCTAAGATCTCGTTGTGCACAGGTGGTGTCTCTCACAATGACAGACGTCTGTTTGAGGGGTCTACAGGTGTCGGTGGACAAACACAGAGGACACGCTTAGTGTCTTATTCTTCAAATACGGCATCGCCAGGTAGAGATTGTTTACATACATTCTGACTAGAATTCTTGTTTGACATGTTTTTTAATATGTGGAAAATTCTTATCAGGCACAGCTTCATAGCTTCAGGGTGAAGCAAACTTGGCTTCTATGAAACAACACTATGTGAGGTCATTGTCAGGTAAATTCAATTGTTATTTAATTTATGCTCAAGTCTATATAAACATAAATATTCTTTTACACATCTTTCTAAGATCTTGTTGTGCACAGGTGGTGTCTCTCACAAGGGCAGACGTTTGTCTGAGGGGTCTACAGGTGTCGATGGACAAACTCAGAGGATACGCTTAGTGTCTTATTCTTCAAATATGGCATCGCCAGGTAGAGATTGTTTACATACATTCTGACTAGAATTCTTGTTTGACATGTTTTTTAATATGTGGAAATTTTTTATCAGGCACAGCTTCACAGCTTTAGGGTGAAGCAATCTTGGCTAGTATGCAGCTAAACTCCATGAGGTCATCGTCAGGTAAATTCAATTGTCATTCAATTCATGCTCAAGTCTATATAAACATAAATCTTCTTTCACACATATTTCGAAGATCTTGTTGTGCACAGGTGGTGACTCTCAAAAAGACAGACGTTTGTCTGAGGGTGGGTCTACAGGGGCCGTTGGACAACCACAGATGACACCCTTAGTGTCTTATTCTTCAGATACGCCATCGCTAGGTAGAGATTGTTTACATACATTTTGAATAGAATTTTTGTTTGACATGGCTGTTTTATTTGTGAAAAATTACATGATTTTTCGTGTAAACTTACTTGTGATTGCCAAATTTTGGTTTCCTACAGGGGCTTCTGGACATTCTAACAATAATGATGGTGCAGAAGACTTTATTTCTATTTCGCACCATGTTCATGCTAATGAAGAGGTTCCATCAGGTATTTATAATGCACACTTTTTATTTAAATGTTTATAATTTGATTGACAAATTATATATATAGTTTTTAATACTTGTACATGCATTTTACTTCTTACAAGGTTTGCTGCTCTTGATCCTAATCCACCTCCCCAAACAAGGAGAGGCCATTGGGTGCATCAGTATGCTCTCAAGGAAAGATATGATCCTCTTTACAGTCATCCTAGAGATGTTCCCGAGGAGATTCCTTGGGAAGACAACATCGCTATGTTGACTGTGGAAGAGATGAAGGAGCATTCATCGAGATTGCAGGAAAAACTTGACACTTAAAATATCTGTTTTGGTACTCAACAATGTCTCCAGATTGTTTTGCACAATCTGAATAGTTTGATTGAGACATATCTTGGGGTTGGACCATCAACCCATATTTTTCATGACATGATGCGTAGGAGGCGGTTGTCAGTGATGGGTCGCCACAAGTTTGAAGAAATAAAAAAAGTTGTCACAAAAGAAATGGTATTTTCATGTTTTGACTTGCGGCCTAAAGACAAAAAACATCTAAAGATCGCAAGATTCAATGATCCACTGATTGCACCCCATATTTATTCCAGGTTCCTATGTGCATATGGGAAGTTCCCAAATAATGACGAGGTTCCTTAGTATTTTGTTAAGATGTTGATTGCAGAGTTCCGGTTTCACATGGACCCCGACTATACAGATACGGGATCTAGTTTCTATGGTGATGGCAAAGTTCGTACATATGAACGACCTGATGCACGACGAGATGTTCAGTATAGGCGTTTGATTCCTCGGTTAGTATAGCCACATCCTAGAGTCATTGCTTTGCCAGAGGAGTTGGAAATGACATCCCAAATAGCAAGAGGGGTGAGGGAAGAGATAAAAGAGCGTGTTGGGGCTGCATTGGCAGGGGTGGAAATCGGCATAAATACTTTGTCATCTTCAACCAGTATGGATGAAGGCCCATTTGATGATTACTCTGATGATCGCTTGAAAAGAATGAGCAGTATGCAATGTACTGTAGAGATAATTATAAGCAAGTCATCGCTGGACAAAATCAAAACAGAGGGATGGTACGTAAGTATGCTATAAAATATTAAATTTATTATATGAAATCTAATTTTTTTATTCTCCAAATCTAATGTCTATAAATTATATGGAATTTATGCAGTATACCAGATTCATGAATGATGAGAACTTTGATGATATGGATTTTATTGACCGAGAAGAAGCAGAGGCTAGTGGCACGAATACACATGCTGAGGAAATTCTAGTTTCATAATTTCCACAGGGGATGCAGGTATGGATATTCCTGTATCATGTCTTCTAATCATGGGTCTTAGCTTTTGCTTAAAAGGTTTAGCTCCTGGTTTTATGGGTATTCTGTGTTATATATAGAATACTCAATTTATATTCTGTGTTATATAAGGTTTAGCTCGTAGCAATATTCACTTCGATTTGTTAGAGTGGAGAAATTTGTATTCAAAGCTCTGAATTTTCTATGTTTTTCGTTCATGGTATTTTTGTATATATCATCTCCTTGTATAGGCACAATATTAACTTCACATTTGTAATTTCCACATAAGAAGGAGTTATTACCGATTGACTGTTTGCATTTAGAGCAGAGTCGTTGGGAAGGATGCATTTTTTTGGTATTAGTAAGTCTTGTATCTATGAATGTGACATGAAACTGAAATATAAAAAATATAGCTGCAAGAATGTTATATATAAAAAAAACTCATTTAAAGACATAGTAAAAAGTATTGGCCTAAATATACCTGGTTTTTTTTATTGATATCAGATACCTTGCCCAAAATGAGTCTTTTTGGGTTGTTTTGTGCATTTTTTACTGTAAACAATGGTTGTTCATGCCCAGATTCTGAGATTAGGTTTTTTCATGCCTAGAAGACTAGCCAAAATAGCTCCCAATGTTCCCATAACTGAGAATGAAGAGGTTTATTACTGTTACAATCCATAAAACTATCCAAAACAAGCTTAAAACTGCCCAAAATTAATGTAACTGCTTGTTTGATGGCTGGAACATGCCTAGAATGAGGTTGGGAATCAGGGTATGGAATTATCATTCCTATACATATGGGAGTAGTATCATTAATTGAGAATTAGAATCCTAAGTTGTTGACAAGAAACATAGGAGAGTGGAAGTAATGGAGTATATCTCGTCTTTGGTCTTGGGAGATTGCAAGGAACTTGGGTTTGTTCTAGAATAATGGATATCCCTCATGCCCACTCCAATACGTGTGGTCCCCGTGGAACATCACAATTGCAAAGAGGAGTGTATCACTGTGAAATACATTCAGAGAAATTCCAAGAATGTCATTTCATCCATTTCCTTTTCTAAATGGACCATCTGCATTCCTTCCTACAACCCATGAGGGATGTGAGGAAAGGAGATAATTGGTTACTGGGGAGTCCGTTTATGTAGGGAAGAGCCTTGTTTAATTTAAAGAAAATAATTATTTTTTTTTTGGAAAAAAAGAAAAAATTATCAGGGTAGTGGCTTAAGTGATTTATGGGTAGCTCCTTTTACAAATGTAGGGAACAACATTGTTCATGGTAATTATTTTCAATTTCTTTAAAGGAAAAAAAATTATCACGGTGGCAGCTTAAAGTGATTTATGACTCTGTGTATGTCATCTTTTGAAGTGATTGTGATTCTCTCTTTCCTAGTGTACCTCACCACTTCACTACTAAGTATTTTATCATCTTGGATTGTCTTCAATTATGCACTATTGAAAATATATTATATTGTTTATGCCAAGGGAGGAAGGCGTCTCATTGATCTTTGTAAGGGAGAGTCTTTCACCATGTAGATATCAGATAGCACATATAGTGTTTGCATGGGGATTATGTTTCTAGTAAAATCTAGAAAGGCAGTGTTTTGTGACACTATTTCATGGAAGCAAAGCCACTGCAAACTTTTTTTTACAATTCCATTGTCAATTTCAACCTTGTATCTTCTATATTTTTCTAAATACCACTAGAAACAATTTCTATTGTAAAAGCTTGTTTGGAACCAAAAGGAATACTAAAGGTTTGATAACCCTATTTTTTCCAACATAATATTGATCTTTGATATAATTCAACATCTACCATAATGAAAAAAACAAAAAGCTTGAATCTATTACTAGCATAAGCTCATGATAATGGAAAATTCTATGAAATATAGCCCTATTAATCCAGCCACATTTACCACAAGGAAGCAACATCAAACATACTAGAGAATCAGTGGTGATTCTCTATAACAAGAAGAGTGATGTAACTCAATAGAATAAATATCAATAAGTTCACAAAAGAATTTCATATATCAAACAATGACAAACCACTTTCATGCTTTGTTTCTTGGAGCATTACAACAATTTCCTCCAAACCTTCTTTGTGGGACTCTGAAGATTATAACTTGTCATATGTAGATTCTAGCTCTAACCCTAATTATAAGAGACACAAAATATACCATAAATCATGTTGCAGATGAGTGTATTCATAATGGTGAGTCCTTGGATCCCTCAAGGCTGCTAGGGTGTTCCAAGACTCACCACGACTAATATTATCCCTAGAATTACTAGCTTCCTCACACTGAATATCTTCCAATTTGGTGGCTTGTTGAGGAAATAGATTCTTGGGCACACTATCCTTTATTAGTTCAATTGATGGGATGCTCTAGGGGAATTGCAAGTGCATGTTCCTCTTTGATCAGCTGAATCAATGGTTTGTTGTTGATCAAAGGTCCATCTTCTTCCTTGATTAGGATGAGGAACTATTGAGAGAGTATATTCACAGGCCCTTTGTTCTTCTTGGTTGGTATGAGGTGATGGGTGAGGTAATGGGTGAGGTATGAGGTGATGGGTGAGGTAATGGGTGAGGTATGAGGTGATGGGTGAGGTATTCATAGGCCCTTTGTTCTTCTTGGTTGTTCTTCAAGTCACATTTCACATGAATACCGATGGCTAAAATATCTAAGTGGATTTTAGATATGTTGAAATAAAATGTAGCCTCCAGTAGAATGGTTGTAGGTATTTCTTCGAAGAGAATCAAGTCATATATCAATCAATTACATTTTCTCAATAATATAGAGAACATTCCAAAACTTATTATCTCTCAATGCATAGTAAACTATGAGGTACTCAAAGGGTCTCCTTAACTTCACTTCCTCAAAAATTTCAGACCTTGGATAATAAAAATATTCATCATACCATTGGTCACCATGGTCACCATCATCTCTTTTGAAACTGCTCGAAAATATGCATGATGATTCTTCTTCTTCAACTGCAACTGGCACTAGCCTCATGGCTACAAATTTGAAATGTGATCTGTAATATTTTTTATTAGTGAGCTTCTTTCTGTCCACAGGGGTGGAGGAAAGTGCTCTGATACCATTGTAAAGTACCGAATTAGGATTGTGGTACAAAAACTCAAGGCTTCTTAAAATTGATTAAAGCAGTGATTGTGGAAGCTAGAATTGCTGTGTTGATGTATATGTAACTTCGGAATGTATTTCATCTATGTATTTTATTGTACTCCAATAGAGATGTATTATTCCTCTATACGGAAGTGTTATCATTTGTATTGACAAGTGTCGCAAGTGTTGTAACTTGCTGATGGGTTATTAGACCACCATGTGTGGGGTCGGCCCTGATTAAGTTAACCTGGGGTTATTAGGCTGAGTTAGACAAGTCGGTCCCATAGGTTTATTAGGCTGCTCAGAACAAGTATAAATAGAGAATTGGATCTCTCTATTTGATTATCTCATTATTCACTTGTACATCACTTGAAAAGTGGCGCACTAGTTGAGGAGGAGAAGGAGTTGCTAGTAGAAGACTACCTCTTGTACTTTGGTTGGACTTTGGTTGTATCATTGCTCCTGAGGAAGTTGTGGGGTTTTTCACCTTTATGGTTTTCCCCAGTGAAACTCTGTGTGTCTATTGTCTCATGTGATTGCTTGATGTGATTGATATGCATTGTTATACTTGATATGTTGTATATGTTATTCTCTCAGTAAAGATCCTAGAGTATATTGAATTAATGCTAAAAAATTAACATGGTATCAGAGCTTCCCTGAGAAGAAGACATTGTATAGTGGCGGAAACTAGGGTTTCTCTCCACATATTTTGGAAAAGCAGTAAGGTAGATTGACTCTACTCATCAAGGAGCATCTATTGGTCCAAAATAGGGATTTCTGAAATCTGAAGACACAGCTGGAAGCTCCTTGGAAAAATAGAAGTTTAGAGCTTTGGATCGAGATTTTTGGTTTGGTGAAGCTCCGGGAAACTCAAACCTTAATTCAGGGTCCTCCCTAGTGAATCCGAGAGATTGAAAAGCATTTATGAAGGGTGAATCTTTGCAGTTTTCAAATTTTGAATATACCAGGTTGATCAACTCATCAAGGCGCATCTTTATATCCTTCCAGAATTTTGAAATTCACATTTTGAATTTTTAGGGTTTCTCTAACAAACCCTAATCCGGGACCAGATCCAGTTTTCAGCAAATAAGTGGTAAGACCTATATCTCTTCTATTTCCATTTGAAGTACTCTTTAAAGATGTCTCACCACACCAAGATTGAAGATAAGCTTAAAGGGGCTAATAACTTCCGAGCATGGAAGTATAGGATTGGGTTAATCCTAGAAGAAAATGAATTGATACTTACATAAGGGAAGAGGTCCCTGTCCTAGAGGAAGAAGAGGATAAAGCCCTCCACAAGAAGAACTTGGTCAAGGCAAAGAGGATCATTGCTGATTCTATTAAGGAACATCTCATCCCACATGTGTCATCTCTAAAGACACCCAAAGAGATGTTTGTTTCCCTGACCAAGCTATTTTAAGGGAAGAACATAAATCGAAAGATGACCCCGCGGAACCAATTGAAAGGGGTAAAGCTTCAGAGTGGAGAAACCATTCAATCTTATTTTTCTAGGGTCTCTCATATCAAGGAACAACTTGAAGCAGTGGATGAAATGGTGGATAATGGTGAAATTGTCATGACCACTCTAAATGGCCTACCTAGGTCATGGGATTCCTTTATTCAAAGAATTTATGCAAGAAGGAAGTTGATCTCCTTCAGCAGACTGCGGGAGGAATGATCTCAATAAGAAGCAAGGCTTGTGGTACGAGAAGAAAAGATGGGGGATGAAGGTCAAGCTCTCAAAGCTCACACCAAGAAAGGGAAGCCCAAGAGAGAGCCATCTCACTTCAAGAAATATCCACACCACCACAAAGAAAGGAGAATATGTTTCACCTGCAATGAGAAGGGACATAGTGCTATAAATTGTCCCAAGAACAAAAAGGACAACAACAACTTCAACAAGAAAAAGAAGAATAGCAAAAGGAGATATCATGCTCATGCTGCTGAGGATGATGAACCTCCCAAGAAGAAGGCTAGAGCAGAAAGTGATGATTCATCAAGTGAAGATGAATATGTTCTAATATCCGCTCTCACAGGTACTATCTCTCCTGGATGTAATGATTGGTT
This sequence comes from Larix kaempferi, assembly GCA_027924585.1. Taxonomy (NCBI): domain Eukaryota; kingdom Viridiplantae; phylum Streptophyta; class Pinopsida; order Pinales; family Pinaceae; genus Larix; species Larix kaempferi. The sequence continues at coordinate 7,618,598 of BSBM01000769.1, read as the reverse complement.
AATTGAAAGTGGGGCTTCTAAACACATGACTGGGTTTAAAGAATCTTTTGTAAATCTATCTGAACATGAATCACCCCATAAGGTGAAACTTGGGGATGATTATCAATACCCTATCGAAGGAAGTGGGAAAGCCTCCTACAATCTAGACTTTGGGAAGTCTTTGAAGATGAAAGAATTTCTATATGTACTTGGGCTCAAGAAGAATCTACTCTCCATATCTGCACTGGATGCAAAAGGTATGAGGGTTGCATTTATAGATGGCCAAGTACTTATGTGGCCAAAAGGTAAAACTATAGATGATGCAGTGGTGATTGGAGAGCAAGAGGGAGGATTATATAAATTGAAGGGACAACCTGAACATGTCATGGTACATGAATCCATGGAGCCAAGTGAACTTTGGCATAGAACGCTTGCTCATGTGCACTATAGAGCACTACCAATTGCAAGCAAAGTTGTAGAAGGTCTTCCCGAAATCAAGACCAAGCATGAAGGTGTTTGCAAAGGCTATGCAAAAGGAAAGAACATAAAGAAGGCATTTCCAAGCAGTAAAAGCAAATCAAAAGGAATCTTGGAAATTATCCACTCCGATGTATGCGGTCCGATGTCATCCAATTCTCTGAGTGGGTATGTTTACTATGTCTCTTTCATTGATGGCTTTTCCAGGAAGACTTGGGTTTATTTCTTGAAGAACAAAGATGAAGTGTTTGATAATTTCAAGGAATTCAAAGCCTTGATGGAAAATCAAACTGATAAGAAAATAAATACATTCAGATCAGACAATGGCGGAGAATTCACTTCAGGCAACTTCAAGAAGCTATGCAGTGATTCAGGGATTAAGAGGGAGTTGACTGCTCCCTACAATCCACAACATAATGGAGTTGCAGAAAGGAAGAATAGAACAATCATGGAAGTAGCATGGGTAATGCTGCATGACCAGGATCTTCCTATGCATCTATGGGCAGAAGCAGCTAGGACAACTGTTTATGTACAGAACAGAACACCTCACAATATATTGGACAACAAGACACCAGAAGAAGTCTTCACCGGTAAGAAACCTGAGGTCAGCCATCTCAGGATATTTGGTTGTCTAGTATACACACATGTTCCAAAGGAAAAGAGGACAAAGCTAGATCCTTCAGGAAAGAAGGGTATCTTTGTGGGGTATAGTGAAAGCTCAAAGGCTTACATAATATACTTTCCAGGGTTCAAGAAGATTGATGTCAGCAGGGATGTAACATTTGATGAAAATTCAGCCTTCATCAAATCAAGAAAGACACCTATTGAAGATCATGAAGAACAAAAGGAAAACAGATTTCAAGACACTACCATGACTGAATCAATTCCAGAAGCAGATCGTGAAGTTGAAGATCCACAAATACCTATAGTTCCACCTCGTGAGAATAACTCTCACAAGAGGAAACCTGCATGGGCTAGAGAGCTCATTCAAGATGCAGAAAGATATGGCATTACAGAAGAAGAAACAGAGCAAAGAAGAGAACTAGATCACATACCAGCTATGTTGCCTTACTCTGTGATATTATGAACAAAGAACCTTCCAGTTATGAAGAAGCATCGGAAAAGAAAGAATGGAAGGATGCCATGGTCGAGGAATACCAATCAATAATGAAGAATGATGTTTGGGATGTTGTCCCAAGACCTGAAGGGAAGTCTGTTGTGACTTCCAAGTGGATCTACAAGATCAAGCATGCTGCAGATGGCAGCATAGAGAAATATAAAGTGAGATTTGTGGCTTGTGGCTTCCCCCAGAAAGAACGAATTGACTATGAAGAGACTTTTTCTCCTATGGCCAGATACACTTCCATTAGATCAGTACTTGCTCTGGCTACAGTGATGAAATGGAAGATACACCAAATGGATGTCAAGACAACTTTCTTGAATGGTGTAGTCGAGGAGGAAGTGTATGTGGAGCAGCCACTTGGTTTTGAGACACATGATAGGGAGTCATATGTGTGCAGGTTGAAGAAAGCCTTGCATGGCTTGAAGAAAGCTCCTAGGACTTGGTATGGTAGGATGGACATTTTTCTATCCAATTTGGGCTTTACCAAGAGTAAAGCAGATTCCAACCTTTACTACAAGGTTGAGGAAGGCAATCCTGTGATACTACTTCTGTATGTGGATGACCTGTTTGTTACATGAGAAGATAGTTTGATTGCTGATACCAAGAGGAAGCTTGCTGTCGAGTTCGAGATGAAGGACTTGGGGATGATGCACTATTTTCTAGGCATGGAGTTGTGGCAGAGTGCAGATGGGATATTCCTTGGACAAGGGAAGTATACAATAGAGATCCTGAAGAGGTTTGGGATGACGGACTGCAAGGCCATGGCCACACCTATGGCATCGAACCTGAATCTTATGTGTGATGATTCATCTGATCCGGTTGATGTCACGATGTATTGTCAAATGATTGGGTCCTTGATGTACCTGACGAATATGAGACCAGATATTTGCTTTGCAGTGAACACATTGAGCCAGTTCCTGACGGATCCTAGAGGTGTTCACTTGGTTGCTGTAAAGCATATTTTGAGGTGCTTGAAGGGTACAATTGATTATGGGCTCAAGTATGATGCGAATCAAAAGTTTAACCTATAGGGTTATGTTGATTCAGATTGGGCAGGCAGTGCTACAGATAGGAAGAGCACATCTGGGTGTTGCTTCAGTATGGGATCAGGGGTGATCTCTTGGTTTAGTAGGAAGCAGTCCTGCGTAGAACTGAGTACAGCCGAAGAAGAGTATGTTGTAGCTTGTTCAGCCAGTTGTGAGGCAATATGGCTCCGGAAGCTACTGTCTGAGTTATTTGATATCTCGTTGGAGGCTACTAGTATCTTTTGTGACAACCAGAGCTGTGTGAAGCTGTCTGAGAACCCGGTGTTCCATGACAGGTTGAAGCACATCGAGATCAAATATCACTATATCAGGGATATGGTGCAGAGAGGAGTAGTGAAGCTCCTGTATGTTGCGATGGATGAGCAGGTTGTAGATGTGCTGATGAAGCAACTAGCCAGAGTGAAGTTCAAGTACTTCAAAGAGAGGCTTGGTGTTCTTCAGATTGATGACACTTCGAGGAAGAAGTGATGGACACATTTGTTGAATCCATTCCAAGCATGGTTGTAACATCCCTCAAATTCAAACCCTATTGTTATTTCTCTTGTAAATATAATTATGAATTTTTGTAAATGGCCATGGTGAGGAGCTCAAGGTCAAGGCCCCATCAGTGGACCTCGAGCTAGTGTTATGTTTATAAGTCTTAGTTTAAGCCTAGAAGGTTAAAGGATGGTAATGCAACTAAACAAGAAGTAACAAAACCCACCCGTAAGAAAAGATAACGACTAGGGAGCCATGTGCTGGTTGACCATATCATGACTTATCATATTTAGTTATGATAAGATCGGATATAAGTTAGTCCTACAAGGATTACCTTTCACCATAAGCATCTAACTTAGCCATTAAGGCCTACATCTCAATCACGACAAACCTAATAAGGTTAAATCCAATTTAGTAAATTTTATAATTTATCTTAACTCTGCATAAAATGCAAGAGTTTCATTTATAAATATCTAAACAATGAAACTAAGAGGGCTATGTTACATTCACCTTTCAAATGGGGTTGAAACATATGTTTTATGCTTTATACATAAAGAAGCGTTATTCTTTAACTACCCAATATCAACTATACCAAGGTAAACAATTATTAGATGATAGAATAAAATATATCGCATAGAAAATATCGATATAACTTAGTTTTATATGTATCGACAAGACTAAAATCCTAGTTGAGGATCTATATATACATGTATACTATATAGACAAACTTGTAATTACCTCATCTAAAAATAGATAAGAAACCACCAAATTCTACTATAAGTGGAAAGGATGATAACATTAAATTTTGAAATAAATCTTGTGGAAGTAACTATTATAACTAGATGGACTAAGTTCCCCTTTTGATATATATATATATACCTATATAAGGTTGACATTTTTCTTTTAGCAAATATTTAAGTGTACTATTTTGGTGCTAATTACATACTATATATATGTATGAAATCTGTAGTAAGGTTAAATGTTAAATAAATACATTGATCAACCTTCCTTAGAAGTTAAGTAAGTTATCAACCTAGTATTGCAAAAATACAAAAGGTATAGGGAGTTATTCTTTAAAAGATTATATGAAAACATATAAGATAATTCTTATTACAAAATATTCATTGAAGTACTTGATAAATGATATAAATAAATTGTATACTTAGTATTGAGTAGTTATAACTTACACTTTGAAATAAATAAACACAAAATTATAAAGGTTTGAACACTAAGAAGGATATCAAGTAACAGGTAGTACATGAAGTTTCATTATGCTCTTGCCTTAAGTTTAATATTTGAGTTATAAAGAGACAGTTAGAGTTGGATTGACTTGACGTAAAATTATTGAGTTCTGTTCCTACCACTATTGATGAGCCTTTAAGAGGAAGATCACGGTGGAACTCGACTAATACCAACCAACTACCACCTATTAAAAACTTCCCCTAATTACCGTTAGACTTGGCGGACTCTTCTAGGCTTTGGAAGAATTCGCAACAAGAGAACGTGGAATTAGTTTAATATCTTTTGCTTCTCAGATCTTGGGTTTTGTTAGCATCGGGCTGGTGATCAAACCTTTGTATGATAAGAATGGTCATTACATTGTCTTACTTAACTTTGCCTGTTGTTATTGCCTTGTGAATTTTGTTTATCCTTGATGAATAAACAGTCGCGTCCAAAGTTTCGTGGTATCAATACGAGTTTATGGTTAAGTGATAAACCATAAACGGTAGTTTTTGTTGTTGAGAAAACCGAATAAAATAGACTCCATACTCTTAAAATTTTGGCTCTGCGTTCCTTTATATCACTACGGCCATCTTATTTTGCTTAAGACTCTTTTTAAAAGAATTATATTTCATTCATATAAATTTAAAAGCATTTTGGCAAATATATGCAAAATCCTTTAGTTTATATATATATATATATATATATATATTTTTGTGGAGAAAGGGGACATCGATAAAGTGATAAGGGACCTTGATATCAAAAGTTAAATATTCTAGATATGTAGGAATAATATATATATATATATATATATATAAAAGTAACGTTTGGTCTTTAGTTTAGTAAGGTATCATATAGGTTAGAAATTATCATAATATTGATGAACTATGGTGGAAGAGACCCTTAAGTGGGCAAGGACTTTAACCATACTTTGATGTAGAAAGCTAGTTGTTCAAAACAGATTGATCTCTACTTTACCATTTAGAAGGATATTTTCCTTACCTACGTCTTTTATAGAATCTGCTCTCTATGAGAGAGGTCTTGAGGAAGAGGATTGTTATTGCAACAACTATGTTGCAGTTTGTAGTCTTCTACATTCAAAAGATTTTAATATACAAAACCCTTTTGTGGATGTAGCCCAAGATGCGGGTGAACCACGTCAAAATCTTCTCCTTGGTCTGTATTTTTCTTGTGTGAATATCTCTCTTGATAAATTGTATTTACTTTGAATGTGTTTCTTTTAGTGTTTCAAATCTATTACGATCAATCTGTTGAGATTTCATACGATATCTTGTACCCTTACCCGTCTTAAATCCCATAAGCAAAATGTTGTTGCCTATGATCCACATGAAAATAAAAGTTGGAAAAATATATTTAGTGATTGCTTAAATATTGACTTATCTATGCATTTATGTGTTTATTTTAGACATAGATGCACGTGTACTTTAATTTGTTGATATTGTGTTAGTGTCTCTTATCGTCTTTTAGTTTCCTGTATATATATGTCACCTGGTGTATGTATTTGTCTCTCATTCTCATATATGATTATAATAGTGCAGATAAGCATGATTATGTTGGTTGACTATGTTATTCATGAAATAGAGTGAATAACAACTGACAATGACAAACCATTGGACCAACATGGTCGGAAAAATTTTGCATGAAATTTAATAGCTTAATAATCGTATAAATGCTTCTGTTCCATATCCTTGACGAATAATTAATCAATGTTATGTTAAAGGAGGAATTAGTGCGTTTTATATCGACTATGGTGAAAAGTTTAAATTTTTACCAATTTTTACTTTTATAGAAATCGGGGTATGTGGCAATGGTGAGAGGAGGATCCTTCACATGGCTGTGGATGTAAACACTGGATGATGAGCATCAGGACAATGCTCCAGTTACTGCTCTGTATATGCATCGTGTTGGATGCTTGGTATGATCAGTTGGATCATGTATATGTATATGCATCATGTTGGATGCTTGTTATGATCAGTTGGATCATGTATATGTATATGCATCATGTTGGATGCTTGTTATAATCAGTTGGATCATGTATATGTATATGCATCATGTTGGATTCTTGGACCATGTATTTGTATATATATCAGGTGGATACATTGTATGATTAGGTAGATCATGTATGATATGTATCAGGTATGCATCAGGTGGATGCACTGGATGATCAGGATGATCATGGATGATGAGCTTTAGAATGTTGCTCCAGATGATATGTATCGGGATGATGCTATGATGATGATCATGTGTTGATGTACGTTAGGATTATGTATGGAGAGTATCAGGATGATACTCTATGGTTGTGGACAGGTTGTGCAGATAAGCATATAATCCAGCCCTGGGAGGTTTGTAGATAGTCTTTCGAGGTTTTTCCTATGGCATGTAATGTGGCCCTGGGATATCTGGAAAACGCTCTTTCGAGGTTTTGCTTTGGAGAGGACATATAATCTAGCCCTGGGAGATCCGATAGGTAGAGTTGTGTGCTCGTAATAGCCTGGGATGCTCTTTTGAGGTTTTGTCCTATGGCATGTAATGTGCTCCTGGGAGATCCGACAGGTAGAGATGAGTGCTCGTAACAGCCTGGGATGCTTCAGCCAGGTTTTTCCATGACCACATGTAATATGCTCCTGGGAGATCCGACAGGTAGAGTTGAGTGCTCGTAACAGCCTAGGATGCTACAGCCAGGTTTTATGGTGAGATCACATGTAATGTGCTCCTGGGAGATCCGACAGGTAGAGCTATGTGCTCGTAACAGCCTGGGATGCTACAGCCAGGTTTTGTGATGGGGTCACATGTAATGTGCTCCTGGGAGATCCGACAGGTAGAGCTGTGTGCTCGTAACAGCCTGGGATGCTTCAGCCAGGTTTTGTGACGCACATAATAAGTCCTGAGGATTCCACAGTATGGCTAGTGGTGATGAAGTCCTACAGATGGTGGGACTACATCCAGTATGAACAAGGACTGGCTCTACAGAACTTCCTATGACGAGTAGATTGGAGATTGATTGAGATAGTAGCAGCAGTGACGATGACGATGATTCGAGGATGATGATCCATAGAAGAAGACTTGTACTAGCAGATATGTGTCGAGAAACACCTTCCTAGTTAAGAGGGAGTGTTGATGTATATATAACTTCGGAATGTATTTCATCTATGTATTTTATTGTACTCCTATAGAGATGTATTATTCCTCTATATGTAAGTGTCGTCATTTGTATTGACAAGTGTTGTAACTTGCCAATGGGTTATTAGACCACCATGTGTGGGGTCAGCTTTGATTAAGTTAACCTGGGGTTATTAGGTTGAGTTAGGCAAGTTGGTCCCATAGGTTTATTAGGCTGCTCAGAACAAGTATAAATAGAGACCGAGATCTCTCTATTTGATTATCTCATTATTCACTTGTACATCACTCGAAAAGTGGTGCACTAGTTGAGGAGGAGGAGGAGCTTCTAGTAGAAGACTATCTCTTGTACTTTGGTTGTATCATTGCTCTTTCTATCTCTGAGGAAGTTGTGGGGTTTTTCACCTTTATGGTTTTCCCCAATGAAACTATGTGTGTCTATTGTCTCATGTGATTGATATGCATTGTTATACTTGATATGCTTTACATGTTATTCTCTTAGTAAAGATCCTACAGTATATTGAATTAATGCTAAAAAATTAACATGTTGGAGATGGGCAAGGTCAAAGGCTATGGATGGATGGAAGGTTCTGATATGATTTTATACCTCTGCATAATGTACTGAGACCATTTACGTTTCAAGAACATCCCGGATGAACTCTACTCCAATGCTCCTGGGGTTCTCAGCATATGTAGACTAGTATGGGTAGGGAAATTGACTAAGAGTTGGAAAAGGTTGTTGAAGACATCAAAGAGGATAATAATAATTCATTTATAGTAATTGAATCATAAAATAACAATTCAGAAATTTATATGAATATTTGGGCAAGTATGATAACAAAACTAGTAAAATAGCAATTTAGGATAGCTCAACTAGTTTGACTTGTGGACTCCCAAACAATGCTCAAAGGTAGTATAAATTTTGAAATAGTGGTTGGATCATGACATGTGATATGTTAGCTAACTACAAGAACTAGAATGAATTCATTTGGACCTTTACTCATTGATTCATGAACCATTCATTGAAAGCTAGTCAAAATCTAACTAAATCTAGCAGGGGTGCATAAATTGGAGAAGAAATCATAGTTCTGTAATTTGTATTGAAGTAACTGATATCAGAACATTACATACTCTATTATTACATCATAAATAGGCCATGTTTCCTCTCAGAAGATGATAGAAGAGTCTCTCCTCGGGAACATAAGAAACTAGTTGTAGAATAGAAGGAGGAAGAAGGATTCAATTTCTGACTTTGGTGAAGATGGTTCTGAACTTCTGTTTCGACCTGGGAAGCTTCAATACTCTGTTATAACATCAGGAATAGGCCAATATGCCTCTCAAAAGATGAAGGAATAATCTCTCCTCTTGCACATAAGAAACTAGTTGTAGAATAGAAGGAGGAGGATGGATTCGATCTCTGAATTTGATGAAGATAGTTCTAAAATTCTGATTCGACCTTGTAAGCTTCAGTGCCTGCAAATAAAATAAGTGATAATGGCTGGATGCCATCATCGTCTCACAGAAAGCTGGGGCACATCTCCCATGCTTGACTAGGGGCACACCTCCAAGTCTTGGATGCACAAATGCATTCACAAAATTCCTCACACTAGCAAAAAAGATGTAAAATGGAGTTGGAATCCTTATTTTATAGAATTCATGTTGACCTGTTGAGCAAGTTACTTGGATTGGTGACCTAACGAGAATAGGTCACCCATGAGTGGACATACTTTCCTTACTTTGCTTTGGCTTTTCTTCCTTTCCCACTTTTTCTGACTTTCCTTCCTTTCTAAACTTTCCTTCTTCAAAACTTTCCTGCTTTTCCAACTTGCCTGCTTTTTCCTGGATTTTATGCTGCTTTTCCTGAAATAAGCCTCTTTTCTCCATTTTAGAAACATTTTTGGACTCTAGTGTTTACTTGATTTCTACCCCAAGTAATTCCTCCAACCTTATCCACCAATTCGAATTAGTGGGCCATGTTCTTCATTTATTCAGCATAATAAATAAAAATATTAATTGCATCAATAATAATAAATGCTCCATTATTATTTATTCCAAAGTGGGTAGCATCTATAGATAAAATTAAATGCACACTCCTAATTAATTAATTGTCTCATCTTAACCCCTTATTAATTAATTACTTCAATCTATCACTAGGATCCACAGGGTTCGATCTTCTTCATGGTTCTATCAAAATGGGAACATGACATGTTCATTGATATAAGTAGTTGTTAACATTTGTGTGTTGGGTGAGCCATTCACTGGTTGTAGACTCTAGGTGATGTTGGGCCATGTGTGGCAATCATTGACTTTGAATCTGGGACTAGCCTAGGTAATCTCAATGAGTTATTGATTCCCATGGCTTAAAAAAACAATAAAGTATGATTCAAGGAATAGATGTAAGTAGAGAGAAAGGTGCTTTTGTTGCACTGATTAACGCTTGGAAATTAATGGTGAAGTTGGTTGCACATTTAGGGGGAGTTTATCAAGGATTTAAATGAACCATGTACATGAAGGAATTCCAATTAGAATGATAGTTAGAGTGGTTGGATACTCATGTATTCTGATGGATGGTTGTTCCTTTATATGGACTTTGATAGTTTGGTGGCAAATCTATAGTAAATATACATGATCCAAGTAGAAAGTTGGATAAAATGAAGACTTTGCACTGTGATATCATCTTCAATATTTGAAGAAGCATTTCTTGCAATAGACTAGACAATAATGAAGATCTCACAAGACAAGACAAGTACTCAAGGGGGAGTATTAGAATACTTAACCCATAGTTGTCTTGTTTGGTAATATTTAGTCATATTAGTTTCTTATTGTATTGATTATTGTGAAGTAGAGAGTACCTATACATAAGTATCCTTCTTGAGTGGTTTTATGAGGTTGATGACTGAGAGTCAGATCAACTCCTGGTTTAGTGTGTGGTTGAGATATTCTCTCAACTAGTTATGATTGTGATAAGGTAGTGCGTCTATCTATAGGTAAATCCTCCATGTATTTATATGTGTACAATTACATTGTTTAATAGAAAAATTGACTCAATTTTGTTGTGGCATCTATCTTCCCTTATTATGGTACTAAGGACACTGAAGGATACCAAAAGTTTAAAACTGGGAGGGCCTATCCTCATCCCTCACATCCATAAGCTCTTCAATTTAGTAGTCAAACTAATCATTGTTATTCTTAGGATCATTACAAATGAATTTCACAGTGATAAAAACCATCTCCTGCATTTCTTCATTGACTTTAGAAAAGCATTTGACACAATGCCCATAATTAAATGTTGGAATAAATTAGAAGAGCTAAAATTTCCTTTCAAGTTGTGAGTTGTTGAGATAAGATTGTACAATAATGTTATTGCCAAGATTAGGCACATTGAAGCATGTTGGTTGAAAATAATTAATTTTAATATAGGATTTAAGCAAGGTTGTCCCCTAACCCTTACATTTTTTAACATATACAATGACAAGTTAGAGGTTGTTTGGAAAAAACAGATTGTGCAAGTACGACTCTAGCCAATATAGTCATCATCCTTCTTTTTTATTTTAATGATATTGGTGTAATGGTGAGAAGTCCCTATGATCTTGACAAACAACTCAAAATTCTCAAGGATTTTTGCTCTAGTACAAGTATTTTCTCAAGGATTGTTAACACTAACAAAACAAAGGTTATGCTAATCAAATAAAAAAATATCACTTACACTAATTTGTATATGATGATAAAAATAGTTTTTCTTAGAAGGTTCTCCTTAAATCCACATTAAATCAAAATTTCAATATATTGCTATAGTAATGACTTTCCTAATATTTTAACTCATCTAATCTATGGTGATTTATGATTGCTTCTCTTAAATCTTTTCAATCCAAGAAATAAAATTCTAAAACAAACCAAGTCATTCCTTAGTGTATGTTAATAGCCATAATCATCATCATCGTCATCATGAGGTTGTAGTGCATACAGAATGTTAGTGCAACTATGCATATTTTATAGGTTGCGGCATACCAATACATATTTTATGGATTTTGGAGCACCATTGTGTAAACCTCTAGAGAGAGAGAGAGAGAGAGAGAGAGGGCCTAACTTAAGAACAAGTGTTTCCTCCTAGGAGGTCATAGGTTCAATCTGAACAGGGGTAGGGTATGTACATATCTTTTAGACCCTAGCACTTAGGTAGAGTATATACACCTCTTTTAAACTTTAAGAGATTGTTGTGCTATTTGGCTAAATGTACTCTACAACTTAGTATAGACGAGTCAAGTAACCTACATAACACCATAAAAAAATTAAAACAAAATTTTAAATTTTACACAAACACTAAAAAAACAAAATTAACAAATCCAATCTATTAAGCTTTCAAAATAGAGGTGATTAACTTTGCTATCCATAATACTTTGTAATATGCCAAAACAAAATGATGGGTTAAAGAAAATAGTTCTTTTTACTTTGTAATATGCCAAAACAAAATAAAATTTAGATAGGTTAAAGAAAATAGTTCTTTTTACTTTGTAATATGTCAAAAAAAACTTTAAAATGACAAGTGAAAAACTTCATTATTAATGATATGTAGTTTTATGAAATGGCAGTATTTTGACATGTAAAATGACAAATGACAATGCCAAACATAGTCAACCATATTCAATAATGGCCAGTAAATATTTTTATATAATATTAACATATATCTTATGACTAATTTATTTCTTATTTAATTTTAATTTATTTATATTTTAATTTATTTGTTTATTTTATTAACTAATATTTATTAATAAAATAATAAATATTTAATATTTAATATTTAAACCTTGTTTTATAAGGTTGAATATCTTTGTACTATTTGATTCCATGAATAGTAATAGTACGTTTTTTCGGTTGAAAAAAAAAATTATATCTAATAAATCCATGTTAATATTTATATTATAAATATTTAAATTTATTTATTAAATCTAAATAAATAATTTTCATTTAAATAAATATAATAATATTAATTAATAATATTATTTAATAATGTTATTTTCTGGAGTGAATGTTTTTTTCTTGTGGATGTATCCATACCTTTGGTATGCTGTTTGTAGAGGCATATATATCACTTATTTGATATGGGGAGATTTTTTTTAATATCTGAACATTATGAAGCTATAGCAATATATAAGCTATACTGGACTATCGTTGTAACTATTTGATTTATTCTATAAATAACAATAGTACGTTTTTTTTTTAATGAAAAGAAATGTTAATTATTATAAAAATAATAATTAATATTAAATAATATTACTTCATAATTTCTTCCTCGTCAACTAGCAACAACCACATTTTTAAATGTGGTTGATATTAGCTGATCGACATATATCAACCACTTTTAAATGTGTGGCCATGATTGATTTTATACACATTAATCAATATCAATCATATTTAAAAATGTGATTATTACGCATAATATACCAAAACAAAATAAAATTTCTATAAGTTAAAGAAAATAGTTCTTTTTAAATTGCTTTTGTCGAATTAGCCCTGCATGACTATCAGCATTTATTTCACTAGCTTTGTTTTTCTAATCATACCATAAAGAATATTTATTTGTGTGAAGGTAAATGAATTTAATATTTTCTTTTTTATTTCAATTATCCGAAATGAAAATTTGCATTCGTGTGTAAATTGTGATTAGAGAGTGAAATTTAAAATGGGAATACAAGGAAGGAATAATGGATATTTATTAAATAAAGAAGATATGGATTCGTAAAAAACCAGTTAGTTAAAGGAATTGAAGAGAATGGTAGTGTTTAAAGCTAAATCAATGGCGAACACTGATAACCACATACAAAAGCGAATATATCTGTCTCAATAGATATATTGAAACTTTGCGTATTATCACAGAAAGAATGATTTAACATGAACGGCGGAGAACAATTCACACGAAAGTGTTACTCGAGTCCAAAAGGGTGTCTATTGTTTATTTATTCCTTTTATACGGCAAAATACCTGAGCTGAGTTGTGTCGTGTGGTTTGATATATAAAATAATTTTACTTGGTGTTTTATTATTATTAGGTTTTTTAATTTGTAATTATATTATTGGGTAGTTAAGGTATAGATGAAATATGAAGAACAAATAACATATAACTTATTTATAATATTTAACTTGTAATTATTTACTAACCACAAATTAAATAACCGTGTTAATGTTAAATATTAAATATAAAAAAAACTCTATATTTTATTTTATAATTTTTTTTTTTAAAAGTAATTGTTCTAAAATTATCCTGACTTTATATGTTTTTACTATGTTACCTTCACCCATGTGACTTGTGAAACTAAGAAGTAAACAAATTGCATGTTTTATTATGTTACCATCACCTATATGGCTTGTCGAAGTAAATGAAAAGCACATAGCACATAAAGTTGAGGCATTCTGAATCAGAATGAGGTTCAACATAAATAGTGAATCAATTTCAATTTGCTGTAGAGCATTATGTATTAACTTTAACTTTTTAATCAACATCCAATGCTGTATTTGTTACATCTAAAGTTTTAAACCATGATATATAATGCATTTTTGGGTTTTTTTTACAGCAATGCATTGTTGTGTCAATATTAAATACTATTTTTTTTACAGAGCTGGTAGAACCTAATCCTTAAGGGTATGTGTTAGAAGGGACCTTTTGGAATAGGAATCCTTAAGGGTAGGTGAAAGTGAATAGTTACCTTTATAAGGGACTTTTTAGAATAGGAGTCTAAAAGACATAAATTGTATTTATATTTATATGTATATCATCTTAATGAAATGTATTTAAGTTTATTGTGTTTAGTGTGTCTTTGTAAGTTATCTAGCAGTGGTGTCCTTGGGTGTAAACCAGTTAGCAATCAGCCTACGGGCTGTTAAGTAAGTGACTGGTTCAAACCTCGTTGTAGCTTTGAGGATGCGCTGTGAAGCAAAACAAAAAAAATCACCTACCAGTGAGGTATTCTGTGAGTTTTCTTTTGCAAACATGTCTTATAAGTTTTTATTTACACATATAAGTGTTTATATCTTAGAAGTAGAATTTGAGATGGACTAGTATCTATGCTTTAAGATGAGACAAGTGTACTGTCTATAGTCTAGATTGATTGTATGGCAGTTGTTCTTTCAAAATTCCAAACAAACAATTATAAAAAAAAAATATAAAAAATAACTTGTAGTTAATGCATGGATAATTGTTAACTTAACTGTGTTAATGTATATTACTTATTAACTTTAGATCATCCTTATCTGGATTACTGATTCCCTCTATCCAACGGGCAAGAAGCAAAGTCAAAGCTTGACCTTGCTCCATGACTGCTGGATGGAAGAAATCAGCATCGAAATAAGCTGAGACCTAACTCAGACCTAACTGTAACCTATCAGCAAGTTAAGTGACTCTGCTGGTGTATATTACTTGCTGACTTTGAGCTAAAGTAGATAGTCTATCGTATTACTTGCTCCATGCCCACTTCAACGAGGATCGCTACCAAAGATTCAATGTGTTGACCTTCTGTGTTTCAACAATTTTAGCTTTAGACAAAGGAGAATGAAGCTGTTGCTTAGCTTGTGAAAGCTTTTTACCTAAAAGATAAAGATGCGGGTCGTCTCCTACTTAGAGCACCTACTGTACCTGTAAAATTGAGCGCACCAACTCTAGAGAATGTGCGGCGATATTGGATTGTAGTGTGCTTTGAATATTTGTAATTTAAGGCGAGTGGAGTCTCACAGGTTCTGGCCTCTTCTGGAAGCTCATGGCGCATATCTTTGAGAGTTTTGGTGATGCCTTCATGATAAACCTTTTGCATTGAGTTTTTAATTCCTGTAAATTTTATTGATCTCAAACTGGTAGCGAACCATTTTTATAGATAGTTGATCATAAATATTGTAGCTTGTTCATTGATCATAGATTTTGAAGGCCGTATGGACTGAGAAGACCATGCTACCAGCCCTACTAAAATAACTATACAACCCATGCAATGAAAAACGTGGAACAGATTTACAATCTAAAGTTGAATTGGTGAATGGTGCAGTAAGCGTGGGTGAATACACACACTGAGACCAGGTAAGCTGCGAGTGCCAAATCCATAAGTAAGTGAAGCTGCGTATAAGTTTTGAAATGAAGCTGTGAAGTGGTTTGAGTAAATTGGCCTCCAGGTGCATCATTACCCTTTGAAATTCCAGTAATGTGGTGTTTAAATATTTGAGATAGTGGTTTCCTCGTGAAAAGCCATGCCATTTCATTTGTTGAGGACAGCCCATGTGTGCCAACAAATTCATTTTCTTATGAGCCTGCACACTCTTTAATTTTATGTGTTTTGGGAACTCCAATCAAGCGCATCAGTTTTGATATACCTTGTCCATATACAGTTTTTAATATTGTGGTGAGGCTTGTACTGTTGAAGTGTAATTACAACTTGTGACACTTGCTAGTATTTGAAGTGGGCTTTGCACATGAATGAAAGAGAACATAATTCAAACTGTTTTAAAAAAGATTGTATTGTAGATTAGTGGTGATCTCTGACTGTGGAGACCTTCGTGGAACATTGAGAGCATTGCTGGTGAGTGGTGAATCTATGGTTCCAGATTGACGGACCCATTTGAAGAATCCAATCAAGTTTGCTATTGTTATAACTGCTCCAAAAGAAGAATTCTTTCCATAGCTTACAATCATTAAAGATAAAGCATTTATCTTTTAAAAGATCAATTCAATTTCAAGTTGAAACTTCCAAAATGTCAGTTTCTATAAGCTCCAATTGCATTTTGTTGAATTGAATTGTTGGTGGACCCATTTGAAGAATCCAAGCAAGATTGCAGTTGTTGTTACAACTGCTCTAACAGAAGAATTCTTGCCACACCTTACAATCATCAAATATTTCTGAGGTAAAGCATTCATCTTTTAAAAGATCAATTCAATTTCAAGTTGAAACTTCCAAATTGTTACTTTCTGTAAGCTCTAGTGCATCTTTGGTACTTGCATTTTGTTGAATTGTTTGTAAACAGATGCATTTTCAGTTGAGACTGAAACCCTTCATTCCTTGAGTTTGAGTGTGTGTTGAGTGCTTGTAAAAGGATGTAGTTGCAAGGATCCCTTCCCCATTTGAGTGAGTTTTTCAATTTATCAATGGCAAAAATGAATGGTTTGGTAGAGTTACTAAACACTCTACTTCTCTTCTCTGTTAATACTGTCAATGTTGATAAGACTACCCTCACTCACATTCGGAATTGTGTGCAAGATTCACAAGATACACTTGAGTTTTTACAACATGAGTTGCAACTTCTTCTAGAAGAAACACATTCTAAACCTATTTATGTTCAGAATAATACTCTTTATGATTTGTTTAGCAACCTACAATGAATAACGCCACTTCAGAATCACATAAGCAAATCAGTGGCACCCCATTAGAAGAAAAAGAAAATGAAGATGAAGTTATGCATGCAAAGGTTCTGCTTGTTCTTTCCAAGCCCATCATCATACATGGGGAAGAGATCAACCATAACAAACACATAACCGGTCTTGGATATGAAAAGGAAGTGATAGTTGGGCTAGTGCAAGGTAATGATACCCAATTATGACACGTTAGTTGCAATGACATGCTAGAAAAACAGAAATATTATCATTAAAATGAATTATTAGAGGTACCTATAGAACTTTTTCGAATTAGGTGTAAAAAGATGAAACGTAAAAAAACGGATGACCTTCCAGAATATATAACTTTTATTTATGGAAACGTGGTATAACCACCCCAAAATATCATTATTTTAAGATTGGTATGTTATTTTTTCTCTAAAACATAATGCACATGTTTTTGTTGGTCCACCTGTTTGTTATGTAAATTGTCAATTTATGAGGGAAAAAATATGTAGAGGCATAGGCAACAGACGAATCTTGTGCGGAGCTATTTTTACAAAATTTAAAAGTTGATTTTATATATTTTTTTAATTACGAAAGTTAGTGAAGCCTTAAAACGACATGGTCAAGTGTTGGTCCACCATATCATGGTCTGAAAATAATCATTTTTTTTTAGCTTGTAAGTATTCTTGTACTCTTGTGCGGGTTCTTTTCCGTTCTCTAAATAGGTAAGCCAATCAAAAGTTATAGGCCAAATAAACGACCTATGTTTTTTACAAATTTGACATGAGTGCAGTTAAAAATGAATTAAAAATAGAAAACAACAACAGCTCTATTCCAAAATTATATAGTTAGAATCTGCACACAAAGCTCAACAAGTGTGTGCAATTTCATCTGTAGTGCACTAGTGGAGCATATGCGGAACTAGGTGTGAAAAACATGAAGTTACAACATTTGATGTGTTCTGCTATAAATCAGACCGACCCTCAAGGTTTGGAAATCCGAAGCTAATTCCAAGCTTGCAAGGGCGCCAAAAACAATTTGAATCCAGACACGCACACGTGGATAGGTGCGCACATGTTATTAGAAGCGCGCACGCGTTACTAGAAGTGCTCACGTGGGTTGGCACGCACGCATTGCTTCTTTCTCTATAAAATCTAATTTCCATTCCTAGACATAAAAGTTCCAAACTATTTTCATTCACTGTTTTTGTTGAATAAGATGAGATTGCCTCTAAGGTTGGGACCCCTCGCCTCTTTATAACCCCACCCCCCTCTCTTCCTATCCACCCAATCCCCCCCACTCTCTTCCACTCTATCCACCCTTATCGTTGTCATCATGTTCATTATCTTCACCATCATCGTTGTCGTCGTCATCACCATAATCTTCATGTTTTTCATCATCATCATCTTCATTGTCATCATCATCTAGATGGTGATGATGATGATGATGAAGATGATGATGATGATGATGATGATGAAGATGGTGATGACGATGATGATGATGGTGATGACAATGACGAATATGATGATGATGATGATGATGATGACGACGATGATGATGATGATGACGATGATGATGAAGATGATGATGATGGTGGTGATGATGACGACAACGATGATGATGATGATGAAGATGGTCATGATGATGATGATGATGATGGTGATGATGAAGATGGTGATGGCGATGACGACGACGACGACGACGACGATGATGATATGATGATAATGAAGATGATGATGATGATGAAAATTAAAATGATGAAGATGATGATGATGATGAAGATGATGATGATGCTAACGATAAGGATGATAATAATGATGAAGATGATGATGATGCTAACGATAAGGATGATAATAATGATGAAGATGATGATGATGACGATGATGATGATGACGAATATGATGATGATGATGAAGATGAAGATTATGATGATGACGATGATGATTATGAAGATGATGACGATGACGATGATGATGATGATGATGATGATGATGAAGATGGTGATGATGATGATGATGATGAAAAATAAGTTGATGATTTTGATGATGATGATGATGATGACGAATATGATGATGATGAAGATGATGATGATGATGATCAAGACCATGAAGATGATGGTGATGATGATGACAGCGGTGATGATGAATATGATCATATTCATGGTCTTCACCATCATCTTCATGGTCTCCACCATCATCTTCATGGCCATCATCATCATCATCATCATCATCATCATCATCATCATCATCGTCCTCATCTTCATCATCATCATCGTCATCACCATCATCTTCATCATCATCATCATCGTCGTCGTCCTCCTCATCTTCATCATCATTGTCATCGTCCTCATCTTCATCATCATTGTCATATCCCTCTTCCTCATCAACATCTTCATCATCATCATCTTCTTCATCATCATCTTCATCATGATGAAGATGATGATGATAAAGACGAAGATGAAGACGAAAATGATGAAGATGAAGATGATGATGATGATGAAGATGAAGATGATGATGATGAAGATGAAGATGAAGATGATGAAGATGAAGATGATGATGAATACGATGAAGATGATGGTGATGACGACGATGATGATGATGAAGATGATGATGAGGAAGAGGGTTATGATGATGATGAAGATCATGATGAGGAAGAGGGTGATGACGATGATGATGGGGATGATGATGATGATGATGAAGATGGTGATGACGATGATGATGATGCTGATGTTGATGATGAAGATCATGATGAAGATGCTGATGATGGTGATGATGATGATTGTGATGAAGATGATGATGAAGATGGTGATGAAAATGATGATGATGATGATTATGATGATGATGATGAGGAAGACGAGGAAGATGATGAAGATGAGGAAGATGATGATGATGAGGAGGAGGAGGATGATGATGAATATCATCATCATCATTATCATCATCATCGTCATCATCATCATCATCACCATCATCATCATCATCATCATCATCTTATATCCTCCTTATATCCAAAATTAGAGAAGCTCCTTATGATGACGAAGACGATTTAGATGATGAGGACGAAGATGATGATGATGATGACCATCATCATCATATTTGTAATAATCATCATCATCATCATCATCATCTTCGTCATCATCTTCATCGTCATCATAATCATCATGGTCATTATCACCATCTTATCATCATCCATCATCTTCATCATCATCATCGTCATCACCCTCTTCCTCATCATCATCTTCCTCATCATCATATTCTTCCTCATCATCATCATCGTCATCACCATCATCTTCATCATCGTCATTGTCATCGTCATCATCATCATCATCATCATCATCATCATCATCACCATCATCTTCATCATCATCATCATCATCATCATCACCATCATCAACATCTTCATCGTCATCATCATCACCATCATCATCATCATCAACATCTTCAGCATCATCACCATCATCATCATCATCATCATCATCATCATCATCATCATCAACATCTTCATCATCATCACCATCATCATCATGATCATTTTATATCCTCCTTATATCCAAAATTAGAGAAGCTCCTTATGATGATGAAGACGATTTAGATGATGAGGATGATGATCATGATCATGATCATGATCATCATCATCATCACTTATATCATCATCATCATCATCATCATCATCGTCGGCCTCCTCTTCATGATCATTGTCATCTCCCCCTTCCTCATCAACATCTCCATCATCATCATCATCATCATCATCATCATCATCATCATCTTCATCACCATCATCATCATCATCAACATCTTCATCATCATCACCATCATCACCATCATCATCATCATCATCATCATCTTATATCCTCCTTATATCCAAAATTAGAGAAGCTCCTTATGATGATGAAGACGATTTAGATGATGAGGATGATGATGATGATGATCATCATCATCATCCTCATCATCGTCGTCGTCGTCCTCCTCCTCTCCATCATCATTGCCATCTCCCCCTTCCTCATCAACATCATCACCATAATCATCTTCTTCTTCTTCTTCTTCTTCATCATCATCTTCATCACCATCATCATCATCATCAACATCTTCATCATCATCACCATCATCATCATCATCATCTTATATCCTCCTTATATCCAAAATTAGAAAAGCTCCTTATGATGATGAAGACAATTTAGATGATGAGGATGAATATGATGATGATGATGATGACGATCATCATCATCATCTTCTTCATCATCATCTTCATCATCATCATCGTCCTCCTCTTCATCATCATTGTCATCTCCCCCTTCCTCGTCAACATCTCCATCATCATCATCTTCTTCTTCATCATCATCATCATCTTCATCACCATCATCATCATCATCAACATCTTCATCATCATCACCATCATCATCATCATCATCTTATATCCTCCTTATATCCAAAATTAAAGAAGCTCCTTATGATGATGAAGACAATTTAGATGATGAGTATGAATATGATGATGATGATCATCATCATCATCATCATCATCATCTTCATCATCATCATATTCATCATCATCTTCATCCTCATCCTCATCCTCCTCCTCCTCTTCATCATCATTGTCATCTCCCCCTTCCTCATCAACATCTCCATCATCATCATCATCATCATTATCATCATCATCTTATATCCTCCTCATATCCAAAATTAGAGAAGCTCCTTATGATGATGAAAAAAATTTAGATGATGATGATCATCATCATCATATCATCATCATCATCATCCTCTTCATCATCATCATCGTCGTCCTCCTCTTCATCATCATTGTCATCTCCCCCTTCCTCATCAACATATCCATCATCATCATCTTCATCATCATCATCATCATCATCATCAACAACATATTCATCATCATCACCATCATCATCATCATCATCAACATCCTCATCATCATTGTCATCTCTAGGTTCCTCATCAACATCTCCATCATCATCATCTTCATCATCATCATCATCATCATCTTCATCACCATCACCATCATCATCAGCATCTTCATCATCATCACCATCATCATCATCAACATATTCATCATCATTGTCATCTCTAGGTTCCTCATCAACATCTCCATCATCTTCATCATCATCATCATCATCATCATCATCACCATCACCATCATCATCAACATTTTCATCAACATCACAATCATCATCATCATCAACATCTCCATCATCATCTTCTTCTTCATCATCATCATCATCTTCATCACCATCACCATCATCATCAACATCTTCATCATCATCACCATCATCATCATCATCAACAACATCTTCATCATCATTGTCATCTCTAGGTTCCTCATCAACATCTCCATCATCATCATCTTCTTCATCATCATCATCATCACCTTCATCACCATCACCATCATCATCAACATCTTCATCATCATCACCATCATCATCATCATTAACATCTTCATCATCATCGTCATCTCTAGGTTCCTCATCAACATCTCCATCATCATCATCTTCATCATCATCATCATCATCATCATCTTCATCACCATCACCATCATCATCAACATCTTCATCATCATCACCATCATCACCATCATCATCATCATCAACATCTTCATCATCACTGTCATCTCTAGGTTCCTCATCAACATCTCCATCATCATCTTCTTCTTCATCATCATCATCTTCATCACCATCATCATCATCATCAACATCTTCATCATCATCACCATCATCATCATCATCTTCATCATCATCAACATCTCCATCGTCATCATCTTCTTCATCATCGTCATCATCATCTTCATCACCATCACCATCACCATCAACATCTTCATCATCATCACCATCATCATCATCATCAACAACTTCATCATCATTGTCATCTCTAGGTTCCTCATCAACATATCCATCATCATCATCTTCATCATCATCATCTTCATCATCATCATCATATTCATCACCATCAACATATTCATCATCATCACCATCATCATCATCATCTTCATCATCATCAACATCTCCATCATCATCATCATCATCATCATCATCATCATCTTCATCACCATCACCATCATCATCAACATCTTCATCATCATCACCATCATCATCATCACCATCATCATCATCATCAACATCTTCATCATCATTGTCATCTCTAGGTTCCTCATCAACATCTCCATCATCATCATCATCATCATCTTCACCACCATCACCATCATCATCAACATCTTCATCATCATCACCATCGTCATCATCATCAACATCTTCATCATCATTGTCATCTCTAGGTTCCTCATCATCTCCATCCTCATCATCTTCATCATAATCATCATCTTCATCGCCATCATCATCATCATCACCATTATCATCATCATCACCATTATCATCATCTTCATCATCATCAACATCTCCATCATCATCATCATCATCTTCATCATCATCATCATCTTCATCACCATCACCATCACCATCACCATCACCATCTCCATTGTGAAAATCCTCACAGCAGATCTAAGAGATGATGTATACCTCACAAGAAAGAATTTAGGAATAAGATTAAGAGTGGTCAATGCAGTAAGATGAGCAACAAAATAATAATACAGTAGAACTCAGATAGAAGCAAAAATACTTCACACACACTAATTAATTAATCACAATATGGACAAATAAGTAGTACAATGCATGAGGATTCGAATGCCAAGGTGGCAATTCGAATTAGCCTTCATGGAGTAATCAAAAGATCACTGAAGAGTCATCGGAGCACAACTAGAAGTCTATCTCATCATCAGTGGAGTCATCAATCCTCAAGTAACTGTCAACCACTAGTCAAACTGAGTCTAACTAAGTGTGGTAGGTGTAACTGAGTGTAACTGGCACATGGAGACACTAACTGAATGAAGGAGGCTTAGTGGAGGGCACATGAGGAGCTAACTGAAGTCAGAATGAGCAGTCTAGTCACATTGGAGGTCCACCGGAGTGGTAAGGTCAGTTAAGAGTGAGTCAAGCCTAAAATCAAGGAGATAACTCAGTTAACTTAAGACAATTGGACTGGTAGGTGAAGAAGGGCGCCTTTGTCAAGTGGTTTGTGAGATGTGGGCGCATCACTGGCTAGGAGGGCTCAATCTAAGTGGAAATAACCTCCCAAGTGCTAGAAGACTAGGGACTAGGTGCTGGAGGTATCAACCTGATGACTGGGCAGCATGCAGATGCATGCAAGACTGAAAATGCAAAGGATGAAAATGCTGGTAGGACTAGGATGGAGTATAGGAATATCCTAACACCCCTCCTTAATCCATCCTGGGCCCTGGTAACGGAGACCAAAGGTCACCCAATACAATGAATAATAATAGTCAATAAACTGAGGAAATGGGGAAAACCTCATGGGAAAAATACGCCCCCTCAAAATAGACTGTAAGGCACACACAAAAATAAATGCTCCAAACTCAATCAGGTGTGATGCTTGGTCATATGTCTGGAGGTATCTTCTTCTCTGGAAGAAGTGGATCATGCTTAGAAAGCATGTGCTTGTAATTGCTCTTCAAATCGAATGTGATGAGAACAAATCCAAAAGTATGAGGATGATCCTTGAACCTGTGATTCGAATCAGCTGAGGTAGGATCAAATCTATGAATGTGCAGATAGTCCTTTTTCTTCTCCTTCAAACCATCATGGGTGAGATTATGCCAAAAAGAACCATCAAATAATAGTAAATGTTTTGAATCCAAATCAGATCCAAGACTTAAGGAATGGTTTCTTAAGATCTCCTTTGAACCATTTGAGGTGAGATATAAACCATTGAATGCATGAGAAATTATCCCAAGCGAATGGCAATGGCCATCAAATATCAGTGTTTTCTTGGAATCCAAATTAGATCCAAGACTTGAATCATGGTTTCTTGAGATCTCCTTTGAACCATTAGAGGTGAGATCAAAACCAGTAAGTGCATGAGAAATTATCCCAAGCGAATGGCAATGGCCATTATCTTCAATAGCCTTCTGAAAGCATGCAATAATGATCATATAGTAGTACATAAGAGGTGAGTGATCAAGGAGAGCGAATGCATTACCTCCAATGGCTGATTTGACCTTCGAAACATTCAATAGATCATGATGCAAACCAACAGACTCTGGTGCAAGAGAGGATTTAGGACCTTTTGCAATTTCTAGAGTGTGAGCTGGCACAGAATTCGAAATAGAAGAAATTTGGAGCATGAGTGTAGAATCTGCAAGTTCTTCTTCTTTGTGGACAACTTCAATATGAGATATGTTTGATACTGATTCATGATCTGAGAGACCATCAAGGGGAGCGAATGCATCACTGGGCTTGCTCTCAAAAGGGTTTGGACCAATCCCTTCATTCTGTCTGCCAAAAATTTCATCCAGGTGGTCCCATAGCTCTTTTGGAGATTCAACATATTCATCATCAAGGGAGTGGAATACAATGCTTCGAGACATAGCATACATCATGGATGCAATGGCGGCTTTCACCTTTAGTTAACCAGTCAATCTCTTCTTCAGAGGATTCGAACTCTCTTTCAAAACAATAATCAAAGAGATCATGTCTCTTCAAATATGCTATCATTTTTGGTTTCCATTCAACATAGTCAAATAGATAAAGATGAGGGATTTCTTCTGAAAACATGGAAGTTGTAGAAGACCTGCAAAACTAATAGAAAATTCTACAACTGCTACTGCTGCAAAAGATGCAAAAACTGCTGTAACTACTGCACTCGAAATCTTGATAATAACCTGCAAAAAACTCTTAGGAATGGAGATAAACAACACTCTCAACATGCTCTGATACCATATGAAATCCTCACAGCAGATCTAAGAGATGATGTATACCTCACAAGAAATAATTTAGGAATAAGATTAAGAGTGGTCAATGTAGTAAGATGAGCAACATAATAATAATACAGTAGAACTCAGATAGAAGCAAAAATACTTCACACACACTAATTAATTAATCACAATATGGACAAATAAGTAGTACAATGCATGAGGATTCAAATGCCAAGGGTGTGATTCGAATTAGCCTTCATGGAGTGATCAAAAGATCACTGGAGTGTCATCAGAGAACAACTAGAAGTCTATCTCATCATCAGTGGAGTCATCAATCCTCAAGTAACTGTCAACCGTCAGTCAAACTGAGTCTAACTGAGTGTGGTAGGTGTAACTGGCACATGGAGACACTAACTGAATGAATGAGGCTCAGTGGAGGGCGCATGAGGAGCTAACTGAAGTCAGAATGAGCAGTCTAGTCACACTGGAGGTCCATCGAAGTGGTAAGGTCAGTTAAGAGTGAGTCAATCCTAAAATCAAGGAGAGAACTCAGTTAACTGAAGACAACTAGACTGGTAGGTGAAGAAGGGCGCCTTTGTCAAATGGATGGTGAGATGTGGGTGCATCACTGGCTAGGAGGGCTCAATATGAGTGGAAATAAGCTCCCAAGTGCTGGAAGACTAGGGACTAGGTGCTGGAGGTATCAACCTGATGACTGGGCAGCATGCGGATGCATGCAATGCATGTAGGAATGCATGCATGACTGAAAATGCAAAGGATGAAAATGCTGGTAGGACTAGGATGGAGTATAGGAATATCCTAACACCTCCCCTTAATCCATCCTGGGCCCTGGTAACGGAGACCAAAGGTCACCCAATACAATGAATAATAATAGTCAATAAACCGAGGAAATGGGGAAAACCTCATGGGAAAAATACCCCCCCTCAAAATAGACTGTAAGGCACACACAAAAATAAATGCTCCAAAATCAAGCAGGTTTGATGCTTGGTCATATGTTTGGAGGTATCTTCTTCTTGGGAAGAAGTGGATCATGCTCAGAAAGCATGTGCTTGTACTTGCTCTTTAGATCGAATGCGATGAGAACAAATCCAAAAGTATGAGGATGATCCTTGAACCTATGATTCGAATCAACTGAGGTAGGATCAAATCTATGAATGTGCAGATAGTCTTTTGTCTTCTCCTTCGAACCACCATGGGTGAGATTATGCCAAAAAGAAGCATCAAATAATAGCAAATGTTCTGAATCCAAATTAGATCCAAGAATTAAGGAATGGTTTCTTAAGATCTCCTTTGAACCATTTGAGGTGAGATCTAAACCATTGAATGCATGAGAAATTATCCCAAGCGAATGGCAATGGCCATCAAATATCAGTGTTTGCTTGGAATCCAAATTAGATCCAAGACTTGAATCATGGTTTCTTGAGATCTCCTTTGAACCATTAGAGGTGAGATCAAAACCAGTAAGTGCATGAGAAATTATCCCAAGCGAATGGCAATGGCCATTATCTTCAATAACCTTCTGAAAGCATGCAATAATGATCATATAGTAGTACGTAAGAGGTGAGTGATCAAGGAGAGAGAATGCATTACCTCCAATGGCTGATTTGACCTCTGAAACATTCAATAGATCATGATGCAAACCAACATACTCTGGTGCAAGAGAGGATTTATGACCTTCTGCAATTTCTAGAGTGTGAGCTGGCACAAAATTCGAAATAGAAGAAATTTGGAGCATGAGTGTAGAATCTGCAAGTTCTTCTTCTTTGTGAACAACTTCAATATGAGATATATTTGACACTGATTCATGATCTGAGAGACCATCAAGGGGAGCAAATGCATCACTGGGCTTGCTCTCGAAAGGGTTTGGACCAATCCCTTCATTCTGTCTGCCAAAATTTTCATCCAGGTGGGCCCGTAGCTCTTTTGGAGATTCAACATATTCGTCATCAAGGGAGTGGAATACCATGCTTCGAGACATAGCATAAATCATGGTTGCAATGGCTCTTTCACCTTTAGTTAACTAGTCAATATCTTCATCAGAGGATTTGAACTCTCTTTCAAAACAATAATCAAAGAGATCATGTCTCTTCAAATATGCTATCATTTGTTGTTTCCATTCAACATAGTCAAATAGATAAAGAGGAGGGATTTCTTGTGAAAACATGGAAGTTGTAGAAGACCTGCAAAAAAATAGAAAAGTCTGCAACTGCTACTGCTGCAAAAGATGCAGAAACTATTGCAACTGCTGCACTCGAAATCTTGATAATAACCTACAAAAAACTCTAAGGAATGGAGATAAACAATACTCTCAACATGCTTTGATACCATGTGAAAATCCTCACAGTAGATCTAAGAGATGATGTATACCTCACAAGAAAGAATTTAGGAATAAGATTAAGAGTGGTCAATGCAGTAAGATGAACAACAGAATAATAATACAGTAGAACTCAGATAGAAGCAAAAATACTTCACACACACTAATTAATTAATCACAATATGGACAAATAAGCAGTACAATGCATGAGGATTCGAATGCCAAGGTGGAAATTCGAATTAGCCTTCATGGAGCGATCAAAATATCACTGGAGTGTCATCGGAGCACAACTAGAAGTCTATCTCATCATCAGTGGAGTCATCAATCCTCAAGTAACTGTCAACCGTCAGTCAAACTGAGTCTAATTGGCACATGGAGACACTAACTGAATGAAGGTGGCTCAGTGGAGGGCGCATGAGGAGCTAACCGAAGTCAGAATGAGCAGTCTAGTCACACTGGAGGTCCATCGGAGTGGTAAGGTCAGTTAAGAGTGAGTCAAGCCTAAAATCAAGGAGAGAACTCAGTTAATTGAAGACAACTGGACTGGTAGGTGAAAAAGGGTGCCTTTGTCAAGTGGATGGTGAGATGTGGGCGCATCACTGGCTAGGAGGGCTCAATCTGAGTGGAAATAAGCTCCCAAGTGCTGGAAGACTACGGACTAGGTGCTGGAGGTATCAACCTGGTGACTGGGAAACATGTGGATGCATGCAAAATACATGCTACATGCAAGAATGCATGCAAGACTGAAAATTCAAAGGATGAAAATGCTAGTAGGACTAGGATGGAGAATAGGAATATCCTAACACCCCCCCTTAATCCATCCTAGGCCTTGGTAACTGAGACCAAAGGTCACCCAATACAATGAATAATAACAGACAATAAACCGAGGAAATGGGGAAAGCCTCATGGGAAAAATACCCCCCCTCAAAATAGACTGTAAGGCACACACAAAAATAAATGCTCCAAACTCAAGCAGGTGTGATGCTTGGTCATATGTCTGGAGGTATCTTCTTCTTGGGAAGAAGTGGATCATGCTCATAAAGCATGTGCTTGTACTTTCTCTTCAGATTGAATGTGATGAGAACAAATCCAAAAGTATGAGGATGATCCTTGAACCTATGATTTGAATCAGCTGAGGTAGGATCAAATCTATGAATGTGCAGATAGTCTTTTGTCTTCTCCTTTGAACCATCATGGGTGAGATTATGCCAAAAAGAACCATCAAATAATAGTAAATGTTTTGAATCTAAATAAGATCCAAGACTTAAGGAATGGTTTCTTAAGATCTCCTTTGAACCATTTGAGGTGAGATCTAAACCATTGAATGCATGGGAAATTATCCCAAGCGAATGGCAATGGCCATCAAATATCAGTGTTTGCTTGGAATCCAAATTAGATCCAAGACTTGAATCATGGTTTCTTGAGATCTCCTTTGAACCATCAGAGGTGAGATCAAAACTAGTCAGTGCATGAGAAATTATCCCAAGCGAATGGCAATGGCCATTATCTTCAATAACCTTTTGAAAGTATGCAATAATGATCATATAGTAGTACATAAGAGGTGAGTGATCAAGGAGAGCGAATGCATTACCTCCAATGGCTGATTTGACCTCCGAAACATTCAATAGATCATGATGCAAACCAACAGAACTCTGGTGCAAGAGAGGATTTAGGACCTTCTGCAATTTCTAGAGTGTGAGCTGGCACATAATTCGAAATAGAAGAAATTTGGAGCATGAGTGTAGAATTTGCAAGTTCTTCTTCTTTGTGGACAAATTCAATATGAGATATGTTTGATACTGATTCATGATCTGAGAGACCATCAAGGGGAGCAAATGCATCACTGGGCTTGCTCTCGAAAGGGTTTGGACCAATCCCTTCATTATGTCTTCCAAAACTTTCATCCAGGTGGGCCCATAGCTCTTTTGGAGATTCAACATATTCATCATCAAGGGAGTGGAATACCATGCTTCGAGACATAGCATACATCATTGTTGCAATGGCTCTTTCACCTTTAGTTAACCAGTCAATCTCTTCTTCAGAGGATTCAAACTCTCTTTCAAAACAATAATCAAAGAGATCATGTCTCTTCAAATATGCTATCATTTTTTGTTTCCATTCAACATAGTCGAATAGATAAAGAGGAGGGATTTCTTTTGAAAACATGGAAGTTGTAGAAGACCTGAAAAAACAATAGAAAAGTTTGCAACTGCTACTATTGCAAAAGATGCAGAAACTGCTGCAACTGTTGCACTCGAAATCTTGATAATAACCTGCAAAAAACTCTTAGGAATGGAGATAAACAATACTCTCAACATGCTCTGATATCGGGTGAAAATCCTCACAGCAAATCTAAGAGATGATGTATACCTCACAAGAAAGAATTTATGAATAAGATTAAGAGTGGTCAATGCAGTAAGATGAGCAACAGAATAATAATACAGTAGAACTCGGATAGAAGCAAAAATACTTCACACACACTAATTAATTAATCACAATATGGACAAATAAGTAGTACAATGCATGAGGATTCTAATGCCAATGTGGCAATTCGAATTAGCCTTCATCGAGTGATCAAAAGATCACTGGAGTGTCATCAGAGCACAACTAGAAGTCTATCTCATCATCAGTGGAGTCATCAATCCTCAAGTAACTGTCAACCGTCAGTCAAACTAAGTCTAGCTGAGTGTGATAGGTGTAACTAAGTGTAACTGGCACATGGAGACACTAACTGAATGAAGGAGACTCAGTGGAGGGCACATGAGGAGCTAACTGAAGTCAGAATGAACAGTCTAGTCACACTGGAGGTCCATCAGAGTGGTAAGGTCAGTTAAGAGTGAGTCAAGACTAAAATCAAGGAGAGACCTCAGTTAACTGAAGACAACTGGACTGGTAGGTGAAGAAGGGCACCTTTTTCAAGTGGATGGTGAGATGTGGGCACATCACTTGCTAGGAGGGATCAATCTAAGTGGAAATAAGCTCCCAAGTGCTGGAAGACTAGGGACTAGGTGCTGGGGATATCAACCTGATGACTGGGCAGCATGCGGATGCATGCAATGCATGCAGAATGCATGTTGCATGAAAGACTGAAAATGCAATGGATGAAAATGTTGGTAGGACTAGGATGGATTATAGGAATATCTTAACATCCATCACCATCAACATCTTCATCATCATCAACATCTTCATCATCATTGTCATCTTTAGGTTCCTCATCAACATCTCCATCATCATCATCTTCTTCATCATCATCATCTTCATCACCATCATCATCATCATCAACATCTTCATCATCATCACCATCATCATCATCATCTTCATCATCATCAACATCTCCATCATCATCATCATCATCATCATCATCTTCACCATCACCATCATCATCACCACCATCATCATCGTCAACATCTTCATCATCATTGTCATCTCTAGGTTCCTCATCAACATATCCATCATCATTTTCATCTTCTTCATCGTCATCATCATCATCTTCATCACCATCACCATCATCATCAACATCTTCATCATCATCATTTTCTTCATCATCATCATCATCATCATCTTCATCGTCATCATCATCTTCATCGTCATCACCATCAACATCTTCATCATCATCACCATCATCATCATCATCTTTATCATCATCAACATCTCCATCATCATCATCTCCATCATCATCATCATCATCATCATCATATTCATCACCATCACCATCATCATCAACATCATCATCATCATCAACATCTTCATCATCATTGTCATCTCTAGGTTCCTCATCAACATCTCCATCATCATCATCTTCTTCATCATCATTTTATTCATCATCATCAACATCATCTTCATCACCATTACCATCATCATCAACATCTTCATCATCATCACCATCATCATCATCATCAACATCTTCATCATCATTTCCATCTCTAGGTTCCTCATCAACATCTCCATCCTCATCATCTTCATCATCATCATCATCATCATCATCATAATCATCATCATCTTCATCACCATCACCATCATCATCAACATCTTCATCATCATTCTCATCTCTAGGTTCGTCATCAACAACTCCATCATCATCATCTTCTTCTTCATCATCATCTCCATCACCATCATCATCATCATCATCAACAACATCTTCATTATCATCACCATTATCATCATCATCAACATCTTCATCATCATCACCATCATCATCATCATCACCATCATCATCATCATCATCTTATATCCTCCTTATATCCAAAATTAGAGAAGCTACATATGATGATGAAGACGATTTAGATGATACTGATGAAGATGAAGATGATGATGATGATGATCATATGATGATGGAGATGATGATGATGATGATGACGATGACGATCATCATCATCATCATCGTCATCCTCATCCTCCTCCTCCTCCTCATCATCCTCTTCATCATCATTGTCATCTCCCACTTCCCCATCAACATCTCCATCATCATCATCATCCTCATCACCCTCATCATCATATTCAACATCTTCATCATCATCACCATCATCTTCATCTTCATCAACATCATCATCGTTATCATCTTCATCTGCATCATGATCATCTTCATTGTCATCACCCTCCTCATCATCATCATCTTGTGCACTTATGCACTTAGGGATTAATGTTTAGAAGAGGGCCTAAAGGCCTTTATGGGGGAGGGGCTCTAGGAAGAAATTGAAACATATCGATTTATTTGGAAATAAATGAATTAAACCTTACCCACCAAACTATTTAACGTTCAACAGGAGTGAGCACGTGCATCTAGCGTGCACGCGCTACTAGCGCGTGCGCGTCCCTGTTGAGCATAAAATTCAGAAAATAACCTGCGCTCTTCTCCCGTATTTTTTCTCTTATTCCACGCATGTTTTCGCTGTTTTCACGCACAGTATGACAACCATTTGCATCTCAGAGTGAATTCAGACACCATTTGGTGTTTCTTTGACAATTTGGATAGAATACACAAGAGTTGGGGCTCTAGTTGGCTCTTTGGATTGAATACACACTAGTTGGTCTCTATTTGGCTCCTTCGATTGAATACACAATAGTTGGACTCTATTTGACCCCTTGGATTGAATTCTGATGCTGCTTGGACACACTTGAACTCTTCTTACATATAGTGGATACATCAAAAGAACATTTTACATTTGAAGCAAAGAGAAATCATAATCCTTGAGGTATGGTGGCCTCTTCCTCTTGTTAAATGTATTTTAGTCTTCATTCACTTTGTTTGAATTGTATCTATTTTAGTTTTTCTTCGTGAATTGTATGATAGATGTATTTTAGTCTTCTTAATCTTCAACATAGACAATAAAAACATCTTACCACAAAAAAACTACAACATGCACCAAGCAATGCTTTGAACCTTTCATGAAAATAATAAAAAAAACTTGCTTGCATCACCACCAATAAGCTTTCATAATCACATAACTCCATCTAGTACACAAACATTTGTTGAATTCCTCATGATTTTAGTACAACAACTCACACAAACACCTAAAGAATCAAACTCAAGTAATATTTTGGGGCTATTTTCCCTCATCCAAAACATGAAAATGGAGTAGGAGCTTCTACTTTTGTAGGAAATGTGCTCCTACTAACATCCCATACCACCATCCAATACCATCCAATTGAGTTCCTAGAGGTGACGTTGTTGTTATATCTAGGGCATTCTCAATAGCTTTTAAGATTATATGAAAACATTCTCACTAGATGTTGTTGTACATAATCAATTGCTACATCGAGTTTTAATAATCATGCACATCAAGTTTTAATATCTTCTTTGTTGTTCATTCTTGCAGGGGTGATATTTTTGTTTTGTTAAAAAACGTATTGAATATGGGAAACCGACGTAATAATAAAAGAAAGTCTAGAAGGAACGAGTCACCCCCTGAAAAGGCCCATGAGATAAGAGAAAAGGCTAGGTTGTACATAGAAAACCATAGACATCAAGATGTTAGTGCCTTAGATCCATGAACAAGCAACGATGAAGTGGTTGAAGTCAATCAAATCTTGTTTGATGTCGAGTATGAAGGGATGGATGTTGTTGAGTATGAAGGGATGGATGTTGAACAGGTTGTTAATTGGAAACCTCCCCAAGAAGAGCACACACATGTTGAACACACTCCCTTGCAGGACCAAATTGTGAACCAAGGTCCATAACAAACCGGTGATGAGACTCATACTTCCTTTCTGACTCCCTTGCCTCGACTATCAAGCGGACGATGAAGAACTCCCAGACGTATTCATGTGGATTAAAGTTCATTTTCAGGACTTGAAGGTAAGTTTCCCAAACGCACTATTGATTTCCATTGTAGCAAGATAATCAAAGATTTTTTTGAATCCAAAACCGATGCAGCAAAATGTCAATTGTTTATGGATTTGTTAAAATCACATTGTCTAGCTCATGTTAGGAGAATTTTGGGCATAAAGGTAGTTACAAGTTTAGAGGCCAACAATCATGTTGTTAGAAGTCTACAGTCTGCATTTAATTTGATTGGAAAAACATCTCGTACAAAAGATTTTAATGCGGCCCGTTGTGTACTATCGGAATCGATTGTAGACAAATCCACAAGGCAACATCGCCTGCTATCACACACATGTAAAATATTTAAAGTAGATAGAAAGACTCTTCAAAAGTATTATGCTATTAAAGAAAAACTTGAGACCCCAGGCCAAAAATATTGTTGGGCCTTTGTTGGTAGGTTACCTCGTTCAAACATGAAGCTTATTGATGTTGTTAAAGAGCTAGTACAAATTTTTTGGCATGATAACACTAGACCGTCATCAAATCAAAGAGAGGTGTTAAAGTTGATAAAAGGCGTTAGGGGGTGTGAACCCCATGTCAAGCACTTCCTTGACACGACACAAACAGAACTCTACGAGAGGTTCAAGAATGAGCACACACAATTGAACTTGGGCCAAAGCTCCTTTGAAAAATGCAAACCCTGGTATGTTGGAATTTGCATTGATCGCAACAGATGTTCTTGTAGAATTTGAGTACTATTATGATACATATAGACATATATTTTGTGATTTGCATACTAACATTGTGCAGGAATTCCCATCGTTACAACCACCGAATGCATCCAGAGAATTTATACATAGCATAATGTAACCAAGACCTGAAGGACAAAAATATTATAAAAGATCATGTTTATATGGGACATGTTCCAGGTGCAGTGGATTTGCATTATTGAGCCGTTGCATCCATGAAACCGAGGAGCACGAATTTGGGAGGATGTCAGTATAAATGCAGAACTTCAAGTACATAACATATCAAGTAGATAGTGCGAAGGAAAGCAAAAAAATTGCATTGGTGAAGTCACCGGTAATCTAATTTTGCATACTTTCATACTGTACATGTTGAATTTGTACATATATATTCAGATTGCAAATGTCACGTTGTATTAATGCCCTTGGTTTTGTGGCACCAGGTACAAATTTGTGATTTCATGAAGGAATTCTACCAAAAGACGGAGCAGTATGTACAGCATGTCCATGTAGCACGATGGCAGGATGAACAGTACAGACAATGCAGGGACACCTTTCCCAATGGCACAATATTGTCGATTGTGGACTTTGCTGAAAACTACACCCTGCAGCCACAGAATGAGATTCAAAGTCAATACTACCATTCAGACCAAGTTATCATAATGGTCCATATCACATATAGGCATGCGCCAGAGAGCAGCAATGACATGAGGATAATATTGAAAGAGACCAACTTCTACATCAATGACGACATGTGCCACGACCTGCATTATGTGCAACATTGCTTCAGAATATTCTATGATTAGCTGAAGGAGAGAGGTATACAGATGGATCAACATTAGATATAGTCAGATGGTTGTGCAGGCCAGTTAAAAAATGCACGTGTATTCCAGTGGTTGAGTATTTTGCATAAGACTTATGATGTGATGCATATATGGAACTATTTTGAGACCGGGCATGGAAAGGGAGAGCATGATGGGGCTGGAGCATGTCTCAAAACTACCCTACGAAGGGAGGAGATGAGGTGCATGACAAACCCTCATATTCGGGATGCATAATCCATAGTTTGATGGTGCTCTGCAAAAATGTCAGATCAAATGACGGAGCAACACAAACCAACAGGTAGAGGACATGTTGTCATAAATTTCTGGGATGTGGTTGATATAGATCGATCACGTTCTTATAGTTGTAGTACCATGCAAGGCACTCGTGGATTTCATTCGGTTCGAAGCTCAAACAACCCCTTATTTGAAATATGGACGTGGAAACTTGCTTGCTTTTGTGGGCGTTGCAGCAGTTGTGAGTGGGATGAGTGTGAATCAATGGATTGGGTTTGTGAATGGGATCTTGTATCACTTGCAGTTGACCCACGTGCATTTGTTGAAACAATCCAGTTAGAGGAAGGCCAATCCTCTATTTCGAATGAATATGATCATATATCTAATCTTGTACATCCAAGTAAACATTTATGAATGCATATCCCATTTCCCTCCTGTTTTTGTAATTATCCAAGTTATCAAACCACTACTTGTTGGAATATGACCATAAAATGCATTTTTGCAGGACACATCTACGTAGTCGCCCCGACAGAGAGTGCAATTGGGATGAATTATTGGTTGGCACGATGCATCCAGGGGAAGAAAACCCTCCTCGCATCATTAACCGATAGTGAAAGCATTACCTTTCCGACTGGATCGATGGTTGTTCAGGGGGAATATCTTACAGTAGATGGAAAGGGACCAAAGAGAAATGACTACACATACACGGATTATAGACTAGGTTCACGGGTGTATCACTTTACGCACTTGATCGTTGGTACAAACATCCAACTACAAACAATGTCAACAAAGACATCAAACAAGGTATGCTACTTACTACCTCATGCAGAGCACGAGAGGTTGTTCGAGACAATAAAAAACCGAGAGGATCCAGAAGGCCTAATTGATTGAGGTACATAGTATAGCCATGTGATTGTTTATTCATGCATGATTAATGTCATTCATGTTAGATAGTTTATTTGATATCGTTATCTTATATCATTTATTTGATGTTTGAGTTATGATTAAGTTACTATTACAATACATTGATGTTTTACACCAACCACTCCAATTCATTCGTCCCAAGGTTTAGGTTTCATTGTTTGACCATGTTTAGTGCCATAAAACCCATACTGAGTGCTAAAATACTCCTAGTTGCACCCATATAATTTGTTGGAGTCTAAACATATCCTTGTCATTTGAGGCTAAACTCCTAGGGTTTCCTCAGAAACCTTATAGTCTCTAGGACATCTAGGAATCCCTCATTGGCTTCAACAACAAGCTTATGTTAATCAATGTCTACCCACTAGCATGATTATCTTTATTAGGGTTTAAAAACCCTACCCATGTCACGTCACACAAGTACACCACTAGAGAACTCAACTTATAGAATCCAAGTCTACATGTCCATCTTGGTATTTCAATCCTCAAACCCTAGGTCTTACACTCTAGCATCAAACCCTAATATGCATTTGGTTGGTGATAAGAATGAGATGCTTTATGTTGGGATTGAACTATTTCAATATTTAGGCCTCTAACACCTCTGCAACTTCTTCCACTACTGTGATCATGATCTCATATTTCAATAATGTCAATGGCTTGTGATTATGAGATACAAAGGTTGCAGTCATCTCCAAGACCTTAAATTTGGC
This sequence comes from Larix kaempferi, assembly GCA_027924585.1. NCBI lineage: Eukaryota > Viridiplantae > Streptophyta > Pinopsida > Pinales > Pinaceae > Larix > Larix kaempferi. Next base: position 7,580,994 of record BSBM01000769.1, on the reverse strand, counting down.
TTGCAAATAAACAAAAATATTTATTTTTCTTGGAACATTGGGGTACATGCAAGAGCACATGAACATGTTAATATGAGATATCTCATGCAAACCCTAGCCATGTCACATCACACAAGTACACTACAATATAACAGTATTTCTAGCATCCAAGGCTACATGTCCATCCTGGTATTTCAATCCTCAAACCATAGGTCTTATACTCTAGCATTGCACAAGAGAAATCTCTACAAGAACATCCAACATGTCTATCTTTCCCTTATCTTCTCCACTGGTTGGATTCAATAACAAGCTTATGTCAATCAAGCTCTCGCCACTAGCATGATTCTCTTTCTTAGGGTTTACAAACAATAGCCATGACACATTACACAAGCACATGGCAAGACAACGCTATTGATAGCACCCAAAATCATGTTAGGAATTAGCTCCACTCTGCATGTCTTCTATTAGGGAAATGACCTTAGTGTTAGAACAAGATTCTCAACTTTTGACCTAATTTGTCACTTTCTCAAAATTACTTGGAATTTCCCTTTGTGAGGCCTTTTACTTGGGGTTCCCAATTATCTCACATACTCTTAGATCCTCAACCATGGGCACACAAAAAATCTCAATTCTACTCTCCGTCGATGGATATCACACACATATAATGTAAATCAATCCTTGGCTTTGCAAGAAATGTTGTCCATCTGGTGTACCCACAATGAATGTATACGTTAGAATATTTTAGCATGCCCTTAGAAAATATTTTATATACTTAAATATGGTAGGAGGAAACACATAAATCCAAAGCCTCTGAAACCTCAAAGAGTAGAGTTTCACCTAGTCACAATCACTTTTGTGCTTTAGTGAATTTGCATGGAGCCTCACAAAAATATCCTAGTTCTTATATTAGATTTAGTTGCATTGAAAACTTATCATGCATAAACCAAATATGAAAACTCACTTTTACAACAATTATAGTAATAGTAAAACAACCCTTAACATATTCAATGATGATGTCAAATCACTCAACAAAATTATCTTTTACTTATGATAAATTAGCAATACATATATAACTATAAATTACAATTCAAGAACATGCATGAGAGCCTTATCACAAGGCTAGTACAATTCACTAGCTCTCCAAATAGCTAGGGAAAATAGTGAAAGCCCTAGCTGAACCAAGGAGATATAACATGCATGAATCACTAAAACAAGTCGTCCAATTGAATACATTTGCTTCTCTTCTTCTTATTTAGAAAATGCACCTAGGGTTTCATAAAAAACCCTAATCAAAACCTACAAGGGATGTAACAATATAATCTCAGAAGGATCAAGCTCAAGCCAAGTTGTCCTCCCTAGACTTCAGATATCCTCCTAGGGGTATTTTCATGAACCATAGTGAATTCCTCCATGAAGCTAATTACAAATAAAACAATGTGATATTGATGGTATGAGAAGGAATAAATCCTTATTCTATATATCATTGAAATTGGAGGTCTCCTCTAGTATTAACATCCAAAATCATGTTAGGTGTTAGCTCCGCTCTCCATGTGTTCTACTAGGGAAATGGCCTTAGTGTTAGAATAAGATATTAGTAACCTTAGTGATCACAGGTCTTCACAAACGTGAAAGAGAGGTGATCCAATTTCGCTCAAGGGGGACATTTCTCATCCGAAGGCTCCCTGGCATGCGTGGCCACCGTGGACACATCCACAATGGCCACGTGCACCTGTGGGAGTCGACGAAATCCAAGTCCGCTCGTCAGTTTGGGTTCCGTGGCCCCATAAGAAATCCTCAAAGTGTCCCTGAATGGCCCCAGGGTGCCCGACGAAAATGCCCGTAACACCCAAATCGTGGCTCCGATCGTGAATCCATCGATTCCAATGGATCCGGGGCATCGAGTTTCAGCTAGGGGACCCCCCACACCATGCCTCGAAGTCCTGAAAATGGTGCCAATGTACCATCTCCGGAGCTAGGGTTTTACTTAGTGAGGGCCATTCCAAATTCGCTCAAGGAAGCCATTTCTCATCCGAAGGCTCCCAGGCATGCATGGTCACCGTAGAGGCGTCCACAATGTCCACGTGCACCTGTGGGAGCCGAGGAAATCCAAGTGCGCTCACTGTTTTGGGTTCCGTGGCTCTGGAGCAAATCCTCAAAGTGTCCCTGAATGACCCTAGGGTGCCCAACGAAAATGCCCGTAGCACCCAAACCGTGGCTCCGATTGCGAATCTGTTGATTCCTATGGATCCAAGATGCTGGGTGTCATCTAGGGGACCCCCCACAGCGTGCCTCGAAGTCCTGGAAACGGGTAATTGTGCCATCTCCAGATCTAGGGTTTTGCTTAGTGAGGGCCATTCCAAATTCACTCAAGGGGGCCATTTGTCATCCGAAGGCTCCCAGGCATGCATGACCACCATGGACACGTCCACAATGGCAATACGCACCTGTGGGAGCCGATGGAATCCAAGTTCGCTCGCCGGTTTGGGTTTTGTTGCCCTGAAGCAAATCCTCAAAGTGTCCCTGAATGGTCTCGGGGTGCCCGACGAAAATTCCCATACCACCCAAACCATGGCTCCGATCATGAATCCATCGATTCTGATGGATTCGGGACACTGGGTTTCAGCTTGGGGACCCCCCACATCGTGCCTCGAAGTCCCAAAAATGATGCCAATGTGCCATCTCCGGAGCTAGGGTTTTTCTTAGTGAGGGCCATTCCAAATTCGCTCAAGGGGGCCATTTCTCATCTAAAGGCTCCCAGGCGTGCATGGCCACTATGGAAACATCCACAATGGCCACCTGCACCTGTGGGAGTTGATGAAATCCAAGTCCGCTCGCCGGTTTGGGTTCTGTGGCCTTAGAGCAAATCCTTAAAGTGTCCCTGAATGGCCCCTTGGTGCCAAACGAAAATGCCCGTAGCACCCAAACCGTGGCTCCGATTGTGAATCCGTCGATTTCGATGGATTCGGGACGCCGGGTTCCAACTAGGGGAACCCCCAAATTGTGCCTCAAAGTCCCATAAACGGTGCCAATGTGCCATCTCCGGAGCTAGGGTTTTGCTCAATGAGGGCCATTCCAAATTCACTCAAGGGGGAAATTTCTCATCCGAGGCTCTCGGGCATGCGTGGCCACTGTGGACACATCCATAATTGTGTGTATTTCCATTGTGGACATGTGCACGATGGACACGCATGCCTGGGAGCCTTCAGATGAGAAATGTCCCCCTTGAGCAAATTTGGAATGGCCCTCACTGAGCAAGACCCTAGCTCCGGAGATGGCACATTAGCACCGTTTTCGAGACTTCGAGGCACGGTGTGGGGGTTCCCCTAGCTGAAACCCAGCATCCCGGATCCATTGGAATCGACGGATTATCCATTGAAACCACGATTTGGGTGCTATAGGAATTTTCGTCGGGAACCCCAGGGCCATTTGGGGACACTTTGAGGATTTGCTCCAGGGCCACGGAACCCAAACCGGCCAGCAGAATTGGATTCTGTCAGCTCCCATAGGTGCACGTGGCCATTGTGGATGTGTCCACGGTGGCAACGCACGCATGGGAGCCTTCGGATGAGAAATGGCCCCCTTGAGTGAATTTGGAATGGCCCTCACTGAGAAAAACCCTAGCTCTGGAGATGGAACATTGGTATGGTTTCTGGGACTTCTAGACACGGTGTGGGGGGGCCCCTAGCTGAAACTCGACATCCTGGATCCATCAGAATCGACGGATTCATGATTGGATCCATGGTTTGGGTGCTACGGGCATTTCCGTCGGACACCCCGGGGCCATTCATGGACACTTTGACGATTTGCTTCGGGGCCACAGAACTGAAATTGACGAGCGGACTTGGATTCCGTCAGCTCCCACGGGTGTGTATTTCCATTGTGGATGTTTCCATAGTGGCCATGCATGGCAAGGAGCCTTCGGATGAGAAATGGCCCCTTTAGCAAATTTGGAATGGCCCTCACTGAGCAAAACCCTAGCTCCGGAGATGGCACAATAACACCGTTTCAGGGGGTTGGCGGCACGTTGCAGGGGGTCCCTTAGCTGAAACTTGGCATCCCGGATCCATCGGAATCGACAAATTCGCTAGCAGAGCGATAGTTTAGGTGTTGCGGGCATCTTGTTCTGGCACCCCGGGGCCATTTAGGGACACTTTGAGGAATTGCTCCAGGGGCACAGAACCCAAACCGGCGAGCGAGCTTGGGTTCCTTCAGCTCCCACATGTGCGTATGGACATTTTGGACATGTCCGCGGTGGCCACGCATGCTCGAGAGCCTTCAGACGAGAAATGAACCCCTTGAGCAATAATCGAAAGGCCTTCACTGAGCAAAACCCTAGCTCTAGAGATGGCACAATAAAACCATTTCCAGGGGTTGGAGGCATGCTGTGGGGGGTCCCCTAGCTGAAACCCAGCATCCCAGATCCATCAAAATTGATGGATTCGTGACTGAAGCCACAGTTTGGGTGCTGGGAGCATCTTGGTCTGGCACCCCGGGGCCATTCAAGGACACTTTGAGGAATTGCTCCGGGGGAACGGAACCGAAACCGACGAGCGAACAAGGGTTCCGTTAGCTCCTGGATGTGCATAAAGGAGCTTTCAAACTACCATATAGAACATGTATTAGGTTTTTTTGGATCCTATAAAATATTCTCAAAATTCCACACTCAATTAACTTACATGCCTACCTAATATTACAGTGGTAAGTCCTCTTTGACAAGACTTTCCCCACATTTGAATTGCCAATTGTGGATGGCTCATAAGGTTTCAAATTATTAACATTCAATATTAAGAAAATGCGCATTCATATATGGATTTTCCTCAACATTCATATAGCCACCCCATAATAATAGTATTGGTTTTCCTTGTTAATAGCTACTAGTATATTGCAGTTGACCTAGAGAGTTATCGTGTGATAGGCACTATAGATAATGTTGTCGACCAAATCTAATGGTGAAAACCCTAGTTCATAAAACTTAGGTCTAGTTAAGAACATGTTGATATTTGCAACGAGAATCTTGAAATAATAATGCATGCATGGCCATATAAAGTTGTTTGCAACATAAATTTCATGTTTGATATTTTCTTACAATCATGAATTGAGACATGGATCAATTGTAGTGGTCTTGAATTTATGAGTTGAATGAAAAGAAACACATTAAGACACGTTAGTGCAAGAATATTTACTATACCATATTAATCTTGAAACATAGTAGAAGAATACATTACCGATCCCATAACTAGTGTAAAGTGGTACATTTATAATCATATGGAGGAATATAAGTGTTCATTGACATGTAATTATCGCTTCCCCCCATATTTGACTAATACATTATTTTAGTGGTTAAGGTGGTCAAAACACTTCCATGCTTATGCTAATTTGGTTGCATCAATTACAACACCAATACATTAGTTATTTAGTTCAATGAGATGTTGTATGTGTTTCTTTTTCCTCCACCTAGACCAATAGGAACACCATTTATATCTAGGAATTGTCACTACATTGTGAAAAACTCTGAGGAAAAATAGAAACATAGTGGACAAGCTTCCACAAATTCAAGAACCTCATGCATCTCATGTCCTTCTTACCATAATTTTATCATGGGCTTCCCAATTACTCTCATATTTGAGACTGGGTGTACTCATACTACTACTGTTAGAACATGATATTAGATCAAACATATAAATAAACTAAAAAAAACTTATGAAATGTACACAATGGTTTTTTTAAGCATGATTTATAGTATCCCATCCTTGAAATCTTCTAACAACTCCCTAAGAGAATATGCACTTTTTGCATGATTGGGTCAAGTACTAAAACCCATAAACCTTGGGAATGTGGGTGGTGTGTCCATGTCGAGCATGGAAAAACACACATGTGGGATCTTACGGAACTCAATTTTGATGCTTGGTTTAGTTTTTATCCCCTAATGACAAAATCACCAAGTGTCCCTGAAAGGATTTAGGATGTGACCTGCAACTCACCATAAAATGATGATTGTGGTTCGTATTAATGAACCATTGACTCCATTGGGTCTTTGATAATGCATTCCATCTAGGGGAACCTTTCTCCCATGGGTCCATCACCTAGTGCTTGTCTTTTTTATTGATCTCATGAACTAGGGTTTTTCTCAATAAGTGACTATGCACTTTTTCCATGATTGGATCAAGTACTAAAAACCCTGAATATCAGGACCTTGGGTGGTGTTCCCATGCAAATCATGGAAAAACACACATGCACCATCTTATAGAATTCAATTTAGATACCCAGATCTATTTTTATGCCCTAATGGCATAATCACCAAGTGTCCTTGAAAGGATTTCGAAGGTGACCTACAACTCGCCATAAAATGATGATGGCCATCCGAGTCAACAAAACATCAAATAAATTAGGTCTATGATAATGTATTCCATATAAGGGCACCTATATCCCATGGGTCCATCACCCTATGCTCATCTTGTTCATTGACCTTAGGAACTAGGGTTTTGTTCAATAACTCACTATGCACATTTTGGATGATTGGGTCAAGTACTGAGCCCCTCAACCTTGGGACTATGGGTTGTGTGATCATGTTGGTAATGGCCAAGCACACATGTAGGATCTTATAGAATTCAATTTTTATGCCCTAATGAAAGAATCACCAAGTGTCCCTCAAAGCCTTTAGGTGGTGGCCTGCAACTTGCTGTAAAATGATAACCATGGCTCAGATCGACGAACCCTAAACTACGTTGGGTCCATGACAATGCATTCCATTAAGAGGAACTTCTCTCCCATGGGTCCATAACCCAATGCTTGTCTTGCTTGATTGATCTTAGGAACTAGGGTGTTTCTATGTAAGTGACTATACACTTTTTTGATTATTTGGTGAAGTATTGAAACCCATTGACCTTTGGAGTATGCCTGGTGTGTCCATGTCGAGGATGTCCAAACACACATGCAGGAGCTTATGAAACTCAATTCCAATGCATGGTTCAATTTTTATTCCCTAATGACAAAATCACCCATGTGTCCCTAAAAGGCTTTAGAAGGTGACCTACAAGTTGCCATAAAATAATGACAGTGGATCATATCGATGACCCGTAAAATCTGTTCGGTCCATAACAATGCATTTGATCTAGGGGAACCTCTCTCATGTGGTTCCATTTCCTAATGATCATCTTGCTCATGGATATACAGAACTAGGATTTTTCTTAGTAAGTGACTATGCACTTATGCATGATTGGGTCAAGTACTGAAACCCCTTGACCTTGGGACTGTTAGGTCTTCTTCAATGATATTAGAAACTATTTATTTTCTTAGTTTCTCTTGAAAGGAGAAACTAGGATTAGCCTCATTTGACACGATGTTTGTTTGGAGACGGAACGAGCCATAGAATGAAGACCATGGCTTGGATCGACAAACCGTTGAATCCATTGGATTCAGGACATCGGGATAGCGATAGGGGTGCCCCTCTCCTCTGGTCCCATGGACCAGGTGTCATCTTGTAGGTCCATTTTGGAAACCAGGGTTTTGCTCAGTAAGGGAGTGTGCAATTTTTTCACATTGGGGTCAAATTTGCAAAATCGTCGACCGGGCACTTATGGCTAGCGTTCCCAGTTGGAACCTTCCTAGACACACTTGCAGGACTCCTCGGAACCTATTTTTGTTGCATGGTTGGAATTCTATGCCCCCGGTAGGTATCCAACAGGTGTCCTTGAAGGCCTTTTGGATGTGAGTCAGAACAAGCCATAGAATGACGACCGTGGCTCGGATAAAAAAACTGTCAACTCCGTTGGATTCAGGACATTGAGATAGTGCTAGGGGTGCCCCTCTCCTCCGGTCCCATGGCCCAGGTGTCATCTTGTAGGTCAATTTTGGAAACCATGGTTTTGCTCAGTAAGGGAGTGTGCAATTTTTGCACATTGGGGTCAAATTTGCAAAATCGTCGACCGGGCACTTTTGGCTAGCGTTCCCAGCTGGAACCTTCCTAGACACACTTGCAGGACTCCATGGAACCTGGTTTTGTTGCACGGTTGGAATTCTATGCCCACGATAGGTATCCAGTAGGTGTCCTTGAAGGCCTTTTGGATGCGAGACAGAATGAGCCATAGAATGAAGACCGTGGCTCGGATCAACAAACTATCGACTCTATTGGATTCAGGACATCAGGATAGTGCTAGGGGTGCCCCTCTCCTCCAGTCCCATGGCCCAGGTGTCATCTTGTAGGTCCATTTTGGAAACTAGGGTTTTTCTCAGTAAGGGAGTGTGCAATTTTTGCACATTGGGGTCAAATTTGCAAAATCGTTGACCGAGCTTTTATGGCTAGCGTTCCCAGCTAGAACCTTCCTAGACACACTTGCAGGACTCCCCAAAACCCGGTTTTGTTGCACGGTTGGAATTTTATGCCCCCGGTAGGTATCCAGCAGGTGTCCCTGAAGGCCTTTTGGATGCAAGATGGAACAAGCCATAGAATGACAACCATGGCTCGGATCGACAAACCGTCGACTCCTTTGGATTCAGTACATTGGGATAGTGCTAGGGGTTCCCCTCTCCTCTGGTCCCATGGCCTAGGTGTCATCTTGTAGGTCCATTTTGGAAACTAGGGTTTTTCTCAGTAAGGAAGTGTGCAATTTTTGCACATTGGGGTCAAATTTGCAAAATCGTCGACCGGGCACTTATGGCTAACGTTCTCAGTTGGAACCTTCCTAGACACACTTGCAGGACTCCCTGGAACCCAATTTTGTTGCACGGTTGGAATTCTATGCCCTCGGTAGGTATCCAGCAGGTGTCCCTGAAGGCCTTTTGGATGCGAGACGGAACGAGCCATAGAATTACGACCATGGCTCAGATTGAAAAACCGTTGACTTTGTTGGATTCATGACATCGGGATAGTGCTAGGGGTACCCCTCTACTCTGGTCCCATGGCCCATGTGTCATATTGTAGGTCCATTTTGGAAACTAGGGTTTTGCTCAGTAAGGGAGTGTGCAATTTTTGCACATTGGGGTCAAATTTGCAAAATCATTGACCGGACACTTATGGCTAGCATTCCCAACTGGAACCTTCCTAGACACACTTGCAGGATTCCTTGAAACCTGGTTTTGTTGCACGAATGGAATTCTATGCCCTCGGTAGGTATTGAGTAGGTGTCCCTGAAGGCCTTTTGGATGTGAGACAGAACGAGCCATAGAATGACGACCGTGGCTCAGATCGACAAACCGTCGAATCCGTTCGATTCAGGACATCGGGATAGTGCTAGGGGTGCCCCTCTCCTCTGGTCCCATGGCCCAGGTGTCATCTTGTAGGTCCATTTTGGAAACTAGGGTTTTGCTCGGTATTTCTCCAGAATTTTTGTTGTTTGGATATTAATATAATTTATGTGGATTATATGTAGTTATTATTATCAGTACTGATGTATTTCCCAATATGGCTGAGATTGTAACTAGTTTTGGGGTGGGTTTGAAGCTAGATTGGACTTGATGTAAATGTTGTAAATATGCATCTCAGGGCCAAGCCTCGACTAATGAATGGATATTCATGTAGATGTTGTAAATACACTTGTATGAACGATGTGGTAGGCTTACCACGATGAACTCAAAGCTATGAATATCTTAATGTTAGAATTTAATATATAGCAATCAAAGATGGTTGCAAAGACCACAGGATGGGTTGTGATTCCACTGGAGAAGAAACATAGAGAGATCTTATGAGAAATTAATTGCCCATTACCAAGTTTCATTCTAAGAACTCCCACCTTTTCATCATGTGCCTTCAATAAAGTTCATCCACTTCCTTTACCTGTGAATCCAATCATATATTCATGTGGAAGTTGGTGAGAAAGTCTACCTTCTGTAGTTATGCAAGCGTGGGAAAAGTAAAATTAGTTTGTAGAAGTGTGAGGAGTACTTCATTCTCCTACCTCATTGAGGATCATTATCCCATTATTCTCCAATTCTCAAGTTCATACTCTCCGCTCCTCGTGTTGTATTCTCTATATTTGTTACCCATTAACCAAATTTGAAAATGACAGAATTAGTAGTATAAAAGAGGAATTTGTAGATGTTTGGGGAGAGAGAGAGGGGTTGTAGATGAACATATTAAATCTTAGGAAATGTAGAAATTCTTCACCTATTGGTTAATGTTTCTCATTGGTTGCTTAGGAAACAAGTTGTATTGTTTATCTAGTTATCTCCTAAAATAATTTATTGGATTTGATTGTTTCTACCTATACTAAAGACCATTGTAAGGGAACAATATCCCTAAGGGATTATTGAGTAGAGAAAGAGCATATATTCATTGTGTTAAGTAGGGTAGTGGAAGAGAGTGCTATGATTTTTTATGGTTGGATGAGTTGCCTAGAGTACTATGTAGTCAGAATATTAACTTAGTTGTGAGAGAACTTGTATTGGATTAAAGTGAACTTGATCTCCCAATAAAAAAATGGTCCTCCCAAAATCACCTTCATTTTTTTTCGGGGTTAAAATTACATCTTGTTTGAAATATTGGCCTTAATAATTGTTGTCGTTGCAATAAAAACCCTAAAATGGTGCTCTAGGTTTCATCCAAAATCGCCATGACATACATTTGAATCCAAATCATTATATGCATATATAGAACAAAACTCGAACAAAACTATATATAAATCCATGAGATAAAACCATAGTGGAACAAAACTCGAACAAATATATAAATTTTCAGGCAAATAGTGGAACATGGTTCCCAATGTACATATGATGGCAACTCGTTCCCTATACAAAATCCGACAACTCATGTCGTAGATCCAAAATACATGGCAACTAGTGCCCTATACAAAATCCGACAACTCGTGTCGTAGATCCAAAATACATGGAAACTCATGCCATAGATGCAAAGTACACGGAAACTGGTTCCCAAAGGTGCCACATCATGGCTAATGTAGATAACATGGCATGTCAAGAATTGTGACCACCCCGGTCACTCCTTGGTGCATCTCCAAAATCGATCTTTCTCTTCTTGGAGCTACTGCTACCTCGGGTCTTCTTCTGTCTAGGAGTAGACCGTCTCTCCACGCTCTGAAAAAAATGATATAAGGTACCATTAGTTTCAAGCATTTGTAACATTTACCACATTTATAAAATGAATGTACAATTCAAATCTTAAATAACTCACCGCTGATGCGAGTGGGAGACGAGAAGCAGGTGTCCTGGATCTACTGAGCTTCTCAGCAATTCCACCCTACAACATTTACGACAATCATTTCATTGAAAAATAATAATTGCTTAAATTAATTTTGGTTAATGTATCAAAATATTTTCATAAATTAACTTGATTCTCACCGTGAACAACCCACAAAATGGGGGTGGCTGAGCTTCTGGGCTAGCAGGTGGATCAGTTGTCTGGACAAACTACTCTGATGCAGTCGTGGGGGGGTACAAATGTAAATGGAGGAACTATGGGTGTGACCACAGTAGACACATGGGCATATGATGGAATAGTAGTTGCCACAATAATGGCGGGAACTGGAGATGATGTGGTGGAAGAGGTCATGGTGGTATGGGTTGGACGAGGACACTGTGGACGATAAAGCCCTACCGGTTGTACAATAGGGGGTATTGACCCAAAAGGGATAGGGGCGATGTTGAGGTATGGTGAATGGGAGGTCGGTCTTGGATAGAGGGAGGAGGATGGATATAAGGGAGGTTGTGGATGAAGGGGAGAAGTTGGATGGAAGGGGGGGCATGGACGAATGGGGGAGGATGGATAAATAGTGGGGCGTGGATGAATGGGGGAGGATGTATAGATGGGGGGGCATGGACGAATGGGGGAGGATGGGCAGAGGGGGAAGTATGGACGGAGAGGGGAGGGTGGATGGAAGGGAGGGGTTGGACTAAGGGAGGGGTCTGGATGGAGGTGAGGGGGGAAACTCATGGGAGAGGGTGGAAACATGGGACTAAAAATCCCTGCAGCTATTGGCGGCCCCTACATACAAATTTATAATATCATAGTTTAGTAAATAAAAAACAAATTAAACCATAGTATGTCGTAACATTTCAAATTAAAAGTGTGCTTTTAACTACACATTGTACCTGTGTATATGGTGATCTGTCGACCCCTGGTGGAGATGGCTGGTCATCGTACTACGTGCATACCTATGGACACCAAAACGCATGCATGTTATAAACATATTAAACGAGTAATTATTCAGTTAATCAGAATATTAAAAAATATTGTACGAACTATCATGTATGTCATAAATTTAAATACATAAAAATAGAAATGCCATAAGTAGTAACAATATTGTGTGGGGTTTGGAAATACCTCTGTGTGAGGTGCCACAATCTCAGTTGCAGCTGCCATTGTTGCATCCAGGTTGGGAGATGCTGCATTCTCCCATGATGGTGTCTCAACTCTAAATAGTTTACATTGAAATAATAGTTTATGTCAAGCACAAATACTTTAAAATTACTTTACAAATTATCAAGTGATGATTGAAAACACATTAAAAAAAGTGCTAACGTGATCCATATAGCAACCCTCGATCGGTCTAGGGCAAGTGTGCCCGCAATGGGGACAAAGATGTGGCATTGTCCCCGTGGAACTAGAAAGCCCAACATGGCTACCACTGGTCACATGTCTATCCTGACTCTGTCGGGAAGGGCCTACACCTGCGTCTCTATCAGGGTCAGCCTGTCTCTCCACTGTAGTAGCTGCTACAAAGGCAGTGTGTCTAAGCAGTCCATGTGCAACACTTGTCATCGCATCCTCGATCTGGTCAAGTTTGTGGGGTAAATGAGGCAGCTGGGGAGAAGGGTTGGGATCGCTCCTAGGAGCTGGTGGCCCTCTCAGTGGGTTCCTCCTAGCAGCAAGTCGATCTTGGGAAGAGCCATGCCCAACACCCTAGAACTCAGTTATGTCAAAATAGTGGACATGTAAACCGAGGGAAAACTCATCCCACAGTTGCCGAAGGAAGTACTATGGAACCTCCCTATTATTGCAGGGAGGTTTATCATAAACCATGAACCACCTTTGCATCCAATTGTCCCTCCATGGTTGGAAATGAAACCAATCCATGCAAACACATGGATTTTTAATGTCTGGTGGTTGTTGTGTTCTTGGATCGGTGAACATACTGTACAATTGGGCCTTTGTAATATTCAAATCTTTTATTTCCTCCTTGGAAATTCCCGTGGAATAATACTCCTGCATCCTAGATCTATATTCAGTCATGTCAGTCAATTGGCGATGTGCATGGATGATGGAGTCAATTGAGCTATCAATTGAGGTGGCAAGGGATAGTCAATATGGTTCCCCTGTGTTTCTTAGTTCTCGAGTGTGTACTCTCATCTCATTTACAGAATGGTTCAAGTCATCTTGGTCAAAATTTTGTTGAGGGTTTTCATTGGTTCCACTGGACTCCATGTTAACATTTTGTTCATTCACTGTGTGGGTTTACACTCTGCAATTGAAAAATTCTTTATTATTTTAATAATTTGGGGATTATTACAAATTTAATAAACAAACAAAAATGAAAAAAATGAAAAAAACAATAGCATTTACCTATCCAATGCAATTGGTGGATGGATGAAGGTGGTTTTTTTGAGTAAAAATGGTGCACTTGGGTTGCTGTAGCTCCGCGCACGTGGTGGTTGATTCACGTTTGGTCGGAATGGAAAGAATGAAAAGAAATCGGGTTTGTTTTTTGTTTAAAACCTTAACAAGGGCACGTGCGCGTATTTTTCCACGCATGCGCTAGGGATGCGCACGCGCCTTGGTTAAGTACCGAACCTAATGGCGCGTGCGCGCTACCTTAGGAGAGTGCACGTTCTGATTTTTTCCCCGCTAGTGTGGCCTCGTTGCAACAGTTTTGGGGAGAAACTTTGTGCGCTCGCCCAGTTCCCATTCCTGATTTCTCCGAGCCTATTCAGTTTTAGAGTGCTTGATTACTCAACGAGAGTTCATCTTCATCCACATTTGTAATACCCCATTTTTCCCTTGATGTATTTGGATTCTATGTAAATATTGTGTATGTACAGTGTGTGTATTCGCCCTAGTGTGGAGCTCAAGGCCAAGGCCCCACTAGTGGATGTTTAAGGTTATTTGCTTAGGCAAGTATTTGGACAGTTGATTATTCATGGGTTGCTAAGCCATGAAGAAATGTAAATGATGTAATTATTATTAATGAATAAAATAACCAAGAAGCAGGCTAAGGAGGCAACAAATGAGAAAGGGCCATGTGTATCCACTACGGAGAGGTGACGGGGTTTGGGATTGGTTTCCCATATTGCCACATGTCTGACTGAGAACCCATTTGAACTCACTGCTGACATTAATGCAATTGCAGTGGGTGGTTGAGAACCCTGATTGCCGAGGCCGCTGGAGTATGGAGCATGCTTGCGATTTTGTATGGCAGGGAATGGCTCTAATCACTTATTTGGGACGACACTCAATCGCTTGGGGGAACTCGCTGAACCTGTTTGACTATCCGGGGGGAGAGACATTCATTCCATCATTCCTCACTCACTCGCCCACTCACGCACTTTCCATTCAGGAGCCATCGACCCCTCGCAAATAACTCGTTCCTGTATGCACCAAACCAATCCAGGAAATGGAAAATTTGAGGTTATTTGTGCTTCCTGTGTGGGAGAAAAAGCCTGAGAGCTGATAGCTGTAACACCCTGTGTGCAAAACCCAATTACAACGGCGGAGTGGTCTTGATAGAAGATGTTGCTGAGTGGTATTGGCAGAGTGACCATGAGGAAACCCCAATCCTGGTAACGAATTAGTTGTTGAACTGTGGGAGAGAGTTGGGTTGCTTGATAAACCTAGTGAAGGCTATAGTCTCAATAAACTAGTGACTGAACCTTTCTATGCCCATCCTGGAATAGCATTGGAAGGGAAAGATCGTGAGAGACTGTGCAGCAGTGATAGGATCTTCCTTGTGTTGGATGTGGTAGGTATTGTGGGTGCCAGGTCGGCTGAGAGCGACTGGACCTTTCTATGCCCATCCTGGAATCTCATTGGAAGGGAAGATGCCTTGAGAGACTGTGTAACAGTGATGTAGGTCTTCCTTGTGTTGGATGTGGTAGGTATTGTGGGTGCCAGGTCAACTGAGTGTTGAGATGCCTGTAGCTCTATGGTTGAGCTCACTAGCTTAGCAACGCCTTCCTTGTTGTTCCTGAATTCTTGATAAACCATTGTAAGTTGGCTTAGCATGGGTAGGAGCCCTGGAATGCTTGATAAACCCAACTACAGACTGGTTAGTAAGAGAATGCAGCCTTGACTGCGAGAGAGCATGTTAGCCCTCCTTAGTGGATACACTGCCCAGCTCGGGGGTGATATGTCAGCTGAAATAGTATAGGCTGGACAGAGATCTAAGGTTGGGTGGAACGTTTCTCTCACTTAGCCAATTGCTTCGGAATTGAAAGATAAGTATTTTGTTATAGCAAATGATGGTATTTCATTGTTTTGTGATGAATGCTCGTGTATAATTATGGAACTGTGGAATGCATGTGTATGAATGAGATTGTCATGAAGTCATGTACATGCCTGAGTAAGAGGCTGAGTTCACTGTTGTATGTATATATTATATTGCATGAGTTTAATGCCTTGTAACCCTTGCATATGATAGATGTGTTGATTAAATATGTTAATGCATTTTACATGTTATAATGAATGATAGTGTTTCATTATTGAAGATGAATGTTATGTATAACTAACCCTGTGAAGGAGATGTATACTTACACCTAATCCCTAGGGATGAAGGGAAGCCCTGGAAGTGGTTTCAGAAACCTCTGTGGTTAGATGGAAAGGAAGATCTTGGCAGGTTGAAGGGTGGAAGTGTCTAAGTGGAGATATAGGTAGAACTTCAAAGAAGGAAATGAGGAGGTTAGATGCGTCACTTGATCAGGGGATTCTACCATTAGATAGAGCTCTCCAAGATATTTTCAACGGTACCAACATTGCCCCATTTGGATGCTAGAGGAAGGAGTTATGCCCCTTAGAAGATTTGATGAAGTTGCCCTTACAGAGGTAGGGTTCCGCAATTGCGGGTTGCGGGTTGCGGGATCGCCAAGCTCAAAAGTATACGTTTGGGACTCCACAATTCCGCATCCGCAATTGCGGGATGTGGGTTGCGGGATCAACTGTTGTGGGTTGCAGGATCGTCAAGTGCATGTTTACGAGTTTGGGGCTTCTGCAATTCCGCATTCGTAATTGCGGGTTGCGGATTGCAGGATGTGGATTGCGGGATCCACTGTCGTGGGTTGCGGGAGCGACCTCCTGCGGAAGTTGGAATTCCACATTTCCACATCCGCAATTGCAGGTTGTGGATTGAGGGATCCGCTGTTGCGGAATGAAGGTTGCGGGTTCGCAGCTGCGGGTTGCGGATCCGAGCTCTCCCGACTGTGTGTATGGGAACTTAGTCGATGTTTCGGGAGAAAAAAAATGGATCATGGTCTCCAGTGGCCAGGTAGGTCGGTGGGGACATGACATAGTGGTATCAGAGCTTCAGTTGCAGCACAAGGAGCTGTTTGGGCTGGTCTGTGCATGAATTTTGGTCAAGAAATGCGCTCATGGTGTGATTTTAATGAACTTATTTGATTGATTAATTGTTCGAATGAATAATTCCTGGTTTGAATGGGTATGATAGAGCTTATTTGCATGCTTGTGATGTCTAATAGAATGTATCTGATATGCATAGAGATAGCAGCAGCTGTAAAATGAATCGTATCATAGGGCCACGCACAGAATAGTGTAAGAATGGTTACTCTGAATGATGCGTAGGACCCGTTTGGGCCAGAAGATGATGTACTAGGTGAGAATGTGCAAGAAGCACATACAGAAGCCGAGTCTGATGGAAGAAGGGAGCGAGTGATGCCCCCAAACTTGGCTGAGACTATGGTTAGATTTAATGAGCGAATGATGAAAGCGCAAGAAGAGCAACATAAGCTCAATGCAGCCATTTTGCAGAGTCTTACGGACTTGCAGCAAAGGATTAACTAACCCGAGCCACGAAGGCCGAGAAGAAAAGAATGCAGAAAGTCAGTCTAAGGGTCATTCCATGAGAAGAACTCCAAACCCTAGAAGAGGTTCTGTGGGAAGAAGGCACATGACACCTTCTCCTAAGTTTTATTCTAGCAGGTCAGCCGATTTTGAGGGTTCTCAAGGGAGCCCAAGACGCACTACCAGTAAGAGTAATGGCAGGAAGAAGCACATAGGTATTCCATAGGGTGAATTTAGGAAGGCAAGGCCTCCCACTTTTGATGGTGAAAGTAAAGAAGGTCAAGAAGCAGAAGCATGGATTCTTGGAATGAAGAAGTACTTTAGAATGCATGAATATCCAGAGGATGAAAAGGCTAAGGTTTCTATCGACAACCTTAGTGGAAGAGATTCTATTTGCTGGGATCCCCTCATGCAAGTGCAAGGAACCAGTGAAAGAAGAGTCAGCTAGGGTAGATTCCAAAGATACTTTCAAGAGAAGTACCTATCAACTAGGTATTATGATAGAAAAAGGAAAGAGTTCAATGAACTCAGACTAGGACATAACTCTATGGACAAGCATGCTCATAAGTTTCTAGAGTTTCTGAGGTATGTGGACTACATTAAGGATGAAAGGGTGAAGATTCAGAGCTTCCTTGGTAGTCTACCATAGAGCTACAAAGATAGGATAGAGTTTGTAAATCCACCAAGCTTGGATGAAGCCATCAAGATGGCAGAGCATTTCTATGAGCAGAATAAAGGTAAAGCAGAGGCATAGACACCGTGGAAAGGTAAACCCAAGGGAAGGTTTGATCAGAAGAAAGGTGAGTCTAAACCACCATTCAGAAATCAGCCTAGGAGATTTCTACAAGGCCAGCAAGCAAGAAGAGAATTCAAGCCAGCTATAGCAGCCAATAGAGCATTAAAAGGGCCACTTCGGTGTTGGGGTTGTGGGGAGAACCACATGCTCAGAGATTGCCCAACTACAAAGAATATCCCCAGGAGCTTGCACAATGTTAGAGGAGAAGCTACGGTAGGGGATATGGCAAGAGAAACACCTAGAATTTATGCAGCACTAGATGATCATCAAGCATACCATCAATCAACAGTGGTAGAGGTTGCAGGTAAGATTACTGAGCAATCTATTTCTGTTTTGATTGATCCAGGGTCTACTCATAGTTATGTATCTCCTAAGATAGTGGGAAGTTGTTCTCTTGGTAAAGTTAAGCATGAGAAGGCTTGGCTAGTTCAATTGCCCACCGGTACCAAGAGAAAGGTAAGTGAAGTAGTGAAGGAGTGTCCTATAGAATGGAATGGACTCCTCATGCATGCTGAACTAAATATCTTGCCATTGGGATCATATGATGCCCTAATTGGCATGGATTGGTTGGAAAGGAATAGAGCTAAGGTGGACTGTTATGAGAAAGCATTGGAATGCCTTGATGATGAAGGCAAGCAAAGGTTGGTTAAAGGGATTCCAAAGCATGTTTCAGTAAGGCAGGTTTCAGCTTTGCAATTAAGGAAGTTTTATAAAAAGGGTTGTTAGTTATATGTTGTGCATATGTCAAACTCAGCAGAGGATAAGGGACCTAGGATAGAAGAATTCCAGATATTGCAGGAGTTTCAGGATGTGTTTCCAGATGAGGTTCCAGGACTGCCACCCAATAGAGATATTGACTTTTCCATTAATCTTGTTCCAGGAGCAGCACCCATCTCCAAAGCTCCTTATAGAATGAGCACACCAGAATTGGTAGAGTTGAAGATGCAACCGTAGGAGTTAATGGACAAGGAATATATCATACCGAGTGTATCCCCATGGGGTGCACCAGTGTTGTTTGTTAAGAAGAAGGATGGAACATTGAGGCTATGTATTGATTACAGACAGCTCAATAAAGTGACAATTAAGAACAAGTATCCCTTGCCAAGGATTGATGACTTGTTTGATCAAATGAAGGAAGATAGAGTATTTTCAAAGATTGACTTGAGGTTTGGGTACCATCAGGTAAGGATTAACGAAGAAGACATTCATAATACAACCTTTCGAACTAGGTATGGTCATTATGAATTTACAGTAGTGCCATTTGGTCTTACCAATGCACCTGCTACGTTCATGTGTCTCATGAACAGTGTCTTCAACAAGTATTTGGATAAGTTTGTGATTGTGTTCCTGGATGACATTCTTGTGTATTCAAAGAATGAAGAAGAGCATGATGATCATTTAAGGATGATATTACAAGTCCTTATAGAACACCAGCTGTATGCTAAGATGAGTAAATGTAACATCTATCAAGAGAACGTGCAGTATTTGGGTCATATTATATCAACACAAGGCATTGCAGTAGATCTAGAGAAGATTGAGGCCATCATGGATTGGTCCACTCCAAGGAATGTTGCAGATGTTAGAGATTTTATGGGCCCTGCTGGTTACTACAGGAGGTTCATTGAAGGCTTCTCCAAGATAGCCCATCCAATTACTTCACTGTAGAGGAAAAACATCAAATTCACATGGTCTGAAAAATGTGAAAGAAGTTTCCAGCAGCTGAAGGAGTTGCTTACTAGTGCACCTGTGTTGAAGATTGCAGATCCGAGTAAGGATTTTGTGGTATGTAATGATGCTTGCATTAAGGGACTTGGTGGAGTGATAATGCAAGAAGGTTCTTTAATTTGTTATGAATCAAGAAAGCTGAAAGAGCATGAAAGGAACTATGCTACCCATGACTTAGAGCTAGCATCCATAATTCACACTCTCAAGAGATGGAGGCATTATCTTTTGGGAATAAGATTTGAGCTCAGAACTGATCATATGAGTTTAAAGTACTTGTTTGACTAGCCAAACCTGAATGCAAGGAAGACTAGATGGATGGAGTTCCTGTGTGAGTTTGATTTGGAAATTAAGCATGTCAAAGGTAAAGAGAATAAGGTTGTTGATGCACTCAGTAGGAAATTCCATATTGCAACAATAAGTAGATGTGAATCAGATTTGAAGGCAAGAATTTTAGAGGTTCAAGATAGTGATGAGGTCTATCTCCAGATTAAAGAGAAATTGCAGCAAAATGTCATAGAGGAGAAGTATGCAAGATATCAGCTGGGTGAGGATGATGTTCTCATTTATCAGAACACCAGACTATACATTCCAAATAGTGCAGATTTGAAGAAGTTGGTGATGGATGAGACACATCAGAAGCCATACTCAGGGCACCCAGGATATCAGAAGACTATAACAGCAGCGAGGAAGCAATACTTTTGGCATGGTATGAAGAAGGACATAGCTGAGTACATTGCTAGATGTCAGAAATGTCAACAGGTCAAGGCAGAGCACCAACATCCAACAGGATTGTTGCAGCCCTTACCCATTCCAGAATGGAAGTGCGAAGTGATTTCTACGGATTTCATAACAGGATTACCTATGACGGTGAAGAAGCATGATTCAATCATGGTTGTGGTGGACAAGCTATCAATGGTAGCTCATTTCATTCCAGTCAAGTCCACCCACAAGGCCAATGACATTGCAGGTATTTTCATGAGAGATATCTTTAGATTGCACGGATTTCCCAAGGCAATAGTTTCAGATCGTGACACGAAGTTCACATCCAATTTTTGGGAAGGATTGTTCCAAGAGTCGGGAACTCAGTTGAAGTTTAGTGCAGCCTATCATCCTCAGACAGATGGTCAGACTGAGAGAGTGAATCAGATCCTTGAAGATATGTTAAGGATGTATGTGATGGATAAGCCATCTAAGTGGGAAGACTATTTACACTTGGTGGAATTTGCTTACAACAATGGACATCAAGCATCATTGAAGATGAGTCCTTTTGAAGTGTTGTATGGTAGAGGATGAAAAACTCCAGTGAGTTGGGAAAACCCAGTGAACATAATAGTGCTTGGACCAGAAATGATTGAGGAGATGGAACAGGAAGTTGTTAAGATCAGGCAGAATTTGAAGGCAGCACAGGACATGCAAAAGAGCTATGCAGATATAAAGAGAATGCATAGGGAATTCCAGATTGGGGATCATGTCTACTTGAGAGTGAGACCTAGGTAGAGTTCCATGAAATTGGGAGGTTGTGCCAAGTTGGCACCAAGATATCATGGGCCATTTGAAGTCCTTCATAGGATAGGTCCAGTTGCATATAGAATTTCATTTCCTGCTAACATGAAACCTCATAATGTTTTCCATGTATCTTTTCTTAAGAAATATGTACATGATCCTAATCATATCATCGATTGGCATGTGATACAGGTGGAACCAGAGGGAGAGTTCCAGGTGGAGCCTACATGCATCCTCGACAGGACGGTTACCTTGCTTTGGAATCGGGACATAGGGCAGGTAAAGGTGCAATGGAGACACCTTAGCCCAGAAGAGGCCACGTGGGAGCTGGAGTATGCCATGAAAGAGGCATATCCATTTTTGTTTAGTTTTGAGAACACTGAGGACGATGTTATTTTAAGGGAGAGGGAGTTGTAATACCCCATTTTTCCCTTGATGTATTTGGCTTCGATGTAAATACTGTGTATGTACAGTGTGTGTATTCGCCCTAGTGTGGAGCTCAAGGCCAAGGCCCCACTAGTGGATGTTTAAGGTTATTTGCTTAGGAAAGTATTTGGACAGTTGATTATTCATGGGATGCTAGGCCATGAAGAAATGTAAATGATGTAATTATTATTAATGAATAAAATAACCAAGAAGCTGGCTAAGGAGGCAATGAATGAGAAGGGGCCATGTGTATCCACTAGGGAGAGGTGAGGGGGTTTGGTATTGGTTGCCCATATTACCACATGTCTAACTGAGAATCCGTTTGAACTCACTGCTAAAATTAATGCAATTGCAGTGGGTGGTTGAGAACCCTGATTACTAAGGCCGCTGGAGTATGGAGCATGCCTGCGATTTTGTATGGCAGGGAATGGCTCTGATCACTTGTCTGGGACGACACTCAATCGCTTGGGGGAACTCGTTGAACCTGTTTGACTATCTGAGGGGAGAGACATTCATTCCATCATTCCTCACTCACTCGCCCACTCACATACTTTCCATTCAGGAGCCATCAACCCTCGTAGAGAACTCGTTCCGGTATTTCCTGTATGCACCAAACCAATCTGGGAAAGGGAAAATCTGAGGTTATTCGTGCTTTCTGTGTGGGAGAAAAATCCTAAGAGCTGATAGCCATAACACCCTGTGTGCAAAACCCAGTTATAGTGGCGGAGTGGTCTTGATAGAAGATGTTGCAGAGTGGTATTGGCAGAGCGGCCATGAGGAAACCCCAAGCCTGGTAACGAATCGGTTGTTGAATTGTGGGAGAGAGTTGGGTTGCTTGATAAACCCAATGAAGGCTATAGTCTCAACAAACTAGTGACTGTACCTTTCTATGCCCATCCTAGAATAGCACTGGAAGGGAAAGACCGTGAGAGATTGTGTAGCAGTGATAGGATCTTCCTTATGTTGGATGTGTTAGGTATTGTGGGTGTCAGGTCAGCTGAGAGCGACTGAACCTTTCTATTCCCATCCTGGAATGGCACTGGAAGGGAAGATGCCTTGAGAGACTGTGTAACAGTGATGTAGGTCTTCCTTGTGTTGGATGTGGTAGGTATTGTGGGTTCCAGGTCAACTGAGTGCTGAGATGCCTGCAGCTCTGTGGTTGATCTCACTGGCTTAGCAACGCCTTCCTTGTTGTCCCTGAATGCTTGATAAACCACTGTATGTTGGCTTAGCATGGGTAGGATCCCTGGAATGCTTGATAAACCCAACTACAGACTAGTTAGTAAGAGAATGGAGCCTTGACTGTGAGAGATCTTGTTAGCCCTCCTTAGTGGATACACTGCCCAGCTCGAGGGTGATCTCTCAGCTGAAATAGTATAGGTTGGACAGAGATATAAGGTTGGGTGGAGCGTTGCTCTCACTTAGCCAGTTGCTTTAGAATTGAAAGATAAGTATTCTGTTATAGCAAATGATGGTATTTCATTGTTTTGTGATGAATGCTTGTGTATAATTATGGAACTTTGGAATGTATGTGTATGAATGAGATTGTCATGAAGTCATGTACATGCCTGAGTAAGAGGCTGAGTTCACTGTTGTATGTATATCTTATATTGCATGAGTTTAATGCCTTGTAACCTTTGCATATGATAGATGTGTTGATTAAATCTGTTAATGCATTTTACATGTTATAATGAATGATAGTGTTTCATTATTGAAGATGAATGTTATGTATAACTAACCCTGTGAAGGAGATGTATACTTACACCTGATCCCTGGGGATGAAGGGAAGCCCTGGAAGTGGTTTCAGAAACCTCTATGGTCAGATGGAAAGGAAGATCTTGGCAGGTTGAAGGGTGGAAGTGTCTAAGTGGAGATATAGGTATAAATTCAGAGAAGGAAATGAGGAGGTTAGATGCCTCACCTGATCAGGGGATTCTACCATTGGATAGAGCTCTCCAAGATATTTTCAATGGTACCAACATTGCCCCATTTGGATGCTGGAGGAATGAGTTATGCCCCTTAGAAGATTTGATGAAGTTTCCCTTACAGAGGCAGGGTTCCGCACGCATGGTTCCGCAATTGCGGGTTATGGGATCGCCAAGTTCAAAAGTATACATTTGGGACTCCGCAATTCCGCATCCGCAATTGCGGGATGTGGGTTGCGGGATTAGCTGTTGCAGGTTGCGGGATCGTCAAGTGCATGTTTGCGTGTTTGGGGATTCCACAATTTCGCATCTGCAATTGCGGGTTGCGGATTGCGGGACCCAATGTTGCGGGTTGCGGGAGCGACCTCCTGCAGAAGTTGGAATTCCACAATTGCAGGATACGGATTGCGGGATCCGCTATTGTGGAATGAAGGTTGCGGGTTCGCAGCTGCGGGTTGTGGATTGCGGATCCGAGCTCTCCCAATTGTGTGTATGGGCACTCAGTCGATGTTTCAGGAGAAAAAAATGGATCATGGTCTCCAGTGTCCTGGTAGGTCGGTGGGGACATGACAACATTGGTTTAGAGTTCGACATGCCAACACTGTGATTGAGTTGGCCACATGAAAGATCAATGTTTTGATCTTCATCCATGAAAGCAATGTGGAAAGGACTCCCATTCATCAGATAGATTCTTCACTTTAAAGAAACCCGCAAGAGAGAAGATTCATTATGTGTGGATCGCTTCTTGGCAATGTTTGTCAATAGCCAAGAAGATTTATAAGTCAAACCAGAGAGTTCATTAATGAGTATTGACACATCTTGTTGTTGAGACATTTTATTCTCCCCACATTATTCCTGATAGGGAGGAATGATGAACAATAAAAAACAAGCGAGCAAGAACAACCAAGCGAGAACAAGCAAGCAATAACATGCAAGCCTATATTAGATCCAAAGCCTTGATCCCGCCAAACTCAGAGTTGTAGCTAGAGATAGAACCAGATCCATGACTATCCATTTAGTAGAATATTGCATCAAATTGTACTAGCACTTTGGAATGTTCCAAGAACCTCTGAGCCTTCGAGCCAAGCTCTAGAGTTTGTGGTCAGCTTAAAACCACTCATTCAGTAGAAGATAGACAACTTCGGCTATCCTTTTGGAATGTTCCAGGAACCTCTGAGCCTTCAAGCCAAGTTCCAGAGTTTGTGGTTAGCCTTAAACCACCCTCATGGTTCATGTTTTTTTAGCTATTGAGATCGAGGGTTTGTGGTCAACTTTAAACCACCCATGTAGTAGAAAACTTCAGTGTCTGCTATCCCCCGTTTGTTGGTGGTTAGCCAAAACCACCACTTCAGAGAGCACTTGTACTTAGCATGAGAAGTCAACTTCTACTAACTTGCTTGGCATAGTCAGATTGTCAACTTGGAAATGTTCAGTAGTGGTAGTTGTCTACTTCCATATTTCAACTCTATTTTCTTGGACTCATATACACCCCTTCATATTAAGGGTTTTTTTTTGGAACCTAATCCTTCGGGGTAGGTGAAGGCGAACAATCACCTTTAGAATTCCAAGAAACTCCTTCAAATATGAATCTAAGGGTCACATATAATTGTATTTATATGCACATCAACTTAAGGAAATGCATTCACGCCTATCATATATGGTGTCTATTGGCTTTGTGTTTAGTCATTTGAGTATGTTCCTTTATGAGGCACCTAACAAGAGAAAATTAAATGACTTCTTAACCGACATCAAAGTAGAGGTGTTTAATATTCTATTTAATGGAAAAATAATTATAATGACTTTATATATATATATAAACCATGATTTAAAATGCATTTTTGGGGCCTTTTACATCAATGTATTGTTGTGTTAATATTAAATACTATTTTTTCACATTTAAATATAAAGTAAATTAAATCATTTTTTAACTGAAATCAAAATAGAACTGTTTAATATTCTATCCAATGACAAAATAATAAAAATTTATTTAATTTTTTGGAATAAGTCGTTGAAACACACACACACACACACACACATATATTGCACTCTTACCAGTTTCCTTGAAGGAGGCCAAGCTATTTACTATTAGTTTCAAAGGTATTGATTTTTAAAGAATGAGTATATACATGGCACATTTTGTCGTCTATGAGGTTTTCATTCCAGTATTTACACATGTGTCTACCAACCAACAATAATATGATATTCCTTTAGATTGTTCTTCTTTGGTGGAACAATTCCTTAGATATCCTTGTACTTAGCTTATCTTAGATGAGCAATATTAGAGATGTCTACCACTTTTGTGGGACCTCTAGGTGCCTTCCTTTTTTGATCTCTAACAAGGAAAAATTTAAACATCTATGTAATTTTCTTAGTGTAGAAATCTTGGCGAATCTTACTAGTTCTTAAGTTTCAAACCATAAAATCTAATTTTTGTAAAAAGATTCAAATTTGTAAGTATTTTTGTATAGTTTTGGACAATTTTGGTGTTTTTTAGAGTTAAAAATCATTATCACATGGAATTTGGGTGATTCAACTTAGAAAAAATGGTCAAGAATTTGCAGGCTAGAAAGAAAGAACGCATTGATATAAAGATTTTCATAAAAAAAAATTCTAAGCTAGGAGTTGAAGTTAGAGAGGAATCCCAATCTCTGAATGCTAAGGAAAAATAAAGGGAGGTACAATGTGATGTCTTTCTATTTCCAATTCAAACAATTGATGAGGAAATAAGGATGAAGAATATAAATCCTTCTTCTCTTCCCCAATTCCATGGCCTAAATACTAAAGATCCAAAATATACTTTTATTTTTGAATTTTAGGTTCTCTATAAAACTTATGACTACACATCATATCCTCAAAAATTCGAGCTCTTTCCCTTTGCGTTGAAGGAATCAGATTTGAGATAGTTCATAATTTTGGAAGGAAATAGTATCAAAAAGTGGGATTAGATGACGAAGAGATTCCTGAAAAGATATAGAGATTATTGCAAATACAAGGATACCAAAGATGACATATTTTGATTGGGAAAAGGAGACAATGAGTCCTTGGAGTATTATGAGGAAAGATTCCAAATCAGCTACAAAAGAGCTCATAACTTCACCTTGGATGGTGGATCTCTTAATCTAGTGATCCTCATAGGTGTAAAAGAAGACTTAATAGAGACCTTAAACCTCTTTAAAATGGTGATATATTCTAGTTGACTTATGATAATATAAATAAAATGTTCAAGAAATATTCTAGAGCTACTTGTAAGCAAGAAGAATAGGGGTTGCAGAAATGCAGTCCCACAATCACCAACATCCACAACAACAAATCTTACAAAGACTGAAATTGGAAGCTTACTAGAAAACATAAAAATTGACATATTGCATTCATTGTCTATGAAATTAGACACTATGCATATTAAGAGGAAACAAAAAAAGGTTGAAAGGGCCCTAGTTGTTTTCTAAACTAAGTGTACAAGGAAACATATCAATAATGAATGTTCACTAAATACAATGGAGGTCTATGGAATTTGTGAGGAGAACCAACAAAAAAGCAAATTCCCTTGTTTATCTAGTTGAAAGGATGTGTACTGAGGAGTAGAGGACAATGTGGAGAAAATGTGCTTCATCAATAAGAGGAGGCAAGGACCACCAAGGAAATTCCAACAATGCATGCCTTATATATTCCCATCCTCAATATTTTAATTCTACGTAGTAAACATATGTATAATTTGTCTACAACTTAGTACCTACCTAGCCCTCCAAATTGTGAAATGAAAAACCAAATACCACAATAGTGAAAATATATTTAGTCTCAAGAGCATCCTCAATATCAACCTTTTCCATTTCAACCTCCACAATAGTACCAAGGCCAATGGCCTAATCCTCCATAAGCTTGGAAATTGTAAGAAAAACAAACACACAAAAAAAACTCAACAAACCCATAAGACACCACAAACACCTTTCCACTAGAACCAAATTCCAATAATATATAGGTTCAAGTAGTCTACAATAATGAGATGTCAAATGATAGATATTACTCATTACAATATGTGGAATTAAATGAGTTAAACTTCAATTTTGAAAGGTGGTAGCAACTCTTTTACCTCATGTTATCACTGAACCTATAGAACTGCTAAAATTGTAAAAGAAAAATTAATCCAAGAAACAACCCAATAATCCTCTCAATAACAAACCCCACCTTATCTCGAGAGGCTAGAAGAAATGAAGACTTATGCTCAATCATAAAATGAACTTCTAGGAGAAATCTTGAGAATTTGTGTGTGAAAAAACTATTCTTCAAGCTATTAAGGATGTCCCTATCTACAACAAATTCAATATGAAAATATGCATAAAGAGACTTGGGATAAAGAGGAAAGACCCCACTACAATCAACATCATAAACAACTTGATAATCTTATGTTATGTGAAGTATTCACTCCCAAGTATTTTGTTACATGAATCCATGTGGTAGGCGTGTACATCAATGAGTGCTTGGTCTAGAATACTTTAAGAGGGTTAGGGGAATCCATCAATGTGATGAACAATGACACAATGCTTAGGTTATACTTTAGAGAGTTATTAGGCACACACTAATTGTCTCCCAACTCATAGATATATCTACTATACCCTTAAAAGGACCATTAGAAAATGTCATAGTATAAATTGATTCATGGGAATATTCAACAAACTTTTTAGTTCTACAAACAAAGACAAAACTTAATGGATACCCATTCATGGGTTCCCACACAATGTTGGTGCCCAATTCCGTTTCAATAGGAACACATGTGCAGTAAATTTCAAAACCAAGTGTGGGTTCACAAAAATGTGTGTGTTCCTAGTTCGACAATTGTCGAACCTCCAAGTAGGATGGACAACATGGAAAGGAATGTATGCATATTAAAATAACGCGTGCATGCTTATATAACATGCGTGCATTCGTTTGTTGATTAAAAAATAAAAAGGCCCACATGCCTTCTCCCCACTCTTCATCCACGACCGACTTCTTCTAGTGTAACAATACGAGTGGATCCTGGTGCCACCCCAAACCAACTTTAAACCAAGCCCATTTTAACTCCTCCAGGTATTCCTTTAACTCTTCCTTTTTTTTCTTTTATATGCTTGTTTAATTTAATAAAAAAATCATAATGTTAAAAGAATTATTGTTTTTACATGCATATTTTTTGTATTTGATTACAATGGAAGAAAACCCTGGATCAAATCCATAGACAAACCCTGAAACAGAGGCACAAACATGGATTAACCCCGAGGAAAACCAAAACACACAAACCGAAATTAACCAAGATTTAAACCAATTGAGAAACTTGGTTTGAGAGCTCAAGACCACAAGGAAACCATCACAACTTTCATTAGCCACATGTCTTGTAGCATAATTGCCTCTGTTAACAATGCTTACAGTCAATTGTTGAGTATATTTGAATATGGGGATAGGATGAGACATTTCTACTCCATTGGTCTTAGTAATGAACATATCAAAGATTTGAAAATCACAAAATAAATGATTGTAGGATTTTTCATTGACCCCATAACCAACCAACCCTCTGATCAGTGCAAGAGGCACCTTTGCATGGATTGGTGCACACATGATCCATGGAAACAAAATTGGATGATTTATTGCTTCATGGTTTTTGATAAACCTCCTTGTAACAATAGAGAGGTTCCATTATATTTTCTTTGGAAACTATATGTTGAGTTCGTGTTGGGTGTCCACATGAACTATTTTGACATTGGTGAGTTTCAAGAGGTTGATTATAACTCTTCTTAGGATCGACCAATATCTAGGCATAATCTACTGAAAGGGATCCCTGCTCCTAGGAATACGCCTAACCCCCCACGTACACCTCAGATGCCCAAAATAATATTCGGTGGTTACAATGGATCATCTTTGAATCATTTTCTATTCAAATATATTACCTTGTACTTTTTTTGCAATCTTTATCTATGTTTGGTGAGCATTATTATTATAGAGTTGTAAGGTGGTATCAAAGAATCGATCTTGGCATTGACAATATGTTGAATCAATGCTATGTAGCTGTGACAGAGGACAAATTTAATTGTCTAAAGCATACTTTAGATTGAAGATTAGAAGCATAAATGTTTAGGGCACAAGGGACACATGCCATTAAACCATGGGAAGGATGCAGGGCCTTTGTGCACAGTGACGAGCCCTTCCATTTCCATAGGTACTAGTGCCTTTAAATAGACTATTGATTGCAAATGACTAGAGTTAGACATGTGCCCATTCATAATAGAGCCACCAAGAACTGAAACGAGAACAATTTCTGAGAAAAAAACTTGTCGGGCGAATTTGGGCCGCATTAAGACAAAAAATACAATGCTTATAGGTTTGTGTTCATTGTTTTCAACCTTACAAGTGACGTGACACATTATATTAATTATACTAAGTGATGTGACACATGTTGGAAGTTGGCCTTACAAATAGGTGATCTTGCAAATATATGAGATCTAATGCACGTAGGACATAGGTTTTTTAGTGCTGCTTTTTTCCTCACTCTACTCTGGTTATTGGAATTATGATTTCAATTCCTCCTACCTAGCTCAAGCGTGTGACCTTTATAGACGCAACCATACGTGAACCTGCAAGCCAAGGTGGAAGACATATGCCAGTAAAAGGAAATAGTATACGTGAACCTAGAGGAATTCCAAGAGCATTGTGGCCCAAAGCCCAAACATAGTTAAGATGGATGCGAGTGAGACTTTTCTTTGATAAGTGGAAAACTGGTAGTGACAATTAAAAAAAAATTATTGTCATATGTAATAAGCATCAGTTTTGGGGAGTGATCTTAAATCCTTGAAGAGCTTGCATAGCTACATATGCTTGCAATCAGATTTCAGCTAGGATAGGGATCTTCAAAAAAAAGGTATAGACTCTGTAAATTGGTGCCAAAGTAAATATGCTTATGATAATTTTCTCTGATGTAATATGTATGATGTACTTTTCTTTGTGAATTAACAAAATAAAGCATGGATAAAATAGTCATCTTTATGACATTCTTGGAACAAAGTTCTGCAAATTCATGCTTCAAGCAACTATTTGTTATATGATATTTATGATCACTAATAACTATGGTTTAAAGTGTTACTATCAACTTTAGCACTTTCAAGAATTCAATAGCCACTTAAAGAAAGAGTACCTTGCACTTTCAAGATTTGCTTTAATACATTGTTACCTTGAAAAAAAAGTTAAGCTCATTATTTGGCAAGTAACAGTGAGGAGGTGGACCATGAAACTTTTTTCTTGACAACAAAGAATCAAAAATATTTATGATCTATGACACAACAAATCACTAAAAGGGAGCCACAAAATCGTTCAAAGTTTAAATCATCTTTGTTTCATACATTTTCAAACTACACAAAAACTTTATGTTAAAAATTGTCTTGATTCTAAAACATGTTCAACTCTGTTTTAGCATAGGAAAAATAAATAATACCTAGATTTAGAAGAGACCATATGGGCTCTGTTTTAACATGAATCTATAAATTTCCAATCTCAACTTAGGGAATATACCTTGACATCCTTTTTGTGTGACTTCATAGTCGGTTCCTGTAAGATACATGTTCCATGGTGGAAGGTATTGACTCTGTCTCACTTGCACTACTGGGGCCTTATGTTGCTTTCTTCATGGATCTCATGCATGAATAACAATTTGAATCAACCAGATATATCATTTCCAGTCTCAATTTGGTGGTTGGGGCTTAATGGCCAGGTTATATGACTTTGTTGATGTTGTTAGTGATATAACTCCTCACAACCTCACTTTATTTTTGTGCATTTCATAGACTTGTGAAGATACGGTATGCATTTAGTTTGGAGTGGGGATTTTTTCTCATCAAAGATGTTGCTCCTTGCCAATCATGGAAACATCTTACAACCTTTGAATAACCATGTATGACACTCATACCTATGACTATTTGAAATAAGGGCAACAAAGCTCCATCCCTATGATAGATTTCTTGAGGTTTAATATTTTTTAGTTGCTTGAGCCTTTGTGCAGTCCTAATTTTAATGTAGTGCACTGATGGCTTTGTCTAAAGCATTAATTTACCTCACTATTCAAGTTGTTTTGTAGTCAGATTGGGCTAAAAGCATTCTCACCACGTTGATTTGAAGAGTTCTCCAGGTCATTGGGATTGTTATAAGCAAAATTATAAGTGGTTGAACCGGGATAATAAAAAATTTGCAAGCAGGAGATGTTGACCTCCAATGCAAAGTTTAGACTCTAGATGCCTAGTAAGCATGGAGTTAGGTTTGAGCCTTAATCTCTGCTAGATCAAAATAAAAAAAAATGGTATTAATCCAAAGATGGAGGATGGGAACAAATATATCTGTCCCCTATTATCACCCAATTTGTAGGTATTTTTGAACTTGTGACTGGCATCATAAATCAGGTTCTATAGGTTGGAGTAGCTCATAGATGAGCTAGGGCTCCATGATGAGAGTAATTTTTAATATCCTTTGATGATATTGATGATCGTAGATAGATATAACATGATTCTTGTTTTGTTTTGTTTTCTTTGCCTACCATGAAGATAGTTTTGCACCTAGGAAGACTCACAACCATAGATGATGGGTTTTTCTAGCATAGATCATAAGTTTTTGATGGAAGGTAAAAGTCAAAGTATGGATCAACAATGATGTTGTAATCTTTAGCATGTGAGCAATCAAATACCCCCAGGATGAAAAACTTTGATGGAGCATCATTTAGTAGCAATTAAAATTCATAGCACTATTATCAGATGCAAAACTTTAATGGAGCATCATTTAGTAGCAATTAAAACTCATAGCACTGTTATCAGTTAGAATTTATAGTGAAGATGATTGTATAGTAGACAGAATACAGAGTAAAATGAACCGCTGGAAAACAAAATCCATAACAAGGCACACTTTTTTTAAGTGTCATGGTGGCAAGTTAATATGGCAGTTATTGTGATAGTTTCCTATTGGGTGAATACTATATTGTATCTATGTGTCTAAGGTATGAGGGCACTATGTGTCATTAATAAAAAAACTCACAACAACATCTATTTATCTAAGGTATGAGGGCGTTAGAATCAACTGTAGCAGATTTTGGGGCCTAGAATTTGTTCTAACAAGAGTGTTTTAGTTGCAGAATGGAAAAGTCAATAAGATAAGCAGATCATATCCTTTTTGGGCATTTTAAGTTATAGCTCTAACTTCCACTACTACATATGGGCAGATTGTTCCATGAAATTTTTCCACGTTTTCAACATTTGTGGGTTAAAAAAACGATTTTTTGTAATTTATTTTTTTCAGGGCGGAAAAACCGTGGCAATATCCACGATTTGTTAAGTTCCATGAACTTTTGTCGATATAGGGACGAAAATTCTAGGTTTAACTTTTCGTTGCAATATCGATGAATTTCAAGCTATATATACACATACTCTCACCATTATTTTCACATTTTCTTTTCTTGCAACACATTGAGCACGGATTTTGGACTTGTGGGGTGATTGTCTGAGCTTGGATATTCTACATAGCTCTGATTTTGAACTTGCAAGGTTAGTAATGTGTATTTTTTTGTCTATATTTTTATAAGGGTTAGATTTTAATATTGTTTAGTAATGAGGCTTAAGTCATTTTTTTTAATTAAATTAAGTCATTTTTGTTATGAAAATTTTTTGATGCTTCTTAAATAAGCTCACTAATTATTTGTGGTCCTCTGCAATAACCTTAATTATAATTAACAAGGTGGTCCACAATTCAGTGATAGATCCTAAATACGACGTAAGATGGTACATTGGAAGTATATATTACTTTAGTCTTCATGTTTTTCTTTTATATAAATATAGAAATTATTGGATTATTATATTCAGAAATATACTAATTATTATAATATCTAATGTAATTGATCACAAGTTATTGTTTGGTATGGTGTAGGTAAGACAATTACTTGTTCCACTACAAGGATTAATTGTCACTATGAATGAAAATGCAAGGAAGCTTGCTCAGTTTAAAGCTGCACTAGAGGCGAGAGGAGATGGAAAATGTTATTGTCCTTGCTTTGATTTGTAGGGGCTTGCAAAAAAGAAGACTTTTAATAGAAATAGCTGAAAGACATTGTAGGGAGAAGGGGCACGCCGAAGGGGGTTATGAACATCGTCCCCTGGTAAGACTAGGTCGTTATTCAATTTTTAATATATTCACTATAATATTCATATTCATGTTGTGAATTTCAGTAAAATGTCTTTTTTTTTACTATATCTTCTATACAGACTAACCTTTCTACGTTGTTTGTAAATTTATAGACAATGCCCCCAAAATGTCGCCCTCCAGAGAGTTATTTGCCAAGTACTAGTAGAAATACTCATTACCAGCCTGACAAACTTCTACATTAGAATATTGAAGATGATCAAGTAGTTATTTCTGATGATATGGATGTAGATAACATTATTGATAAAAATCAGGGAGATGAGATACATAGATTGATCCAAGACACATTTGCTCCAATGGATGAGGACAACCAGGATGATTGTGATGATGTTGATCCTCTACTCAAGAAGTCACGTCAACCTCTTTATGAAGGCTCAAAAACAAATCTTCTATCTGCTATATTGTTGTTAGTGAACTTGAAGGTTTTGAATGGTTTATCAAACACCTGTCTGACACAGATACTAAGGTATGTAATTTGTTAATTATTGTTGTCTGCATGTTCACAATATCTATAGAAAGGGTTGTATTTTTTCCTATATTGTTTCTATTGTTAACTAATTTGTAAAGTTTGGATGCGATATCGATGATTAATATTGTTTTCATTGATTTATTCTTTTGAATTTTGTAGATTGTTAGGTGAATTTCTTTTACCAACTTCAAATATTTTACCACGCACATATCAAGGGATATATGTCATTATGAAAGCATTTGGTATGGAGTATCAAGCTATTGATGCATGTCCTAATGATCATATCATATACTATGGACAATATGCATTAGAAAATGAATGCCCACAATGTCAAACAAGTAGGTATCGAACCGATAAAGTGTCAAAAAAGGTGCCTCAAAAAGTTCTTCGTTATATTCCGATAATTCCACGTTTCTAGTGGTTGTTCAGGTGTCAAAGTATAGCACAATTTATGGATTTCCATGCAAAGAACAGAAGTCGCGATGATGTTATTCGAATGCCTGCAGATGGTTCTGCATTGAGGTACATCCAAGAAAAGTGGCCAATTTTTAAAGAAGATCCTCGCAATGTTAAGATTTCTTTGGCAGCTGATGGTGTCAATCCATTTGGAGAGCTTCGTTCTACCTACTCAGTGTGGCCTGTTTTTGTTATAAACAATAACCTTCCTCCTTGGATGTCGATCAAGAGAGAGCACACAATGTTGGCAATGATTGTTCCAGGTATTTAATTAATATGTAATTTTCTACTTGAAATTTTGATCACTAAATATTTCATTGATTTGTTTCGTGCATGATAATTATGTATTTTATATATAACGACATATAGGCACTAAATATAATTAATCTTGTATGTTGGACCAATTAGGCAAGTACCAAGTTAAAGATATGAACGTATATCTTGAGCCTCTTATCGATGAGTTGTTGAAGTTATGCGTTGGCGTCACTATGTATGATATTTCTAGACCAATAGGGCAAAGACGATTTCAATTCCATGGAATACTTGCATTTACAATTCATGATGCTCCCGGGTTAACACATTTTTGTGGTATGTTGTTACTTTCTTTTGTTCCTTAATATTTTATATATCTGTTGATAATATCATGCATTATTTTAAATTGTATTTCTAATTTGTTACACCAATTGATATATCTTGTAGGTCTTCAAACAAAGGGTAAATTTGCATGTTCAGCTTGCGGTCTCAGGATAAAATCTCATCGTTCAAGGAGTTTAGCAAAGGAAGTGTTTGATGAGTATAGGCACTTTTTGCCTAAGAACCATAGTTATCGAACTACAAACAAAGAAAAATTTAATGGTAAAGAAGAGAATGGAAAAAGACCACGAAGAATGACACCCCACCTATGGAAGGTGGAATGTAATAGAAACCGTCAAGGTATGCCATTTTTTTTTGTATTGAATTATGTTTAGCGCGATATGTTATACCTATATTGATTAAATATTTTTAATTGGATTTTGTTGATGTTTCATGAATGTCGTTAAGGCACGAATGGGCTTCTACGAGGAATCAAAATTTACCCGATTCAATTCAGTAGGTTTCCATACTACGAGCACCTGCAAATAGTTCATTTGTTTGACACAATGCATATCGGGAATTACATAATAGAAATGTTATGGAAAATATTAGATGGAAGGACTGACAAAGAAAAAATTGGAAAGATTTGTAGTGACATCCAAGAAGCTAATCACGCATTGCAAATTGTGATCGTTAATTCTAATGGCGATGGCCGTCAACAGAATATTAGTCTTCCTTGGTGCTTGACAGAGCAACAGAGCAATATTGTAAAAGAGGTCATCAAAAAAATTAGGTTTCCGACGGTTTTTCATCAAACATAAAGAATATATTGACAAAAAAAGGTGATTTTGTTGGGGTTAAAACACATGATTGGCATACATTCATTAAGGTAATCATGAGTACTCTATAATATATTTCATTATCGTTATGCATTATTTTATTAATTTTATTCTCTTATAATTTTGAAATAAATATTAATAATTATGTGTTTTTTGATATAGTATGTTCTACCTTTATCTCTCCTAGATGACTTTGACAACAACATAAAACATATTATTTTTGTTCTTGGAAAATACATGAGGTAAGTAATGTTTTACTTGGAAAATGTACGTGGTCTGTTGTTTGTAGCGAAACTTATTGACATATTATGTTTTTCCTGCAAATATTATATATGCCTTGATATATTGTTTTATTGCATCATTTGTAGGTGGCTTTCATCAAAAGAAATCCATAAAGAAGATATAAGGCATTGGAAGAGAGAAATTCCCTGACTAATGTGTGAAATGCAACAATATCTACCTCCATCATTTTTCAATGCACAAGAACACTACCTCATACACCAAGTTGAGGAGATTGAATTATGTGGACCAGTACACACAAGGTTGATGTGGATGGTGGAGAGGCAGTTGAAGTCATTGAAGGATTTTGTTAGACAAAGAGCGCGTCCCGAGGGTTCTATGGTTGAAGGATATATGGTATATCAATGCATGGTGTACATTAGTGAGTATCTACCTTATATTATAATACTGATTTTTAACTCTTTTTAATAATTATGCATTTTCAACTATATTACACTATGTGCCTTTAATGATATCTAAATATTAATTATATTGAATTGTTATTTTATCCTATAGTTGGTCGAGTGTGGGATGCTTTACATTTATACATTGCAAACAATCTTGATTGGATGGAGCAATGGATAAAAGATTATGAAGAATTCTTCGGTATGTTGTCATGGGAAGGGGTTAGTAACATGATTAAAACAGCTCATCGTCTTCGACATCAAATTCCTAACCTTACGTTGCAAAGGGAAGTTGATTTAGCCTATGGTTTAAAAGATAAAAAGGAAAGTAAAATTTTTACCCACATTTTTTCTAGTTACTTCGATCCATTTTTTCAATTACATTTCGTTTGTTTAAGTTTTCAATTATATTTACTAACTCCTATATGACGTTTATTAATTCACAATGTATTTGTAACATGTTTTCAATGTTGCAGTTGAAACATCACAAGGCTATGTGGTGTAATGGTCGTAAATTTCATATCAAAAAGTTGGATGATAACAGGAAAACCTCGGATTGTGGGATAACTGTAGTGTTTAAGGTCACCAATGTTTCCTCTAGAAGTGATAGACATCCAAAAGAAACCAAGAATAGGTACTATGGCTATTTGGAGGACATTCTTGAGTGTGATTTTAATTCCTTTAAAATAGTTTTGTTTGAGGTGAAGTGGTACAGGCTACGGATGCATGAACGTGATCCTGAAAGAACTGTTATTGAGCATGCGAATGGATTTACCATGGTTAATACAAGGACATTTGAACCGGGTACAGAGCCTTATGTTCTTCCAAGTCAATGTGAGCAAGTCTACTACTCCG
Organism: Larix kaempferi; assembly: GCA_027924585.1. NCBI lineage: Eukaryota > Viridiplantae > Streptophyta > Pinopsida > Pinales > Pinaceae > Larix > Larix kaempferi. Next base: position 7,543,617 of record BSBM01000769.1, on the reverse strand, counting down.
AGGTACCAGGTAAAGCAGGTTGGTCATACGTTGTTCGTTACGATCCAAGAGGAAGACCAGTAAAGTATAATCATGTACTAGATGATGAAGATAATCAGGGAGAAGAAGAAGATGATGATGATTCAGATCAGGCTGAAGTCGATGTGTTAGATGAAGAAGTTGAAGAGGTTGATCATGCAAATGTAGCAGACAATGATCTCATTGACGATATGGATGACTATATTAGCGAAGATGACTTTGATGATGATGACGATGTGAATGATCATTTCATCAATATCTATTCAGAACCAGATCCTGATACAAATGTTGAGTTGGATGAAGAAGAAGATGAATGATATTTAATTGTTGAAAAGTTGAGGTACGCAATGTTTATAGGTTAAAGTAAATGCACTCACGTACCATATGTTCATTGTGTTGATTAACTTGGTTATATTTGAAAATTAGTTTTCTAATCTTATGTTCTACATGTGCAGAAGCGTGGGTGTTCCTCGAGGTTGTAGTGGTAATGGTTTGAATCGAACATGTGTCGATTAACCAAGACACAAAGTCAAGTTATAAGATTTATGTGTTATTTTTTGGGATATTTCAATTACTAATTAGTGTATTTGTATAATGTAAAGAAAAGTATTTTTTTTCTTAATTTTGAATAACCTATAGAATAATTAATGTACCGAATGGGGCCAACATTGAATTTTTTTCAATGGGTGGTTGTACGGACTGGAGTCTTGCATGGTTATACTAGACACATGTAGTGACGGTATGGGAGGGTTTCTAGACTCAAACATGTCTCACACAAACAATTCGACAATAAAGCAATCAACCTATAGAATAATTACTGTACTGAATGGGGCCAACGTTGAATTTTTTTCAATGGGTGGTTGTATGGACTAGAGTTTTGCATGGTTATACTGGACACATGTAGTGACGGTATGGGAGGGTTTCTAGATTCAAAAATGTCTCATTTATTGCAATCCACAGTCTCCACATGACTAAAAAGGGAACAACCCTGTAGGAGTGCGGTAAAAAATGACAAGCCACATCAATTGTTTACATTTGTTTGTTGATGTATATGTAACTTTGGAATGTATTTCACATATATGTATATTGTATTCCTATAGAGATGTTATTATTCCTCTAAATGGAAGTGTCATCATTTATATTGTAAGTGTCGTAACTTATACTTGATGGGTTATTAGACCACCTTGTTGGGGTCGGCCCTGTATAAGTCATGTGGGTCAAAGGGTTATTAGACCACCCTATTGGGGGTCGGATATGTGGATCAAAGGGTTATTAGACCACCCTAGTGGGGGTCGGCCCAGTCAACATTATGTTAAGTGGTTAAGTTGAGGCCGACCTAGTTGAGTAAAGGTCAAGTCAAGTTAGTGCATAAATAGAGAGTGTGTCTCTCTCATTTTACACATTCTATTCTCTCACTCACACTTGGGAGAGTGGCACACTTGTGGAGGAGGAGGCTCTGATGCTAGGAGAAGACTATCTCTTGTATTCTGGTTGTATCATTGCCCTATCTATCTTTGAGGAATTTATTGGGGTTTTTCACCTTTAAGGTTTTCCCCAAGTAAACTCTGTGTCTCTTGTGTGCTTGCATTATTGTGTCCATGATTGATATGCTGTAGATTTGCTGTACATGTTGTTTTCTCAGTTAAGATCCTAGATCAGATTGAAGTAAATTCTGAAAATTTAACATGGTACCAAAGCTAGCCTGAAAGAAGGCATGATATGGCATGTATGACACTTGTTGCACTTACGATGCTAGGGCTTGATATAGCAAAAACCAGTCATCGTAGCACTTTCGCTATAAATCTGTTTTGGCGAAGTTTTCAGATCTGAAACTTTTACAGGTTGAAGATCAGATCCCCATGTACCTTTTGTCCAAAGGAAAACCTCTAATTCGTTGTACTTTGTGACTTATGATCTGTACAATATAGGGTTTTTGCCTCTTCCAGGTCTGAGTCAAAATCAGGTGACCTTGGGAAAAATGTCATAACTTGGGCTAGGAAGCTCCAAATGAAATTTCGTAAAAAGTGATAGGTAGTACACATACTGTACTATCTCAAGAAACGTTTTTAGAGGCCGAAGTTGAACCAGTGACATGTGGCACACCGTACAAGTTTTCTCTCCTGTATTATCCCATAAACAGGTCATGTTGCGACACTTGGCATAACTCTCTCTCAGAGAATCCAATTGAGGTCAGACCTATCGGGATGGAAATATAGCAGGTCGGGCTATCTTAAGAAACTTTTTCAAAGGCCGAAGTTAAAACAGTGACACGTGGCACGCCGTACAAGTTCGCTCTCCTGTATTATCCCATAAATAGGTCACGTTGTGACACTTGACATAACTCTCTCTCGGAGAATCCAATTGAGGTCAGACCTGTCGGGATGGAAAGATAACAGGTCGGGATATCTCAGGAAAATTTTTTAGACCTTGTGGATTGAAAATTTTGGAGTTACACCAGAAACAATCAGGTACATATTTCTGTCAAATCAGAATTATTTTTGAGCACCTTCATTCATGGCTTCCGGAATTTAGGGCTTCGGAGAAAGTTGGAATTTTTGTAATCGGAGACCACGGCTGAATGCTACTCATCAAAATCAAAATTTAGAGACCAAGATCAGAATTTTTTGTTGGGCAGAAAGTCGGGCTTGATCAGACCCTAGTTCGGGACTTTAATCAGAAAAGTGGAAAATTAGGGCTTCTGCAAAAATGGGAATTTTTTAAATCTGTGACCACGGCTGGAAGCTCCTCATAAAAATAGAAGCTTAGAGCTTTGGATCAAACCTTTTGATTGGGCAGAAGAGTGGGCTTCATCAAACCCCAGTTCGGGGTCACGTCCAGTGAATCCAGAAATTTCAAAGGAAAAATTGAGGAGTGAAACTTTGCATTTTTCAAATTCTGAATATACCAACTTGATCAGCTCATCAAGGTGCATATTTATATCCTTTCGGAAGTTTGAAATTCAAAGTTTGAATTTTTGGTGTTTCTCTGACAAACCCTAATACAGCTCCAGATCCAGTTCCTGCAAATCAAGTGGATTGGTTTAATCCTAGAAGAGGATGGATTGGTCACCTACATAAGTGAAGAAGTTCCTGTTTTAGAGGGAGATGAGGCTAAGGCCTTACATAAGAAGATTTCAATCAATCTCGACAGGGATGACTCATCCAGGTATGTCTCGATATTTATTCATGATTAAGTTTATGATATGTTTGTCTTCATGTTATTATGGTTAAAACAATCTTGATTTTAGACTTGTCGTATCACCTTAACAAAATTATGAATGCATTCATTAGGTTGTTGACACTTATGATTGTACTAATGCATTATGGTGTTGTATGAGGTTTATGTTGTCCACTAACATGAAAGGTACACCAAGAAAGACAAATCATGTTCTAGTTCAAGATCATGATGACATGAAGACAAAGATTCATCCATTGTCATGGATCACATAGAAGATCCATTTACGAGGTATGTATAACTTGGTTCTATAATGGTTAACCTATGAGATATGCAGGTTACTGGCACAAGTCACTGAAGAGAACTAGAAGACATTATGCGGGTATGTTAGACATAACTAGCTAGCATGCTAATCCAAGTATGTTTTTCCTATATCAAGCTAGAATCCTACCTTGTGTTAGGATCTTATACTTTTGTGTTGTTGATAATGATTATTCATGAAGTCATAGGTTTGAATAGTCATGGTTGTATGCATATTATGTTTCTTACCATAATTGATGATATGACTAACCAGAAGAATCATGAAGGTATAGGTTTGAGTAATCACGGGTTTTATGCATATTATATCTCTTATCTTGATTGATGATTTAACCAACCAGAAGAGTCCTATGATCAAATAAGAATATGTATGAATAAAAGAAGACTTCCTTGAAACCTTGAATACTAATGTTTATTATCTGTGTTTGAATTGATCCTGACTATACATGCTTGAGATTATTGTGTTTTGATAATATTAAGATTATACTAATGAATGTTTGATTATGTATGAGACCTAGAGGATAACACAATGATGATACTAACAAGCATGCATAGGGATCGAGAATGAATATAAGTTCAAGGACAAGTAATCCGGGAAGCAAAGATCAAGAGGGAGTACACTCCAGTGATTTATGCAAGGATGCAGATATTCTGAGGGAGTTGACCATCTCTCTACATTCCACAATAGAAAGGTGTAGAAGAAGCTACTTCAGATTAGGACTCCAGCAGCTCCTGCAAGGAAGCGAAGACTCAGAGGGAGTCCACCCAACGAACAAACAAAGATAAGTATTTTAATTATCATTTCTTGCATATTTGTTTGTTTAAATAAAATTGTTCAATGATGTATATGCTCATATTCCTAGACTTAGGATATGTATTGTGCATATTAGAATGATTGCATTAATGAACAGTATACTACTAATATGCATGTGATGGGTAAGTGGCCTATGGCACTGTACAACATTCCATTGCTACTTATCTAGAATGAAACCTCTTTGCTGACATGTTGGGAGTTGTGCACACTCTTAACAATGTTCTGGTAGAGATTGGAAGGAATCTAGAAAGTTACGGAATATGGATAAATGTTGTATTGAAGCATTGGCTAAGATAATTGCATGACTGTATGACATATTTCTTTATGTGTAAGAATTTGTCTGAAAAATTATGAGATGTTTCTAATCATGCAATTTAACTTGTTTTGTAGGAAAGATCGTATACCTTCACCTACAAAAGAAGGACTACAACATTTGTTCAAGCAACAAAATTATCTATTGAAGATATTGAAGTTCCCAGGATACAGGAAGAATGCCATGATCCGTCGATCATGAAGAACGATGTTTGGGATGTGGTCCCAAGAGCTGAAGGGAAGTCTGTTGTGACTTCCAAATGGAACTATCAGATCAAGCATGTTGCAGATGGCAACATAGAGAAATATAAAAGTGATGAAATAGAAGATACACCAGATGGATTTCAAGACAACCTTCTTGAATGGTGTAGTCATATATATGTGCAGAACTTGGTATTGTAGGATAGACAGCTTTCTATCTAGTTTGGGCTTTACCAAGACTAAAGCGGATTCCAACCTTTACTACAAGGTTGAGGAAGGCAATCCAGTGATACTACAGGTGAAGATAGATTGATTGCCGACACGTAGCGGAAGCTTGCTGCCGAGTTCGAGTTGAAGAACTTGGGGATGATGCACTATTTGTTTTTGGCATGGAGGTGTGGCAGAATGCAGATGGAATCTTCCTTGGACAAGGGAATTATGCAGTAGAGATCCTGAAGAAGTTCAGGATGATGGATTGCAAGGCTATGGCCACACCTATGGCATCGAACCTGAAGCTTCTGTGTGATGCTTCTGAGCCGATTGATATCACTATGTATTGTCAGATGATTGGGTCCTTGATGTACCTAACGAACATGAGACCATATATTTGCTTTGCGGTGAACACATTGAGCTAGTTCCTGATGGATTCGAGGAGTGTTCACCTGGTTGTTGTAAAGCATATTCTAAGGTACCTGAAGGGTACAGTGGATTATGGGCTCAAGTATGAGGCGAATCAAAAGTTTAACCTACAGGGTTATGTTGATTCAGATTGGGCTAGCAGTGCTTCAGATAGGAAGAGCACATCTGGGTGCTGCTTCAGTATGGGATCAGGTGTGATCTCTTGGTTTAGCAGGAAGCAGTCCTGTGTAGCACTGAGTACAACTGAGGCAGAGTATGTTGCAGCCTGTTTAGCTAGTTGTGAGGCAGTATGGCTACGGAAGCTACTGTATGAGTTATTTGATCTCCCGTTGGATGCTACTGGTATCTTCGGTGATAACCAGAGTTGTGTGAAGATGTCCGAGAACCCAGTGTTTCATGACAGGTCGAAACACATAGAGATCAAATATCACTATATCAGGGATATGGTGCAGAGAGGAGTTGTGAAGCTCCTGTATGTTGCGACGGACGAGCAGATTGCAGATGTGCTGATGAATCCACTAGCCAGGGTGAAGTTCGAGTACTTCAAAGAGAGGCTTGGTGTTCTTTGGATTGATGACACTTCGAGGAAGAAGTGATGGACACATTTGCTGAAACCATTCCAAGCATGTTAGAAGGAGGATCCTTCACATGGCTGTGGATGTAAGCACTAGATGATGAGCATTAGGATGATGTTCTGGTTTCTTCTTTGATATGATCAGTTGGATCATTTATACGTATGTATGCATCATGTTGGATGCTAGATATGATCAGTTGGATCATTTATACGTATGTATGCATCATGTTGGATGATGGATATGATCAGTTGGATCATTTATATGTATGCATGCATCATGTTGGATGCTGGATATGACCAGTTGGATCATTTATATGTATGTATGCATCATGTTGGATGCTTGGACCATGTATCTGTATATGTATCAGGTGGATACATTGTATGATCAGGTGGATCATGTATGGTGATATGTATCATGTATTTGTATTTGTATCAGGTGGATACACTGTATGATCAGGTGGATTATGTATGATGATATGTATCAGGTAGATACTTGGTATGCATCAGTTAGATGCATGATATGATCAGGATGATCGTGGATGACGAGCTTCAGGATGTTGCTCCAGATGACATGCAACAGGATGTTGATGATGATCGGGATGATCATGTGTACATCAGGATGATGTATGGTGAGTATCAGGTTGATACTCTATGGCCGTGGATCAGGTTGTGCAGATGAGCATATAATTTGGCCTTGGGAGATTTGCAGATAGTCTTTCGAGGTTTTTCCTATGGCATGTAATCTGGCCCTGGGATATCTGGCAAATGCTCTTTTGAGGTTTTTCTCTGGGAGGACATATAATTTGGCCCTGGGAGATCTGCAGATAGTCTTTCGAGGTTTTTCCTATGGCATATAATCTGGCCCTGGGATATCTGGCAGATGCTCTTTCGAGGTTTTGTCCTATGGCATATAATCTGTCCCTGGGAGATCCGATAGGTTGGGATGTCTGCCCTTAATAAGTCCTGGGATGCTCTTGCGAGGTTTTGCCATGACCACATATAATTTGTCCCTCGGAGATCCTATAGGTAGAGCTGTGTGCTCGTAACAGCCTGGGATGCTCTTGCGAGGTTTTGTGGTGACCACATATAATCTGTCCCTGGGAGATCCTATAGGTAGAGCTGTGTGCTCGTAACAGCCTGGGATGCTCTTGCGAGGTTTTGTGGTGAGGTCACATATAATATGGCCCTGGGAGATCCTATAGGTAGAGCTGTGTGCTTGTAACAGCCTGGGATGCTCTTTCGAGGTTTTGTGATGCACGTAATAAGTCCCGAGGATTCCACAGTATGGCCAGTGATGATGAAGACCTACAGGTGGTGGGCCTATATCCAATATGAAAAAGGACTGGCTCTGTAGAACTTCCTATGACGAGTAGATTTAGAGATTGATTGAGATAGCAGCAGCAGTGACGATGATGATGACTTGATGACAATTATCCAGTGACGATGATCTAGAGAAGATGACTTGTGCTAGAAGACCTGTGTCGAGAAATACCTTCCTAGTTAAGAGGGAGTGTTGATGTATATGTAACTTTAGAATGTATTTCACATATATGTATATTGTATTCCTATAGAGATGTTATTATTCCTCTATATGGAAGTGTCGTCATTTATATTGTAAGTGTCGTAACTTATACTTGATGGGTTATTAGACCACCTTGTTGGGGTCGGCCCTATATAAGTCATTTGGGTCAAAGGGTTATTAGACCACCCTATTGGGGGTCGGCCATGTGGGTCAAAGGGTTATTAGACCACCCTAATGGGGGTCGGCCCAGTCAGCATTATGTTAAGTGGTTAAGTTGAGGCCGACCTAGTTGAGTAAAGGTCAATTCAAGTTAGTGTATAAATAGAGAGCGTGTCTCTCTCATTTTACACATTCTATTCTCTCACTCACACTTGGGAGAGTGGCCCACTTGTGGAGGAGGAGGCTCTACTGCTAGGAGAAGACTATCTCTTGTATTCTAGTTGTATCATTGCTCTATCTATCTCTGAGGAAGTTATTGGGGTTTTTCACCTTTATGGTTTTCCCCAAGTAAACTCTGTGTCTCTTGTGTGCTTGCATTATTGTGTCCATGATTGATATGCTGTAGATTTGCTATACATGTTGTTCTCTTAGTTAAGATCCTAGATCAGATTGAAGTAAATTCTGAAAATTTAACATTGTTGTAGCTGCCACTTTCCATAATTTGCTCCACCACCAATCGTTGGAAAACATTTGAGGTTTCAACTGGGATGCATAACTAGAAGAGGCATTGTAAGAACTCTTTCCAAACCCAAGCTAACTTAGCCACTTTTTCATACAATCTAACATGGCCTAAATTAAATGTAAGATGATATCTATTATGTTGTTGAAATATGTAAAAAACATGTTTGTGTCTTACAAGTTTAAACTATTTTTTTGCTTCTCAAAATTACTTCATTGGATCCACATGATCAAAAACCACAAAAAGTCCAAATCTTAAAATATTAGGAGGATAAACCTTCTACATGCTTCATCGACTTTCCTAATATTTCTATAATAATCCTATCCATGTATCATTTCAGTTAAGTTATTAATGTATCATTGCATGTGGAAGAACACCAGTCTCGAGTTTGATGAAAGAACTGAGCCCTTACTGCTGATATCTTATGGACACAAAATAGTCTCGAGTTTGACATTGTTTTGAGGTCATATACAACACATAAACACAGTCTGGATTTTCTTCAGTCTGAAGTTTACCTCAAGCACATACACAGTCTGAATTTTGTCTTGGGTGGACTCTTCTATAGCACACATACACATCCCAAGTGTGAGATATTATGCCATGATATGATACAGAAGTGATGATGACATATTGCATATACACAGTCCCGAAGTTAACTCTTCCCAAGCAAGCAAACAGTCCCAGAATGTTGAATATTATTAAGGCAGCCTCAAGGTCATAAATGGAAGACGACTCCTTGGACATCAATGCACAGGTGTAGCTCTTGTGTTGATCGAAAAGATGTTTTACACTAGCTGGAAGTAAAATTGGAACATGTTCAAACATCCATAAAGTTTTGAAGATGGTGAGCAGCTGAAGCAGTCTAATGACAAACACTGATTGACCAAGTGAGTAGATCAGATTGACATAACATAATTATACTTGACAGATCAGTTTTGGTAAGGTTGAATTGGACAAGTTCAGAGTTGTTACTTTTAGCAAAAGAATTGTTGAAAAAAATTCCTTTTAGCCTGATTTGACAAGAAGTTTGAAGTAGCATATTTGATAGGGGGAGTGTGTTTATTAAAAACTTGAAGATGAGCAGACTTAAATGAACATTATGATGAAAAGTTAAAGGTTAGAAGCAGGGAAATTTTTAGGGGCGAAATATCGCCAAATGGCTATTTTTTGGGCATTTTTTCAAAAAATAAATTCGCTACTTGGTCATTTTTACTCTCTAATATCGCCTATAGTTACATAAAATATGTTTTTTTATTGTAATATTCGCCAAAATTTACAAATTTTAGTAGTAAATTGTATGTTTCATATTTAACATTCGCCTAACTATCTATATATATAATTTTTTCAACCCAAAATAATTGCCTAGAATACTATACTAAGGTATAGTATTAGGATCCTTAAAAAATACCCTAGTTAGAAGAATGATGATGATGCATGCTTACCTTTTATGAATTTACTGAACTTCAACATATCAGTTAGGGGGAGCATTTATGTGATGATCATCAAAACGTTGAGGCATATATATTTATGCTTTGAAATGGTGCTCTGCTATGATTCAATGATTGCCATTTAGGCTTCTTTTTTTTTAACACTTCCAGGTATCGTTGCAATATCGACGGATTCCTGCCACGATTCGTGGAGCTGTATAAGATGTTACCATGCAGATGTTGAACCTGCCATGAAAGTTATTGAATCGAATCGTCTCTATTGCGATGAACATTCATGGAGCTGTATAAGATGTTACCACGCAGATGCTGAACCTGCCACGAACATTCGTTGCTATAGCAACGAACCTCCAATTTAAGTTCGTCTCTATAGACACGAAAGTTCGTGGCAGCTAAAGCATTTGCATGGAAACATATAGATGAGGGGCGTTGATATATTGACAAACCTTCATGGAAGAATTAATTTTCCGAAGATCTGAAGACTATTACGAAGGTGACACGTGGCCACTGAGAAACGTTGCTATTGCCACGACGGGGAATATTCGTCCCTATATCCACGAAGTTGGTTCCACGAAAAAATGAACCCTAGATCATTGCAATAGGGACAAAAAATCGTGGCTACTACAACGAAAAAACGTGGCAATTTTGGCCATATGTAGTAGTGTTCTGAGATGTGTTTGCTATATTTAGTTCCAAGATCTCTATATACCTTGAATTACTGGAATATATTCAACATGTTATTGGTGTGATTTTAGGCTTCATTAACAGCCAAACGATTGCAAATCTATTGGATTTGTTTTCAACATATGTAACCTTGATTCAACAATATAAACACTCATGGCCCATCTTGATAGGGGTTACAAACAAAAAATTAAGAAGTTATGTTTAGAAGTACCCAGATCTAAGTATGCATTTCTAGCAAGATTAAAAAAGGCATAGTCAAGAAGCCAAGTCATTATCGATGAGATCCATTTCTGAAAGGTAGATTGAACCTTAGTAAGGTCATCACGGATCATATCAACATATTTCATCCCATATTTAGTGATGTTCAAACTATTGAAGTAGATGTATTGATATCAATATATATGGAGGGAGTTTTGTGCAGCAGTTATAATGACAGTATGAGGTCAGCCATGATAAAAAGGGGTCTCACCTTGAAGCAAAAATCCATTTAAAAGATGAAATTTAAATCAATTAAAGGCTTTGGCTGACCCTACCTATATTACAAACAATGATCATGATTTCAAATTGTTTAAGGGTCTGCCCTGACCTAAATTAGGCAAAAAAAAAGTTATAAATTTAGAATCAAATATGAAAAGAGCTCATTATTGATGTGCCCATATGAGGTTTCAGTCTCTTTTAGGTATGAAATTGGTTTACTTAGTTGCAAAATCACCCAAGCTTATTTGTTTTGTGAATAATCCAATAAGCAACAAAGGTTAATAGGAGTACTTTGTGGAATGATCGTTGATCTGAAATAATGAAATTATGTCCAGGATTGGCTCATCCAACACTCAATATTGTTGTAATATATTTCTCTTTACCATTATAAAAGCAACCAATAGTGTCAGCCTAACTTTTGATGAGGAGTTTCATCCTGGTAGCAGATTGAATACTAATGGAGGCAAATTGATTGAATGATGGGGTTTGTGTACAACCTTTTTCTTCACCTAGAAGATGGTTGTATATAAAAATGTTTCCATGGATAGAAAATACTAGGATATGCCCAGATTTAAAAAAAAAGGCTAGTGTGGGTTTCACATCAAATAAAATACCAGCTTTGATTGTTGTTACATTGAATGTTACTATTACAAAGTTCGATGTACACAATCTTTCCATCAATGTTAGGGACCCAATTTCTTATTATATGTAATACAAATAATGCTTGATAAGTGATATAATGTAGCCCTTAAAAATTGCATTCCAAATCAAGTATTGGAGTAGACATATAAACATAATATCTCTAAAGATGCTTCTCAAATTTGTCTCACAAGCATATTTGCGCATTGCATTTCCTGCTAGATAAATACCAACCACGAAGAAACTTGCGTAAACCCTTGTTGGGTTTGCTATCAACAATCAATGTAGCAACTGAAAATTTTGCATTCCCTACCCGGTTTCAACTTTAGCTTTTCATGTGAAGTTTAATGCCCAAACCCCATCAATGTAAAATCACATTACATGCATGAAAAATAGATTTTTCTTGAAACACATAGAAAATATTTATTTATTTTCTAACTCAGAAAATTATGACTGCCAAACCATAAATTTAACTTAGAAAATTTTAGCGAAATTGGCTCAGGAAAAACTCCAAAGGGAAAACTTGGAAGGAGAGAGAAATTTTATTCTTTCAGAGAAATTACAAATTTATAATAGCAGTACTTATCTCCCTTTTTTGTCTCGAAAAACATGTCATCTTCTCACTGACAAACTGCTGTACGGATTTCTTGAAAACTATGTTGTACGACTGCCTTAAAAACTATGTTGTACAGCCTCACGCGTGTGAACTGTTTCCTCGATTTATTTGCCCGTACGGATTGCATAAATACTGTACCTTCTGCCTTGAAATTTGTGCCTGTAGGGACTGCTAAAAATCTCTACCTGCTACCTCGAAATCTATGCCTGTACGGACTATAATAAATGCAATACGGCTTCCTCGAATTCTATTCCTGTGCTCCTTGAAATTTGTGCTTAATTTATGTTGTACAATCTTCTAGAAATATGTGCCCATCACCTTGGAAATCATGCCCATCTCAAGCTTCCTCGATTTATGTGCAAAACATTTGCTTTTTCTCTCTCTAGGTCAAATTCTCTCCAAACCCCTAATTTACTTCCCATCTCTTCTCTTTTCTCTTTTTCTATTGCTCTCCAAATCTCTTGGGTAACAATGAATAAGGTTTTGTGCCTTTTCCCTAGTTTTATATGAGGTAACCAACACCCACCAAAATCCATGGCTAGGATTTAATCTTGACTTGATGAGATGTAGGGCCCACATTAATTGTTCATTAATGTCTTATTAAATAAATGAAAACACTTTTTCCATTCACTTACGTAAGTGACCATTTTTAATTAAATGTTCACTTAAGTCTCATAAAGTCAAATTAAAATTATAATCCCACACTCACTTTATAAAGTGACTTTATAAAAATAAAGTACATCTCACTTTATAAAGTATTAGGGACCTCATTTAATATTTTTATGTCCACCACAAGGTGAACAACATCTCCTAGGTAAATTTTCAACACTCCCTCTTACTGAGGAAGGTATTCTTCACCACTCCCAACTTGTCTCTAAAGTAAACATGCTTCCCTCTACCAAAATAATTTGCTAGGATATTTGCAATTTGCTCCTCGGTGGAAATGTACTGTAACTCAACAACTCCTCTATGAACATAGTCTCTAATGAAGTGATATATGATCTCAATATGCTTTGACCTGTCATGAAATAACAGATTCTCAGAGGGCTTGATGCAACTCTGATTACCACAATAAACCACTATAGGTCTCTGCTCCTAATCAAATAAACCAACCAATAACTTGCGAAGCCACAATTCCTTGCAACTAGCCTGACTAGATTCCATATACTCAGCCTCTGCAGAACTCAATGCAATTGACTTTTGATTTTGACTGAACTATGACACTACTGTCGATCACAAACTGAAGCAACAACAGGAAGTGCTCTTCCAGTCTGCTACACTGCCTTCCCAATCTAAATCTGTGAATCCAATCAAACCAACTCCATCTGACCTCCTGCAATCCAGACCATAGTCCACTGTCCCAGCAAGGTACCTCAGTACATGTTTTGCGTCCATCCAGTGCACTCTCCTAGGCTCCATCATGAACTGACTGAGAGTGTTCACCGCAAAACACAAATTTGGTCGAGTGTTGACTAGATACATCAATGAACCTATGAGCTGACGATATAAGGTAGGATCCACCAACTCTCCCTCAGAAGCATGAAGCTTCTTCCAATTGGTGATCACAGGTGTGGACATAGGTCTGCAACCCTCCATCTGAAATATCCTTAGAACATCAGTTGCATATTTTCCTTTCTCCTGGAAAACATGTACTCCATCCTCCTACCAAATCTCCATCCCCAAATAATAGTCCATCAACCCGAGATCAGTCATCTCAAACTATGAAGCAATATTCTTCTTGCACGCTGCAATTAAATGCTCCTCTCATGTGATTAACAAGTCATCATAATATAACAGAAGAATGAGAGGAAAACCAATCGACATCAAGCAATAATCAATCCTCGAATATCAAGCTAGATGAGCTTGCTTCAGTCCATACAAGGCCTTTTTCAGCCTGCACACATGAGAATCTCTCCCATGAATCTCAAATCCCTATGGCTGCTCTAAGTACACCTCCTCCTATAGAAGACCATTGAGAAATGTGGTCTTCACATCCATTTGGTGGATCTTTCAACCCAACTTTGCTACTATGGAGATCATTTCTCTAATCAAGGAATATCAAGTAATCAATTCAAAGGTCTCGTCATAGTCTACTCCCTCTATCTTTGAGAATCCTAGTGCCACAAAACAAGCCTTTTACTTCTCAATGCCACCATATGCGGCATGTTTGATCTTGTAGAGCCACTTGGAAGTCACAACTGACTTCCCCTCCAGTATTGGAACTATCTCTCACGCATCATTCTTCATGATGGAATTCATGTACTCTTCCATCATGGTATCTATCCAAACTTGATGTGGCGTGGCCTCTTCAAAAGCAGTAGGATCTGACTCACGCAAGCTAGTCACCATCGCCATGTAATTGAAAAATATCTCTCGTGCTCTACTCTTGCTGAACTCCCTCCTGGGTGGCCCCACAGACTCCTCAGCTTCCTTCACAAACTCCTTAAGCCAACTTGGATTTATTTTCCTAAAAGTAGCTTCTTATGGTAGGCCCTCCTCATGAAGATCCCCATATGGAAACAGTCTACCTGAAGAAGTACATGTGGCCTGATATCCTGTTCCTAGTGAACTAAAACTATATGACCCCAAATCACGTGACGGTGAAACCTGTGAACCTGTGACCTGAGAACCTGTCCCTGTACCATAAGTATCTGTAGATTGAGTCCCTGAAACTTATGGACCAGTCACTCCTAAAACCTGTGACCCTGCACTCTGACTAGCTGAACTCTGAGATGCTGGCACCTGTGGAGGAACAATTTGCTGCTCCACCATATCTATGTCACAAGACTTCCTCAAGGCCTGCTCCTCCTCAAATATCACCTCCCTCCTCACAACAACTTTCCTCTGTGTAGGAAGGTATAAGCGGAAGGCCTTCGAAGTCTCATCATAACCAACAAATATTTCTTTCTCTGCAGTGGGCTCTAACTTTGTTCTCTTCTCAGAAGGGACATGAGAATATGTAAGGCATGCAAATATGTGTAAGTGGCCTATCTCAGGCCTCTTCCCGGTGAACATATCCTTTGGATTTTTACACCCCAAAGCATGGTGTGGACTCATGTTCTGCACATAAACAACAGTACTACATGCCTCATCCCATAGAAAGAAAGGAAAACTATGATCATGCAACATGGCTCTAGCTACTCCCACTATAGCTCTATTCTTCCTTTCAGCAACTCCATTATGTTGTGGAGTATATGGAACGATCAACTTCCTCCTGATTCCCTCTTGTATAAAAAACTCATCAAAATCATTGGAGGTATACTCACCCCCATTGTCTGACCTGAGTTCCTAAATCTTCCTTTGTGTTTGGTTGTTCACAAGACCTTTGAACTCTTGGAACCTCTTCAAGACTTCCTTAGACTTCTTGTTTCTCAGGAAGTAGATCCAGGTATTGCTGGAGTGATCATCAATGAAACTGATATAATACTAAAAAATTGTCAACGAAGCAAAACACATGGGTCCACATAAATCAAAATGTATCAAATCTAGTACTCCTCCCGATCTACTATCACTGCTCGGAAAAAGAAGTCTTGGTGTACTTTCCCAAAGCACACCCTTTGCACACACCACTCTGCTCTATGCTGAACTGTAGTAAATGTGTACACATCTCCCTCAGCAATCTTAAAGTTGAATGATGAAGGTGGGCCATCCTCATGTGCCATAAATCACACCTTGTTGCTACTACTAGTGTGGGCCAATGAATGATGAGGCTAGAAGAGAAGCTTGTACAATTTCCCACATCTAACTCCAATGGCATATGAAGTAGATGGTCCTTCTGCTATGGGAAAAACATACACTTTCCCATCTAAGACATACACTCCAAAACCCCTGTCCTCAATAGTGGAAACTGAAACAAGGTTCTTTTTCAGCCCGAGGACGTACAAGACATCCCTCAATGTCATGGGCTGCATGGAATCCCTCTGAAAGGTGATAGTCCCTTGCCCATCTGCTCTCACAACAGTGTCATTACCGAACACTACCTCTAGACTCAAGTCGGTCTCAGCCATCTCGGTGAACATATCTCAAACACATTTCATATGGCTCGAAGCCCCACTATCAATGTACCAAGTGGAAGGCGTGGTGGAAGCACTCATCGAATGACCAACCAATAAGGAATGCTGTATCTGATCCTCCACATCATTGCTGCCGATAGATTCCCTCTCTGTAAAACCAATATTTAGAGAGAAAACTCTCCCTCAAATCGTGTAGCAAAATCATCAATATCTATTACTGTTGCTGTATGTTGTCCCTTCTTCTTCTTGTTTGGACACTGTCCAACATAGTTTCCAAACTTCTTGCAAGCAAAGCACTTGACTTTGCTCATGTCTCTCTTTTGCTCGCCAATGTGTTGTTTGGCCCCACCTTTAGGGCCCTTCTTGAACTTATTATTCTTTCCCTTTGCTTCCAACGCTACATTATCTTTATCCTCCATGTTATGTGATAAACCACCCTGTACATATCCTCTCAGAGTCTCCTCCTATATGAAGTCGTCCCAGAGACGATCCCAAGAAGACATATTCTCATGAGCAACCACAGTCTGCATGAAGATACCCCATGGCGGTGTCACGCTATTCAAGGATGTTTGCACCAACTCACTACCCTTTACAACCTCCCCAATAGCTACAAGTTCATCTCTCACCTATGTGATCCTAGTAATGTAGGAAGCCATGCCTTCACCCTTAATCATGTGAACACTCTTCAAATTTTCCCTCAACACCATCTTCTTGTTTTCATTCAAACTTTGATGAAGATTTGTTAAAGTTGTCCACATCTGAAAAGCACGAGCTTTGGCTGAAATATGTGGGATCACATGATCTTTCACGGCATCAAGTATGATCCTTCTTGCTTTTACATCATTTTTCATAAAAGAAACCCTATCTGTAGCATCGGTAGGAACTGTGACTGGATTTGCTAAGGTACTGTACACTATTTCTCATAGTTCATTATATTCTAGAAACAACATTATTATAGCCTTCCATGGGCTAAAATTTGCAGCCCCATCCACTCTATCCTCGAGTCTAAGTCCAGTGACAATGGCTACAACCTGTTCAAGAACCAGTTTTCTTCTCAAAAATACATGTTCTCCGTTCTTTTCCAAATCTGAAAATTTTCTAAAGTTTATTTTCAACCCTTTACTTCAGCTCTGACATCATGAACATTTTGCATTCCCAACCCAGTTTCAAGTTTATTTTTTCATGTGAAGTTTAATGCCCAAACCCCATCAATGTAAAATCACATTACATGCATGAAAAATAGTTTTTTCTTGAAACACATGGAAAATATTTCTTTCTTTTCTAACTCAGAAAATTATGACAACCAAACCATAAATTTAACTCAGAAAATTTTATCCAAATTGGCTCAAGAAAATCCCCGAAGGGAAAACCTGGTAGGAGAGAGAAATTTTATTCTTTCAGAGGAATTACAAATTTATAACAACAGTACTTATCTTCGTTTTCTGTCTCAAAAAATGTGCCATCTTCTCACTAACAAACTGTTGTACGACTGCCTTGAAAACTGTGTTGTACGGCCCCACATGTGCGAGTTGTTTCCTCGATTTTTGTGCATGTACGGACTGCATAAATACTGTACCTTATGCCTCGAAATTTATGCATGTATGGACTGCTAAAAATATGTACCTCCTGCCTCGAAATATGTGCATGTATGGACTGTAATAAATGCAGTATGGATGCCTCGAAATCTGTGCCTGTGCTCCTCGAAATTTGTGCTTAATTTCTATTGTACAGTCTTCTAGAAATCTCTGCCCGTCACCTTGGAAATTGTGCCCATATCAAGCTTACTCGATTTATGTGCAAAACATTTACTTTCTCTCTCTCTAGGTCGAATTCTCTCCAAACCCCTGATTTTCTTCTCCTCTCTTCTCTTTTCTTTTTTTCTCTTGTTCTTCAAATCTCTTAGGTAACAACGAATAGGGTTTTGTGCCCTTTCCCTAGTTTTATATGAGGTAACTAACACCCACCAAATCCATGGCTAGGATTTAATGTTGACTTGATGGGATCTAGGGCCCACATTAATTGCTCATTAATGTCTTACTAAATAAATGAAAACACTTTTTCCATTCACTTACGTAAGTGACCATTTTTAATTAAATGAGTCTCATAAAGTCAAATTAAAATTATAATCTCACACTCACTTTATAAAGTGACTTTATAAAAATAAAGTACATCTCACTTTATAAAGTACTAGGGACCTCATTTAATATTTTTATGTCCAACCCAAGGCACCACAAGGTGAACAACATCTCCTAGGTAACTTTTCAACAACAACAATCAAAGATTCTGGAGTATTCTCAAATTTGTTAAAATCTTTCAACTTGACAACCTGTACAAATTAACAAATTTAGGGGCCTCACCACATTAGTTTGCATAATATTCCAAAACATTAACATCATATTTGAGAATACATTAGTTTACATGAAAATGTATTAGCATCATATATGTTATTCAAGTGGATATATTCAACTACTATAAACTTTTGATTTTTCTCTCCACCTACAGGTTCATATTTTTGTTCCTATATTGAAGTGCTTGGATCATTTGGAAGTGAAAGACAATAGAAGGTTTGTTTCTTTTATTGCCAAAAATGTTAGCTCTAATACTCTTTCCAATGGACTTCTTAAAGATGGCTTATTTCCCCCCAATACAATAGAAAAAATGCTTGATAGTGCAATTCCAAAGGAAGTTATCTTGGATCTTTTGATGATAATTTCATATTTGGTCTGAATGTGAAAAGTAAGAACCATGCTTAACATGGCCCCAATTTATTATTGTAGTATTTGTTTTCTTATTATATTTAAACAAGTTCTCATAGAAAAGAAGTAATACTTTTAAAATTAATATTATAAGAGCTTAATCCAAATCAATGTGATGGTTATTAGTGATTGTTGTAGGACTCTATGAACAGGCTATTTTTTAAGGATTATAAAAGCATACTTAAGTATAGTATTCTAGGCAATTATTTTGGATTGAAAAAAAATGTATATAGATTGGTAGGCGAATATTAAATATAAAACATACAATTTACTACCGAAACTTGTAAATTTTGGCGAATATCATGATTAAAAAACATATTTTATGTAAATATAGGCAATATTAGAGCCTAAAAATGACCGAATAGCGAATTTATTTTTTGAAAATAAGCCCAAAAAATAGCCAATTGGTGAAATTTCACACCTAAAAATTTCCTTGTTTATGAACCAATAGAAGAAAAAAAAAACATGTTTGAGGATCTTAAACAATTTTTTAACCACGATGATGCTAACTAAATAGCAAGATAACAACCATCTTCATAGGATTATGCCATAGATGGCCTCCAGAAAATAAGTTTACATTTAGCTTACCTTTATTGTTTGAAATGTCTAAGATAAATCCTTGAGCCTCACATAACTACAACACAAGGAAAATATAAGTATAAGAAGCGGGCATTGTTTCTTGCAATAAAAGTATTTGTGACCTCAAGAAGACTCTCTGTAAAATCTATTTATGGGATTCAAGTTTGTAGGAAATTGAGAAAACTCTAAAAATTGCATAATTTTAGTAAACTGTGGGGATTTCCTATTGAAAGTATTACAACAAAACAACCAATCAACCTTAAAAAAAATTCTTAGGCATGCTCAAATAATAATTATTTTACTCCTCTACCTGTAATCGGGTTAGTGGGGTATTGTTGTGGAAACAATTGCACAAGGGTGCATCATTCCACTTAGTAAGGGGATAAGCCTTGTAGGTTGCAACAAGGCCTCAATCCTTGGAACCCCTTGGGGGAGTGTGATTTCTCCCAATGATCTTGCAAGTGGTTGTCAGTGAAATTTAAATAAAAGAAATAAAATCAAACAAAATATAACAATGACAATGGGGGAAGAATGAAAACTCAAACAACCAAATGTATGAAAAACCACTTTGTATTTCCCAATGGTCAAGTAGGTACAACACCTAGGAGGTGTAGACTTCAAGGAATCCAAAAATATCTCTTAGGGAGGTCCTTGTCCAAACTAAATGCTAAGTGGTTTGAGAGATCAATGGAGAGAAACTCTTGCTCCTTGGAGGGAGGAGGAAATAGAGCTTTGGAATGCTTTCAAAGGTGGGAAGAGGTGAGCTATGAAGGAACTCTAACACAATTCTAGCAGCATAAATTTTCTGTCTTTATATTTGTATAGATGCATGCCCATGGATTCCTCTTATAGGCCAAGAGGTGGCCAAGAAACAAGTAGCTCCAAATGTGAATGCCATCACCTCATGAAGTGGTTCCAAGTACATGAGAGGGGCTATTTAATGCCACAAGGAGTGTAAGGACCCCAAATTTGAATTGTGGAAGTGATGGGCCATTGATGAGCCTTCAATTGCACTATTGGTGGGTGAGATTTGACATTCGTGTAGATATCAAAGGAATTTCCGCATGAGGGTCACGTGGGTTATGAATTGGTAACACGTGCTATATCGTAGGTTAATAAGGGTTCAGTCGTGTGACCTATCCATTTGAATGTTCTTGGGAACTTTTGGACTTACGTTTCATGTTGGATTTGTTGAGGATGCCTTTAGTGAGCCACATTCTATATGTTGATGACGCCTTAGTGCAAGAATCACCAAAATTTTGCATGTGTGCGAGATTTAGGCATTAACAGATGACCCCTAATGTATGAGGTTCGAAAGGAACTATAGAGCCGTTAATGTGTTATCGTTTCTTGTGTTTCTCTCCTATTATGTAGTGGAAAAATCATAGTTGGATGAGAGGGTCCTCCCATGAGGGAATATTACTGGTGACTATTGGTGAAGCTATAATAAAGAATGTTTTGGTATACAAACGAGGTGGGCATACTCATGCTCGTGAAAAATATGTCAAGAAGATAACAATAAGAGAAGACCAAGGGGTCAACTCAAAGATACTTCCAGGACAAGGATGGAGGTGGATTCAATCCATGTGAGAGTCACTGAACCTAGAACTATTGTTGAATATTGAAGAAGTGGAACTGTTGATAATCATGATGAGCCCACGAGGGTGGGGGACCAGAGTAGTGGTGAAGTTGTGTGAGGGGGAACTTCACTATACCAGATGGAATGCTACCATGTTTTTGCAAATGTGAGCACTGCTAACTTCAAAAGTATGTTTCCCCTTGATGTGATAAAGGTGTTGACATTGAGCATAGAGGAAATTACTAATTTAGGGATCACTAATGACTCTCCCTACTTAGTTCAAGGTGATCTCATCTAGTGATTTATAGGGACCCTAAGATACAACTGCAACTACTGCAACTCTCAGAATATGGCAAGCTAATGTTGATGAGAGTTGAAGCATATGAGAAGACCAGAGTCTCATCCCAAGACCATAGTGTAACCAACTGTAGGACTAAAAAAAATGACACAAGATTGGATGATAAGCGTGGGGATCATAACTTCCTTTGATCGATGTAAACATGGGGCGAGCTAACAACAACATTCCTTGTAGGAAAGGTACATAGTGAAATGAAGGGAAACAAACTGCAAGTGAAGGGGCTTTAATGGAGACACAATACTAAGAGTAATGGTGACTAAAAAAATGAATAATGAGTGGGATATTGAGACTCAAATACATCAATCAAAGGATACCATGGGTGGCTTCCAAAAGAATCAAGAGTTCTCGCAGTTTTGTGTGGATTGGGGAAATTTTTTGTACATAAAGAATAATTCTTTGGGTCCCCGCTGTTTTATGTGTGTCGGGGGACCAATTTGATGATGGGCGAAGTACCCATAATTTTGAATGGGTTGGGGGATGCTTTCCATGATGAGGTGGGGGTTGTTTTGAAAATGTGAAGATGGGTACCCCATGAATCAATGCCATGCAGATTGTTCATGTGGGAAAAACTTAATAGAATTGGTTACTTATGAGGGTGGGGGGCCCATTGGTGTCTTCGCAGGGGGGATGATACGAAGAATATTTTGGATGGTAGAGTGATCATGGAGGTATGAGTATTCAAAAATGATGATTGATCGTAACATGTGTCGGGGAATCTAATGGCATTGACTGCTAAAGGTGGGAGAGTAAACACGCATCTATACAATGATGAACTAGGGGTGATCTTTTCAAGCGAAATCAGATTCATCAGGATTGTGGGGGATTCGACATCATGGGTGTCAAATGATTATAAGGGATGTAATGGTTTGCACACCCATGGGAAAACATGTTGTTCCCAGTGGTGAAGTTGATGGCACATCGTGACTGGGAATGAGGACCCTGGTTATCAATGTGAATATTGGTAAATGCAACATGGATAGAGGGAAAATAGTGCCTATATGCTAGTTCTGTAATGATACATGTGATAGAATCCTGACATCATTTCTAAGAGATGGAGTCTTGTTATTATAATGGAAAAACAATGGGTCTCATGGGTCTCTTAGTCGCAATGCTACACATATGGTGCACATACCCAAGTGTAGTAAAGAACATGACAAAGGTATTGACAATGCAGAAATACAAAAACTAAAACATAGCACACCTGTGTGGTGTCGGTAGAAAAGTGCCTGGATGTTACTAGCCAGAATAGCGGTGGTTTAATCCATGATGTAGATCTCGATATGTTGATCATAGAGGCATGAACAGTTCGTCAAACAGACCTATGATTTGTACGTAATGTGAGTTTAAAGTTTGGGGCCAATGCGTATAAATGGGAGGTGGGGACCACTTGTCCATGCCATTTGTATTATTACTTGATGACCTCTGAGAGTGTGTTTGTGCCGATTCTGGGAGATCTGGGTACCTATTTGATGAGACACGAGTGTTAGGTAAGTCATAACCCTATGTTTTTTTTTGGGGGATAGGTAGTTACAGGGAAAGGGGCGCCTTGGGGATTTGTTGTTGCAGCAACACCCCTCCCAAAAATTTTGTACATATTGGGGCCCCTCCTCTCATTTTTTGTAGAAAGTTTGCCTTAAGAAGCCATCCCAGCTGTTATCTGTGTTTTTCAGCATGAAATCTGGTTTCCCAATGAAAATTCTGGCCATAAACCTTTCCTTTTTCCCCCAAGGAACCTAAAGGGAACTTAGAATTTTTTCCCGACGTTTTCGAGTCTCTCAGGTTATCTCCCCGCAGTTGCGGAAGCAACTCGCATAAGCTTCTCGAAGGAAGACTTAGGAAATTTTTGTTGGAAGAACGCGGGAACCATTGGGCAATAGCTCCCGAAACAGCGGAGTCCTCTGTTCAAACCTTCCGCAAACGCGAAGTGTTTCGGGTTTCTCTCCCGAAAGGTGGAAGCATTTTGGTAAGCCTTCCGGAGCGGAACTTAGATTTTGTTTGCAAATCACGGACCATGAGAAGGAAAATTGCGGAAACATTGGGGTTTTCTTCCCGAAACGGCGGGAGAAATTGGGAAAGACGCCCGAAAGGATTTGGAATATTTTGTTAAAATATCGCGGAAGCCTCTGATGAAAGCCGCCCGAAACGGCGGAATAATTCAGCAAAGTTGTCCGA
The DNA here is from genome assembly GCA_027924585.1 of Larix kaempferi. Lineage (NCBI taxonomy): Eukaryota > Viridiplantae > Streptophyta > Pinopsida > Pinales > Pinaceae > Larix > Larix kaempferi. Next base: position 7,520,048 of record BSBM01000769.1, on the reverse strand, counting down.
AATGACGGAAGCTGTTCCCATAAGCTTTCCGAAAAGAGACTTAGAAAACTTTCAAAAATCTGCGGAAACCTTCGGGTTTTCCTCCCGAGAACGGCGGAAGCCATTCCCATAAGCTTTCCGAAATACCACGGCGAAGCCCACAAAATTCTTCCGAAACTGTGAAAAGAACTTAGATTATTTTTTGAAAAGGTTGCGGAGCACCCAAGGGAAACTATGCGGAATCATTCAGCTTATGTTCCCGACACCGTGGAAGTTCTCGGGCTATCCTTCCGAAACGGCGGAGGCCAATCACATAAACCACCCATCTAGGCTTTCCGAAATAAAACTTAGAAAACTTTTCGATTTTTTGTTTTGCGGAACAACTCAAGTTCGCCTCCCGAAACGATTGTGATTGCAAAAAATTTGCTTCCGAAACGACGGAACCTTTCATCATTGTCTCCCGAAATGGCGGAAGCTTTCGCCATGTCGTCCCGCAGTAGCGGAAGCCGCTTGCTTAAAACTCATGAAAAGAACTCTGAAACTTTTCCAAAATATCGCGGAAGAACTCGAAGAAGCTACCCGAAACGTGCGGGAGCCATCCGTTTACCTTCCCAGGAACCGCTGAGCGTCTAAGTTTTGAAAAAACTCGTGAAGTCTCGAAAGTCACGGAAGGAATTCGCCAAATCCTTCCGCAACCGCGGAAGCCTTCACAGAACCATCCCGAAACAGCGGAGGCTGAGGACGTAAGCTTTCCGAAATTACTTGCTGAAACCCCGCGAGAGTTAGAAAATTTTCGATTTGCGGGAGCTATTGGCGAGTTGCTCTCGAAACGGCGGAAGCCTTGGCATTATCCGTCCGCGACGCGGGTTTCTTTTACGGAACGTTGTGATTTTTCCTTCCGCGACACGCTTGGAACGACGGAAATGTTCGCTTTATCTTTCCGCAACGGCGGATAAGATTCACCAATTTGTCCCGCAGAAGGCGATCGCACGCGGATCGAGATATGTTGACATGACCGCCGACGTACCAGTATTTAAACCATGACTAATTGCCCCACCCACCAAACTAAATGCCGCACGTGCCGGTTCTATATAAATAAGTGGTGGGGGTACGAGCCAACGCATTGTTAATTCTCCAATTGGACGATTTGTTGGACGCCGCGCGACCATTCCAGCTCATCCTGCGCAACCACGTTCGCGGCCACCTCAGTCAGCGTTTTTCATCAGTGCCAGGTAGGATCTTAACCTTGCATTTGTCCCTTCTGCACATCGTATTTCTATTGGGTTATCTTTCTTTTGAAAATGATGGGCATTGGTGGGGTTTTGACGGGCAAAACGCCCGTCTTGGGTGATTTTTTCCCGTCAAATACAATCTGAATCGAGTTCTGCTCGTCACATAAAATAGAGACAGGATAAAAATGTTTGGTGGGTGGAGACGGCTAGTTTGGACGGTTAAGCTTTTCCATTTTCCTCCCCGGGCCGCATGCCTCGTTATTTCAGAACCGCCGAAGCCCCACGGATTTTCCATATCCCCGGCCGAAAGCCTAAGACGTAAAACCCCAGGCCTTTTCATAAACCTCAGTCCCAACGTGACCGTTACCCAATTCAAATCCTAGGATGAGCGCCATTGCCCCTGTTCAAACCTCCCATAGAGCACCTCGGCAAGTGCCATAAAATAACGATAGCATTCGAAACCCGCGTCGGGTCGTAGATACGAAACGCCTCCTTATTTCGTCACAGAGTCTTCCCAACCTGAGCTTACCTGCAATTAGCCTTTCAAACCGCAGCAGTGACGAAAGTTACCCTCTTCCCCAGAGCTAAACCGAAGGCACGTTGCTTCCCCAATGCGCTTATCTTCACAAAAGCATCCCAAACCTGCCCCTTTAAAGAATTAGGATGGCCAAAATTGATAATCATGTTCCTACTGAAACGAAGATCATCATCTCTCCCCGGGGCAACCCGAGAGCGGATTGTTCCGCGATACACCTATCCTCTCGGGAGCATTCCAAATTCTTCCCTTTTAAAGATTCAAATGTTTTAATTTGTATTTTAGGTTGAAATGGTGTATTTTGCTTCCTAAACATACAGCTTCACATTCTCATATTAAAAAGATGATGCTCTCTGTTGAAATCTCACAGTATGTTACTCAAGTTCATGATGACTTGTATATGGGTGCTATCAGGGATAAGTCAAGATGCCAAAAGCCGGTAAGAAGAAGGCTAAGATGACACAAAAGAAGCCTGCGCCACTCAAAACTGAAACTTCACTCCAGGACACTAGGTGCACCACCGGTGTCCCTCCTGAAATCAGATGGGGTGACATCTACAGAATGATCCGGGACCAGGAGATCCCAGATATGTTGCTAGAAGAAGGGCCAATTTATCTCAATATCAGAGCCTCAGGCATAACTAGAGCCGCTACCCGCCCTGAGTTGTTCCCCTGTGCTGAAGTGATTGGATGGATACTCCAACATGCCGATGCTGAAGGGAGAGTGATAAATGATAGCGGGAAAGTGGCTATTGCCTCATTTCAACCCGCGTATCTTGCGGCAGCCTACAAATTTCCCCGTGTCCAACAAGCTCTGACTGATGAATGGCTGAGCCAGATGGACAACGTCGAGATGGCCAAGAAGCTACTGATGGCAGGCAAGCATTTGAGAAAGAAAGGGAGTGATGAATATGACGTACAGAATCTGAGAGCTCCCTTCAGATTGATCGCTCTAATGCTGTGCAGAATCTTCGGCATGCCCGATGGCACAGTGTATAAGATTCAGTGGATCCCTATCATCCACTACGTGGCATTCAAGGGAACTGTGTTTGACTGGGCCACTCTCCTTTCAGATAGTTTGGCCTCGATGATAGTAGCTGCAAGGGAAGGACTAGCCTTGAAGAAGGTTGAATTCTTCATGTCCTCATATCTGATAGATTGTATTTTGGCCAAGATAGAATTTCCCAAATTGGGCTGTACATGGGATAAGGCCACCACCCCGGTCTATATCGCTTTCAAGATGTTGTGGGCTCAGAACTACAAGCCCAGCTACAAACTCATCTGTGAGGGGTTCATCATGCCCCTGTATGAGAAGTTATTCAAGGAGGAGCCCAGCCGCCTGTCAGAGAATGCTTTGGAAGTCCTTGAGAATTACGGGGATTTCTACTTTTCGGAGCAAGGCACCTACTTAAGAATGTTTGGAGGGACTAAGCCCCCTTACATTTTGCCACAGTATGCCATAGATTATGTGGTCCTCAAAGAAGCAGTAAGGCAAATCTTCCTGGATGGGATTGGAGAAATGCTCCACAAACAACATAAGGCTTCCTTTCTCCCTCTACCTTTCTGCATAGGTGCTTACAAGTTCTCGGGGGTTGCCTCAGCCGAAGAATTTGTTCAAGAGCTGAAATCCTTCCACTTCGGTGAGGTGATTTTCCACAGGAACGACAGAAAGGGTAAAGTGGCTGAGCATTGTAAGGACATCTATGCTCATTTTGAATACTCGCATTATCCCGATGCCGAGGAAGAGGTATTCAGAGGCATTAGCAACATGTCTGAGCTGCGGATCTGTCGCCAAGGCACTGGAGCAAGCTCTAGCTTAGCCAAGATCCAGAAGACCAGTCAGCAGCAGGAGAAAGAAGCTGAAGATGCCCGAGCTCGGGAAGAGCTCAGATTAAGAGAAGAAGCGAGGTTACAACGGGAAGCTGAGGAAGCAAGAAAGCAGTAGGAAGCTGAAGTAGCGAGAAAGCAGCAAGAAGCTGAAAATGAAAGACTGCAGAAAGAGGCTGAGGAAGCCCAAAAGCAGAAAGAAGCTGAAGCTGAGCAGGCTGAGGCAGAGAGGAATGTGGAAGAAGAATTGAAGGCAAGGGAAGATGCTCAAGCCAGTGGGTCCGGTGTCCAAGACATGGATATAGACACATCTCAAGCCGGTGGCTCTGGTACCCAAGATAAGGGCGTGGACCCAGCTCGGGAAGTCCGGACCCCACCTGAAGAAGACATAGACATCATAAATCGACCAATTGTCCCGTACACTCCATCGGGAAAGCGTACGGTGTCCAAGTGGAATGAGTTTGTCTATGACAAGAAAAGAAAAGCAATGGTCCTCAAATCAGAAGAGAGGATCAAAAGTCCCTTCCATGAAGACATCGTTACCCACCGAGAGGTCACTGTAATGAAAAACACAGATCAAGATCCCTTTGCTATGGCATCCGCAGCTGTAGCAACAACAAAGGCATCATTTGCCAATGTAGGGGTTATAGTTAAATAAAATATATTGACAAAGAAGAGAGCTCGTACGCTACAACAGACTGTGGCTAATGAGCAAGCCCAAAGAGATCTGGCAGAGAACAAGTATAATTGCTTGTACGCTGAGCACAAGGAGCTGTCAAACAAGTACAGCCAGCTGGAGGAGGAAAAGGACCAGCTAACACTCCAAATAATGATTGTAGAAGCGGAGAAGAATGGAGCAGAAGAAAAGGCATCTCAGCTAGAAGCAGACAAGAAAACATTAGCTGAGCGTTTGGAGCAAGCAGAGAGCAGAACAATGGACATATCTCCCTTCCATGAGCTGTCATGCAGCATCCTGAAACAAGTGTATGACACTCAGGAGCTAATCATTGATGAGGTTTGCAAGCTAAAGGCCATGGTGGTTAGGTTAAAAGAAATCAATGCGGAATCTCATAGACTCAAAGCGAAGAATACCCGTGTAAAAGCAAATATCATAAGTCAGATGGCATGGAGAGAAGGGAAAAGGGGTTTCCCCCCGCACCTCCCATTTAAATCTATGGACAGTTTTAATGAGGACATAGCCTTGCTGGAGTTTGGCAGAAACTGTGCCAATAAGCTGATAACCAGTGTGCAAAGAACAACAGATAAAATTAACAGTCTCTACCAAAGGCTCCAAGAGGCACATGTCAAATGCACATTGAGTTTCCCCCAGTCCCTGGAGGACTTTCCGGAGAAGGAACAGCGTTTGTCCCAACTAAAGGAAGAATTGAGCGTTCAAACGGAGTATGTGAAGAGGATTGATGTCCTGGCTATTGATGACCTCCAGCATTATATTGGTTCATCATCACTCCACAACCATCTGCTGAAGGAAGTGCATCAAGCTGCAGTGGCGAAAGTTCAAAGCATTAAAGCAGAGCTCGGGAAGAATGTGACTTCTCAGAAAATCTTGTTCCCTACTGCAGCAAACATAGTCATAAGGGACACAGGTGTGTGGTACAGCTACATAGCAGAGGAGGAAAGGAAAGCTGCAGCAACAGCAGATCCAGGATCTTCTCTCCCAGCAGCCATTCCAGCTACAGCAGTGGGCTCGATTCCCTCTTTCCCAGCAATGGCAGAAAGTCTGGCCAGCTCAATCCCTCCTTCCCAGCTAGAAGCAGCATCAGCAATAGGCTCGAGTGTCTCTTCCCAGGAAACATCAGCAGCAATTAACTTGGGCGATCCTCTACCAGCAGAAGCTCACGCACAGGAATGAAATAAACTAACTTCAGTTGAGTAGCTCTCTTCAACCAAACACGTGTACAGCAGGGAAAGCGTTGGTGTTAGCATTATTTCTGCTATGTATATTTTGATGAAACTTTCGAGCATGTAAGGCGTAAGCCATGGGACAGCTGTCCCTATTTTTTGTCAAAACAATTTTGTAAAAGAAGTGGTCATTTTTTGGTGGTCTGTTATAGAAGAAATTCCTGTAATTGACAAGTGGAAGGTGCTAGGTGGCAGCCCAAACGGCAAAATTGTAATTATAAATAGAAGTTAGGAAGAATAGATGAGGACTTTTTGCAGGGAATGAAATTTTGAAACCCATACGAGCTATCTTGTATCGGGCCTGTAAAATTGAATTTTCTAATAGAAGCCAGGGAGATGGACGTTTTACATGGGGAACGGACGATGGATGTGTGTTGGACTCTTCTGATGACATCTACACTGTAATGTGAAATCTGCATTGCTATTCGAACTACTTCTTGGCAACAAATGATTTTGCTTATTTCTGTGTGAACGATTTTCTCCATTTCATGAACAGTGAATGTGTTTCAGACTAAATCAGGAGCTATCTGCTGATATTTTACCTTGCTGTAGAGTTCTCTTTTAGATTAAATGGCTAACTGTTTTTCTTCAAGATGACTCCTATGGCTCGTTGTTCATGCCTTTAAATGTGCTCCCTGCAGGGATCTTTAGGGTTGTTTCAGTTTGTTTATATTTAGCTCGGTTTCTTTATTCTTTCTACGTAGATTAAATAATCTTTTGCTTTTTCCTGTTTTATGAGCAATAGATGCGTTACATGCTGAATTAGAAGTTATCTTCTAAAGATCTTTATCTTGCTGTAGCTTTACTTGTGAGAAAGAACAGCTATCTGTTCTTTCCTTACGTTATTTGTTACAGCTTATTGCTCATCCCTTAAGCGTGCTCCCTGCAGGGATAGGTAGATTTACTCCAGCTTCTAGACTTAGATCTGTTTTAGTTGCATCTAGATCAAATATAATTTAGGCACTTGCATCTCATTTAAAAGACATAAAACCCAAAAGAAAGGTGGATCGGGCCATAATCGGTAGAATCGGATTTAAACTCCAAACCCACGGTTGCCGGAACCGCTAACCGGATGGATCCCCTACACCAAACGGGAGATAGTCTAATTGGGACCATCTCTCGGGGAGGATCCCTTTCTGATTGATGCTGCGATATCCGAGGCATCAACAGGCTTCAAGGATTTTGTTTAATGCCCAAACCTCAACCTTGCGGGTTTTTAGAAATAAATTGCGCAATTGTGCGGTATAATGGGAAAATTGCATGTGGTAGTAGCATGATATTTTCTCAGAATATGCGCGGTCGTAACCCAACCACTTCATGTAGTTAAAATGTATTGTTCCGCGCTTAGAGCGAGAAAGGAATGCATCTGTCGTGTGCTAATGTAGCACAATTGTCAATTGGATAGTCGTTCTACATAGCACGACCGAAGTGGTTATGTCCCCCGTGCTCATGTCGCGTGGGTAACCGCGATATAGTCGCACGGGACACGACTGTATTTAAGCTGAAGCCACTCTACACGTGGGCTTGCTCAAGGTGATCCACGCTCATATTCATAGTCTTGGTGATAGATTTATGATGTATGATAGATTTCTCTTTGCAGGACATTGGGATTGCACCATGGCTACTGTTGGTGTTGTGGAGTGGTGGGAGAGGAACTACAATGATTTCATGCCATTGATGCTAGGGGACATGGTAGCGAATCAAATGATACGAGATGTGGGGCTCTTGAAATTTTTCAAGTGACCCTTACTGCGATCGTCCGAGTACCTGCTATGGAGGATTTTGGACATGTGGTACCTTGATAGGGGGTATTTAGAGTCGATGGAGAGTACCTAAGTATCATGGATCAGGATATATATATTTTTGACAGGTTTGCGCCATCGCAGGGTACGAGAGGTGGTTCCCCCATAGATGGAGGGACATGCAATCCATTGTTTGGTGGATCGCTATTGTGATGGAGACTAGAGTGCTCTGAGGTCTGGAAAGATTTTGTTAAGTCATCTGAGGCCCCTGTCGGTGTGGGTGGTGGAAACGACTATAGTGAGGGTGTAGGGAGTTGCATCCCCCAACAAGATCACAAGATGGTAGTTGGCACTCATAAAGTAGGTGATAGTGTTAGAAAAACAGGATCACAGAACAATAGCATAAAATAAGATGCATAAATAAAACACATAAAAAAATACAAGAGAGACACCAATATATGTGGTTCACCCAATCTAAGCTACGTCCATATAGAAATTTCCAGTCCTTTTATTATATTATCTAGAAAATGAAGGAATACAACCCACCACACATCTATTGCAACTTCCTCTTCACTCTCTCATAGTCTCTCTCACACAATCACAAAGATATTTACAATACAATACTACATACACAACCATGTTACAATGAATTCATTTTAAAGAGGGATTACCATGGGAAAATACCACAGGATACCTAATACCATGGGCCCAAAAATTACCCATTATTGACCATGTCATGACTATGAAATTACAACATTTTACAAGGCATTTTTTCTGAACTTTTTGCCATGGGGGCTCTACCCTCGAACCCCTGTCAGGGGGGAAGCAACTGTAGTGTGGGTAAAAAAACCCCCACACCCCCCTCTACATGGTATGGGATCCAAACATGGCTAAACTACGACCTCTTAATCAAGAAGATCAGGCTCCACAACCAACAATCTTCCACTTGGAGGCTGATCACAACAACTCCATTGTTACTACATCTGCTAGACTATTCTCCAAACCTTGGAACTGAAAAATTTCTAATCTTCACCTTCATGCTTGAATGCCAACTGAAAATGAGAAGGAACTTAGTTTCTCTTTGGTTACTACCTTTGTCAACATGTCTACAGGATTCTAACTAATATGTATATTTTACAACTTCAACAGTTCATCTTCCAGAATAGATCGTATGAAATGGTACTTGATATGTATATGTTTAGTATTAGAATGGAAGGCTGAGTTATTTTAAAGATGAATGGCACTTTGGTTGTCACTATACAACCTCCTATTCTCCTGCTTCTTACCCAATTCCTCTATGATCCTTTGTATCCAAATCATCTCTTTACTAGCCTCTGTAGCAACAACATACTCTGCTTCCATTGTTGAAAGTGCAACAACCTTTTGTAGTTTCGAAATCCAACTTATTGCATTCCACCTACAGTAAAAACATATCATGGGGTGCTCCTCCTGCTATCTTTATGAATTGCCATATCTGCATCAACATATCCTTGTAGAATAGTGTCTGAACCTCAAAATTATAATGCATGAGTAGTATCACCTCTCAAATACCTGAGAATCCACTTTATTGCCTTCCAATGCTCTTTACCTGGATTGTTCATATACCTTCTCACAAATCCCACTGCATGTGCAATATTTGGGCTTGTGCACATCATCGCATACATCAAGATACCAACTGCTAATGAATACGGGACCTTGGATATCTATTATATTTCCTAATATGTCTTGGGACACATATCCTTAGTTTGAAATGGTTTCCCAAATATGTACTAATTGTTTTTGCATCATGCATTCTAAAGCTCTCCAACACCTTTTCTATGTACTCACCCTGAGACAATATCAATTTGCGATTTTTCCTATCTCTTGTTATTCTCATACCAAGGATTTGTTTTACAACACCCAAATCCTTCATCGCAAATGAATTAGATAATTTCCTTTTGAGCAAATTTATATCCTGCATGTTAGACCTTGCAACAGTCATGTCATCCACATACAATAACAAGATAATATATCTTCCATTATCCACCCTCTTGAAATAAACACAGTGGTCAATTGACATCTACTATAACCTTGCTCTGTCATAAACTTGTCAAATTTCAAATACCACTACCTTGAAGCTTGCTTAAGGCCATACAATATTTTCTTCAACTTGCATACTAAATTATCCTTTCCTTAGACCTCATACCCCTATGGTTGCTGCATATAAATATCTTCCTCCAAATCCCCATGGAGAAAGGATGTTTTTACATCTAACTATTCAAGATGAAAATCTTCTACCACCACTAGACTTAAAATAGTTCTAATTGAAGTAATTTTAACAACAAGAGAAAATATTTCATCAAAATCTATACCTTTCTTTTGTGAAAACCCCTTTACAACAAGTCTAGCCTTGTATCACTTTTCCTCCATCTTCTTCCTTCAACCTGTAAACCCATTTATTCTGCAATGCTCTTTTACCTGCATGCAACTGAACCAGATCCCAAGTCTGGTTTCTTACCAATTTGTCCACCTCCTCATTCATCTCTTGCTCCCACTTCTTTCTATTTTCCACCTGCATTGCTTCTTTAGTAACATTCTAGTTCACCAGATTCAATCATGAATAAGTAATACAGTGAAGTAGAGTATCGTTCAGGAGATCTACTTGACCTAGTAGATATTCTAATACTTGAAGGAGTTTGAGGTACCTACTACTGTTCTTGATTTTCCGGCACCTTTGGAACTTCATTTTCTTTGATTTCATTAAGCATTGTGTACTCTATGTTTTCCTTTTCCTATTTATTTCTCTGCAATTGATATTTATACATGACCTTTTCATTGAATACCACATCTCTACTCCTAATGATTTTGCTATTTTCATAATCCCAAAAGCGATAACCAAAATCATCAACCTCGTTTCCAATAAAGGTACATTTATTGGATTTAGCCTCAAACTTTGTTCTATTTTTCTTATCAATATGGACAAATTCTTCAGAGCCAAAATTTATCGAAAATGAGTAGTTTACCTTTCTACCTATCCATGCCTCCTATGGAATCCCACCATCCAAAGCGCTTGAAGGCCCTCTGTTTATTAAGTAAACATCAATATCTACAACATCTACCCAAAACTATAAGGGGAACCCTGCATACAATCTCATACACCTTGCACGCTCCATGATTGTTTTATTCATCATTTCTGACATATTGTTTTCTTGTGGTGTGTTCCTGGAATAGTCCTCTCTCTACGAATCACATGGTATGAACAATAACCATCAAACTCCTTGCCGCAGTATTCACCTCCATTATCATATCTGAGACACTTTAACCTTTTTCCTATCTCATTCTCAACCAAAGAATTCCATTTCTTAAAAGTATAAAAAACATCAAATTTTAGTCTAATGCAATAAACCCAAGTTTTTCTAGTCGCATTATCAATAAAAGTAACATAATAATGAGATACACAAAGAGATTGTACTTGAGTTGGTCCCCATACATCTGTATGCACAAGATTTAACTTTTCACTCTTCTTTTGCTTCCTAACTCTGAGAAATCTAACTCTCTTTTGTTTTCCATAAACACAGTTCTCACAGAATTCCAAACTAACCTACTTCCAATCTGGCAACAACTTCCTTGAATGGAGAATCTACATCCCCTTCTCACTCATGTGGACAAGCCTATGATGCCACAATGTTGTATTTGTTCATGTGGAATCTAAAGAGATAGAACAATCAGTATTATGATGACATAAATACAACATACCTATTGTGATTATTTTGATCACAGTAAGATCTAGGAGCTATGGATAACCTCACAAAATCGAATTACTTGTAAAACTAGTGAAAAAGCTTGAAAAAGGAGACAATTTTACACACAATGTGAACTTAATCTTTTTATTATCTGACTGTCTAACATGTGAAAATGTTAATAACAGTTTTTTATTATATCCATGAGAAATTTGAGAGCATTAGATAGCTCAAGATGAGTGTACAAGTCAAAATTGCCAAATTGGCCTCAATCCCCCCTAGGTAGGTCCAACTCAGTCCTAATCATCCCAAACAGCCACAAATTCAGCTGTGAAGGTGGCTGAAGCATGTTGGGTCATAAATGAGGCCAAGGAATGCGTGGGTGAGCAAATAGAGGTGTTTGGGAGAACCAAGGGTGCAATAAATGCTCCAAATCTAGCCAAAATTGGGCAAAATCCACCCTAGCGCTCCTAGTCAACAGTAATTCCCCAAATCAAGGAGAGCAAGCGTTCCAACATTTAATGAGGGTGCACTTGTGGAAAAAGCAGGAGTTTGGGTGAACTGGTTTTCTTGGAAGTGGGTGTGAACACTCTCAAATGTGGGTATTTGAACAACTAAAGTCACCTAGTCCAAACCATGGTGTGATGAAGCACATGAGCAATAAAATTTGACTATGGTTATGGACTATGGTACTAAGTATGGATTACTGTTCTAACACCCCCCCTTAACCAAAACTTAGTACAACTCATGAAAATAAGTGGGAGGCCTTAGCAACAAAGGCTCAAGTCACCTCATTACAAACAGAATTTTTATTTGTCCATATAAATCGAGGACAAGAAGTAAAACCACATGGGATAAAAACTTCCCTCTAAAATGGACATGGGGCTGAACTTGCAATAAAATTGCAGCAATCACCATCCATCACTCACCCCAAGAAAATCTCTCAAGTGAGTGAAGTTCTTCTCAGTAAAACACTTGGTGAAAATATCTGCAGTTTGCTCGGTGGATGGGAAATACTGCAAGGAAATCACCCTGTCATGCACAAAGCCCCGAATGTAGTGCATATGGATTTCAATGTGCTTTGTTATTTGCCTCTGTACTGGATCAGTAGATATCTTGACGGCACTTTGATTATCCACCCAAATGTTGGTTGGAGAATCAATAGCAACACCAAACTCCCGAAGAATGCCTTGCAACCAAACACACTGTGTGGTTGCGTTCACTGCTGCCCTGTACTCGGCCTCTGCTGATGAAAGTGAAATAGTATTTTGTTTCTTAGTTGACTAGAAAATGGGACCTTCATCAAACATGAAAACAAAACCCGAAGTGGACTTTCTATCAATGGGATCTCCAGCCCAATCAGAATCAGAAAATCCAATTAGTTGTAGTGAAGAACCAACTGCATAGTTTACCCCAAAGCTCTTTGTTCCTTGGACATATTGAAGGATCCTTTTGGCTGCCTTCCAATGGATCTCATGTGGCTGCTACATATATCTTTCTATAGCACTTACAACATAAGACAAATCAGGTCTTGTATGTGTAAGGTACTACAAGCTTCCAACTAGCTTCCTGTAGAGTATGCAATCCACCAATGGAGAGTCTTCAAATTCACCTAGTTTTATGCCTGAAAGGAATGGGCACTTGGCTGCCTTACATTCATCCATTTTAAACTTCAATAACAGGTCTAAAGCATACTTAGGTTGACTCAGCAATATACCTCTCTCAGATTGCTCAATTTCCAAACCCAAAAATTGCCTTAGCAATCCTAGGTCGCTCATGGCAAATTCACTGTGCAAAGAAGCTTTGATTGAGCCAATTTGTTTGTTGCATCTCCCTGTAATTAAAATATCATCAACATACAGTACAATTACCTGCAAATTATCATCACATTGCTGCAAATAAACATTTGGATCAGACTTGCATCGACAGAAACCAATTGAGAGCAAAAAGGCATCCACTTTGGCATACCAAGCCCTGGGGGCTTGCTTGAGTCCATAGAGTGACTTCTTCAACCTGCAAAAAAGTGTGGGATCCTCTTGGAATCCTTCAAGTTGATGCATATAGATCTCTTCCTGTAGCTCACCATGTAATAATGCACTTTTAACATCCATATGGTGAACTTCCCAACCCTTACTAGCTGCCATGGCTAGAGCTAGTCTAATTGAGTCCATCTTTGCAACCGGTGCAAAGGTCTCTGTATAATCCACACCATGGATTTGTGAGTAGCCCTTAGCCACTAACCTAGCCTTATACTTCATATCAGAACCATCAGCAACAGGTTTTGTTCAAAAAATCCACTTACATTGCACAAGTTTCCTCTTGGGAGGAAGAGGCACCAAATCCCATGTTTTGTTCTCTTGGAGAGATTGGAATTCTTCTTGCATTGTTGTTCTCCACCTTGGATCATGATGAGATTCCTAATATGATGTTGGATCAGATCCAATCATCATATAATAGTGATCAGCAAGTTCACTTTCATTTGCAAAGGAAGCATTGATTGTTTGAGATCTAGTCTTCCTAGGCTCTTGGGGATTGCCTGCCAATTCACTTGTAGCTTGTATGATTTTTTCAGCCCACTTGGGCCTTGATGGTGACTCATGTAAAGAAATGTCATCTTCAGCCATGTCATCTTCAGCAATATCAGAAAAATCAGAACTGGAATCATCACTAATTTCATTAAGGTGTGGAGGAGAAGAGCTTTCCCCCGGTGCAAGCTCAAAATCAGGAATTGGTTCTTCTTCGAATTGCACACTTCTCTCAATGAAAGTTTTGAGTGTGGATGTGTCAAAGAGCTTGTAGCCCTTTGTGTCTTCACCATATCCAACCATGATACATTCTCTTCTTTGTGGCTCCAAAGCCTTCCTCTTTTCTGATGGAATTCGAGCTCATGCTCTAGACCCAAAAATTTTGAAATTTGACACATTTGGTTTTTGGCCAAACCATGCCTCATAGGGGGTTTTTCCTTTGACTGATTTGTGAAAGGCTCTATTCTGAATATGAGCAGCACAATTGATGGCTTCAGCCCATATCTTAGGGCTTATATCCCTAGCTTCAATCATGCAAGTGGCCATCTCTTTGAGAGATCTATTTTTCCTCTCTGCCACACCATTTTGTTGAGGTGTGTAGGGGATTGAATGTTGCATTTGGATGCCACATTCCTCACAAAGATGCTGAATGTTATTGTTCACATACTCCTTTCCATTATCAGTCCTAAGGATCTTTATCATATGACCACTATGATTCTCCACTAAGGCCTTCCAAATCTTCAATTTCTCAAACACTTTTGATTTCAATTTAAGGAAGTAAACCCAGCAGAATCGAGAGTAGTCATCTATGAATGTGAGTACATACCTTGATCCACCATATGATGGAGTGGGAAGAGGACCAATGAGGTCTGAATGTACCAATCCAAGTGGTTGAGTGGCTCTCCTTGCCATTCCCTTCTCATAGCTACGCTCAGGATGCTTTCCAACTACACAACCAATGCATGCACCATTTGAAGATTTGATTTCTAGGAGCCCTTCCACCATCTCGTCCTTGTGTAATGTCTGGAGATATTTGTAGTTCATGTGGCTAAATATTTCATGCCACAACTTGGAGGTCTCGTTGGCATGAGAGACAAGAGCATGGTCACTAGAATTTGGAATGAAATTGGAGAATTTGTACATTCTCTCTTCATGATTAGCATACCCCACTACCACAACTTGATTTGAAGAAATTTTTGAGATTTCTACCAAATCTGGAGTAAATGTTACTCTCTTGGCTTCTCCTGTATGGGTCATTTGATAAATTGATAGCAAATTTGCAGCCAATGAAGGTACATAGAGCACATCACTGAAATAGCCATGCTCCATGTCAATCCTACCAATCCCCTTGGTCTGGATTTCTGAATCATCTCCCATTCGAACTGTTGGGCCACCATTCGAATGCATAGAAGAGAAGAGCTCTCTGGATGAAACCATATGTCTGGAAGCTCCTGAATCAATGATAAAGGATGAGGGATTCGAAATACCTACTACCAAAGCATGAAATTTCTCCTTATTGTCAGGATTTGAGGTGCTCTCTTTCTTCCTTGCGCCCTCAGGGACTGGGATGTTGTTCTTCTCTAGCAGCTGCACCATTGAGTCAATGGTTTTCTTCATGCATGAGCTCTCTGGATGCCATCCCTTATGACAATAGGTGCATTTGGTCTTTTCCTTTCCCTTCTTGTCCTTCTCCTTTGACAGATTCGAACCTCCATCTGCAAACTTGGTCTTGTCAAACTTCCTCTTCTCTGGCTACCTCGAATTCTTGGATTTTTGCTTGCCTTTGTTGGCATTTGAAACACCCATTGCCAGTGCTTGGTCCTTTGATTTTATGGTGCCCATATGAACTAGTTTGTCCTGCTCCTGAGTGAGACACTCCATGAAGGTAGCTAGTGATGGCATTTGCCAATTTCGAAGGGTCATCTTGGTTGAGTGAAATGTGCTAACAAATACAAAAAACTATGGGCCTAGCTTCGAAAGGATGGACAGAATCAGTTGTTCCTCCTTCTTAACAATTTCACATTGTTGTAGTTGAAGCACTAGTGACTTGAACTTAGTGAAGAACTCCTGGATGGTTTCAAAATGCGTTGGGCTCAAGCTAATGAGCTCGTTTTCAAGCTGGTGGCCTCTTAGTTCATCAGTTTTCCCAAAGAGTGATTCTAGCTTCACCCATACTTCATTTGGGGTTGTCAAACTGTCTGTATGAAACAAGAGTTCCCTCAAAATGCTCAAGCATAGCAATTCATAAGCTTCATCAAGTCTATTGTAGTACTTTGCTTTCTCCACAGCAGAGTTTGGATCCACTTCTGTGCCCATGGTTACTCTATAGAGACCCTTAGATCTCAATTTGATAACCATTTCAGCCTTCCAATCGAAGAAATTGAAGGGTGTGAGCAACATTTGGTTTGATTCCATTACTGCTGCGTTAATGGTGAGAAAACTACTGAAACACCTACAAAAAACACTCAATTTTTATCTGGAAATCCTCTCTAGAATGCAGTTCAATGCTCAATATTGATATGCAACTCACTAAATCCACAATGGCTCTGATACCATGTGAGTATTTTGATCATAGTAAGATCTAGTAGCTATGGAGAACCTCACAAAATTGAATTATTTGCAAAACCAGTGAAAAAGCTTGAAAAAGGAGACAATTTTACACACAATGTGAACTTAATCTTTTTATTATCTGACTGTCTAACATGTGAAAATGTTAAGAACAGGTTTTTATTACATCCATGAGAAATTTGAGAGCATTAGATAGCTCAAGATGAGTGTACAAGTCAAAATTGCCAAATTGGCCTCAATCCCCCCTAGGTAGGTCCAACTCAGTCCTAATCATCCCAAACAGTCACGAATTCAGGTGTGAAGGTGGCTGAAGCATGCTGGGTCATAAATGAGGCCAAGACAGGCGTGGGTGAGCAAATAGAGGTGTTTGGGAGGACCAAGGGTGCAATAAATGCTCCAAATCTAGCCAAAATTGGGCAAAATCCACCCTAGCGCTCCTAGTCAACAGTAATTCCCCAAATCAAGGAGAGAGAGCGCTCCAACATTTAATGAGGGTGCACTTGTGGACAAAACAGGAGGTTGGGTGAACTGGTCTGCTTGGAAGTGGGTGTGAACACTCTCAAATGTGGGTATTTGAACAACTAAAGTCACCTAGTCCAAACTATGGTGTGATGAAGCACATGAGCAATAAAATTTGACTGTTTTGTGCTCCTATTTCTTGGATTGATATCCATTGTTGAGGCCGTCGATAATGGTTCCACCAAGGGGACCTTAGGAGCCCCGTATGGTGTACTGGGGGCAAGTGATGCCCCGAGTTGGTGGGGGGGAGGTAGGTGATTTTTATACCCCACACAACTTGGATGTGTGGTAGAGTCATGTTGGTAATATGAATAAATACCCCTCAAACAATATGGATTATCTAGGGAATTTAGAGTTACCACCTCCTGCAGGGGGTTTTGATGCATCAGGTACGTTTTTTTTGTTGATAGTTACATACATTTATGTACATGTTTTGATTTTGCACATATTTTATATGTGTATCATGTATTGATGGTGGTTTCCCATTTTGATGTAGATATCGGGCCAGTACAACCACCCTACCATGTGGGGCATCATCAGAGACGAGATAGGGGAGCTAGACCATCAACAGGAATTGGGGTGGCTATTGGGGGTGTAGCTCTGGTTGGTGGAGCATCAATGGGGGGAGCCCCTTCTTGGGGTGGGAGTGGAAGGAAAGAGGATGGCCATTGTTTTGGAATACTTTGAGGGGCAGTTGAGTACCATGCCAGAGGGGATTGGCGACAGAGGTGTTGTCGGTCTTGATGACAAGGAGTTGGCCATGATGCTTCAGTTGCTGGAAGAGTGTGGACTTGCTTGGCGTTGGGTGATGCAGAGAGTGGTTTTATTTCCATGTGGAGAGAGAGGTACAGAGGGGACATGGTCCCATAACATATCAAATATTGAGGTCAAATACGGGTGTGGGTCCGACAGTAGTGGAGGCCATGGGGGAAGAGATCCATCCTCTGGCCATTATGGGTCCCGAGGATCTTCCAGCTGGAAGAGTTGTGTGAGTGCATGGCACTCATGATACTTTTTGTATAGGTTTGAGAGCCCCATTTTGTATATATCCTATGGGAGGTAGGTGTTCTACATGTATCCCCCATAAGGAAGATATTGATGTATATGTGGCCTATGAGGCCTTGGATTATGTATGAGACACATTTAAATATATACCATTTTTGGCGGCATTTTGTATATGATCTATGTTGATGTGTGTATGGATGTATGTTTTATGATGACAATATATATATGTATGCATAGAGATAGGTTCTTACACATTATATATATATATATATATATATATATATATATATATATATATATATATATATATATATATATATATATATATATATATATATATATATATATACATGTATATGTTGTGGTTCGATGTGTAGGTTTAAGAAGTCACATGTTGTATCAAGTGCTAGTTCAAGACCTAGTTAGCAATAGAGTCAGCGAATGCAATGGATTTTCTCAGTATATGCGTGAAATTAATGGTTTCAAACTGTTGGATGAGAAGGAACACTCACAGGAACTTGTGAAAAATGAGGGGATTAAGAACACGAAATACGTTGTTTAGCTGCAAGACAACTAGTTGGAGTCTAGGTGTACTTGCATATGGTGTATACCAACATGGGTGGCATCACTTAAGATACCTATGATAGAATCATATTCTGCTTGGTTGTTTGTGAGTGCCCCAAAACAGACTCCGTTGGTATGGTAGAGGACTTGGGAGGGAGAATAAATAGCCGAGGAATATGATGCAACGTTGTTGGACCATCGACTTACGTCGTCTGCATAGCCAATGTAGATGTATGCTCGAGAGGTCATCTAAATAAACAAAAGGTAGACTTATTCTCAACCAAAAAAATGGATTGGACATAAGAAATAAGATTTGGGGTTGTGTTAAACTAGACAAACATGAAAAAAAAAAGGGAAGTAAGATAGGTTTGGGCCTTTCTTTTTGTTGGGGCCATTAAATGTTGGAACCTGTGGTGATACTGGGGTCATATCATACTTATTTGGGAATATCCAACATTTAATGGGGGGGGATTTGTGTCTAAACTATTGGGAATGCTTGTGGAGGATCCAAGTCTTCATCGGGAGATGAGGAATCACTACTAGTTAGGATGCAGGAAAAAGGATATACAATATCGATGGTATCCAGTAAGGGAAAAACTACTTCCTTGGTCAGTAATCCTTTCGGGACCGTGCTGAGGTGAGTAAGTTGATTTTGGAGTCTCATGAGTTCGAGACAAGCTTCTTGTTCTGTGTGTAAAATGGGACATTGGAACGAGAAGTGAGAAGGATCATCGCATGATTGAGAAGGTTGTGGCACTCAGGCATGGAGGGGTTTCAGTGTCATCGAGGAGTTGACTTGATCCAAAATGGTTATGATGGCCCTAGGAGGGAGCATATGCATGTGATTCCCGCAAGAGGAGAATCCATTATGTGGTGCTATCATCGTAATATTGATAGGTTGGGGGTCTTGCAGCATTGTAGGCTCCACAACTAGAACTGTCATAAGGGAAGGTTGTGATGGAGGAGAAACCGATGTTGTCACTGATGTAGTGACCACATTGATAAAAGTGGTTTCCTGGGTTGGTGAGAAATAGTTTTCAACCATCATTTGAGTGAGGTGAATGGTCACCAAAGCATCTTGAAATCAAGGGATACTGTGACAATGGTGTGTGTAATGTCCAAACTAAGAAAAAATCAAACATGTGTGATTCGTATGCAATGATTTGTTCTTGAGCGTGGACGATGATGATGTTCCCCCTTCTATGGTTGGTGTAGTATGGATTACACTTACCGAGTTATTGAGCAAGTTTTGGAGTTCTAGCAAGGTGGGGCACAGGTTGGTTCCATGGCCTTGTTTCCCACAAAGAGCGCATGGTGGAGTGACTCTCTGGGTGGGAGTATTGGTCGTTACTAGGGATTTTAATCGTTGCTAGTTGCTGCCACCTACTTTAGGCTAAGCGACCCCTAATGATTCAGGTGCAAGGGTTGGGTAGGATGGGACCTTTCAACTTAGGTTGTTTCATGCCCCTAGTGGTGGTATTAGTGGCGGTCGGCTATGGTTTAGTTGCGGATGTCATAGGTCCAACTGTCGTTACAGAGGGTGTAACTGACCTAGTAGGCGTAACAACTGAAACATGGACAAACTCATAGTGGGATATGGGTTTAGAATCCATTTCTAGGTAGGGTGGTGTAAGGTACCATACCAGAATACCCAAAGTGAGTCCAAGTAGAGTCAACCGAGCCATAACTGACGTCCCTTGTATGCTTGTGGGGGCATAGAAGAAAATGATTTGGAAGATCAAAGGTACCAATGAACTCAATGTTTTTTCAATAACATGTCTTAGTGGCGGTGTTGATGATGGTGTGGAGGAGGAGGTGGGCTCATTTTCAACAATGAAAATTGTGCACATTAGGCCATTGGTGGATGTGGGGATCTCGGGTAGTGGACCAAAGTACACTCCTAGAAAATTGGAGTCCTTATACATGTTGGAGGCAATATCAACATAGGGGGGTTGGTTAGTGCTGGTGACAGTAGGTAGGATATTTTCAGGGTTTCTAGTCGCATTGGGATCATAGTAATTGAGCTAGTCAAGGGTGACAATCTTCCCATTTAAGGGAAGATCACGATACATAAGACCAAGGAGGCAATTGCCTTCATAGCGTACACATAACTATGCCCCAAGAGGATGTTATAATCGAGCTGAGCATTGACTACCTCAATATCGATCATGACCATCTTGCCCCCTAGCTCTATGGGGACATTTTGGTACAATCCTCTAGGTTGGGATGGTCACCCATCATATGCACGAAGGGTGATAGACGAGGGACCATATTGGGTGACCCTAATCATTTCCAAACATTAGAGGACATGATGCAAGTGGATGTGCGGCTTCATCGATGATACACCGATGAATCAAATTTTCTTTATCGTGATGGGGACCTGAAATGCAACTGAAGAGGGTAGTCGCAATTCACCTTTGTCGAGATCAAAAGTCATAAGGCGTGAGTCAGAATGATTGATGGCGCCAAGTGCATTGAGTAATGTCTTGTGCTGGGTTGGGCATGACTGTAGCACCTCTAATATGGACATGGTTGTAGGGGACTGATCCAAGTTGTTAGTACTCCATAATTTTCAATTTTGGCTTAAAGGAAAGCTATGATTTTAAAAATCATTTTTGGGGCCTCTTTGTTATTTTATTTTTCAAGCTCTTGGGCATATTTCAGCTTTTTAGTATTTTTATGTAAAAAATTTGGGGCCTGAGATCCAAAAATCCTGCTCCAACGCTCCACGCAACCTGCAGCTACAACACACAAATCAAGCAACAACTTACAAGTCAGCTCCAAGAACAAGTGGGAAGCCTTAGGATTATTTCATCGAATATACAATGTAAGTAGTGGTATATTTAAAAAATAAAAATTGCTTCTATCTGATGAATGTGGGATATTTCCCAAGCAACAAAACGAAAAAATAATATCATTGGATGAACAGTTGATATCCCATTTCGCAGCCTTACTTGCTCAAAAGTTAACATTTCTAAAGCAATGCAAAATTAAAATACCACTATCCACGTGTTGGCACCACAAAATTTCGCAATTCAAAAAGGTGGTAAAGAAAACCACCTTGCACCATTGCGAAACCTCTATTTCCGAAGGTTTAAAGCGCCCAAACTCAAGGAAGAAGAGCATAATAGTATGCACTATGCGTTAATGCGTGTTGTGCGCGATGGGGTATATAAAAACCATAAATATTTTCCACTCAACCAATGTGGGATATATCTCACAGAGAAAATTAAATGGAATGAGCAAGACAATTTTATGGAAATGACTGTTTTAGTCATCAACTTCAAACAACTGTTTCCGCCAAATGGGCGTGATTTTTAGAAACCGAGAGAGGTTTTTATTCAACATAGGCCAATGTATAATAACCTTTCTCATATTTTACATAGGCATCACGTTTTGGGAGAATTGAAAGGATATTTACAGGGTAATTTTCCAGAATTTCAAAATCCTGTCTGAGTCATCAAATTCAAATGCAGATTCCGAGGAGCTGAATGGGAATCTAGCAAAATGGAGACATGGGTTTTGTTGGGGACACGTGCACTTACAAAAACCTCTCTCGTCATTTACATAGATGTCACCATTTGAGATATGAAAGTGGGTATTTGAAGCCTATTTTTCAGTAATCTGCCTCCCAAAAGAAAGGAAATCAGTTGTAACAGTTTCTATTTTGAGAATGTAGTTAGAATTCGAATTTAAGAGTAGGTAGAGGTTGTTTTGTTATATATTCAGATGTATTTGATAGATTCAGGGTTGTATTTTCAAGAGTAGAGAGGCTCTTCATTGTAATAGGTTTCAATTTTCTGAAAATTAATAAAATTGCAGAGATGGAATGTTGAGAGGTTTCCATGGCAGAGATTCTTGTGCCATCACTTTCTTTTGTAAGTGATTTTCTTATGTAATTGTTTATCCCATTTTCCAATCCATTTTGTATTTTCTTTCATGTTTGAGTAAAATTAATGTGAACTATAATTCATCTTTTGATGCTCCAATATACCAGATTCAAACTTTTTAAATCTTTTCTTCTAATTTTTTTACAGAATTCACCCTAGTTAGGTGCTCTGTTTGATGGGCTGTCTTCCTTGTCTTCTAATCAACCTGCAAATGCCTCAAGACTGAGGAAAGGGTGTCTACCCTGCCTTTGTTCGTGGTCCTTATAAACCCCTTCCTCTTGCAACCTAACTCATCTCTGATTTTTGACTCCATTGCCCAATGGTCTCCTCCATGACTATCCTGCCAAATTTTACAAAACAAACTTGTCCTACCAGAATTTGACCTCCTGAGTGTTTTGGTTGAACATGCTGAGTAAGAAGGCTTTGTAAATATTGAGAGATCCCTCTATGATTGTATTAGGTCAAAAATACAATCTAAATTGGTTCTATGGTTACCTAGGGATCTACCTTTCACAGCCTGGGTACATCTTGAGTGCTAACATTTTGGCACCGTTGCCGAGGAACGAGGGTTCAAATATTCCCTAGGTATGAACGACAACGTTTCAGATTTGATTGTTGATGGTGAAAAACTATCAAACCTAAAGAAGGTTGTGTATATTTCACCTGGCGACTCCATCTTCAAGAATCCAAATTTCAGTGACTCCACTGGAGACATGATCAAGAAATCAAGTTTTCAAAGAGAACCGACAGACTCTACTAGGGAAATGAGCTCATTGTAAAGACATGGAAAGGCATGATGAAAAGATAAGGTACTCAAGTTTTAGTTTTCTCCAATACATCTTATCCTTTCTTGTAATTTTTTTCTTAACCTTTCCTAAGCTTGCCAAAAGAATTTCTCATTGTTTATGACATTCGAAGCAAGACCATAGATTTAAT
Organism: Larix kaempferi; assembly: GCA_027924585.1. Lineage (NCBI taxonomy): Eukaryota > Viridiplantae > Streptophyta > Pinopsida > Pinales > Pinaceae > Larix > Larix kaempferi. The sequence goes on along the minus strand of BSBM01000769.1, from coordinate 7,497,088 downwards.
CCTATGTATCCTTCTTTAGAAACTGAAAATGTATCTTCATCTTGTACATATGATTTTGATCAATACCTTTTATTTGAACTATGATGACATCAAGGATCATCCTTATGAATCTCATGATACAAAAGCTGATAATACATCCTTTCCACATAGCTCAGTTTCTTCCAATATCCAAAACCGATATAGGCCACTTCACCTACCTCATGTCCTTCATAATTTTCCTACAAAGCACTACAAATACCTTCCTAGATTTGATGGAGAATCTGAGAACCTTATAGCTGAGAAACATCGTCAAGGTTTTGAACATTTCCTTGACCTTTTTGAAATAGAGCATGATGATGTTTGTATGGGGTCTTTTCCCAATCTTTTCAAGATGTTAAGGAATGGCTTAAGCACTTGCAGGCTCAATCCATTGATACATGGGAAGGGTTTTCTAATGTATTTTTGAAGTTTTCGGGTAAGAGGAGATCATTGGACCAAATACTTTCAGAGTTTTATTCCATGAAAAAACAAGAAGGTGAAACCATGTCTAGTTTTAATAGGAGGTTTGAAAGCTTTTATTATAACATGCCAAAAGAAATTCAACATATTGAAAATGATGCTAAATTGTACTATGCATCAACCTTTCCTCCTGAATTGTCATTTCTTCTTTTGGAGAGAAAATCAATCACTTTACAGCATATGTTTATTGATTCATTGGAGGTTGAAGACAATCTTAGGATGTCTAGAAAAGTTTCAAACCAAGATAATGATAACAGAATTGAAGAAGAATTAGAGTTTGAAGAAAGATATGAACAAAAAGAATTTGCTTTGAATTCCAATCCTTTTCATGGTAAGTAGAAAGATGATCATCCCAGTGATGTACAAGAAGAGGGTTATACTAATTTGTTTTTTGGATATTGCAATCATCATGTTGAAAATTCTGTTATGGATGGTTTTAAAGAAGATTTCAGTCCACCTATATATGATGGATATGAGGATGACTACTTGGATACTGTGCCTAAAAAACCAACTGAAATTTTTGCAAGTTCTGGGCCAGTTAGTGAAGAAAATTTGATTGAAATTCATGACCAAAATGCTGAAAACATAGTGGATAGTAAGCAGGTTGAAAGCGATTGTTTTCCATTGTGCTTTTCCTCATTTGAAATGCTGAAACAAAGAGTTAAATTTTATAATCAAAAACAGAAATTTGAGGTAATGGAGAATTTCATAAACTTTCTAGAAGTGAATGATAAGAAGGGGGAGCAATCATGCAACCAATCTCAACATGTGAAGAAACCAACAGTTTATGATGAGGAAGTGAATCACAAAGAAGGAGATCAACATTCTAAATGGGATGCTTCTTTATGTTTTTTAAATTCATAAATTATTTTTCTTACTTCTATTGAAGAACACAATGATATTTCCTTTGAAACACTTGGAAAAATTCAAGTTTTAAATTCAGAAATTTTAAATCAAGTTGTGGATGCCTCATTTGAAAATTGTCATGAACACATTCTTCAAAGTTCTTTTGAAAATCAATTTGACAGGGTGCTAGATAAGTTAAAGTTGGAGCAGCCTTGTCATTACAAACAAATGATATAAAAATTTGAAGGTTGTCATGTATTTTATGACACAGTGGCTGAATACATGGAGAATTTTTTCAGTTGGGGTAATTGGTTATGTTTCTGCCAAAAAGATTGCATCTATCATCATTGCTTTTTGTCACTATGGTTTCCAATTTTAATTTTAAACAAGCATGATGAAGAAGTAAAATTATTGGATAAATTGCTTGGTTGGCTTCATTGGAAATCAAACTTTGCTTGATTGGGAATTTGTGCTTGGTAAAGTATGGTAGGTAGATGTGAATAATCTCTACATGGCGAGCATTTCTTTCAAAAAAAATTCAGTTTGATTTCAATATGATTTTCAGTTTGAATTTTAGTTTTGATTTCAAAGTTACAATTTACAATTGGTTTCAATCTTCAGAGGATAGATGGGTGACAAGTTATAGGTGAGAGCAAGTTGAGGGTTTTAGGAAAGCTTGGGAGCAGCCCAATGGATCAGGCACCTGGTCTACGGGGTTCTTTGCTACCTCGCAGGGAGGATAGCATCCCCAGTTGGAGCTAGTTGTTAGCACTCCATAATTTTTTATTTTGGCTTAAAGGAAAGCTATGATTTTAAAAATCATTTTTGGGGCCTCTTTTTTATTCTATTTTTCAAGCTCTTTGGCATATTTCAGCTTTTCAGTATTTTTATGTAAAATTTTTGGGGCCCGAGATCCAAAACTCTTGCTCCAACACTCCACGCAACCTGCAGCTACAAAACACAAATCAGGCAACAACTTACAAGCCAGCGCCAAGCACAAGTGGGCAACCTTAGGCGTATTTCATCGAATATACATTGTAAGCAGTGGTATATTTAAAAAATAAAAATTGCTTCTATCTGATGAATGTGGGATATTTCCCAAGCAACAAATCGAAAAAATAATATCATTGGATGAATGGTTGATATCCCATTTTGCACCCTTACTTGCTCGAAAGTTAACATTTTTGAAGCGGCACGAAATTAAAATACCCCTATCCACATGTTGGCACCACAAAATTTTGCAATTCGGAAGGTTGGTAAAGGAAACCACCTTCCACCATTGCGAAACCTTTATTGCCCAAACTCAAGGAAGAAGAGCATAATAGTATGCATTATGCGTTAATGAGGGTTGTGCGCGATGGGGTATATAAACACCATAAATATTTTCCACTCAACCAATGTGGGATATATCTCACAGAGAAAATTAAACGGAATGAGCAAGACACATTTTCTGGAAATGACTGTTTTAGTCATCAACTTCAAACAACTGTTTCTGCCAAATGGGAGTGAATTTCCAAAAACTGAAAGAGTTTTTTCTTTAGAACATGCCAATATACAATAACCTCTCTCAGTTTTTACATAGTTATCACGGTTTGGGAGAATCGAAAGGATATTTACAAGGTAATTTTCCAGAATTTCAAAATCCTGTCCGAGTCGTCAAATTCAAATGTAGATTCCGAGGAGCTAGAGGGGAATCTAGCAAAATGGAGACATGGGTTTTGTTCGGGACACATGCACTTACAAAAACCTCTCTCATCATTTACACAACTGTCACCATTTGAGATATGAAGGTGGGGATTTGAATCCTATTTTTCAGCAATCCGCCTCCCAAAAGAAAGGAAATCAGTTGTAACAGTTTCTATTTTGAGAATGTAGTTAGATTTCGAATTTAATACTAGGTATAGGTTGTTTTGTTATATATTTAGATGTATTTGATAGATTTAGGGTTGGATTTTAAACAGCAGAGAGGCTCTTCATTGTAATAGGTTTCAATTTTATGAAAATGAATAAAATTGCAGAGATGGAATGTTTAGAGGTTTCCATGGTTGAGATTCTTGTGCCATCACTTTCTTTAGTAAGTGATTTCCTTATGTAATTGTTTATCCTGTTTTCCAATCCATTTTTTATTTTCTTTCATGTTTGAGTGAAATTAATGTGAACTAGAATTCATCTTTTGATGCTCCAGTTTACCGGATTCAAACATTTTAAATCTTTTCTTCTAAAGTTTTTACAGAATTCACCCTAGCTAGGTGCTATGTTTGACGGACTATCTTCCTTGTCTTCTAATCAACCTGCAAATGCCTCAAGATTGAGGAAATGGTGTCTACCCTGCCTTTGTCCATGGTCCTTTTAAACCCCTTCCTCTTGGAACCTAACTCATCTCTGATTTTTTACTCCATTTCCCAATGGTCTCCTCCATGACTATCCTGCCAAATTTTACAAAACAAACTTGTCCTACCAGAATCTGACCTCCTAAGTGTTTTGGTTGAACATCCTGAGTAAGAAGGCTTTGTAAATATTGATAGATCCCTCTCTGATTGTATTAGGTCAGAAATACAATCTAAAGTGGTTTTGTGGTTACCTCGGGATCTACCTTTCACAGCTTGGGTACATTCTGAGTGTTAACACAAGTCATCCACAATACTATAATTGTGGGTAGCTTTCATATGGGGGTTATTAGGTGTGCACCGAAGTGGGACTTTGGGAATCTGAGGGATATGTTCAGCACTTGGGATTGGTATTTGTAAAGGGACCCTCGAGGGGAGAGAGATGTATTCCACTTGGGGAGATTCATACCTATCATAACCTTTGGCTCGATTTTGAATATTAACATCTAGCATATATATATTTTGGAAGGAGCCATCATTGGAGGGGAATGGATCTTGTTGTTGCGTTACGACCCCTTGATTGGTGAAAGGTTGTTGTAAGACAATGGTTTTGGGTTGGGTAGGATTTGAGGCCTGAGGAGGATTTATCATTGCCTTATTCTTGGATTCCACTAACTATTGGAAGCCGAGGATAAGAGGGTAGTGATGGTTGTAATTACCATATTTTCTGCAAATGGAGCAAGAGTAATTGGTTCTCAGGTTGGTGTTCTTCCCTTTCCTAGGGGGGTTTTTTTTCCCAATGTTTTTATTACCCGGGTTCTAGTTTTTCTAGGGAGGAGGGTTTCCCCCTTTCCCCTGCTGTTGGTTTTGCTTGTTCTTTCCTTTCTTCTTCCCCTGATTTTGAGGATTTTGGGGATCTACGGTGTTCAACTACTCAAACTGTTGATCTTGTTGTATGAAATAAGGATAAACAAGGTTGATCCCCATGTGAGGTGTGGAGATCTGACTAGTCGAGAATGGAAATGGATAGTAAGGGTTATATCGTGGTGGTGGGATAAAGGCAGTTTGCGCTCCATAAGATGTGGACGTAGGAATGGCTTGTTATCAATTTGCGGTGTAGGAACTACTGTTGTTTGGCCAACGTTCGGATAAGTAGGACTATAGGTTCCATACTGTAACTGACCAACTAGTGGGTTTGGTACAAGAGGAGGGGGTACTGACATGGGTGGCATGGGCGGGTATTAAGGGGCCATATTAAATGGTGTCGGGGTAGTGGGAGGAACCTTTATGAGATGGGAAATGGAACCAATAATCCCATCTACTGAGTGTGACAAGCCCGCAGGTGTAGGATCCAATGACTGGTGCCAAGGGACATTGGGGAGGACAGTGTAAAGGTAGTTGGATTGTGCATATATCATATCGATATGCTGGGATTTCATAATAGCCTCTTCCTTGCTTTATGGAATGGTGGTAGCTACATCTTTGGAAATGGTTGATTGGAATGATTTGATGGACCAATCCAACAAGAATGTGGGTTGTATTTCGATTTTACACAATGTTCGATGTCTATGCCACTCATGGATATGATCCGTGATATGGTTAGATGTGTTTTGTCTAAACCCCATGAGAATTTTGAGACGAAGGTCATGGTGAATTGAGATTTGGAAGTATGTGAGAAATGCGGTGTCCAATGTCGCAAAGGTGGCATGGTCCAATCTTGTTTAGTTCATGTACCATTTGGATTTTTTTATGGTGAGAGTGCGTAGAAAGAGGCGAAGCCTCACTGAGTCTTCCAATATGTTGTTGGAGGAACACCATAGGTGGAAGGACATGACATGGTTGGTTGGATCATCCCCTTGCTTCCCTTTGAATTTAGGAATTTCGGAGGGAAGTTTATTAGGCATAGCTAACCATGTTGGATCATGTGCAATAGGGTCATTGATTAGTTTGGCCAAATCTAGGATATTCATGCTAGCCATTAAAGGTAGGGTAGGAGGATTTGGTCCTGCCATTGTTTGTAGTGTGTGGTTTCCACGAGGGGGAGACTGGGGTGGTGTTGAACATAATGAATGACCTCCTATGAGAGAGGATGGATCAAAGTGGTTCAAAGGATATTCAAGAGGAGACTCCAAAGGGAAACCTCTTCCACTAGGAGGGGGGGTAAATGTGTCTATATTCTCTCCAAGGGGAGAAAATCAAGGTGCACCCCTTCCAGCGATAGAGGAGGTAGAAGGATTAACACTCTCTTCAAGAGGAGAAAATGAAGGAAGAAAGGAGAAGCCTCGCCCAGATGATCCTATTAATGTGTCCTGGTAGCATCCCCGGCTAGAGTGTCTTCCACATGGACCACTAGGAGATGGTGTAAAAACACCCATTGAGAGAGGGGATAGGCCTTGCAGTATTCAGGACTTCCTTAGGGGGTTGATTTGTTCCTCTACGATGAAGGATTTATGTTAAATGAGAGTGATGGTGGAATTAAACACATTGAAAAAACACAAAAATATTCCAACCATAATAGATGCAATATGGTGCAACAAGTGAGTGATATGTGCAAAGTTAGTTTAGTGCAAGAGTTCCAACATGTAGGTTCTTTTTAATTATGAGTTAGTGAACTTGTATTTAAAAAGAAAATAAGTGTAAATTCCCTAAAAAGACCTAAAATCGTTCCTATCAAATGTAACTGGACCTTCCAAAAGCACAACTGATGGTGATAATGGAATCCATGTAGCAATTGACTAGTGAAGGTAACAAAGTGTGAAATTTTGCACAATTGATCTAGAGACAAAATTAATCCTCACTTAATTTCACAGAGAAGCACAAGAAAATAGAGAAGAAAAGATGTGATAGAACACAAGAGAATTAGAACTCAATTGGAATACTTTCCATACTTCTATTAATAAACAATGTGCATACATTTATAATACATCCTCAATAGAGAAATTTGTGAGCCTTAGGAGGCATGTTGAATCCACACATGTGGCAGTATTATCTTGGAATATCCACATCACTAGACATGAGCATCAATTGCATCTCTGATGAAATGGCTAGTTAAACTGATGGTAGGTGGTAGTTAACTGATGGTAGGTGGATTGGAGGGCACATTAGTCAGTTAAATGATAGTAGGTAGAACAAGAGGGTGCATTAGGGAGTTTTAGGCTCAAAATAGTAAAGAGAGAATATCAGGAAGGGCACATGAGTGAGTTAACTATCAGTGGTCTTCAGTGATGAAATGAAGGAAGGTGATCAAGATCCCTAAATTTAAGGAGGGCCCTAAAAGTTAGGAAAATGTTCAACATGTCCCAAAAAGTATGCATCAGTGGATAATGAGGCTAAAGACGACAAATCAATAGCCGGTGATAATCACAATGATAAGAACTATGCACTAGGAATTCAACTAGGGTGTTTATGCACTAGGAAAACAAAAAGTGTTTAATACCTAATGTTTAGATGGGTAATATATCCCAACACCCCCCCTTAAGCCTTACTTATGTGAGGAAACTAAAAAATAGTCCCATGGTAACAAAGACCAAAGGTCACCCTTTACAAAAAAAAATATTTGTCCTTATTAACCAAGGAAAGAAGGAAAACCCAGTGGGAACAAAACCTCCCCTCAAAAAAGGACATGACATAGAAATAATAATAAAATTCTTCACAATGTCTTCTTCTTCACTTGAAAGAGCTGAATGTACCACTTCTTAGTGAGAGACTCAATGAAGATGTTGTATATGCCTTGATCATGCACCGATTTTTCAATGCAGTGTAGCAAAAAAAAGAGTGTAGGAGCCCCTTTGAACTAAGCTTCTACTAATGGAGGAGCATCATATGAATTATTCTTCATGTGAACACATACATAATCGGATATGAATACATAAACAAATATAGAAAAGAGATCTATGCACTCTCCTATATGAAATGCATCAATGAACTCATCGGGATCAATAACATGAACAACTGCATAATGGACACTGTAGCCATGTATTTTCCTTTCAAACTGATTGATCACCTTCCTAATTTCACAAAGGAGCTTATGAGTCTATGAAACAAAAAAAAAAGAACCATATGGAGCAGTAAACATCAATGTTGAAGTGTCTCCATGAGTGAGAAGGATCATAGAAAGAAAAGGTGTTGTAGCAGAATTGTATTGTTTGTTGAGTGAATCTACAGGGTCTTTAGACTGTGTAACCTGGAACTTCGAGCCAAAAAATGTGAGATCAGGTCCAAACATGTGGAATATTGGTCCAAATAGAACTAATGTGATGCAATCCAAACCACTAAAAGATATAAAAGACTGGACTATAACTGAAACAAGTGACATAGTTTCAGAAACCATGAATTTTTCAACTAGCGCACTTGGGGGTTGAGGAGTCTTTTCTGAATGTAATGGTGGGAAGGATGGATGTGTGGGCCATACAAACAGCTTATAAAATTCTGCATCAGATTCATATATCTAATAGGAATGATTCAAATGGGATTTGAAAGATATTTCAGGAGGCAAGTCAGAAACATGTGGAAAAACACAAGGATTGAGAGGTCGTTCCGGTGGACTGACTGAGATTTATCCCAAAGAAGGGATGAAGATTTTTTATTCTGATATATATTAGAATGTGCATATAAGTCAAAAATAAGATAATCATACAAATTTGGTTTGAATCGAGCACTCAAATCATAAAAATGATTACCCTGGTGAGTAACACTAAGACAGCATTATTAGTAACCAACAAACTTTTCTGGTTCTTTATTTCTTGTGAGATCATGAACGTCAATGTTATTCCTTTCAAGCAACTGAGTCATGATGTCCAATTTATTCTTCATAAAATATTTATTAGAGTGGGAACCTTTTCTACAATAAGAACACTTGGATCCCCCTTTCGTGTTCTTCTTCTTGGAATTTGAACCTTCATCAATTGATTTGGAACCCTCATCATTTTACAGCTTCTTCTCTTTCAATTTTTTCTTTCCTTTGGAATTCTTGGCACCACAAGTTGCAAGCTCATGGTTCTTGGATAGTTTCAAAGCCCCCATATGTACCAATTTTTTTCTCTTTGGTGAGAGAATCTATGAATGTGCTTAAGGATGGCATCTTCCAATTCGAAACTGCTTGCTTAGTTGCATAGAATGTAGAGACAAATATTGAGTATTCAAGACCTAGTTTTGAGAGGATGGAAAGAATGAGCTGATCCTCTTTCTTCTCAATCCCACCTTGCTTGAGATGAAGTACTAATGGTTTTAATTTTGATATGAAATCTTGCATGGTGTCAAAACTACTTGGATTCAATGAGATCAACTCATTCTCCAATGGATGACCTCTTATCTCATCTTGATTTCCAAAGAGGGACTTGAGCTTGGTCCAAAAAGAATTTGTATTTGTTAAACCATCAAGATTAAATAGAAGATCTTGGGGGATGTTGATGCAAAGAAAACCATAAGCTTCATCCAATTTGTTAAACCACTTAGCTTTCTCAATAGCAACATTCGGTTCATTTTCTAGTGCCATAGTGACTATGTAGAGACCCTTACTTTGAAGTAGGAATTCCATCTTGGCCTTCCATTTGAAATAATTAAAAGGAGTCAGAATCACAACTTGGATTTGAGCCATGCTTTGCTAATGTGCTCTTGGTGAGACAATAACCTACAAAAAAGATATTGAAAATGTCTTACTTCGACAGTATGAACATTTAGGAGTGCATCACACCTGGGCAGACCACTTTGGATAAACCAAAATGACAGGAGAAAAAAATATGGAAACACTCTGTAATATCACTTTGCTCAGCAAAGCTCTGATACCATGTGAAATTTTGCATAGTTGATCTAGAGACAAAATTAATCCTCACTTAATTTCACAGAGAAGCACAGGAAAATAGAGAAGAAAATATGTGATATAAACAAGAGAAATAGAACTCAATTGGAATACTTTCCATACTTCTATTAATCAGCAATGTGTATACATTTATAATACATCCTCAATAGAGAAATTTGTGAGCCTTAGGAGGCATTTGAAATCTACACATGTGGCAGGATTATTTTGGAAGATTCACATCACTAGATATGAGCATCAATTGCACTCTAATGAAATGGCTAGTTGAACTGATGGTAGGTGGCTTGGAGGGCGCATTAGTTAGTTAACTAATAGTATGTAGACCAAGAGGGTGCATTAGGGAGTTTTAGGCTCAAAATATAAAAGAGAGAATCTCAGGAAGGGAACATGAGTGAGTTAACTATCAGTGGTCTTTGATGATGAAATCAAGGAAGGTGCTCAGGATCCCTAAATTTAAGGAGGCCCCTAAAATTTAGGAAATTGACTCAATATGTCTAAAAAATCATGCATCGATGGATAATGGGATAAAGATGAAAAATCAATTGTCGGTGATAATAACAATGATGAGAACTATGCAATAGGAAGTCAACTAGGGTGTCTATGCACTAGGAAAACAAAAAGTGTTTAATTCCTAATGTCTAGATGGCTAATATATCCCAACACAAAGAGCCATTTCTATCAGCAATGGGGCCAATGTTCCAATCAATGAGAGTTAGCAACACCTCCCAATGGTAATAGCTAACTTCATGAGTCAATTGAACCCACAATTGCTCCTTGGTGATGTCCTAAGTTTGGCCACTACGATACCTTGCATCAAGTGTGGATCAATGGTTCGGTACGCATAGTATAGTGTCGTCTCCCTACAACGAGCATATTGACTCATAGGGGATAGCAGGGCACTATAAATCGGCTTTCACCTCCATGGTCACGGCATACTTCAGATCCAGTTTTTCTTTGAACACTTGGTTATAGCAAGATTTTGATAGTACCCTATAAGTAAAAAATGCTATGTTTAAAAATATTGCTAATGAAACTAGACTAGTGTGCATTAATGGATGCATATCCCAATCAATCCTACCTAACTAAAATGATTTTTTTGTGACCTTATATGGAGGATTTTAGTTGGTTGGAAATTTACAAGGTTGATTTTAAGGGTCTTGGATTCACTTAGGGAGTGTAAGGGAGGTATTTCACAATTCCCTTCCTTTCTGATTCACTAAGCTCACAAAACATGCGAGCTGAAGAGCATACTTGGAGTGAAAAGGTATTTTGGTCCCTTAGTGTGTGCTAGTGATGCAAACACAAGTGAGGTAAGAAAATTGATTTTTGCAAACTAACTATAAGAGTATAAAGTAAATGCAAATGGAGATCAACTTTCAACTCTAAAAGATGCTAAGGGTGCTTTGAAAACAAAGTGCTAATGAAGTAAAAGTGTGCAATGGAGGTATTTCACACTTCTCACCCATTTCTGATTCACAAATATCACAAGAAATGCGAGGTGAAGAGAATACTTAGGGATACAATATTCTTTAGGTCCTTGCTTGTGTGCAAAAATTGGATTATACACTAGCTTTGATCCTAAAACCATGCCAAGTAAACACAAGCAAAAGATGTATTGAATACTAGTGACAACAATGAGGCCCATTGAAATCCTCAAGGTTGGTTACCTAAGTTTCGAGAGATATGGACTTTTTACTCCCTAATCTTAGTCTAAGTGGGATAATTACTATAGAATTATTGAAAACTATTGCAAGTTAGATTATTCTAGTTCATTAGTGAGCAACCATTGGGGTTGCAATATTATTGTATGAAGATAAAAATCAAATCAAATGATTGTAGCACGAGAAAACAACACTATGTCGCACGATAGCAAAAAATAATTAAAAAAATGCACATGGTAGCATGGAAAAAACACATAAAATGTGTGTGGGCCAGAAAGAAGAGTATCGTACGGGTAGTGAACTGCTTATCTGTGTGGGGTAGCGCGGATATCGAAGGCGTTTCCGCATGTGTAGCGTAGCTGATATGCCGAGATACATGCTACTGTCTAAAAAAATTAGTGTGGTCGACAGGGGACCCAAAATTTCGAGTTGTAGGTGGTAAACCCAATATCTTGCAAATGACAAGCACCCAGGATTAATCACTCAACATAAAACAACCTAGTTTAAAAGAAATAAACAAAATAAGTGGATTCTCCATTATAACTATTGTGGAAAAAATTGCACAAGGGTGCATCCTTCCACTTGGTAAGGGGCTAAGCCTTGTAGGTTGTAGCAAGGCCTTGGTCCTTAGAACCCCTTGGGGGATTTTGATTTCTCCAAATGATCCTGGAAGTGGTTGTTAGTGAAATTTAAATTAAAAAAAAGAAAATTAAACAAAATATAGAAAAGACAATGAGGGAAGAATTCAAACTTAAACAACTAAATGTATGCAAAACCACTTTGTATTTCCCAATGGTCAAGCATGTACAACACCTAAGATGTTTAGGCTTCAAGAGAATCCAACAATATCCCTTAGGGAGGTCCTTCTTGTCCAAACTAAATGTTATGTGGGTTGAGAGAACAATGGATAGAAACTCTTGCTCCTTGGAGGAAGGAAGAAATGGAGCTTTGGAATGCTTTCAAAGGTGGGAAGAGTTGAGCTATGAAGGAGATATAACACAAATCCAATAGCATAACTTTTCTCTTTTTTCTCTTTACAAGAAGCATGCCCATGGCTTCCTTTTATAGTCCAATAGGTGGACAAGAAACAACTAGCTCCAAATGTGAATGCCATCACCTCATGAAGTGGTTCCAAGTACATAAGAGAGGTTATTTAATGCCACAAGGAATGTAAGAAGCCCAAATTTGAATTGTGGAAGTGATGGGACGTTAATGAGCCTTCAATTGCGTCCTTGGTCAGTGAGATTTGATAGTTGCGCTTCTATCGAAGGAATTTTTGCATGAGGGTTGCATGGGTTCTGAACTGGTAACAAGCACTATAATGCAGATTAATAAGGGTTCATCCATGATACCTATCCATTTGACTATTCTTGGGAACTTTTGGACTCATGTTTCCTTTAGTATTTGTTGAGGATTCCTCTGGTGAGCTGCATTCTATTCTATATGTTGATCACGCCTTACTACAAGAATCGCCAAAATGTTGCATGTGTGTGAGATTTAGGCGTTAACAAGTACATATCTAAATCCAATTCTTTTGACTCGATCAACCACTTTCCTAGCATTCCATTAAGCTCTAACTCACTCGGTAAGTCCTTAAGAGCGGAGAACGTGATTGGAACCTAGACATGCCTCCCCAAGATAAATTGGAAAAAATTTGCTAAAAAAAAATGGCATTAGTTTATGTTTAAAAAACTCCATAGTTTATTTCATATCCTACCACATCCTATTGTTAAAAAAATAGACCTGACATTAATTTAATCATCTATCTACATTAACAATGTTCAGAGGGAATTATCTGAAACATAAGTATAAATCAAGAAATCCTTAGAAAAATCAAAGTTGATTAATGCATGGAAAAGTTACAACACTATGGAGTTTTTAAGTTGGGTAAACATTTTCCTCATTCTAATGTCATATTTGGACTCAACATATTTCTTCTGAAATGTTAGCATTGTTTAAAATTATTTCTCATGCAATTATCTTGGATATGGACTTGATTGTTGAGAGTTAGTTAGTACAAAATAAAATGTTCTTGATGATCTAGGTGGTTGTTCTATGGAAGGTGTTGACAATCCCAAATGTAGTTACCAACATTTGTTAGTGGTATCAAATAATCATGCCCAAATGCACTTACCAACATTTGTTTGTGGCGGAAAAGAATCGTTCTATATACTCCTCCTTGCCTTGTTTCAGAGCTTTTGAGTTGGCACTTGATGAGAGAACAATTGCAAAGGTTTCAAAATTTGTCTTTGCACCTGTAATATGCATTTTTCTGTAAAGCTTCAACGCCTCCTCACATGTCCATTATGTGCATATCCCCCCATCATTGCATTCGATGAGGATTAATCATGTTCCAACATTATTTGAAGTGGATGATGGGATTTTTCAACATAAAAAATATTTGCATAAGCAACAATCATTGCATTCCATAAAATTCTCACCTCAAAATATTTCCAAACACTTCACATGATTCATCTATTTTCCCACATTTAGCATACATGCCTACAAGGGAACTCCCCACAAAGGCATGAGTCTGAAAACCATGTTTGCATACATCTTCACGGATATTCTCACCATGTTCCAGATCCAACAAATTGGCACAAAATGACAGAATAGAGACAAAAGTTTTAGAGTTTGGCCTTACTTGTGCAGATTGCATTTGTTTGTAGAGATTAATGGATTCTTGGTTGCACCCATTTTGTGCATATCCTTCAATAATTGCATTTTATGAAACTACATATCTTTCAGGAATTTCCAAAATGAATTTCAGGGCCTCATCCACACAACCATTCCAATCATATCTATGTAGGCATTATAGTCCATGACACCACATCCCATCTAGGAATTTGTCAAAAAATATCCTCGGCATATCATAACTTTCAATGAGATCACATTACATTGGGAAATTTTGTCAAAGAATTTGTGTGCATCCTCTAAATATCTGCATTTTACATACTTTCTAGAAGTGCATTCTCCACAACCACATTAGACTGATACCATCCACTTCCATTATAATCTCTTCATGGATATTCCTTTCGTGTTGGATCGTTGAACAAGCCGAAATAACACTAGGAAAAGTGAAGCTATTGGATTGATTTTGGGGCTTTTTATTGGTCTTTCTAGGACAACTAATTAGCACTTTACATTAATTATCAATTCAGGAACGTCTTTTTATTACAAGGCTATATGCAAAATCTATGTAGGCTAAAATTTTCTCAGTAATGCTAAAATTATGATGATCATGCAATATGTAATCAAGAACTTAATCAATCAACTCTTCTTTTCAAGGAACGCATTCATAAAATCGACACCAAAATAAATTGCAATATTTCTTGGAAAGGGAATCAATCATAACTCACACCACTCTGTAAGGAAAGGAATCACACAGGAAACCTCGATTATGAAGGAAATCACAACACTCTTGCTCATAAATGAAATCACACAATTCACTGGTCATAAGGGAAATCACACAACTCACTACTTTGTAAAGGAAACTATTGGTTCTGGAGCTAGACCTTCCAGTCTCATAGATGATATTGTCTCAGTCATGCACCTAAGAGGACTGTACATGCATTCCCCTACCTTGGGGTCCGGGGTTGTTTTCACCTACAGTTTTCGGGCCCATGGTTTTGGGTAACCCATGGTATTTTCCCATTGTATTTCCCTTATAAAAGAAAGATATTGTAACACGGTTAGGGTGGATGTATTAGGTTTTATGAATTGTAAAGTTCTCTGAGATTAGGAAGAGAGACTGTGAGACAGTGAAGAGGAAGTGCAGCGGTTGTGCTGCAGGTTGTATCCCTTCACTTTGCTGGACGGTATAATAATAAGGACTGGAAACATCAGTGTGGATGTATCCCATCTTGGGGTGAACCACGATATATCTGTGTCTCTCTTGTAATGTGTGTGTGATTATATTTGCATTTATGTTTATTGTTATTGCTCTGCGATCCTGTTTTTTCTAACAATTGGTATCAGAGCCAAAGGTCTATTTCGTAGATAAACCCACAGGAAGCTAGGGTTTCTGGTTCGAGTGGGAGCAATGGCAGAAGAATGAAAGTTTAAGGTCGAGAAGTTTAATGGCCAAAAATTCCAGTTATGGAAGATGCAAATGGAGGACTATCTGTAGCAGAAGGATCTATTCCTGCCGTTGGGAGGTAGAGAAAAGTATCCAGCGGCCATGAAGGACGAAGAATGGGAGGTTCTTAACAGAAAGGATCTGAGAACAATATGGCTGAGCCTAGCTTCATCGGTGGCTTTCAATATCTCAAAAGAAACGACAACGGAGGGTTTGATGAGCGCACTAGGTAAGCTGTATAAAAAACCCTCAGCCTCCAACAAGGTATTTCTAATGAAGCGTTTATTTAATATGAAGATGTCTGAAGGTGGATCAGTTACTGATCATTTAAATGAGTTTAATACGGTTACAAATCAACTAAGTTTTGTAAGTGTGAACTTTGATGATGAGGTTAGGGCTCTTCTAATCTTGTGTTCATTGCCAGAAAGCTGGAATAGCTTGGTCATGGTTGTAAGTAACTCTATCTCTGGTTCAAACACCTTGAAATTTGATGATATTATTGGTGTTATTCTTAGCGAGGAAATGAGAATAAAAGGCACAGGTGAGACATCAGGTAAAGCATTGACCATGGAGAGCTAGGGAAGACAAAAGGAGAGAGGAAATAGCCAAGGTAATCGTGGCAAGTCTAAAACAGGAAGATCCAAGTCCAGACTGGGAAAAATAGAGTGTTGGAACTATGGAAAGAAATGACATCTGAAGAAAGACTGCAGATCTCTAAAGAAGAAAGGAGATGGACAGAAGGAAACTACCCAGGAAGCAAATGTAGTAGGTGATGTGTTACAAGATGATTTGATTCTTGCATTAGATAATACTAGTGATTATTGGGTAGTAGATTCAGGGGCTTCATGTCATGCTACACCCCATAGGAAATATTTTCATGATTATGTTCCAGGTGATTTTGGACATGTTTTATTGGGTGATGATGAGCCATGTAAAATTGTTGGAATGGGTAAGGTATGGATAAAAGTTAAGAATGGAACTGACTGGCTGTTAAAAGATGTTAGGCATATTCCTTCTATGAAAAGAAATCTAATCTCAACAGGGCAGTTGGGAGATGGCGGCTCTCTATCTATATTTGGAGAAAAGTGGTGGAAGATCACTAAAGGATCAATGGTGATAGCAAAAGGAGATAGGGTAGGTATGTTGTATTTATGTCCTCATAATACTGACCATTCTATCTCTTTATCTTCCACAGGAATAGATATAGCATTGTGGCATCATAGGCTTGGCCACATGAGTGAGAAGGGGATGCATATTCTCCACTCAAGGAAGTTGCTACCAGATTTGAAGCAGGTAAGTTTGGAATTATGTGAGAACTGTGTTTGTGGAAAACAGAAGAGAGTCAAATTTCTCAGGGTTGGGAAACAGAAGAAGAATGAAAAGTTAGAGCTAGTGCATATAGATATATGGGGAGCGGCTCGGGTACAATATCTTGGTGGCTCTCATTATTATGTTACATTTATTGATGATGCAACTAGGAAAACTTGGGTTTATTGCATTAGACGGAAATCTGATGTGTTTGCTACTTTTAAGCAGTGGAAAGCTTTGGTTGAGAATGAGAAAGGAAAAAGGTTGAAGTGTCTCAGATCTGATAATGGAGGTGAGTACTGCAACAAGGAGTTTGATAGTTACTATTCATACCATGGGATTCGTAGAGAGAAGACAATCCCAGGAACACCACAAGAAAATGGTGTGTCGAAAAGGATGAACAGATTGATCATGGAGTGTGCAAGGTGTATGAGACTGCATGCAGGTTTGCCCTTACATTTTTGGGCGGATGCTATAAATACTGTTGTTTATTTAATAAACAGAGGACCTTCAAGTGCTTTGGATGGTGGTATTCCAGAGGAGGCATGGACAGATAAAAAGGTAAACTACTCATTTCTGAGAATGTTTGGTTGTAAAGCATTTGTCCATATTGATAAAGAAAATAGAACAAAGCTTGAAGCTAAATCCAGGAAATGTACCTTTATTGGATATGGGGTTGATGAATTTGGTTATCGCTTATGGGATTATGAAAATAACAAAATCATCAGGAGTAGAGATGTGATATTCAATGAAAAGGTCATGTATAAAGATCAGTTGTAGGGAAAGAAACAGGAAAAAGAACCACAGAGTACACAGTACTTGATGAAATTCAAGAAAATGAAGTTCCAAAGGTGCCAAAAAATCAAGAACAATAGCAAGTACCTGAAACTCCTGCAACTGCAAGAAGATCTACCAGGTTAAGTAGACTCCCTGAATGATACTCTCCTTCAATGTATTATTTATTGATGACCGATGCTGGTGAACTAGAGTGTTATGAAGAAGCAATGCAGGTGGAAAATAGACAGAAGTGGGAGCAAGGCATGAATGAGGAGATGGACTCATTGATAGGAAACCAGACTTGGGATTTGGTTCAGTTGCCTGCTGGTAAACGAGCATTGCAGAACAAATGGATTTACAGGTTGAAGGAAGAAGAAGGACGTAAGAAGTGGTACAAGGCCAGACTTGTTGTAAAGAGGTTTGCATAGAATAAAGGTATAGATTTTGATGAAATATTTTCTCATGTTGTTAAGATGACTTCAATTAGGACTATCTTAAGTCTAGTGGCGGTAGAAGATTTGCATCTTGAACAATTAGATGTAAAAAGAGCCTTTCTCCATGGGGATTTGGAGGAAGAGCTATATATGCAGCAACCACAAGGGTATGAGGTCAAAGGTAAGGAGAACTTGGTATGCAGGTTGAAAAAGAGCTTGTATGGATTGAAGCAAGCCCCAAGGCAGTGGTATTTAAAATTTGACAAGTTTATGACAGAACAAGATTATAGTAGATGTCATTCTGACCATTGTGTTTATTTCAAGAAGCTAGACAATGAAAGATATATTATCTTGTTATTGTATGTGGATGACATGCTTGTTGCAGGGTCTAACATGCAGGATATAAATGTACTCGAAAGGAATCTAGCTAATTCATTTGCGATGAAGGATTTGGATGCTGCAAAGCAAATCCTTGGTATGAAAATAACGAGAGATAAGAAAAATCGCAAATTGACATTGTCTCAGAGTGAGTACATACAAAAGGTGTTGGAGAGGTTCAGAATGTAAAATGCAAAACCAGTAAGTACACCTTTGGCCAGCCATTTCTATCTAAGTAAGGAAATGTGTCCCAAGACACAGGAAAAGACAGATTACATGTCTAAGATTCCCTATCAATCAGCAGTTGGCAGCTTGATGTATGCCATGGTGTGCACAAGACTAGATATTGCACAAGCAGTGGGAGTTGTGAGCAGATATATGAACAAACTAGGTAAAGAACATTGGAAGGCAGTACAGTGAATTTTCAGGTATTTGAGAGGTACTACTACTTAGGCATTATGTTTTGGAGGTTCAGACACTGTTCTACAGAGATATGTTGATGCAGATATGGCAGGTGATAAGGATAGCAGGAGGAGCACCACAGGGTATGTTTTTACTGTAGTTAGAACAACAGTAAGTTGGATTTCGAGATTTCAAAAGGTTGTTGCACTTTCAACAACGGAAGCAGAGTATGTTGTTGTTACAGAGGCTAGTAAAGAGATGATTTGGTTGCAGAGGTTTATGGAGGAAGTGGGTAAGAAGCAGAAGGATAGTAGGTTGTATAGTGACATCCAGAGTGCCATTCATCTTGCAAAGAACTTAACATTCCATTCCAGACTAAACATATACAGCTCAAGTGCCATTTCATACGCTCTGTTCTAGAAGATGAACTGTTGAAGCTGTAAAAGATACATACTATCCAGAATCCTGCAAATATGTTCACAAAGGTAGTGACCAGAGAGAAATTGAGTTCCTACTCGGTTTCAGTTGGCCTTCTAGCATGAAGGTGAAGAGGAGAAAGTTGCCAAGTCCAAGGTCCAACAAGTACAGCAGCGGTGGAGTTGTTGTGATCAGTCTCCAAGTGGGAGATTGTTGGTTGTGGAACCAGATCTTCCAGTCTCATAGATGATATTGTGTCAGCCGTGCACCTCAGAGGACTGTACACTCATTCCCCTACCTTGGAGTTCAGGGATGTTTTCACCAACAGTTTTCGAGCCCATGGTTTTGGGTAACCCGTGGTATTTTCCCATTGTATTTCCTGTTATCACACAACATGTAGTTGCCCCTAGTGGTATCCCATCCGGGACGGTAGAGGAGATGGGAAACTAAAGAGGTGACCCAAGAGATGCCACGGTTCCCAATGCAAGGTGGGAGTCACGTCAACCGAGGCACTCTTCGCTTTAGGTCAGGGTAAAACAAGACCTAGGGGGAGACCCTATAACCAATCACAGTTGATTGGACCCAAACAAAGGTTCCTAAGGATGAGCAAATGATGGGTTACGGAAACCAATGCAAGGTTGAGTGGACCTAGAAGTTAGAGTATGGTTGAAGGTGGTTTGAGAGATTGTTGAAGTTTCAACCAATGTATGCTTTAGGCCACAAAATTAGGTGTAATGAGAAGGTATAGTACCATGTGCTACACAAGTGGATCCTACCTTTCTTGGAATATGTGAAATGGTTTAAAGTGGATCCACAAGGTGAATTTAAGGGATGCAATTGGCACTAGAGGATATATAGCGAATAGATCTATGGATCTAAGTTGATTTTAGGTGTACCCATGTATCGAATCTAGGGTTTGACACAATTCCCAAGGAGTGTGACTTGCTTTGAGGAGGACTGGTGCCTTGTTGGATGGGATAATGGAGTCAAAAGGTATGTCAAAGGGTAGATCGGGACACCTAGGAGCCAAGTCAAGTGGGATAATTGAGATAGAATGTTTGGATCTTGTTAGATTTAGGTTTTTATGATGTGACCCTAAGTGGACCACAATCCCTTAAAACAAGGAATGCTACCCCCAAGGCAGATCGTCACAAAAAGATATTCTAGACCTAGGTTTCAAGGTATGGTCGTTCCAAATCCACAAAAATCTCAACCACCCACGTCCTCAAAGTGGGCAAACTCATTCACCCAGGGGAGTGAGACCTTGCTCAAGGAGGGCTAAAAGAGGGGTTAAGTGGACCAAATCAAGTCCAATGGCCACCAAACTGTAGATCCAAGTAGCTTATGCATCGATCTATGTGGATCTAGAAAATCATGTCAATCCAAGGGTTAGATCTTACTAGATCTGAGTTTTAAGGTGCTAAGAAATTCAAAAGGGGGTTTTAATCCCTCAAAATGTGGAATGATGCCCACAAGGTAGAAATCACCAAAGTAAAAGTCTGGGTATAGGTTATCAAGTGTGTAGATTGCAAATCAAGTGGGATCTCACCTACCCATATGCTAGATCTAGCCAAAACAAGCCTCTCCAAGGAAGTGCGATTTAGTTCAAGAGGGCTTTTTGCCTTGAAAAGTGTGTCAATTTTAACCCAATGACCACCAAACTATAGATCCCACTAGGGGTGGATGCTATAGAGGTGGGTTTTTAATATCTCTTCAAAAGCAAGGCTAGATCTAAGTAGATCTAAGAAAAACCAAAATTGGGGTTTTAATTAATTAGGGTTTGTGACCAATGAAGATAGAATGGATGAAAGAGGCACATACCTTGTAGATCTTACCTCAATTGCTTGTGGCCACCTTGCAAATTGATAGCATTCTCCTATGTGTATATTCAAGAGTGAGATCCAAGAGCTTCAACCAAAACGTCCTCCTCCAAGATAGCCAAATCGTCCTCCTCCTACAAGACAAGATCAAAGAAACAAGTCAAGTAAGATGATTATGAAAATGATAGAAAGATGTAATAGAAAGCATCAACTATGTCACAAAGATACAATAATGATACTCCCTGTCACAAGATCAACCCAAGAGAGAATATGTGGATCCCTCCAACAATAACCCTCAAGAAATCGCCCTCCTCTCCATCAATTCGACTTTCCTGCAAGAAAACTAGTAGAAACACCAAAATCCACAATGATACATAGAAGAGATACTGTATACTCAATATGCAAGAGAATCCACAAGACAAGAGAAATATGCTCCACAAAGAAGTGTTCTATTCCAATATTCCAGAGCTCCAAAGGTGAGCTATACAATAGGGGGTCTCCTCCTTATATAGGATAATAAAGACCAAAACCCTATACCACTTTACAATACTACATCAAATGAGTAGTTGAGATTAAAAGATCTCATCATACAATCAATGGCTAAGATGAACCATAACAATATATCACATGGATCACCCAATATAATGATGACGCCATAGTATAAAATAATCATGGAGGGTGACGTCATCCACTAGAGGGGTAAAAGTACCAAAAATCCACCTCATGATGACTAGGACATGACATAATAAGCACATGGTGGGGCTAGGAGGCATCAATCCTTACTAGCTCATCCCCAAGGCACAATAAAATAATAAAATATGTCCAATATAATATAAATGATCAAATATGTCCTCAAAATCTGTGACAGACAAGCAGTAAAAGACCTCTTGTGATCGCTGTGGGCCTACCCACATGGTGAAAACTGGCTGGAAGATAGTGGGATCACCCTAGAAGACCTCTGTGAAAAGAAAATGCCAAAACCTTGCCTCAATTGCCCAAATCGAATTCCTCAGTGATCACTTTATCCCATTTTTAACTGCCTCAGTAACTGTGAAAGTGCCAAAACTGCCTCCCAGGGCATCTGCGCTGTCCAACTGAGCCTACCAGGCTCTCCAGAAGGGGGGGTTAATGGTAAAAACAAGTGGCTGGACCACCCCCTTCTCATACAACGCCCTAGGTGAGCTGGCCTCTCCTGGCCCCTGCTGCTCAGGCTAGGAAATCAGCCCCAAATCTGGTCAACAAGTGTAAAACTGCATCAATCACTGTCAGAAGTGCCCGGAACTGAAAGATAAGTGTCTCATTGGATCTAGAAGACCCAAATCCACTAGGAATGTGTACTCATACACCATGGGTTTCCCTATTGGGCCAGCTGTAGGGTCCACCATATATGGACAATGCATAATCTGTTGGTCTGAAGTAATAAATAAATCTGTTGAACTGCATCAATCATCATCTGCATCATATGTCCATCATATGATATCATCATCAAGTATGTGGGACCATCAATCATCATCAATAGGCATCTATACATGGCCCACATCATCACAGATCCCAATAATATACAACCAAGGATAAATCACATCAGTAGACTAAGACATGCTTCTCTAATCATTCTCACAGCCAAGCTCAAAGTATAACATCCATTCAGTGGCATTAATCAAGTTAGCATGTTCCTTTGTTATATAAAATTACTTGCACAATAGTTCAGATGACAAACTCACCCATTGGACATGGTCAAACTGCTAGTGAAGGATGAAGGCTAGGAACAAGGTTGGGCCAAGGGTTTGACTTGTCTAACTTAACTCAAAAATACTTTGGACTGGGAGAAAGGGGAAAGCTACAAAATCTGTGTTGGACACAATAACACGGGGAATGGTTGTGCCTCACAAATGGATAAGTTGTTCAGAGAGTGCTTATTCAACTTAGGCATCATATCTACATCAAGTTGATCCAGGTTCATTAGGATCATTCAATTTCATTTCATGGCCTTTTTGGCCTACATAACCCTTCAGATCTCAGGTG
Source organism: Larix kaempferi (assembly GCA_027924585.1). Classification (NCBI taxonomy): domain Eukaryota; kingdom Viridiplantae; phylum Streptophyta; class Pinopsida; order Pinales; family Pinaceae; genus Larix; species Larix kaempferi. Next base: position 7,474,305 of record BSBM01000769.1, on the reverse strand, counting down.
CGCTGATAAGCACAACTAGTTGCAGCTTGCATCCAGGGCATGTTTTTCAAATACATATAAGGTCAGCAATTGTTTAGATATAGCTTTTAAGAACCATTGCTTTTTGGACCTTTCTTATACTCTTCGAGGAGTATTTTTAGCTATTCATCGCTCTTGCCCTTTTTAGTTTCCATGGGCGAATTTATAAGTTTCCATAGGTAGAACATGAGCTTTCAATTTTAGCCAACAACATCTCAAGTGACTAGGGGGAGTTCGAGCCAATGCCAAACATCAGGACAACCAACCAGAATGATTTAGGCCTACAATCCAACTCACCAAAGGCAAGTTTTGTCACCAACTTAGAGCCGAGACACTGAATATACAGGGATGCGGTCCAAACACAGAGGTAGAAAAATGGGGAAGTCCTCAATATTAGAAAGTCAAATGAGATAGGTCAAGGTATAAATTCAAATAGGAAAGTCATGTATGGATGGAGTCAAGTGAATATGGATCCTACACTAGCAGACAACTGGTGTCAGGAAAGACCATATCTATGTAAGGTGGAAAACCAGTGGGTTTTGTTAAATGACCTAAATGTGCAAGCAATTGTCCATTTTATGATTTATAGTTCATTTTAAGCAGTTTGCCACATCATGAATAATATACCAAGCAGATGCTGTGAACATGACTAAATCAACAAGATAATAATCCATAGTCAGTGATAACATATCCATAGATCATACAACATCATCATAGTAATAATCATCATGTACCATCTGAAACACTGCTGCAATACATCTCTAAGCACTGAACTGAAACTGTATGGGATAAAGGGTCACATCGGTCATCAAATCTGAACTCTCAAGGCTCAGCCTTGACACAAGGTCTAACATAAGTCTGAATAATATACTGCTCTGGGATGTGCAGATATCTAATGAACAAGAATAGTGGCCCTGCTACTATGGTGTGATAACATTTCCCTTATAAAAGAAAGACATTGTAACACAGCTAGGATGGATGTATTAGGTTTTATGCATTGTAGAGATCTTTGAGATCAGGAAGAGAGACTGTGAGACAGTGAAGAGGAAGAGCAGCGGTTGTGCTGCAGGTTGTATCCCTTCACTTTGTTGGACGGTATAATAATAAGGACTGGCAACATCAGTGTGGACATAGCCCATCTTGGGGTGAACCATAATATATCTGTGTCTCTCTTGTAATGTGTGTGTGATTATATTTGCATTTATGTTTATTGTTATTGCTCCGCGATCCTGTTTTTTCTAACAGAAACCACACAACTCAATGCTTGTAAAGGAAATCACATGACTCAATGTTGTAGAGTAAATCACACAACTCAATGACATAAATAAAATCACACAACTCAATGACATAAAGGAAATCACTCAAATCGATGCTTGATCAATATGTGTAACAACCAGTAGCAATGCTTCCAATCAACCACTACTTCACAATGATTTTTAGGAGAATGCACCTGCTATAATATACAAATAAGGAAATTATCTAATGCAGGGAAGTCCAATCATACAATGGAATAAGATTCTTAATATATGGAAGTGACAACAACTAACAATCACTCTATAATAACACCTAAAAAGTAACAGCGTGAATAAAAACCACTAAGTAATAACTACCAGAAATGATAAGAAAATTGTTAAGACAACTTATAGGAATTAAGAACAAACTATGATAAATATACCAACATAAATAAATGGCATCTCTTGATTAGCGAAAGGGGGACTTCCTTCTCTAACCGGGGTTGTAGAAAAAATCACACTAAAGCACTCAGATTATCTGCGTGACCATAATTATTATAGAAAGAGAGTTATACAATAAGTCACAACAACACTCTGTCTAGGCCCTGTCTTCTCCTGCTCAAACCCCGAACCTAAGAGACCTTGGTTTCTTTATACAACCTTCAAGTGACAACATTCTCAAGCTAGAATAATTGAATGCCTTGAGAATTAGAGATTCTCAAGGCCATTCTTACAATTTATAGCATAGGATTTGTTACACGATCATGTTGTTACAACTGGTATATAAAATAAGACATTACATTATGCAGTCTTAACCATAGATGGTTATAATTTCGATGCCCCTAAATATCTAGTTGACGGGATGTTGTCATGCTAACATTTTTTTTCCTACACTTGAGCATCAGTCGAAGGCCAAATGATCAAGTGTCAAAAAATGGTGATGACATCATAACTCGGGAAGTAACAATGCTACAAGTAACAACACATCAAAAGGTAGTATATCCCTTGAACTTGTAGAAGAGTAACAACACGTGATTCCTCATACAAATGATCACCTTGCTTGTCCTACTTGTACACACCTTAAGAAATTTAATTAGTAACCCAAACATAAGCACAAAACCACTTTAACATCTTATATTATAACTCAAAACAATGCAATACTTAAAAAGGTTGCACCTTGGTTTAAGGCATGAAGTTATAGGAAAGACAACATAAAAAAGGATAAAAGATAACTCAAGATAGTCTGTGATCAAGGTAAATGAGTGGAAAAAATACTTCAAATAATGAGCTTGACATCTCCCCCCAACTTGCTCTGATGCATGCCCTCATGCATCTCCTATGGTATCTAGGTTGGCCCATGAGTAGGATTCAATTAGAGAAATGAGCCAATATGCTTCCTATTAATCTTCTTTGGATTCCCTAAATCCTGTCGATATCATCACTCTAGAGCCCCACTATTGTTATGTTGATGATGAATCATACGGGGGCCTATATTTTTCTATGGGAATACATATGAGGGGAAACTGGAACCTCGTTCCAACCCATATAGGTCCCCTATACTCAATGCACTATACATACCTATTCAATGGCCCCATGGCTCTCCTGATGTTTGGGTATCTGAAAGGCTCCCCTGTTTTATTTTCCACTTAAGACAGTTCCCATCTCTTTCTTCTACTATACAAGGATTCTGATGCAATATCATTAATACAATTCACACATTGATAGAGGACTTGGGATTGAATGTTCACAACCAATCTAGATACATCAGGACCCCTAAGGATTGGCGTTTTGGCCCTGATAAATTTGGTTGATTAGCAGGTTTAACTCTAATATTCAATTCACATGTGACCCAATTATCCTCCAAAGTATCTTTGGATTGCTTCCACCAGATTTGATTTGTCATGTATGATACAAAAGCCCGCAATTGCAGGTCCCCAATGTAAGGTGTGGGGTTAAACTCTCATTCAAAGGGTGAAATGAAATTATGAAAATAAAAATCACATAGAGAATGTTGTGCAAGCACATAAATTATCCTTTGAAACTTCTTAACATGAGTAAACGAATAAGACTTACCTTCAACCAAGGATGTCATCTAAAAAATGAGGAATTGTTCTTTTAGAAATAAGGGATATGCATGGGAAGGTGCTCTGCATCCCAATAGTTCATGAACCAATATATTTATCTCCTTCTTTTCTTCCCCTTGCTTTCTGATCTTCTCTTGTGCATCCTTCAACTTCCTCTTGTCTTCCTTCCAATTTTCTTCTTCCATCATGTAAAGGGAAAACTCTTCTGCTTTTCTTCTCTCCACGGCCTTTATAGTTTGTTGATGTTATGCAATAGATACCACCCCCTCCTGAAAGGATTCAACTACTTCCTTACATATGTCAAAGTTGAGCTTGTAGTAATGTAGGGAAATGCTACTTAGAGGTAAAATACCCAATTTCTTTTGTTTCAATTTCTATTTGAGTAGACATTGTATATTGTTCCTTTTTCACAAGCATGTATCCTGTATCCTTCAAAACTTCCTCCCATTCTACCTGAAGCTCCTCCTTCCCCTTTCTAATCACCTTTCTCTTTTTCTTTGGGGCAGATGTCCCTTCTATTGTTTGATCAACTTCAGCAAGGGTTTCTAACCTTGAACCATTGTATAATTATTTGATTTGCTTCTTCAATTCCTTTCCATTCTTTGGCTTAGTTTTTTATTAGTTCTCCTTAGTCTCGCAACTTGTTAGACTAGAGAGGGAGGTTTCTTCTTCTTACCCTTCACACTTGGTTCTTCATTCTCCATTTCAACCTTGACAAAGATATGTGTAACAACTTCTGCAATGGTTGAAGCTTTTCCAGTTGCTCCCTCTTTAGGGACTCCTCCTTCTGTTTCTATGTCCAAACCTGGTTCTTATGGGGCAGGTATAGGATCTTCTATGGCTATTTTGGTTGGATTAGTTGGTGTCACATCAATTGTATCATGTGTAGCGATCTCCTCGCAACAATCTCCTCACCTTACCTTATGTCAATACCTGGTTCTTGTATAACAGGTATTATGTCCTGCTCATGGAATTATGGAGGAGTAATCGTAGCTATTTATTTGTCATTAATCATTATTTCATCGACCGGATCTGGTGCGTGACTCATTTCTACTAGAACACAGATCACAACAGAGGGTTTTTCTTCTTTAAGCTTACTTGTAGAAGCTTCCTCCTCCTTATTATCCCTTATGACAGGTTCTCCTGGAGTGGTTAGAAGAGTGATAATTGGTGGTTCTATATTTGTTGTGTCAAGGCCCATTGACCTCGTTCTTCTTCTAGGTAGCAAGGTCGCAAATTCTGCGACTGGACTCTTTCTTTCCTTTAGCATGGGAGGTGTTGTAGGGTGTTCCTCCTCAATTATGCATGGTTTCCAGTGTTCTTTTGGGGGGGGGGTTTCGATGATATCCACATCGCTATTTGCAAGTGTCAGCATTGGTGATATTTTATTTGTTCATTCTCAACCTCCTCGTGATTTTCATTTTAATCAATCCCCCCTAGTTCACTTATTTCCTATGTTTCCATGCCTCCTTGTTGTCCCCCCTGTTGAATATATCCCATCTTCTCTTCATTTCCTAGTTGTCCTCGAATTGTCTCATTTTCTACTTCAACATGTTCCTCATTATCCTGTTGTCCTCCTTCTAGTTCTTTTGATAACCCCAAAACTTTCCTCCAGGACGTTTGAACATCTTCTAGGGCATCGAGAATCAAGCTTCACCAATACGTGGTTTAATAATGTTGCCAAGGGGTGTTTGACACCTCTTATAGATCGTGCCATGAGTTGTAAAGACCCTAGAAGGAAATAAGGAACATTCAGATGCTCATTATGTCTTATATGCAATAACAACTTAAGATGGTATGAGAAAATTACTTGGTAGCGACCCTCACATGTGAGATATTTCTAGATAAAAAGAGCTACCTCCTTCCATATGTCGAGCAATGACTCATGTGCATACCCCTTTCCTTGCCACTGCAAAATCTTGTATTCTCTGGTAAATTCCTTCATTTCCTATACTAATGGTGTTCTTCTACCAAACCATCATTCCCCCGCCTAGGGAAGCCTTGACACTCTTGATATTATTCCCTCTATCACCACTTCCTCCACACCCTTGACTGTAGATTTTTCATTAGTTAGATTCTATGCAAATTCAAAGGTCACATCTTTGTTGAATCCTTGGAGCCTCTCAAAATACACCATCCATCCAACATCCTAAAATCGTTGGTAGGATTCTTCATTCTATTTCAACTATTATGTATCCTCATCTTCATGATGCATGACTGACCCTCCCATTCCTTCATTGTTTTACATGTGAATAAAAAGGTGGCACGAGTATTCGGTTTAAATTTAGCAATTTCACAATTTGGATTTGGTAAGTCCACTCGCTCGAGTGATTAAATGTCTTAATTAGGAAACGTGAAAGCACACACATGACTTGGTTGGATTGATATGGGGAATGGTACTCCCCCCAAATTAATGGATTTGGGAACCCACATCCGTCGATGGGATGGTAACAACCATATTTTCGCATTACATTTATTATGAGAAGTAAATAAATGTTTAATTAGTTCATACCTACTTGGCTTACCACGTGTGGTTGTGATCAGTCATATGTGCAGTGACATAATGTTATTTGATGGCACTAACATGTGTGAGACATCATGCTGAGGATGTTGAAAACCTTTGGTTTCCTTGTCATCATGGAGGAATGACCAATGTGACTTTTAAACTTTGGCGGGACTTATAGCGGTGTGGATATATATGGCGGCAGTACCAACACATAGAACTCTCGCTTAACTAGTTAGAGCAATATGAAGTCATGCCGCAACTTTGAAAAAAAATGAACATCTGCTAAGTGATTTTTTTTAAACTTTTTCTCTCATGTTGTTATTTGGATAAGTTTCAATGGTTGATCATGTTGTTACTTATACAATTTTCATCATTATTCTTGTGTTGTTAATTAGTCATTTTTCAACAGTTGATCATGCTATTACTTGGACAAGTAACAACATTTCAATAGAAGTAACAACACTCTTTATTTTGAAGATTCAAGCATCCTATAAAAGAAAGAAGAGTTAATCTATTCAAAATTTAACAATTCTTCATTTATTTAAGACAAGGATGGCTCAAAACAAAGAAAAATATATATATATATATATATATATATATATATGCAAGTTCAAAGAAATCATGCAGGTGAAGATGTGGAGGTTTGTCCCTCCTCATGCAGCAATTCTATGTGTATACTGGAAGAAACATGTTTGATGAAGGAACCCTTTGAGGTTGGGTGATGATATAACCATAGACAATGTCCATTGGAAAATAACGAGGTGTGTTCTCCATCTATAGTTACTAGTTTAACAATCCCATTGTCAAAGACTATGTCCACTTCATCAGGACCCAACCATATGGTGCAGATTTTTCCTTTGAAATCCTTAAATCTAGATTCATACAGTAATTCTTGATCCCAGAGTTGGAACAACTCCTTTTTGATAAGCTTGCTATGCCACTTTACTCATTGATGCTGCACGATATTAGTATGGTGCAATGCGACCAAGTGAATCTTGTCGAATTCATTGATTTGTTCCAAATGGTGCTTTTGAGCTGCTATTAGATCCAACCCAACTTCCACGACGATTCTTAGAGTACTGATTTAAAACTCCATTGGAAATATCAAGCACTTACCATATACCAACTAAAATGGGGAGAAGTATGTCATATTGCACCAAGTTGATTTGTAATCCCATAGAGCTTTTGGTAGTATATCTGCCCAGTCATAGAAATGACTGGCCACCATTTTTGTAAGGATGTTTTCCAATACTTTGTTGGTGATTTTGACCTACCCATTTTCCTGTGGGTGATATGGAGAATTGATTCAATGTTTAATCATGTATTTTTCAATAAGTGCTTCAATATTGTTTCCTATAAATTGTGCTCCACCATTGGTGACAATTTCTCTCTGCATCCCATATTGAACAAATATTTCCTCATGTAAGAAATCCATAACATCTTGCTTTGTGACTCTTGAGAGAGCCTTTTTTTTATTCAATTGGTCACATAATATGTACATACCATAATGTAAGATTCTTGGTGGGATGGGGGTTAGATTGGGACCATGAAATCAAAAGCCCGCTTCTCAAAAGGTTCTATTACCAGTTGTGCTTCTAGCAAAATTTCATCGGATTGAATGAGTTGGCCCATTTGTTGAAAGCTATCGCATCCCCTTACATATTTCTTTGCATCCTAGAATATAGTGGGCCAATAGTAGCCCATATGTAGCACCTTGTGACCTATTCTCTTTTATGCAAAATGTCCTCCATGGGGTTCATTATGGTAGGCTTTAACGATTTATTGAACCTCATGCTCCCTCACACATCTTCAGATTAATTGGTTTTCTCTTGTGTAGAAAAGCTATCCATCTATCCATGAAAATTTGGCACTCTGATGAATGATCTTCCCTTTTTTCTCTTGTGGCACGTGGTGTAGTGACTTCCCTGCAACAAGACAGTTGTCAATGTGTGCATACCATGGTGTGTAGGAAGACATTGTAAACAAGGGTTCATCTAGAAAATCATCTGCTATAGGAAAATTATCAGTATTCACAATTTTTATGAATCATAAAAAATTTGCATGTGAAACTCATGACAATATGGAATATAATTTTGATTCGTAAGTTGAAAAACGATGCAATGTTACCATATCATATATGTTTTCAAATACAAACAAAACAGTTTTAAAAGTATTTTACTCCAATTATGTTCAATTAATTGAAGAATTCTACAATCAACCAAAAATTTGAACAAGTGACCGATAACCATATCCAGTGCTTTTCTAAACCTTAAGTGCTTCACCCTGGATTTCTACAAATTTATCATCAGGCAAAGTACAATGTGAAAATTCATCTACACAATGTAAACACCAATACAATAGAGTTCAAATGGATATATAAAATTGGTGTTTGGAAACACCAAACAATAATAACACACTCCCAACAAAAAGAAAATAAAGTTAACTTAAACAAAACTGGTATTTTGGGAATTCTAATTGCATGGAAAAATAAATAATACATTAAACTGAATTATCCAAATTATCCATAGCAATCTCTTAAGAAGGAAGAAATGATATAGAGATAACAAAAAGTAAGCCACTTGTTATGTTATTAAATTAATAACATAGGATTATCACTCAGGAATGAAGAAAACCATGTTAACATAACCAACACATTGCATAACAATAGTCCCACAAAAAGACTACACATTGATCGTCAAGATAACCATCTAAATATGCAGCATCAAATTATATATAAATATATCCAACTAAATTGTCAAACTATAAACTAATAGTACAACAAATATGCTTCCAGGTTGTTGCAGCGAATGCTCATTGATATCGAAGTTCATTCAAATAATAACATTGAAAACGCTTTAATAGAATAACAGTGGTAGAATAAAGCCATGCACTAACCTTATTCATAGACACAAGTACTAGCATGTGTCAATCATGAAACATAATGATTTCCCACATAAGAAAGCAATGAGTTTGTTAAACATTATGGCTTCCATTGCTGGATAGGGATATGGTCCCATTGTGACCTTTATGAGGATTGCTCAATAATATACAAAATTACTGTAACCTTTATGAGGATTGCTCAATAATATACAAAATTACTGTATTAGACTTAAAAATACTAAAATTAATGTGAAAATAATCTTATGCTTATAAAAAACAGAATATTTATATATGCCATTTTGTGTTTGCCATTTTTCACGGAACTTAAAGATTAAGTTCTAACATTAAAAATAATTTTTCTACCTTCGTGAATGCCTCAATGTTTTAAAATTGAATATATAAATTAAAGAAGAAAATCATTGTATTTGAGATGCTTGGACCTACTTGTGCGAACCAAGAAAGCCTTTGTTTGAATTGGTAAAGGAAAATAAACTACTTGCCAAAAACTTCCTTCTAGCTTAGAGGCATAATATATGTTATTATTGCACCAAAATAATCTCACTTTATGAGAATTATTGTCTTTGATTTTCCTAACGTGTCCTTCAAGGAAGTGCCCTTTCAAATGAATGTGAAGACCAATTCACTAGCTTTGGATGCTATCACTATTTGCTATTTTTCAACTCTTTTTAGCACAAAACAGAAGTCTAGGGATCAAGAGAAGGAAGATAACGTTATGTACATATGAGGAATGTCTGAATCTTGTGGAAGTAAGATGCATGTGAGAGTTAGTTCATCCCAATATAGTCAACGTGCATGATGTGATAATGAAGAGCAACACATTGTATTTGGTACTCATGTATGGTTTGTGATTTGTCGCAACTCATCAGAGTAAGAGGCCAACCTTTTTCAGAGGAGCAAGAGCACAATTTATCCTTCCATTTTTTCGAGGGGCTTACATACATGCACAAGAAAGGAAAAAGGCATGTATGTGTTCCGGTTGGCCCAAAAATAGGGTAAAATTGTTCAAAAACAATATTGGGTTTTTAGGTTATGAGGTCTAGTAGGAATCAGGGTCTTTCTTAGATTTTCCAAATTCTAATTTTTAAGCCTTCAAAATCATCATTTGTGTGTCTTTTGATTAGGCCCTAAAAGAAAAGGAAAATTTAATTTTGCATGAAATCATAGTTTGCTTCTGATTCATTTAGGAATCCTTTGGGCAATTTGATATTTTTGGGAGTGTTTTCATAAAAGAAAATATTATATTTCTTTCATTTTCATTATCTCATGAAAATCATAAAGAATCTCTTTCTTTGGTTATAGTAATCTCCTTAAAAAGTTGCATCTTGCTTAAAATTTTGAAAGGTTATGCCTAGTTTTTCTTTCTTTTTGAAAGTTGTTTATAGTCAAGTAACTATTTCAAAAGCGTAAGTAGTATTTTCGATTTGCAAGTAGCATATTTTACATTTTATTTCAGTTGAGAACATCATCTTTTTACACTTTCACATCCTTTTGAGTAACAACAGCCATTAAAATGAATGCTTAATCTATAATTACTAGATCTTTTGGATTTATAGTGTCCATCAACTAGCTTAGGGATAGAGCCTTGGACTAGGGTGCAAGAAAACACTCTAAGGCTAATAAACTATGAAAGATAGGTGTTTGTCCTAATGATAAGAAAATCCAATTTTGTAAGTGTGTGGCCAGGAAGCTCCTCTCAAACAGGAGTCAAGCACAAGGTCATGTGAGGTTAAGTTGAAGGGATTACCCCTATAATACTTAACTAAGAATTTGTGGGATTTTGCATGTACGGGGATTTGACTAGTACAAACTTGGGCCCCCTTTGGTGTCGGTACTTTTGAGATTTTGGGTTCAATTACCCTTCCCATACATATGATCCCGACCATCGGTTTCCCCCCATGTGTTTTCTTTGTGTTGGTAGCCTTAGTTTCTTATATTAAGACCACCTAGGTGACTACAAGGGGCTTCTTGTGCTACCTAAAACAGATGTTGATCCAAACTAATATTACCCTTGGAGGGTGTGCCATACGTTTTGGGAGACTTGCACCAAGAAGGGTCATTATCAGGGGCCTTGATAACTATTTCATGTACTTTTGATGTTTGGTTGTGGGAACTAATCAACCCGTACTCAGATTCAAAAGGCATGTCGTTTGCTTGTTTGATATCCCTAGGAATTTTGTTAGTGGTGTGTTGTTTTTTCCTAGTTGGCCTTAAAGATTTCTTACTTGTTGAGTTTGAACTTATGGCTAAGGTTCCTATGGACACCAACAAAGAGACCCCTATTCAAGGGGATCCGTGTGTTTTTCCATTGTTGGGAACGTTGGTGCTCCGTTAATAGCCACTTTGAATCTTCTTGGATTCACTCTAGGGATACCAATTTGGTTGTTTTCCACTCCTAATGTCTTGAATGTTATTGATGCTTCTAAATCAAACACTTTATATCAAGGGCATCAAAAGCCTTTGCCTTCCTCACCAATAACATTCTATCATCCTCCTTCTACCTCATGTGGTGAAAGTTTTAATACTAGTAACCAGCAGTCTAAAAGGAATAGAAGGAGGAAGAATAAGAAGAAGATGTGAATATAAGGGGGAAACTCCCCATCCTCTGGAAGTCATGATGGGGGTGTTGGTTGTGGAGCCTGATCTTCCTGATTCAGAGATATTGTTGTTCAATCGTGTTTTGTACCCTAGTTTTATGTGTTGTGCAAGTGGAATGTACACTCATCTCAGCGGGGTGTTGCAGGGGGACCTTGTAAAATGTTGTAATTTCACAGTCATGACTTGGTCAATAATGGTTAATTTACGGGCCCATGGTATTGGGTATCCTATGGTATTTTCCCATGGCAATCCCTCTTTAAAAGGAAGGCATTGTAATATGGTTGTATATTGTAGTATTGTAATTATCTATATGATTGTGTAAGAGAGACTGTGAGAGAGTGAAGAGGAAGTTGCATCGAATGTGTTGCGGATTGTATCCCTTCATTTGTTGGACGAGACAATAAAAGGACTATAAATTTATCCGTGGACATATCCTAGATTGGGTGAACCACGTATATTGGTGTCTCTCTTGTATTTTGTTTATGTTCTTTATTTTTGCATCTTATTTTATGTTATTCTTCTACGATCCTATTTTTCTAGCAATTGGTATCAGAGCCAAAGGCCTATTTGGTGCATAAACTCACAGGAAAGAAGGGCTCCTTGCTTGAGTGGAAGCAATGGAATAAGAAAGAAATTTTAGGGTCAAAAATTTTAATGGCCAAAACTACCAGCTATGGAAGATGAAAATGGAGGACTATTTGTATCAGAAGGATATATTCCTACCGTTGGGAGGAAAAGCAAAATAATCGTTGGTTATGAAGAATGAAGAATGAGAGGTTCTTGACAGAAAGGAACTAGGAACAATACAAGTGTGCCTAGATTCATCGATGGCTTTAAATATTTCAAAAAAAAAGACAATGAAATGTCTAATGAGCACATTGGATAAACAGTATGAAAAACCCTCGACCTCCAAGAAGGTATTTATAATGAAGCATTTATTTAATAAGAAGATGTCAGAAGGTGGGTCTGTTGCTGACCATTTAAATGAATTTGATACAATTACTAATCAACTAAGTTATGTAAAAGTGAACTTTGAATATGAGGTTAGGGATCTTCTAATCTTGTGCTCATTTCCAGAAAGTTAGAATGGCTTGGTCATGGTTGTAAGTAACTTTGTCTCTGGTTCAAACACTCTGAAATTTGATGATGTTGTTGGTGTTATTCTTAGTGAGGAAATGCAAAGGAAAAGCACATGTGCAACATCGGGTAATGAATTGACCATGGAGAGAAAGAGAAGACAAAGGGAGAGAGGATAGAGACCAAGTAATCATGGGAATTCTAGGAAGGAAATATCCAAGTCCAAATTGGGAAAGATAGAGTGCTGGAACTATGGGAAGAAAGGACAAATGAAGAAAGACTGTAGATCTCTAAAGAAGAAAGGATATGGACAACAGAAGACTGATCAAGAAGCAAATGTAGCAGGTGATGTGTTACAGGATGATTTGATTCTTGCATTAGATAATACTAGTGATTATTGGGTAGTAGATTCATAGGCTTCATGTCATGCTACACCCCATAGGAAATTATTTAATGATTATGTTCCAAGTGATTTTGGACATGTTTTATTGGGTGATGATGAACCATGTAAAATTGTTGGAATGAGTAAGGTACGGATAAAGTTAAAGAATGGAGGTGAATTGTTGCTAAAATATGTAAGGAATATTCCTACTATCAAAAGAAATATGATCTCAACAGAGTAGTTGGGAGATGGCGGTTGTTTATCTACATTTGGAGAAACATGGTGGAAGATCACTAAAAAATCGATGTTGATAGAAAAATGAGACATGATAGGTACGTTGTATTTATGTCCTCATAATACTGATTGTTTTATCTCTTTAGCTTCCACGAGAAGAGATACATCATTGTGGCATCATAGAATTGACCACATGAGTGAGAAGGGGATGCAGATTCTCCACTCAAGGAAGTTGTTGCCAGATCTGAAGTAGGTTAGTTTGGAATTATGTGAGAACTGTGTTTATGGAAAACAAAAGAGAGTCAGATTTATCAAGGTTGGGAAGAAAAAGAAGAGCGAGAAGTTAGAGCTTATGCATTAGATGTATGGGGAACAACTCATATACAATCTCTTGGTGGCTCCCTTTATTATGTTACTTTTATTGATGATGCAAGTAGAAAAACTTGGGTTTATTGCATTAGACATAAATTTGATGTTTTTTCTACTTTTAAGAAATGGAAAGCTTTGGTTGAGAATGAGACTAGAAAAATGTTAAAGTGTCTTAGATATGATAATGGAGGTGAATAATGTGGAAAGGAATTTGATAGTTACTGTTCATACCATGGGATTCATAGATAGAGGACTATTCTAGGAACACCACAAGAAAATGGTGTGTCGGAAATGATGAATAGAACAATCACGGAGCATTCAAGGTGTATGAGATTGCATGTAGGGTTTCCCTTATAGTTTTGGGTAGATGCTATAGATACTGCTATTTACTTGATAAACGGATTTCCTTCAAGCACTTTGGATGGTGGGATTCCAGAGGAGGCATGGACAGGTAAAAAGGTAAACTACTCATTTCTGAGAATTTTTGGTTGTGAATCATTTGTCTATATTGATAAAGAAAATAGAACAAAGATGGAGGCTAAATCCAAAAAATGTACCTTTATTGGATACGGGGTTGATGATTTTGGTTATCGCTTATGGGATTATGAAAATAACAAAATCATTAGGAATAGAGATGTGGTATCCAATGAAAAGATAATATATAAAGATCAGTTGCAGGGAAAGAAACAGGAAAAGGAAAACACAGTGTACACAATGCTTGATGAATTTAAAGAAAATGAAGTTCCAAAGGTGCCGAAAAATCAAGAACAACAACATGTACCTCAAACTCTTGCAAGTGTTAGAATATATACCAGGTCAAGTAGACCCCCTGAACGATACTCTCCGTCATTGTATTATTTATAGATGATTGATTCTGGTGAATCATGATGTTATGAAGAAGCAATGCAGGTGGAAACTAGAAAGAAGTGGGAGCAAGGCATGAATGGGGAGATGGACTCATTGGTAAGAAACCAGAATTGAGATTTTGTTCTGTTTCCTGTAGGTAAAAGAGCAATGCGGAATATATGGGTTTACAGGTTGAAGGAAGAAGATGGAGGAAATAAGTGGTACAAGGTTAGACTTGTTGTAAAGGGATTTGCATAAAAAAAGGTATATAATTTGATGAAATATTTTCACTTGTTGTTAAAATGACTTCAATTAGGACTATTTTAAGTCTAGTGGTGGTAGAAGATTTGCATCTTGAATAGTTAGATGTAAAAACATCCTTTCTCCATAGGGATTTGGAGGAAGAGATTTATATGCAGAAGCCACAGGGGTATGAGGTCAAAGGGAAGGATAATTTAGTATGCAAGTTGAAGAAGAGCTTGTATGGCCTGAAGCAAAATCCAAGGAAATGGTATTTAAAATTTTACAGGTTTACGATAGGACAATTTTATAGTAGATATCATTCTCACCACTTGTTTATTTCAAGAATCTAGATAATGGAATATATACTATCTTGTTATTGTATGTGGATGACATGCTTGTTGTAGGGTCTAACATACAAGATATAAATGTGTTCAAAAGGAAATTAGTGAATTCATTTGAGATGAAGGATTTGGGTGTTACAAAGCTAATATTTGGTGTGATAATAACAAGAGACAAGAAAAATCACCAATTGACATTGTCTTAGGGTGAGTACATATAAAAGGTGTTGGAGAGGTTTAGAATGCAGGATGCAAAACCAGTTAGTATACCTTTGTCCAACCATTTCAAACTAAGTAAGGAGATGTGTCCCAAGACACGGGAGGAAATATAATACATGTCCAAGGTTCTCAATTCATCAACAATTGGTATCTTGAATGTATGCCATGGTGTGCACAAGACCAGATATTCCACATGCAGTGGGAGTTGTGAGTAAGTATATGAACAATCCATGTAAAGAACATTGGAAGGCAGTAAAGTGGATTCTTAGGTATATGAGAGGTACTACTACTCATGCATTATGTTTTGGAGGTTCAGACACTTTCCTACAAGGACATGTTGATGCAGATATGGTAGGTGATAAAGATAGCAAGAGGAGCACCACAGGGCATGTTTTTACTATAGGTATAATAGCAGTAAGCTGTGTTTTGAAACTACAAAAGGTTGCACTTTAAAAAATGGAAGCAAAGTATGTTGTTGCTACATAGACTAGTAAAGAGATGATTTGGATACAGAGGTTCATGGAGGAATTGCGTAAGAAGCAGGAGAAAAATAGGTTGTATAGTGATAGCCAAATTTCCATCATCTTGCAAAGAACTCATCCTTCCATTCTAAGACTAAACATATATAGCTCAAGTACCATTTCATACGATTTGTTGTGGAAGATGAACTGTTGAAGTTGGAAAAGATACATACTATCTAAAATCTTGTATGCATGTTGACAAAGATAGTAACCAGAAAGAAACCGAGTTCCTGCTCAGTTTCAGTTAGCATTCAAGCATGAAGGTGAAGATGAGAAATTTTCTAGGTCCAAGGTTTGGAGCATAATCCAGTAGATGCAGTAGAGGTGGAGTCGTTGTGATCAGTCTCCAAGTGGGAGATTGTTGGTTGTGGATCCTGATCTTCCTGATTCAGAGATCTTGTTGTTCAGTCGTGTTTGTACTCTAGTTTTATATGTTGTGCAAGTGGATTGTACACTCATCCCAATGGGAGGGTGTGGGGGAGTGGGGGGCTTGTAAAATGTTGTAATTTCATAGTCATGACTTCGTCAATATTGGGTAATTTACGGTCCCATGGTATTGGGTATCCCGTGGTATTTTCCCATGGTAATCCCTCTTTAAAAGGAAGGCATTGTAATACGGTTGTGTATTGTAGTATTTTAAATATCTATACGATTGTGTAAGAGAGACTGTGAGAGAGTGAGGAGAAGTTACAGGAGATGTGTTGTGGGTTGTATCCCTTCATTTGTTGGACGGTACAATAAAAGGACTGACAATTTCTCCGTGGGAGTAGCCCAGATTGGGTGAACCATGTATATTGGTGTCTCTCTTGTATTGTGTTTATGTGTTTTATTTATGCATCTTATTTTATGCTATATTGTTCTGTGATCTTGTTTTTCTAATAGGGGGGTTTCTCAAACTCTATGAGACATGCTGGGGGAAACTCCCCTCCCTATGGAGGTCATGCTAGGGGAAATTCCTCATCCTCTGGAATTCGTGCTATGCGAACTCATCCAGTAACTACAATTCATACTAAAAGTATGTCATCTATCATTTATATTAATGTTTAGGACATGTCATTTGTCATTGCATTAAGTCATATTAATGACAAGTCACCAGTCACTGCAAGTCATACTAGAGACAAGTCACCAGTTGTTGTGAGTTATATTGGAGACAAGCAACCAGTGGTTGTAAGTCATGCTAGGGGAAAAATATCATCTATTAGGACTCATGATGGACATGTTGACATTGTTTATAAATATAAATGAATAGGATGCAATCCTAAGTTCCCTCGTAATATTTACAAGGGATATCACCTTAATCACATGTGCCTTGTTATTCCAAAGGTACAAAGAGTGTGTTCCTTGTCTCCAGGATATTCTGCTCCTGAACAACATGTAAATTCAATAGAATATTCAACCTTTTGTTGATGAATTGATTGAGTCAATACAATATTTGATTGATACCTCCTCCCTTGGAGAGTGTTGATGTTGAAGTGGTTGAGCCAACACACTCTTTGCTCAATCTCACTCTTCCTTTGGAGAGTGACAAGCATCAAGTAGTTGAATTGATGCAATCTTTGGTTGATCCCATTATTCCTTTAGAGAGAGAGATGTGTCTACCACTCAAGTTTTATTCACTTCTAGTTCAAACTTTTTAGACAAGGGGGCACTCATTTCACTTCATATGAACCCCTTCCAAGCTCTAGGATTGCTTCCTTTGATTGGAATAGTCTAGCTAAGCCTCGCCTTCCTTCTACTGCACCTTTTCAAATAAAGGTTCAAGTTAAACACTACGTGATTGCTCGTTGTATTGTAGATGAAGAAGCCTCTATTAGTATTTTATCCGCACATGCTTGGATAGGTATGGGATCTCCCAACCTTGTGATGAATATTAGTTAGTTGATGGCTTTTGATACAAGACTCAGTGAAACTTTGGGATTTCTTCCTCAATTTCCTATTACCTTAGGTGGAAATATTGTCTTAGTCGATTTCATGGTTATGGAGGACCCTTTGGACTTTAATATGCTCCTTGCACATAATTATGTATATGCTATGAATGTTGTGGTGTCTATGCTCTTTCATGTGATGCATTTTCTCACAATAGAAGCATTGTCATTATTAATCAACTTGCATTTTTTGATCCTTCTCATTACCCAACTTTAAACAAGTATACCCTTTGTGAGTTCCTAGCATTTCGGTGGACACCATCCCACAATGGGTGAATTATGTGGCCTTGTATCCGTCGTATCCAATTGCTACTGAGAAGAAGCCTATGTATTCATGTTTACCTTCTTGGGACTTGATCCCAATAGTTGACTAGGTGATCCATTCAATGGGGGCATTCGATCCTACTCTCCACCCTATTGGTCCAAGTGAATGTTTTGACGTATGTTCTCTATGGGATGATATACGTCATTTAGTTGAAGCTTTCTAGAGGTTATGATTGAGTATGACATTCCTTTGGATTTTGACGTCCTTTCCAAAGATAATCTCCTTGGATTGGACCTAGTTACAATCAAATTCATCCCCAATTTTCTCTTTGAGTCTAATCTCATTGTTCATAGATCCTCAGGAATAGGAATTTTTGAGTCTTTGAACTCTTCCATTGAGCTGCAAGTTAGTGTTCCTGATGAGTTTGATTGTATTACTATATTTTTAGACTTTTGCAATGATGAGTTTGTTCCTATAGACTCCATTATTTTTTTCAGCTTCGATCTTCCTCATGAGTTTGATCTTCTTGATTGTAGGTATTGTTAATTGTAGGTCTTCAAGCCTTGATGATTTTGAGTCTTCACTAGTAAATTATACCTGGGTAATAAATACTATTGAATATATCGAAGTTGAAAATACTTCTATCAAAGTGACTTGTATTAGATCTCTCTTTTTAGATTTTTTAGATATGATCATGGTATTGTTTTTTCTTTGAGACAAGAATTTTAGTTGGATTCATGT
Organism: Larix kaempferi; assembly: GCA_027924585.1. NCBI lineage: Eukaryota > Viridiplantae > Streptophyta > Pinopsida > Pinales > Pinaceae > Larix > Larix kaempferi. Next base: position 7,455,809 of record BSBM01000769.1, on the reverse strand, counting down.
TTGCTTAGGGATTATTTTTTGTATGTTCCTCGATTCGGTCAGGTATATTTGGAAAATTGCATAAAAGTTTAGGACTTCCCTTTGTTATGATGCATTTGAACCTTTTCCACCAAAAATATCCATAGGGTCGAACTTATTGAATACTGGTGCATTAGCCATCTCTATATGTATTTTACACTAGTTTAGCAATAGAACCTACCTAACACGAGCCACCATAGTTAGGACCATCTTTCCATTTTGGTTCCCATGCTGAGTTTATATTGTAGGATTGGGAGACTTTTTAGTTTTACCGTGACTTTGAGAAGAAGCTGCATGCCTCTCTTTCTCATATATTTTTTGTCATTCCCTATAAGGCTCTCATTTTTGTGTTTAAGTTGTAAATGCATTTTCATCTTTCATGCTTGCGCTTTTGATCCTTATTCCAAATTCTAGCTTACAACTCTTTATAATACCTCACTTATTATCTCATTATCATTAATCCTTACATCATTTTTCCTATTCAACTTGACACCCGGTTATTAGGAGAAAATGCACCCTGAGTGTCCTTATCCTGCTCATGCTCCTTCCATTATGCATAGGTTTGGTTCCTTATGCTTGGAACTAGTTCGTTTATCTATGACACTCTTTTCCTCCCATGTATTATAGCATACTTTTATTCTTTTTCATGCTTTTATAATATGAAGAAGACAAATATATATATATATATATTCCAAAAAGAAAAATTGGAAAGAGTCATGTTCTTATTTAGGTTTGGTAGCAAGTTGTGTCGCCCTTGAACAAAGAACATTGTTTTGAGTCTATGTATCTACAATTTGGCTTATATTATGGATTTGGGAATATGAACTCATTTATGCATTGTCTCCCCCGATTGGTTACTTTTCTAGTCATTATGGAGAATTATGTCGATGTATCATATATTGCAAGATTATGTCTTGTTCATCCTTGAGTCAATGTTGCATTAGTCACTTATTGTGGCATGCTTATGTTCAAGGGAAGTATTAAACTATATTCGCATCTCCTCAAAATCCTTGACTTTAGTATGTCAGCCTTCCCATGTCAAGTCCGTTTTAGAATCAATCAGTTTGTTCCACCAAATATTTGGAATTCTACTACTACCTCGTGTTGGATGATTAGGGATTCCTAAATTCCCTCCTTCTAGTGGATCACTTCCCATTGAATCCAAAACATCTATTATGGGATAGCGATTTAGAGTTCTTTTAGTACCTCAGAACTTGCAGTCATCAATGGTAGGTTTCTTCACTATTGATAGTGGGAATACATCAATCTACCTTGATCGTTAGAGTCTATAGGTGTTCGACATTAAAACATCTAGTCACACTTGTTATATTGTACTAGGTACCTTGCCTCTCATTATCATTATCAATGAGTTAGCTCACATTTGTTAATGGTATACATCAATGATCGGTAATCAAATGGTGTCTTACTACGTTCAACTTCAAGACATCTATTCACATAGTTTAGAATCATACCTATATTGGTTGGTTTCAAGACCTTGAGTCCATTATATAGCATCACATATTTATGATATGAATCGGGGTACATTGGATTTCCATTTCCCCCTTTTTTGGTGCTAATTCTTATGGAGATTGATCCGTTCAGTCTTAATTCCAAATATATTCATTCGATTTTGAGACATAGATCCACTATGTATTACTTTGTGGCTATGATATTTTTTTGACATGGATCCATGGTGTATTCAAATTTTGGGGCCCTGATCACTACTATTATATATCACGTGGATCTGTAGTGTACTTGATTTGGCGTCCATGCTTCTTATTACTTATTAGCATGGGTATGCCCACCTCTGGAAAATAATTCTGACTTGTTTTGTTGTAGGTTCACTATTTTTGGATCACTGATGGGAAGACCCATGTTCACTATGAAACAAACCAACAAATACCAACATACTAGCCCTTTCGACATCACCTGCAAGGAGGAAAAGTCTCACCCAAAGTACCTATGGGTATTGTAGGAACCATGTTTCTATGGTAATGAAGGGCAGGAAGCTCTATTCTACCACCATACCCATTAATGTAACCTTGATAGAAATCGGTTAAACTACAGAACCAACATAATGCATATATCAATTGTGCAGTAATATCATAACTACACCATTCACAGCTTATTATTATTGAAATTTGGTTGAGATTTGATCTTTAATTCTTTTAGATGCGGAGACTTGAAGCAATGAGACAATTCAATCCATGAAATTCATACAACCATAACACAAGATATACCCTGGGGAAAATCCTCAAAATTATGAGAACAAAAATCCCAGCAATTCTTCTCAGTATAATATAATGGATAGCAGAGAATGCTTTCTTTTACAACATTGCAGATTGCTTCCGGAAGATAAGAGATCACCAGAATTTTTTATGAAGATATACAAGCAATAGATAAGAGAGATCAATCAGATGTGTGCCTGACATAACAATAACAAGCACGAACAATACCTTGCACAAAGAGAAGCTCCTTGCCTTCAATGGAGAAGAGGATCCGCTTCACACTGGATTCAAAAATCCTGTATATCATATTTATACATTATTCTCTTCTATTTTTAACTTCTAAGTTCAGGATAAACTCACCCTCAAACTGGATGTATTAATCTTGCATGGAGTGGTGCACCCCACTTCTCATGTAGTGCTTCATCTCACTGAGCTGTCACTTAGGATGAACTCGCCTCTTAACTAAAAGCTTTCCCACTTAGTTAGGTGGCTAACTTAAGTGTCAACATGCAAATTTCACAGCTCACATGTTATCTTTTAGTTTAACATAAGTGTCATCGTGCAATAAAACTTAGTTAACTAGATCTTCTTTGTTGTCACTTAGTTAACTCTCTTTAACCAAAGTGTCGTATTTTAGTTTAACTAAAGTGAAAATACTTTAGTTAACTAGTCCCTTTTATTTAACACTTAGTTAATTGAAATCATGTTGATTTATTTACTTGAAGTGACCACTGTGAGTTCTTTAGTTAACTGAGACATATCTTTAAATGATGCTTTAACTGAAGCATTGATACTTAACTGCAGCTTTAATAATTCGAGTGTTCTTTAATTAGTTGAAGTGTCTGCATGGGAAATTTCAAATTCTCTTAATATCTATGCTTTATCTTTTATTTCTTTATCTCTTACTACATGGTCAATATGTGCTAACTTTAATTATCCATCACATTACATTGTACTAAGAAGAATTATCGGATGTTGTGATCATATTATATTATTCTAGACCAAATGATCATATGCTAAAGTAATTCACTTTAGAGGTGATCAATCTCTAAAGGAGACTTAATAGCAATCTGGTGATCATGGTTAATAATATATCACACAACATTAAATTATTTTAACAAGTAAATCATGACCTTTATACGGAAGTTACACCTCTATATAGGAGGTCCATCTCATGGATACCTTTATACGAAAGGTTCACATGATAATCATGACTTGACACACACAAGTTTGGAGCCTTGTCCAACAAGACTTTACAACATCATTACTTTGATCAATTACCTCTATACGGGAGGAATAACCTTTACACGGAAGGAAATCAAAGTGCTCACCTCTATACGGGAGGATCAATCTTGACTACACAAGATTGGTTTGTAGAATGTCTCCTAACGTTGTATATTTAACACTCCCTCTCAACGAAGGAGGAATTCTCTTCCATACAAAGCTTGTCTTGGAAGTACCTAAACTTCGTCACTAACAGAGGATTTAATAACAAATCTTCAATCTGCTCATCAGTAGCAATGTACTGAAGTTTCAGTGTACCTTTCTAGACCATGTCTTGGATGAAGTGATACTTCATTTCAATGTGCTTCAACTTGTCATGAAACACTGGGTTTTCAGAAATCTTGATGCAACTCTTATTGTCACACCTAATAATCGTAGGCTCAAGATTTTCACCGAACAACCCTAAAACTAGATTTCTGAGCCACACTGCTTCTCGACAGGAAACACTAGCAGCTATGTATTCTGCTTCGGTACTGCTCTAGGCTACGGATCCCTGCTTCCCGTTGGACCAAGATATCATAGTTGATCCTAGGCTATAACAGTAGTTGGATGTGCTCTTACAATCCACAATGCTTCCTCCCCAGTCTAAGTATGTATAACCAAATAACATGACTCCTCCACTCGAGGAATATCTAATTCCATATGAAATTGTATCTCGAAGGTACCTAAGCACATGCTTAGCAGCTATCCAGTGTCTGTGTCTCAGATCAAACATAAATTGACTCAAGATGCTCACAGCATAACATATATCATGCCTCAAATGTATCAAGTACATTAGCGAGCCTATAAGTTGTTTATACAAAGTGGGATCTATTGGATCTGATCCAGATCCTGACTCATGAAGTTTCCTCAAATTGGAAACCATCGGTGTATTCATAGATTTGCAATCTATCATGCCAAACCTGTGCAAGATATCCACAATGTACTTCCCTTGAGATAGAAAAATTTAATCTTTTCTTTTCCAGATTTCAAGGCCAAGAAAGTAGTGCATTATACCTAAGTATTTCATCTCGAACTCTGACGTGAGCTCCCTCTTACACCAGGCAACCAAATTTTCCTCTCCAATGAGAAAAAAATCATCAACATACAGAACCAATATCAATGGCTGGTTCTTAACTACTTTGAAGTACAAATTTGGATCAGCTTCACTCTTATAGAAACCCGGTTTCTAAAGGTAGCTATCAATTCTGGACTACCAAGCTCTGGGGGATTTCTTAAGCCCATATAGAGATTTATTTATCTTGAAAACATGGGAATCATTCCCATGCACCACAAATCCTTCAGGATGTTGAATATAAACCTCTTCCTCAACCTCGCCATTGAGAAAGGTTGTATTCACAACCATCTGGTGAAGTTTCCGTCATAGAACATATGCAAGTGCAATCATTGCTCGGATTTTGGTGTACCTTGCCACAGGGTCAAAGGTCTCATCATAATCGATGCCTTCTTTATGAGAGAAACCTTTGGAAACAAATATGGATTTATAATTCTCAATGCTACCATTAGCATCATGCTTTAACTTGGAAATCCATCTGGAAGTCACAATGGACTTCCCATCAGGTTTGGGAACAACCTCCCAAACATCATTCTTCATTATAGAGTTGTACGCTTCTTTCATTGCATCTTTCCAAACTTGTTGCTCTGCATCTTCTTCATATGAGGATGGTTCTGAATCACTAATGTGACTCATCATTGCAACATACCTTGAATATCTATCAGTTTGCTTGTGCTCTCTGGATGATCTTGTTAGTGCTCCATGTTTCTCTGCATTTTGTAATATGTCTCGGCACCAAGCATATATTCTTTTAGCGGGAGGTTCATCAAGTGATTTCTCAAACAGTTTTACTAGTTCTTCAGAAGATAGCGAATCTAATGCATCTTCTGGTTTCTCCCTCTCTAATTTTGAAGGGGGGCAATCAGACTCGGGATCCTCCATCTTTGAATCACATTGAATCTCTTTCGATATTTTGAAAGCAGCTTCCTCATGGAAGGTAACATCATGGTTGACTTCAATGTGTCTCTCACCAGATACATATATTCGGTATGCTTTGGATGATTCGTTGTAACCCACAAAGGTGCCTTTCTTTCTAGAAGGCTCCATATTTGTTCTCTTTTCTTTCGGTACATGAATGTATACAGTGCTCCTGAAGATCCTCAAGTGTGAGATGTCTGGATTCTCCGGTAAACACTTATTCTAGTGTCTTCTCATCTAGAATGGCATCTGGGCTTCTATTTTGGATGTACACAGTTGTACGGGTGGCTTATGCCCATAATTAGGTAGAGATATCTTGATCATGCATCATGGATTTTGCAGCCTCACATATGGTTCTATTCTTTATTTCAGAAACCCCATTTTGTTGAGGGTTGTATGGTACTGTTAATTGTCTACATATTCTTGCATCACTACATATCTCATTAAATGCATGTGAATCAAATTCACCTCCATTATCAAACCTTAATGCACGGATGTGATTTTCTTTCTGATTTTCAACTAGGGATTTAAACTCTTTAAATTTGCTAAGAGTTTCACTTTTAGCCTTCATGAAATAAATTCACGACTTCCTAGAAAAATCATCTATGAAAAGTACATAATATAAGAAGCCACTCAGAGATGGGGATGACATGGTACCACATACATTAGAATGTATTAAATCTAAAATCTCTTTAGATCTAGTAGAACTGCTAGAAAATATTTTCTTAACATTCTTCCCAAGTGCACAACCCCGACATACATTATCATGCTCAAAATCAAATATGGGCATACCTTTTACCATATTTTGAAGTCCTGGTAGTGATATGTAGTGTAGGTGTTCAAGCCTTCGGTGCCATAGCTCGCATGGAATGATAGTGTGGTGAATCATAGTTTGAATGTACTTCCTGGGTACCTTGTAGAGTCCTCCCTCTCGAACTCCAATCACAGCAGCAGATTCTAGGCTTTTGTTCTTCGTCCATAAAAGTGCTTTGTTATCCATGAAGATAACTCGGAAGCCTTTGTCTTCAAGAACCGAAACTGAGAGGAGGTTCTTATTCAAGCCTAGAACATATAGAATTTCCTCCACGTGTAGAATATCACCAGTGCTCAGTTGGAATGAGGCGGATCCAACTCCTTGGATCGAATAAGTTGAGTTGTCCCCCAACTCTACCATGCATGTGAATTATTTATCTTTTAGATCAATGATGTTACTCTTGTAACCAGTCATATGTTTGGATGCACCACTGTCAATCAACCATGTGCCTGGATTTGTGATGACAAATCCTGAAAGGGATGAGACAATATAATACTCCCTCCTTGTCTCATTTCCTTAGGATGCATTCTTTTGAGTGATTTCATCTTCTATGGTGGTAGAAGCGTGAAAATTTCCTTTCCTCTTTGCTCTGCAATATCTTGAGAAATGGCCTTTCTTGTTGCAACTGAAGCATCTAGATTTTGACTTGTCAAATCCTTTATTGAAATCCTTCTTATTTGAATGAGATAACTTCTTTTGGAAGAAGGTTTTCTTTCCTTTCTTCATTCTTGTTGTGAGGCAAGATTTTCTTATTTGATACACACTGACTTGCTCTGAATTCGCCCCTCCTCTTGGAGGCAATCATGCCACAACCTTTCGAAGTTAGGTTGTACCTCTCAGCCATTTACCACAGCCAATAATGTCTCCCATGAGGATGGGAGACCATCAATAGCGGTTTGGAGAAGATCATCTTCATCCACCACTACTCGAATACAAACAAGTTGATCTCTTACCTGAGAGATCTTGGAGAAGAAGGAGGCCATTGTCTCATCCATCTCCATATTTAAGTTTCAAATCTTATTCTTCAATGCCCTCTTTTGAATAGGATCTTTCTTCTCATATAGATTAGTCAATGTATCATAACATTCTTTCGTGGTCTTCAACGGTGTGATCACGTGCATCGAGTTATATTTTACAGAATCATAAATTATCCATTTAGCCTTAGCTTGATTCTTCTTTAAGTTGATGCACCCTGCATTAGATGTAGGATCCTCCACCACAGTGGATACATAGCCATCCAAGTCATGTTCCTCTATGATGTTGAGAATCCTAGCCTTCCAAGTGTTGAAGTTTGAGGTGCCCTCAAGACGGTCTTCTGGTCGTACAGAGACTGATGCCATAGTATTCAAATCTTGTGCTCAACTTCTCAAAATATACGTAGGCTCTAGATGGCATGCAAAACTGAGCTCCTTCACACCCTAAAATCTGATACCATGTTTAAATTTGGTTGAGATTTGATATTTAAATATTTTAGATACAGATACTTGAAGCAATGAGACAATTCAATCCATGAAATTCATACAACCATAACACAAGATATACCCTGGGGAAAATCCTCAAAATTATGAGAACAAAAACCCCAACAATTATTCTCAGTATAATATAATGGATAGCAGATAATGCTTTCTTTTACAACATAGAAGATTGCTTTTGGAAGATAAGCGATCACCAAACTTCTTGGTGAAGATACAGAAGCAATAGAGAAGAGAGATCAATAGGATGTGTGCCCGACACAACAATAACAAGCACGAACAATACGCTGCACAAAGAGAAGCGCCTTTCCTTCAATGGATAAGAGATTTGCTTCACACTAGATTAAACAATCCCATATATCATATTTATACATTATTCTCTTCTATTTTTAACTTCTAAGTTCATGATAAACTCTCCCTCAAACTAGATGTATTAATCTTGCATGGAGTGGTGTGCCCCACTTCTCATGTAGTACTTCATCTCACTGAGTTGTCACTTAGGATGAACTCGCCTCTTAACAGAAAGCTTTCCCACTTAGTTAGGTGGCTAACTTAAGTGTCGACATGCAAGTGTCACAGCTCACGTGTCATCTTTTAGTTTAACATAAGTGTCGTCATGCAATAACACTTAGTTAACTAGATCTTATTTGTTGTCACTTAGTTAACTCTCTTTAACTGAAGTGTCATCTTTTAGTTTAACTAAAGTGAAAATACTTTAGTTAGCTAGTCCCTTTTATTTAACACTTAGTTAACTGAAATCATGTTGATTGATTTACTTGAAGTGACCACTTTGAGTTCTTTAGTTAACTGATACATATCTTTAACTGAAGCATTGATACGTAACATAAGCATTATAACTGAAGCTTTAATAATTCGAGTTTTCTTTAATTGGCTGAAGTGTCTCCATGGGAAATTTTGAATTCTATTGATCTCTATGCTTTATATTTTATTTATTTATCTCTTACTGCATGGTCAATATGTGTTAACTTTAATTATCCATCACATTACATTATACTAAGAAGAATTATCGGATGTTGTGATCATATTATATTATTCCATACCAAATGATCATATGCTAAAGTAATTCACTTTAGAGATGATCAATCTCTAAAGGAGACTTAATAGAAATCTGGTGATCATGGTTAATGTTAGGAACCCATGTCTTTACTTTGTTAGTATATTGTTGTTGGACGCATATGCTTTGTAAGTCGTCCTGTAGTATTTGTTGATCCATAGTTTGTGTTATTGTTGTTGGCGCATATGCTTTGTAAGTCGCTCGTAGTATTGTTGATCCATAGTTTGTAGTGGCCCATGGTTTTGACCCATAGTATTGGCGCCTAGACTTAGTATATAAGTGCGTGTTGAGGCCTATGAAGGCACGGTGAAGTTATTTTGTATTGAGCTTGCTCAAAGGAGGTTTCCCCCTCGAAGTGGCCTGCAATAAATAAAAGTATTATGTGATCTGATATATTGTGTACTTTCGTCAATTAATTGTTGCAGGTTCATCACATTTGGTATCAAAGCACTTTCTCAGGCTCGCTGGGTGAAATTTCTGCCAAATGTTTTTCGCATCTGTTGCAAGTTTGGATTTGGGAATAATCCCTATCCGCTTAACTGTGGGACGTACTTGGGCATAAGCCCTAAAAATCATTGTGAGGAGTACCATAGGAACCCCGAAGTAGCTAACCCATTGAGAGGACCTGCCAGCGAAAAGGGCAATGACCCCTACCTGATTGACTAGTTCCCACTCGTGAGGTAAACCAAGAGCTGTCGTTTGTGGAAAAGCGGTTATCAGTTTTACCTGAGTTGTGGAGTGAACGGTACTGCCCCAATTTGCAAGTCGTCAGACAGCATTGGTGGCCGAGTAAAACCCATGAACTGTTAGGAAGCCACACATACCTGGGGTCCATATCTATTTTCAGCTGAACTGTTGTCGATCACTACTGTGTCGTTTCAGATCCAGTCGTTCAGATCCATTCTGAAAGTTGTTCCAGATCCATCCATTTCATATATATTTCAGATCCAGCCATTCAGATCCATTCTGAAAGCCGTTCCAGATCCAGCCATTTCAGATCCAGCCGTTTTCGATCCATTCGGCACCATTTCAGATCCCTCTGTTTTCGCTCACTTCCAAGCCATTGCAGATCTTTCTGTTTCAGATCCCTTCCGAGCCATAGCCGCTCCATTTTGAATAAATAAAAAAATTATATATATATAAAATTCAGTTTTTTCTCCATATCTCCCTTGTTTTCACTCTGTTTCCCTTGAAACTTCCCGGGAACCCCTGTACTCCCATTTTGCATATTTCATTCTTGAGGACCCTATCCCCAATTTCAGTTCCCAAAGCTTGAAATCCCACATTTGTCTATTTTTAGGGTTTGCCATAACTTCCTCGGATTTCACCCAATCACCTTCAAATTTTACCATAGCGTTCCTTTCCTAATTCTGCTTCTTTGTCCCTCTCTGCCAAATTTTCCCATTCTTTCACCCCGCTTCTGAAATCCTCCTTTTCTACTTCCTTGTCCATTTGACAGTGTCCCAAACCTAGTCAAACCCTAATTACCCTTCAGATTTTTTCCCAAATCTAGATTTTCCTTTACTGAAACAGTTTCTGTTTTTGTTTTTCTACCCAGTCAAAAAAAAAAAAAAAAAAACTCCTGGTTATGGTTGTCACCCGCGCAGGAGAAAAAACAATGGAAGAAGCACTTGCATCCATCCAAGCCAAACTCCAGGATTTGGATGAAAAATATCTCGGCCTCCATCTTGAACATTCAGCCATGAACAACAAATGGCAGTCCGAGTCTTCATCAGACAATGGGTTCTCTTCTTCCAGCAAGTTCCGTGGTCCAAAGCTTGATTTTCCTTGCTTCAATGGTACTGATCCAACTAAATGGATCTATCGGGTAGAATAGTATTTCAGTCTACATAATACTTTTGATGTCAACAAAGTTCCGCTTGCATCCTTTCATTTGGAACAGGAAGCTCTTCAATGGTACCGTTGGTACATCAAGGCTCATGAAGAGCCAAAATGGCTAGACTTTTGCCAACTCCTTTTGCAACGATTTGGTCCTAGTGCTTTTGATGACTTCACAGGAGCCCTCACTAAACTTCGCCAAATTGGCACTTTGAGAGAGTATCAAACCGAATTTGAGAAACTAGCCAACCACATTGAAGGATTATCTGATGACTTTTATTGGAGTTGTTTTATCAGTGGTCTAAAGGATGCCATCCGCTCTAAGGTCAAAATTTTATGTCCCAACACAATGATAGAAGCCCTGGCGTTGGTTAAGTTGGCAGAAGACAAGATTGCATCCCAACAGTGCTCCAAGCCCACTTTTGTTCCCTTCCGAAATATGTGTTCTCAACGACCACCCATACCGCAGGCTCCTCGACCAACTCCTATCAAGCATTTGTCTGAAACAGAGATGCAAGCACGCAGAGAAAAGAGGCTTTGCTATAATTGTTATGAGAAATTCACTTGGGGACATAGATGTGTTCAGCAAAATCTCTATCTCTTGGATGTGGATTCTCCGCCTGCCTCTGAAATTGGTGACGAAGATACAGATACAATGGATGCTCAGGTCGACATTCAAGAACCACCTATTGACCCTCTGTCTCAGGATGACCAACCAAAGATATCTCTCCATGCTTTAGCTGGAATCACTACCCCCCAAACAATGCGGGTCAGGGGTTACTTCAAGAAGCTTCCTCTTACAATACTCATTGATTCTGGTAGCACTCATAATTTCATTGACCCTCGGATCGCCAAACAAGCTGATTGTTTTATCCATCCTTGATCCAACTTTGAATTCATGTTTGCCAATGGGGGCACCTTACCTTGCAAAGGGAAGTGTCAAAATGTGCGTATCTCTATGGGAGATTATACCTTGCACTCTGACATGTTTTCCTTGACCTTAGGCGGATGTGATGTGGTTTTGGGTGCTTAATGGCAATGCACACTTGGCCCTATCTTATGGGATTTTGATGAACTTTGGATGCAGTTTTCCCTCAATGGACAAAAACACACATTGACAGGATTACAACCAGGGTCTCTCAGCATCATTAGTTCACATCGCATGGAAAAACTCCTCAAGAAGAATTCACATGGTGTCATCACTCAGATCCATTCCATTCAGATGCAATCATCAACGGTCTCCACTACTCCTTTGGATCTACAACAAATTCTGGATCGATATACAGGTGTCTTTGTTGAACCAGTGGGATTGCCACCTTCAAGGCAGAAGACCATTGTATTCAACTCCTTCCTGGCAGAGTTCCTCCCAACATCAGGCCCTATCGCTACCCATTTCACCAAAAAACAGAGATTGAAATGCTCGTTCGAGACTTATTGAAGCAAGGTATTATTCGCCCAAGCACTAGTTCCTTTTCTTCTCCAATTCTTCTTGTCCGCAAAAAAGATGGGTCATGGCACCTCTGCATTAACTTCCAAGCACTTAATCACCTCACCATCAAGGATAAATTTCCAATTCCTGTTGTTGATGAGCTTCATGGGGCTCAATTTTTCTCCAAGTTGGATCTTCGTTCTAGGTATCATCAAATTCGGGTTCATGAGGATGATATCCCTAAAGCAGCTTTCTGCACACATAATGGCCACTATGATTTTTTGGTCATGCCCCTTTGGCCTCACTAATGCTCCTTCCACATTCCAGGCCTTAATGAATAAAATATTTCGACCCTACTTGCGGAAATTCATTCTGGTATTCTTTGATGATATCCTCATCTACAGTAAAACATGGGTTGAACATCTCCAGCATCTGGATCTTGTCATGCAACTTTTCTCTGACCATCATCTCCATGCTAAACAGTCTAAATGTGTTTTTGGACAGAAGGAAGTGGAGTATCTTGGGCACATTATCTCAGCACAAGGGGTTCGCGTGGATCCTGCCAAAATCGATGCCATGAACAATTGGACGCTTCCTCAGACACTCAAGAGCCTTCATGGTTTTTTGGGGTTGACTGGTTACTACCGCAAGTTTGTCAAGGATTATGGGAATATTTCAACTCCATTAACTGCTCTATTGAAAAAGGATGCTTTTACATGGACACATGCTACTCAGTGTGCATTTGACAAACTGAAACAAGCTATGTGTACTACACATGTTCTAGCTATGCCCGATTTTTCCAAGCCCTTCACGATTGAGAGTGATGCTTGCGGCAATGGACTTGGTGTTGTTCTCCTTCAAGATGAACACCCCATTGCATTCACCAGCAAAGCCCTTTTAGGTAAGAATTTAGCTGCCTCTACATATGAGAAGGAAATGATGGCTATTTTGCATGCAATACAGAAGTGGCGACCATACCTATTAGGGAATCATTTCTACATCAAGACTGATCACCAGAGTTTGAAATATTTCTTGGAACAACATGTCTTCTCCCCGGCACAATAGAAATGGGTTAGCAAACTCATGGGTTATGACTATGAGATCACTTACAAGAAGGGTAAGGACAATATTGTGGCAAATGCTCTTTCTCGCACATTTGATGCTCAAGGTTCTATTTCATCTATTTCTATGCCTGTTCCAAATTGGTTGCAATCTGTTCAACGGGGTTATGTCAATGACTCTTCCTTATCTCAAATCATCCAACGCTTGACCAACAACCCTTCTGCTGTACCACATTACTCTTGGGATGGTGCTTCCCTGAGATACAAGGGTCGTCTGGTGCTTCCCCAGAGCACAGATCTTCAACAAGCTATCTTATATGAAATCCATGCTTCTCCATTGGCGGGGCACTCTGGGTTCCTCAAAATGTATGAACGAGCATGGAGTAACTTCTTTTGGTAGGGCATGAAAAGGACAATTCAACAGATGGTGGCTGAATGTGATACCTGCCAGCGCAATAAGGGTGAAACGACACTCCTTCCAGGATTGCTCGAACCCTTACCCATACCTACATGGATTTGGATAGATATTTCTATGGATTTCATTGAAGGGCTCCCTAAATCTGGAGGGAAGACAATTATTCTCGTTGTGGTTGATCGCCTCTCCAAATATAGTCATTTTTGTGCTCTCAGCCATCCCTATACAGCCTCCTCAGTCGCTCAAATTTTCCTGGACCAGATCTTTCATCTTCATGGCATCCCTTCTTCCATTGTCTCGGATCGTGATGCGACTTTCACTAGTCATTTTTGGATAGAACTATTTCGCTACATTGGCACCAAACTGAAGATGAGTTCAGGGTATCACCCACAAATAGATGGTCAAACTGAAATTATCAATAAATGCTTGGAAACTTATCTTCGTTGCTTCACCTCTGAACAACAACATCAGTGGGCAAAGTGGCTTCCTCTTGCTAAATGGTGGTACAATACCTCTTACCACACTGCCTCTAAAATGACCCCATATGAAGCAGTCTATGGTCAGGCACCTCCAGTTCTTCTTCCATACACCCCTAGCAGTTCACCAGTTCAGGAATTTGACACGGTCCTTCGAAACCGCGATCAGATTCTTCGCATTTTGCGGGACAATTTTCACATGGCAAGAAATCGCATGAAACAACAAGCTGATCAGCACCATTCTGAGTGCACTTTTCAAGCAGGTGATGTGGTTTTTCTTCGTCTCTAGCCGTACAAGCAATCCTCCCTGAAACTAAAAGGGCATCATAAGCTCACTCCAAAGTTCTATGGGCCATATCGGATTCTTCAGAAGATTGGGTCTGTTGCTTATAAATTGGAACTTCCTCCTTCTTCCCGCATTCATCCAGTATTTCATGTCTCTTGTCTGAAGAAAGTTCTTGGCACCAACATCACTAGACAAATTATTTTACTTGATTTGGATAATGAAGGATCCATCCTTTTGGAGTCGAAGGCCGTCCTCAATTGGCGCACTCGACAGCTTCGCTCTCGCTCTATCACATAGGTCTTAATTCAGTGGCATGGCATGCAACCAGAGGATGCTACATGGGAACCACTCCTTCAAATTCAACAACAATTTTCACACCTAAAGCTTTGAGGACAAAGCTTTTTTTAAGGGGGAGGGGATGTTAGGAACCCATGTCTTTACTTTGTTAGTATATTGTTGTTGGACACATATGCTTTGTAAGTCATTCCATAGTATTTGTTGATCCATAGTTTGTGTTATTGTTGTTGGCGCATATGCTTTGTAAGTCGCTCGTAGTATTGTTGATCCATAGTTTGTAATGGCCCATGGTTTTGACCCATAGTATTGGCGCCTGGACTTAGTATATAAGTGTGTGTTGAGGCCTATGAAGGCACGGTGAAGTTATTTTGTATTGAGCTTGCTCAAAGGAGGTTTCCCCCTCGAAGTGGCCTACGATAAATAAAAAGTATTATGTGATCTGATATATTGTGTACTTTCGTCAATTAATTGTTGCAGGTTCATCACAGTTAATAATATATAACACAACATTAAATGATTTTAACAAGTAAATCATGACCTTTATACGGAAGCTCCACCTCTATACGAGAGGTCCATCTCATGGATACCTTTATACGGAACATTCACATGATAATCATGACTTGACACACACAAGTCCAGATCATTGTCCAACAAGACTTTACAACATCATTACTTTAATCAATTATCTCTATACGGGAGGAATAACATTTACAAGGAAGGAAATCAAAGTGCTCACCTCTATACGGGAGGATCATTTTTCACTACACAAGATTGGTTTGGAGAATGTCTCCTAATGTTGTATATTTAACAATAATCATTAACCATTATTATTCAAGTTAACCACAACAATCACACAAATAGACATTCATAGTGCATCATATATTCTTACATGGAAACCCAACTAGGAGAAAACCACATAAATTCTTTGTTTATTCATTGATCCCATTACGTAAAGCATTTCATCTTCTTACATATCTGCGCACACAACCTGTAAACCATAACCCTTACAGAAACCCTTCAATCACACAAAACTCAACAACAATACATGGGATCGCTCAGTTCTTCCTTACACTATTTTTTATTTGAAATTTCATCAACAACCTCGTCTACCCAACCCATTATATATATATATCCATTGCCATAACCCTGACAGACCACTAAGTGGACCAAAAAATCCTACTTACTCTAACCACTTTCTTGATTTACCATGATCAACCACTTATTTTCCCTTCTTTTACGGGCTCTACGTTGGGGTCCATGCTTCTTTTGCGGGCACGCTCCCTTTGACCCTTTCATCGCACTTCTCCCTTTTCACACCAAAAAAAAAAACTGGTTCAAAATACCTTAGGTCCAGCAAGCCAGCAACACTCACAAGTTTCTTGTCCCAAGCAACTCAAGCTTTCTCCTGGGTGTCTTCCATGTCATCAAAAACTTGACATATATCTCATTTGATGCTTTGACTGTCCCTTCTACTTTATTTTCCTGCTCTTGTAGTCCCTCTACCAACTGCGCAATAATATATACCTTTAGTCATGCCTTAGCGATCTACGTAGCTTTCCTTATCTCTGCATATCATCCTCCAATTATTTCAGATATTCTCACTACTTCATTCTGCAATGTTTTAAGCCTCTAGCTTATTCGTTGTTCTCCCTGCCTTAGTTGATTTATTTCTATATGTATTTGCTTACTTTATTATACCTTTTACATTCTCTCTAGTGGAGGGAAGGTACTTATGTGTTTTTTTAACTTCACATCCTTGTTCTGTGCATCTTCTAGCTTGGTTGTTACTCCTTGTAGCTCTTTGTCATCCATCAATACTTCCCATGCTTGCGAAATTTTTTCGAATAGCTTCACGCATTCTTCATCCAAGGACTTAATAATTTCTACGATATCCTTCACTAATTCTTCTCTTTTTTCTCTTACCTCCTGAGGTGTAGTGGGAACTAGTTGTGCTTCCAACTCACTATTTTTTACACGAAATCCATTAATAGATTCATTGAGTCTTGATATTATGTCTTCAATGGGTGCTTCCTCTATCATTTCAATTTATAAAACTGCGTTGCAGGTTGCTTCCATGAATTTCTACAATTTTTCCTTCTACTCCACTATCTCATCCTTCTCCTTTTGAAGTATTCTACATTTGTCTCCGAAGTCATCCCTACATTTGTCTCCGAAGTCATCCCTTTCCATTGCACAATTCATCAGTTCAACAAAAATATACTCTTCCTACCCCTTTATTTATTTTGAAATACTCTTGTGTAGGTTATGAAGCATATGGATAGGCCACTCTTCCAGCTTCAAATCGACATGACTTAAGTCATGGACATCGTATTGTACCTCTTCCACTAGGAAACTTAGTGCTTTTAGAATTAGCGTTACAAATCTGTGCTACACAGTCAAGGATCGTTGCGGCATTGGTGTTGCTTCCTTTTCCAAGCCACTTGTAATATCCTTTGGTTTAGCCACTGGACATATTATTAATGTTGTTATGTTGGACAAAGTGGCATAATGTTCCTTGACTATGGTTTTCACATTATTATTATTTTTATTATGTTGAAATTATAAAATAATAAAATAAAATAAAACATTATGCTTATGTTTGTAACATGTGGTTTTATTTTGGATGCTCTTTGTATGAGATCCTTGCTGGTCATTGTGCCCTTGTGGAGCCTGTTCCCAAGCTGAGTTACTCTAGAGCCACTGATGTATGTCCTGGAATTGCCTTTGGAGATCCTGGATTGGCAGCAAGGGTGAGGTCCACTGCCATTGGATTTGAGGTTAGACATAGTTGTGTATTGCCTATGGATATCCCAGTTTGGAAGCAGGGGTGAGTTCCACTTCCTCGTATTTTAGGTTGTCCTGGAGCCACTGGAATTTCCCCGGATTGGAAGTGTTACTTTCCATTGGGTTGTGGTTCGCCTATTGTCCTGGAGCCACTGGAATCGCTCTAGAGTGGAATTAGAGGCCACAGTTTCCATTGGGTTGTGGTTGGAATGGTTCCTTGAGAGAATTTGTGGTTGAGTGCACTCTTGCTTGTGGAATCATGGTTCTGGCTTGGGGGTGACCATTGCAAAGTGAGTTTTGGATTGCATTGTGTCTACGACTGGATGGAATGTGGCACGGTGGATTCTGGTTGCGTATTTGGAAAAGATAAGTGATTTATATCATTTTTATTTAATTTATTTGGCTCTTATCTGATTTATTTATGGATTCACTTGAAACTTTTGATGAAATGTACGAGCTAATTGTGGAAGAAATCTCTCATGGAATTCAATCTATTTATGCAAGTAAATCTTGTGAAGGAATTGGAAACTAGTTTTGGGGATTTTAGGCACAAATTGTTTGAGGAAATGATTCTTTGGAACCTATGCTATAGAAATTATATTTATGCCCATTTTCATTATATAATTTTTATTTTTATGGCAAAGTATCCTCGGAATGGTTTAAGGCACTTCTCTTTGATGCTTCTACCTTCTATTTGAAAACTAGTTCTTCGATTGGATTGTTTTGCGTAGTTTGGAGACTTGGCACATGAAGTGTTTGTAAAAATGCCTGAGTGTTCTTTTTATTCTTATGTATGCTAAATAAACTTGAAATTTGTGTGATAATGTGAGGGTAAATCTTCTTGATATTGTTTGGGAAATGTCTACCGAAATTCTAGATCAATTTCCAATTTCTAGCTCCTTCAATGAAATTGTTTGAGTAGATTTGTGACTTTGCATATGAAGTGTTTGAAAAAATGTTTGAATGAGATATAAATCTGTTATGAATGATAAAACATGTTATTTGGAGTTGTAATGTCATTTGAATGATTATATGAGCTGTGGATTTAATTATTCTAGTGATTCTTAGAATCACTAGTCAATCCAGATGAGTATAATTAACTAGTTTTGTGAATTATTTAATGGACTATATATGGGAATAAAGATACACCCATATGAATGTAGGTGACCCATGCTATGCTTTTCATGAGCTACAGTAGTCATATATTTCTCTTTGTTTTTTATTTATAAAGTTAAATTGGAAACTAGATACATTGCGGTGAACATTGATAACTAGTTGTGGATTGAAATCTTTGTTTTCATAAAAGTGGAATGCTACAGCCATGTGCCCCATTTCTAACATGTTATTGTGTTGTAGGTGGCTAATTTTCAGGTATGATAATTTACTTATGGATGCATTTCATTTTGTTTCAGTTACTTAGACTCAATTCCTTGTGGTGAATGTTAACTAGTTTCATTGGAATTGATGGAAAAGATCACCTTATGTGCAATTGGAATGATATACATATAAATAAACCTTTAATTAGTTGTAGGTGCATTCTTAATTATGTTTTTAATGGATGTACGATTTATTTTGGGTTTAATTGCATGGTTACAAGTTGATTTTGTGCAAGACTGGCTGCTTTTATTGGAACACTAGTTAACTAGTCTTGTGGACTCTCATTCGTAATTACCATGATTAATTAGTGTAATTTTGGTAATTAGGATTTATTTACACATAATTAGATGTTATTAAGCCATTGGGATTGATAATAAATTTTTATTTTTTAAACAAATGGATTTTTGATAAGTGTCGTTATTTGTGCACTAAGTGTCGTTAAGCGTCATAATTAACACCTTAATTACTAGTTAACCACGATTAAGAATAATTAGCCTTTAGAAGTGGTTATCATATTTTATATGGATTGGATTTAAGGTTTGATGATGCTAGATGATGTTAAGAAGCCTTCCCATCCCTTATATCAAATGTTGGATGTGTTAATGAATTTATATTAAATTATTGTTAATTATTGGATTTTGTGTCGCAATTAATTTTGGAAAAATGGAAATTAAATTTTTATGGTTTATCTGCTACATTAAAAATAAAGTAATTAGCCTCAGAGAGCTAATTATATGTCCCTTAGACACTCTGATATCCCCGACGGACATTACAGGTAGTATTAGAGCTTAGGTTCCAACTCTACAGTTGTTGAGCCTATTATGGATTCATAACTCTGTTTATATGCATTTGGAATTTATAGATGTGGTTTGTGAAAGAATTTTAATCACCCTTTTGTTAATAGAAGAATCATAAGCATTGACTAATGCCTACTTCAAAGATAAATTCGAATGTATTTTTATTTCTTTTCAATTTCAGGTCAAGGGGCTATGGATCTGTTAGTATATGTAATATATTAACATAGATTAGTATATATATGGTAAGGTGTGATATATAAATAGTGTATAAAGTAAATAATTATGTATATATGTATATGATATGTAATTTATAAGATATATAAAGATGATATAGTTTTATTATTATTAAATATTAATATGATTTATTAAGTGGCATTTATGCCTTATATGGATTTTGGATTTTCTATTGATGTTATGATTTTATAGGATTATTTATGCCACTTGGATGGTGGTGGTTACATTGATGAGTAACTCCTTGTGTATTTTGGGTAAATAGGCCCATTATCTTAATAGTGGTCAGTTTTTTTTTTTTTTTTCAATGCATGTGAGTAACTCCTTGTCCTATTTTTGGAGGAAATGAGCCACTTGTCTTTAACGGTTCATATTCTCTTCTATTTTATTTATTTTATTTCTGGAGATGTAACTCCTTGTCTATTTTTGGAGGGAATGAGCCACTTGTCTTTAATGGTTTGTATTCTCTTCTATTGTATTTATTTTATTTCTAGAGATGTAACTCCTTGTCTATTTTTGGAGGAAATGAACCACTTTTCTTTAATAGTTCGTATTCTCTTCTATTTTATTTATTTTATTTGTGGAGATGTACTAACTCCTTGTCCATTTTTGGAGGAAATGAGCCACTTGTCTTTAATGGTTCGTATTATCTTCTATTTTATTTATTTTATTTGTGGAGATGTAACTCCTTGTCTATTTTTGGAAGAAATGAGCCACTTGTCTTTAATGGTTTATATTCTCTTCTATTTTATTTGTGGAGATGTAACTCCTTGTCTAATTTTGGAGGAAATGAGCCACTTGTCTTTAATGTTTCATATTCTCTTCTATTTTATTTATTTTATTTGTGGAGATGTAACTCCTTGTCTATTTTTTGATGAAATGAGCCATTTGTCTTAATGGTTCATATTCTTGTCTATTTTTTATGAAATGAGCCATTTGTCTTAATGGTTCATATTCTCTTTATTTTATTTTATTTTGTGTGACACAAGGTAGTGTAGTAGTGTATGATAATATTGTATAACATAAATTTAAATATGTATAACATAATATGTGATATAAGATAGATGAGGGGTATATGATATTGAATATAGCATTATATATATATATATATATATATATATATATATATATATATATATATATATATATAATATGTGTGGTATATATATAACTGTTAAAAGTATATATATGAATATATGTGTGTGTGTGTGTGTGTGTGTATTTTAAAATATGCAATAATTATTAGTATTACATGTATATACTATATGTATAGATGTGAACGTATGCAATGAAGTAAGTGTAAAGTTTGGAAGTATTTTGTAGTGTTTGGAAGTGTTTGGGAAGTGTTTGGAAGTTTTTGGAAGTATTAGAAAGTATAGTTTGATCATAAGTATTATGTTAGTATTTATGTTATAATGTGTACCTAATATGATAGCATTGGATTAAGTAATCATACCACTATAATTGTATGGATATTATGCTATAACATAATAATTATACAAGTGTATAAAATATAGGATATATGGGTTATATGACTAATATGATTTGTATATGATTAATAATAATATGATATATGATTGATTGAAGAATTATATTATGCATGTAGACAAATGGGCGTATGTATAGAAATAATACATGGTAATAGTAAGTATGGTGTATGGTATGTGTTGTGCGGTAAAACTATCTATGATAAGGAATTCAAGAGATCATTAACGTACATGTAATTGAGTTACAAAGATAGAATAGTAAACAGGTGCAACATGCAATACTTCTTTCAATGGAAAAGAACTAAGATATAAAGTCAAGATGAATACCTGAATAACCGGCATTCAATCCAAGCTTTTAAACTTTAGTCTCCCGCTCCACTGCTACAGATAGATTACCTGCAATCAAACATATACCCTTCTCAAATCTTTTGACCAAATAGAAATGAATGCTTAATAAGAAACTCATATATTAAAAGATATGAAAGATTCAAAGACACAAATTCATACAATGGCCAAATCTTTACAGGAAGGAAAGTCTCTGTATTATTAGCATTAAAGGCAATCAACTAAACCTATTATGCGACTGGCACCGTTGAAAATTGACCCTGGGTTCCTGCTCCTCTTTCTTCAGTGGAATTTTCTCCAGCATTTCTTTATCAAAAATTGGTTCTTCCTTTCTCAAGGTCTTGTCCTTGTATTTATAGCAAGGCTGAGAGGATAGACTCAAAAAGGAATTGGTTAGGGAGGTTGTGGTAGTTAGAATAACTACCATAACTAATCTATAATAATATTTTAATATTTTTTTCTCATTATTTAGAGATACCCGTGAGTGTGTCTCTTGACAACTAGTGAGTGAGTTGCGAATATAGTGTCCAGCAACATGCGGGTGTAGCTTTTTAGGTGTTACCCGTGGGTTTTCAATATATACTGTCGCGGTTAACCCACGAGTTTGCTAATATGAGAGACGTGGTTATATCTCAAAATATGTCACAAAAATGGTTATTTTAAAGAGAATATTGCAAAGTCTGTGCCAAATCATCTATGATCAAATAGGCTCTTTGATGTAGCAGCATCGACTCAAAGTTCTACATTTTCTTATTAAGCAGACATTGCTATTTTTCTGCTCCTTGTAATAGATTCTAGAAGTCTAGGGTTAGTTGTTTATTCAATTGTAATTAGTTTTGAGATAGGATTAGTTTGAATGTAATAATGGAAAATTGCCACTAATGTCCTCGGATCTTGAAATAGGTTGCTCGAGGATAGGTTTTGTTATGTAATTGCTTTCTTTAGGAGTCCAAATCCTGCTAGATCGGATCTGACATGTTTATGGAGTGTTATTTAATCATGGATGTAATTTGATCAAAGGGTTGTTGATGAAATGAAGAACAGAGCACCCAGACTCTGCATTTGATTGCATATCTATTTGTTTGCTTTCAATAACCAAAACTGTGTGTAAATTTCCTGTGTACGAGTGAACGGAGCGTGGTTAACATAGATCTACAGAAGCAGAAGGTTGGGCGTATTCATTCGAATACAAGGCGTGAGGAATTGATCATTTCACTGATCAATTGAACGCGATCATAGCCTAGATTAAGCAGAGGGAATGAAGTAGACAGAAGAATTCCCGCTCGATGATAACTATTGAAGGCAAGACTGGACATTCAAGATAAGATCCAAGGAGGGAGATTGATGGTCCAAGACAGTTTCCGCAAAGCCAAAGTACAATTTTGTTAAGTTGTGGGAAATTCGAGATTGTGTGGTGGAGATCGAGACCGAACTTGCGTGGAAGAGATCAACGGCGGGGAAATCATATCGCGGGATGAAGCTGCGCAGAATATAGACCTCCACAATTCCTAAGTGAACGATTATGTACTTGATCGTAGATCAACGGATGAGAGAGAAGCCGCAAGTGATCAATGGTTTCGATGGTACAAAGCCTATTTTGGAAGCCACTTTATAGAGGGAAATTGCGAAAGAATTTGTGAAAATGCACCTGCAAATTGCGAAAGGAAGGCACCCCACAACTACGGAAAGGAGGCGACTGTGGAAACACTATTGTGGAAAGGCGATTTGTGGGAGATAAATTTTGCAAGTACTTTTGTTCGACGCTCCGTAATCAGGTGAGATCCGCAATTCCGCAATTTCTTATAAAATCTAGTTTACTGCCTGTTTGGAATCCACCCTTCAAAGACCGCTGCGGAGAACTGTTTCAGCTAAGTTTGGAGGTTCTTCTATACTTGGAACCTAACTATTCCTGGGATAGCGAATTGGATTGGGTTTTTTTATCCTATCCTGCATAAAATTGGTATTAGAGCATAGTTCATAGCAAGGAGAAAGATGCCACCAACACGAGGTCGAGCACGTGGAGTTCCAGTTGGAGGTGGTCGAGGAAGACTAGTTGCAGACACGCAAGGATAATTGAAGTGAATCCAAGCCAGGATGGAAGCTATGGATACAATAAACCCAGGGATTGTAGATGTCAGTGATGAAGAAGAATCCTTTGAAGAGGAACTAGAGGAGGTTGTTGATGAAGTGAAGGTATTGAGGATGTTGGTGAAGGATAGTAGCAGGCATAAAGTGGAAGTCCCAATGTATGAAGGTAACCTGAATGTTGAAGATCTCATGGGTTGGATCAATGCTTTAGAAAAGTATTTTGACTTTGAAGAAATTGAAGACAAAAATAAGGTGAAATATGTAGCGACTAGACTGAAAGGATATGCATCCATTTGGTGGGATAAACTACAGATCCACAGAGAAAGAAAAGGTAAGTCCAAAATAAAAAAAATTGGGATAAAATGTTGGGTAAAATTAAAAGTCAATTTATGCCTAAGGATTATCAATTAACTCTCATTAGGCAGCTGCAGAATCTTAGACAAAAAGGTATGACTGTTAAAGAATATACAGAAGAGTTCTTTAGGCTAAGTATTAGAGCTGGACAGATACAAGGAGACATAGAAAGAGTGGCCAGGTATCTAAATGGACTGGGATATGACATACAAGATGAGATCATCTTATTAGATTTCATGACTATTGAACATGCTTATCAGGAAGCCTCTAGGGTAGAAGAGAAGCTACTAAGAAAACATAACAAGAAGAATAGAGGAATAAGTACAGCAAGAGGGAAAGGATTTTCAAATAGAGGAGAAAGGTTTCATACTTCTAGGAATGAAGCAGAAGGTTCCAATAGCCAACCACCCCAAAGAGGAGGATTCAAGGGAGGCATATTTGGTGCTAGAGGAAGAGGCGGAGGTAGAGAAATAAAATGCTATGCATGTGGTGATATTGGACACGTGTCATGGGAATGCCCAAGGAACAAAGCAACAGCTCAAAGGAATGCAAACATTGTTGAGGCTCGAGAGAAATCCAATGAGAGAGCAGAGAAGGAAAATCCTCTTGAGGAAGGAGAGTCTCTTACGATGAAGAGAGTTTTGGTAAAAACAGAAAAAGAAGTACATGAACCAACATTAAGGAAGAGCCTATTCAAGACTAAGTGAAAGTTAGAAGGGAAGTGTTGCAAGGTGATCATTGATAGTGGTAGTACAGATAATTTGGTCTCCACTGAGATGGTAGAGAAGTTGGGATTGAAGAGGATGAAACATCTCACTTCTTATAAAGTGTCCTGGTTGCAGAAAGGACGTCAGCTCTTGGTGAATGAGCAGTGCAAGGTGGAGTTACAAATTGGTACTTACAAAGATGTGTTATTATGTGATATAATTCCTATGGATGTGTGCCATATACTCTTATGAAGGCCATGGAAATATGACAGAAATGTTGTTCATGATGGAAGGAGAAACACTTATTCTCTGGAAAATGATGGAAAGGAACATGTGTTGCTACCTTTGAAGGATGAAACAGTTCAAGAAAATACATGACCTAGTATTTTGTTGGTGACTAGGAAAGAGATACTACAAGAAGTCAAGAAAGAAGAGGATCAGTTACATTTTTCCCTTATTAGAAAACCAAAAGTAATTTTGACTGCCACAAATTTAGATGATTTTCCTACTAAAGTTAGGATCTTTCTTGATGATTTTGCTGATATTATTGTGGATGAGCTACCTAATGCTTTACCTCCTATGAGAAGTATTAGTCATCATACTGCCTTAATACCTGGTGCAAGCTTACCTAATAAGGCAGCCTATAGACTGACTCCTCAAGAGAATGAAGAGATTAAACAGTAGGTACAAGGGTTATTGGATAAAGGTTTGGTGAAAGAAAGTTTGAGTCCTTGTGTAGTGCCTATAGTGCTTAGCCCAAAGAAAGATGGTGCATGGCGTATGTGTACTGATTCCCGAGAAATAAATAAGATCACTATCAAGTACAGATTTCCCTTACCCCACATTGATTATTTGATGGATTGTTTGAGTGGGTCCAAGTATTTTTCAAAGATAGACTTGAAGAGTGGTTATCATCAAATAAGAATTAGAGAAGGGGATGAATGGAAAATTGCATTCAAGACTAATAATGGATTGTATGAATGGTTAGTAATGCCCTTTGGGATTACTAATGCACCTAGTACTTTTATGAGATTAATGAATGAGGTTTTGAAGGAATACACTTGAAAGTTTGTTATAGTGTACCTAGATGATATCTTGATCTTCAGTCAGAGTAAGGAAGAACATCTGAGACATCTCAAATTGGTGTTGGATACCCTACAGAAGGAGAAATTACTGATCAAATTGAAAAAGTGTAGTTTCATGAAGAATGAGTTGATTTATTTGGGTTTTATAGTATAAGAAGAAGGGCTAAAGATGGATCCAAAAAAGATACAAGAAATTATTAGTTGGCCAATCCTGAAGAGTAATTTTGAAGCCAGAATTTTTCATGGTCTTGCAAGTTTTATAGAAAATTCATCGGGAATTTTAGTCAAATTTGTGCACCCATAATAGACACCTTCAGGGAAAGTAGACAACCTTTCAAGTGGGCAGAAGCAGTTGATAGAGGTTTCAATCTGTTGAAAAAAAATATTACTGAGAAGCCTATTTTAGCTTTACCAAGTTTTGAGAAAGTTTTTCAAGTGGAGACAGATGCTAGTGGGACAACAATAGGAGTTGTTCTGAGTCAAGAATAGAGACCGGTAGCATATTTCAGTGAGAATTTAAATGAAGCAAAAGAAAATTATTCCTCATATGAAAAAGAAGTGTATGTTGTTGTGCAAGCTCTTAAGAAGTGGAGGCATTACTTGATGCCCAAAAAGTTTATCTTATATTCAGATAATCATGCTTTGCAATTCATAAATAGTCAACCTAAATTGAATCAGAAACATGCTAAGTGGGTGGAATTTTTACAGAACTTTAATTTTGTGATCAAACATACAAGTGGAAAATCTAATAACGTGGTTGATGCCTTAAGCGGAGTAAATTTAATCTTACAGGAAATTATGGTCGGCACTTTGGGATTTGAAAATTTGATTAATATGTATAAGGAGGATGTGGATTTCAAGGATACATATGCAGTGTATGAGAATCCAGTTTCCCATAATAGAAGTCAATGGTTGTTTACATGCTACAAGAAGTATTGTTGTTCAAAAACAATAAGTTGTGCATTCCTAAATGTTCTATGAGGGAAAACTTGATAAAGGAGAATCATAGTGGAGGTTTGTCAGGTCACTTTGGACAGGACAAAACATTTTCTTAGGTGAGTACTATTTTATTTTTGGCCAGAAATGTAGCAGGATCTAAAGAAGTTTGCTGAGGCATGCAAGATATGTCAACATGCCAAAGGGAGGAGACAAAACACCGGACTGTATCAGCCCATACCTATTCCAACTAGGCCTTGGGATTCCATCAGTATGGATTTTGTTCTGGTATTTCCTAGAAATTGGAGAGCGAATGATTCTATTTATGTAGTAGTGGATAGATTTTCAAAAATCGCTCATTTCATTGCTTGTAAAAGGACCAATGATGCAAAAACTATTGCTAATTTTTTATTCTCATAAGTTGTTAAATTACATGGTCTACCTTTGAGCATTGTATCAGATAGAGACACTAAATTTGTTGGTCATTTTTGGAGAACTTTATGGAAGAAATTGGGAACCAATCTTAGTTTTATCTCTTCTTATCATCCTCAGACAAATGTTCAAACTGAAGTGGTAAATAGAAGCTTGGGGGATATATTGAGAAGTCTTGTTTATGAGAATCCAAAGCAATGGGATTTAGCTCTTGCTCAAGCTGAGTTTGCTTATAATGATTCACCTAACAGGAGTACAGGTATGAGCCTATTTCAGATTGTGTATGGAATGCATCCAAGAGGGGTGTATGAACTCAGGAATTTTGGAGAGTTAGGAATGAGGAGTACAAATGGTGAAGAATTTACATAAAGTATGCAGGAGCTATAGGAAAATGTCAAACAGAAATTGCAGGAGAGTGCTAGAAATTACAAACAAAGAGAAGATTTGAAGAGAAGGGAACTTGATATTCATATTGTAGATTTAGTGATGGAATATATTAGGAAGGAGAGGTTTCCTAAGGGAACCTACAATAAATTGAAAATCAAGAAAATTGGTCCTTGTAATATTTTGAGGAAGTTTTATGCAAATGCCTACGAAATAGAATTTCCTTCTAACCTTGGAATTCTTCCAATTTTTAATGTTTCAGATCTGTATCCTTTTAAAGATTCAGGTGTTCAGACAGAATAAATGCTTTCAGGTAAGGATAGTCAAGTGGTATATTGGAAAGAACAGTTACCTCAGAAGGAGAAGCCACATATTGAAGCTATACTTGACAAGAGGATTTCAAAGAAAACCAGGAACATGGATTATTTTCAATATCTAGTCAAGTGGAAGATTAGCCATCTAGAGATGCAGTGTGGATGAAACAAATTGAGGTTTTCAAGTATAATGTGGACCCTGAAGACTTATTGAAGAGTTATTTTTATCTCATGGAGTATGCTGCAGGAGCATCAACTCAAAGTTCTACATTTTTTTATTAAGCAAACATTGTTATTTTTCTGCTCCTTGTAATAGATTCTAGAAGTCTAGGGGTAGTTGTTTATTCAATTGTAGTTAGTTTTGAGATAGGATTAGTTTGAATGTGATAATGGAAAATTTCCATTGATGTCCTTGGATCTTGCAAGAGGTTTATCGAGGATAGGATCTGTTATGTAATTACTATTAGTTTTTCAACATTTAATTCAATCTGATCGAGGATATTAACTGAAAGAACAACATGTATAGCATATCAAGCATAAGAGACAAGAGACAAGAGACACAAAACATTTCACCGGGGAAAACCAAGAAGGTGAAAAACCCTGCAACTTCCTCAGAGATAGAATAAGCACCAATACAAAGATCACAAAGATCAAACCCCAAGAGATAGATGACTACAGCAACTACTCCTCCTCCACTTGTGCGCACTCCTCCTCTCTCTCACTAATGCGAAGTGAGTGAAATGAGAGAATGGGTCAAATGAGAGAGTCACACTCTCTATTTATACTTTTACTTTCACTTGACCTTTACTCAACCAGGTCAGCCCCAACTTAACCACTTAACATAATGTTGATTGGGCCGACCCCACTAGGGTGGTCTAATAACCCTTTAACCCACATGACTCGTACAAGCCCAAACCCATAAAGGTGGTCTAATAACCCATCCAGTATAAGTTACGACACTTATAATATAACTTGTGACACTTGGAAGTACAACTGACGACACTTCCAATCGGAGGAATAATACATCTCCATTGGGGATACAATAAAGTACAAATACAATATACAAGTGAATATCTTCCAAAGTTACAAATACATCAACAATTACTTTCTTTAGGATTCCACATCCTCCTAAATCAGATCTAACAGGTTTATGGAGTGTTATTTAATCATGGATGTAATTTGATCAAAAGGTTGTTGATGAAATGAAGAACAGAGCACCCAGACTTTGTGTTTGATTGCATATTTATTTGTCTTCTTTCAATAACCAAAACTGTGTGTAAATTTCATATGTATGAGTGTGGTTAACAAAGATCTCCGGAAGCAGAAGGTTGGGTGTATTCATTCGAATACAAGGTGTGAGGAATTGATTGTTTCACTAATCAATTGAATGAGATCATAACCTAAATTAAGCTGAGGAAGCAAAGCAGACAGAATAATTCCCGCTTGATGATAATTGTTGAAGGCGAGACTGGATGGTCAAGATAAGATCCGAGGAGGGATATCGACGGTCCAAGATAGTTTCCGAAAATCCAAAGTACAAGTTTGTTAAGATGCAGGAAAGACGAGATCGTGTGGTGGATATCGAGACCGAACTTGCATGGAAGAGATCAATGGTGGGGAAATCATATCGCGGGATTAAGTTGCGCGGAAGATAGACCTCCGCAATTCCTAAGTGAACGATTCCGCACTTGATCGTAGATCAACGAACGAGAGAGAAGCCGCAAGCGATCAACGGTTCCAACGGTTCAAATCCTATTGCAGAAGCCACTTTGCGGAGAGAAATTGTGGGAAGCAATTGCAGAAGGATTTGCGAAAACACACCCGCAAAGTGCGGAAGGAAGGAACCCCGCAACTATGGAAAGGAGGTGATTGCGGAAACACAATTGTAGAAAGGCGATTTGTGGGAAGATAATTGCGGGAGGTAAATTGCAGAGGGGAGTTGTGGAAGGACTTTTGTTCGACGCTCTGCAATCAGTTTAGACCCACAATTTCGCAATTTCTTATAAAATCCAGTTTACCGCCTGTTTGGAATCTTCCCTTCAAAGACCCCTGCGGAAGACTATTTCGGCTAAGTTTGGAGGTTTTGTTATACTTGGAACATAAATATTCCAGTGATAGCGTATTGGATTGGGTTTTATGATCCTATCTTGCATCACTCTTCCATCCATAAGGTCCTTTTATTTGACCGACAAGACAATGTAGTCACAGACCACTAGTACATGTACACATTTTCCAACATAAAATCATTGTTATTGCAACACTTATGCGTTGCTATAACAACGAACACAACCCCATATTTTCGTGGCAACATTTTCATCGTTGTAGCAACACTTCAAATGTTTCATCACTATGGCGATAGGAAATATATGAAACGTGGTGTGTTTGGACTATGTTTAAAAAAACAATTTGCATCACTATAGTGACATAACGTCGTCGCTATAGAAACACTTAGTCCTCGCTATAGCAATAGAAAATACTTGTAGTTGCTTTCCTAACTATCAATACTTTGTCACTATCCCGACGATGTCTGGGTTCAGTCGTCGCTATAACGACAACTCACTGTCTCTATAGCGATGTTTCGTCAAGCATAAGGAGACAGATTTGCTATACAAATGACAATCATTTCATCGCTTGTATAGAAAATCCGTCGCCATGTGCTTGATGGACCATCGCTATAGAGACACTTCGTGCACAACATATCAATGGATTTGCTATACAAAAGATGAAATGATCATCGCGTGTATAGCATATCCGTCTCCATGTGCTTGACGGACCATCGCTATAGTGACGCACCCTACACAACATAGCAACGGATTTTCTATACAAGGGATGGAATGATCGCCACCATGTGCTTGATGGGAGTCGCTACAGAGATGGTTCTTTGGATATAACGATGAAATATGCCCGCAAGGAGCTTGAAATATGCCCGCACATTCTGTCGCTATAGCGACGAAATATGCCCGTAAGGAGCTTGAAATATGCCTGCATGTTCCATCACTATAGTGGCGGTGCCTTGGCTATATTGATGAAATATTCCCGCAAGGGGCTTGAAAAATTCCCACACGTTCTATCTCTATAGCGACGGTGCCTTGGCTATAGCGACGAAATATGCCTGCAAGGGGCTTGAAAATGCCTGCAAGCTTCGTCGCTATAACGACGATATCTGAGTTTTAAAAAAAAGAAAAAAAATTAAATGTTCGGAGGGCGTTTGAATAAGGGTATAATTCTTAACGTGGTATAATTCAACTTCTATGCATTAAAAATTACACAAAAGTTTTACAATAACAAGTTCATCTTACTTAAGCAATTTCAACTTTTGTCAATTTCTAAAACATTGAAAGGAACTATTGCATGTTGAACAGAAACAAATTTTCACAAATGATATCTAAACTGCATAATTATGTCAACATCATCAACCTTTTTGGAGATCTCTATGTCTAGGTCTGGCATAGGTATTAGAATTGTAATGTATGGAATTATCAATGGGTAAGATGAAAGGGTGAACTAGAGACAATGGTCCTTTCTATGTATGAGTGATGCCTTTTCCTGTAAAGTTTCACCCTTATATATATTGTTTTAATTATCACTAAGTGGGAATTTACAATTTTTTAAATTCACCATCCTGAAGTTTGTCCAGACTCTACTTGCTCTAATATTGAAATATACTTTTCTTTTAACATGCATATCCCCATGATGATACTATAGTTTATCATTTTACTTTTGCTTGATCTACATTCTAATATTGACTCAGCATTTGTCCAGATATATAGGTTGAAATTTAGACTGAACAATGGATGTAGAATGAGGCCCTAACTCTTCAAATTGCCAATTTTCCTAGCAGGCCAAATCCATGCAAGCAATGATAAATTGAAAATGATTATAGAAATCAAGATCATTGATATAACAACCATTTTAATGTGTCCATAATTTTCATGCCTCATCTTACAAACACTATACCTTCTATTTATGTCTTGAATCTTGATGCTTGTCCAGAATATCTAGATCCATAACTTCATATTTTGATCTAAAGAATGGTGAAGTGCCCATTTCGTCCGATTCCTGGAATGGCTAAGTGAAATGGCCATTGATGAACAGACCATTTATTCTAATAGATAAATATGCTTAGAAACAAGACAATGTTCAAAGTGGTTGGGACAATCAAGACCCTGCAAATGATAACTGGGGAAACACATGTTTAAATATAAGATTAATTGAGATTTGAGTTCCTTAAGAGAAGTGCATCTAGTGTTAAAAGGCTAACATGTTTTAATTGCAATACAAAGTTTAACTAGGGACCTACTGATGAACAAATGGAAGAGCAATTTATTTTTCACATGCACATTTACATCCTCTAGTTTGAAGATAAAATTGATGACAAAGAACTAAAAGAGCGGCTCCAACAACAACAAACCCTATTGTGTAATCAATCATTTCAATTACAAGTGCAAACTCACCTTTGCAAAGAGAAAACTTGCTCAAACAATACTTAACTAAAAGGAATCACATAGAGAACAATGTGCAAACGAGGAAGAGCCTTGTAGCCATATGGTCAAGGTTCATGGAGACAATCAAGATAAGTCAATATAAGACTACCCCAACCAATTCCATATCCTAACAACACGCCTTTAAATACAGGAATCTGAGTCTCAGAAGATTCTTGAGTACCACAATATTTGCACCAATACATTCATATGCAGTTGGAATTCTTCACCATTAACAACCTTGAACACGCTTATTGAACTGCCAAAAAAATTAAATATAACTTCAACACAAAACATTTATACAAGAAACTATTAAATTTTGATGCAGTGGAATTGTCAAGATACTCTACATCTCAAACAATGCAATTCAACTCAAAGAGACCAAATCACCAATAACATAATCAACCTCTAGAATCCCAATAAAATTAGAGCAGATGTTAGGATTTAGTAGAGTGAAAGTGATGCAACTTCCACAATACCTGGACACATTTGATATAATATCATAATCTACAAAAATATCTCATAACACAAACACCAGAATCGCCTAGTGTACCAAATTCAAATCCACCAATCATGAAATCTAGACCTGAAATACCTATTCTGACAAGTGAGTGCTTCACTTCTTTCTATCCTTGAAACCATCCATTGAAACAAATGCCCTTTGGCCAAGCCGCTCCCTGGAGATGAAGATCTTGGGTTCTTGTACGTTGAATTTTTTTTTTGTGAATGAATACTTTCAATTCTGGTGAATGTTTAATTGATGTATGTACTCAATTAATTTGTACATGAACCCTGATGAGGAAAACAATCTATATCTGGGTGATCAACTCTTCATGAGAGAAGTAAACAAAGTGGCAATTTTTGTTGAAGGTAGGAATAAGTGGTTAGAATATACATGAATTTATAAATCTTCATATATATTCCAATTGTAGAAGTCCGAGTGACTTAAAAGTATGTGAGTTGGGTATAATCTGCGAGAGGTTTCAGTTTGGTTAAGATTGGGTAGAATTTGTTGAAGATTACAATTTTTGTAAAAGTATTTGAGACTTAGAATATCCTTGAGGAAACAGAGGAAATCCATATAATTGTGTTGATACAGTTGGTTGAATAAGGAGGATTCAATCATATTGGTTGTGAAGGTATGTTGATTGGAAATTCCATCTTGATATCTCAGAGGACACAATGGTGATTCCAATGATCACAATGACGATGCAAGAACAATGGATTTTATGTTATGAGACATATATCCCAAGCATTTAAACTTTGTATACATGATTCCCAAAAATGGAGAAGATAAAATGCCCGAAGCACAAGGTAAATTCCCGCAAAGCATCTACACATGGAGGATAAATGACCGCAGGAAAATGCCTGCAAGTATGCCCGCAGGCCTACTGCAAATGCCCGCAGGATCAGCAAACATGCCTGTGGGCTTATGAAAATGCCCGCCTATATATTTAGTTACTTATTAAAATTCCCGCAAGATTATGAAAATTCTCGCAGGCTTATGAAAATTCCATCAGGCTTATGAAAAATGCATGCGAGCTTATGAAAAATGCCCACGGGATTATGAAAAATGACCGCAAGCTTATGAAAATGCCCACATGATTATCAAAACACAGTGTAGAAAGGAACAGACTATAATGCATATCCACTATGCCTCATGCATGCTTAAGGCGGTCTAAAGTCAAATCACAAAGATCATTTCCAACTCTTGAAAGCATGCACTCTGACTGGAAGTCAAAGACACTACAAATGAAAGCCCGAAGGTCTAAAAGAAATAAGGCAGGAGGTTTTAGAAGAGCTGCTGGCTCAAACTCTAAATTTGAGAAAGCATTCATCTCAAACAAACAAAAATTGTTCATCATCATTTAAGGCATCCTATGGCAGTCAAGGAAGTGACTGTTTGGTCCGGTTCTCAAGAAAAACATCCTTCCATGCATTCAAGTTGAAATATGTCCGCAAGGGGCTTAGGATATGCCCGCAAGGGGCTTGGGATATGCCCGCAAGGGGCTTGAAATATTCCCACACAAGGGGCTATGAAATATGCCCGCAAGGGGATTGAAATATGCCCACAAGGGGCTTGGTATATGCCCGCAATGGGCTTGAAATATTCCCACACAAGGGGCTATGAAATATGCCCGCAATGGGCTTGAAATATGCCTGCAAGGGGCTTCAAAAATTCCCGCAAGGGGCTTGGGATAGGCTGGCAAGGGGCTTGAAATATTCCCACATAAGGGGCTATGAAATATGCCCGCAAGGGGCTTGGGTATGCTCGCACAAGGGTTTAAATATGCCCACACAAGGAATTAATATATGCCCACATAGGGGTTTATATATGCCCACAAAGGCATTAATAATATGCTCGCACAAAACTTAATAATATATGCTTGCAAAGGCATTAATAATATGCCCACACAAGGCTATAATCTGAGGCAGTTGACAGAGATTAGGAATAATATGCCCGCACAAGGCTATAATCCACTGACAACAATCATAGGGTGAAGCCATCAAATAAAATTCTTATGCAGTGGATTCTTATAGGGTGAAGCCATCATTTTCCATTTCTTATGATCTATTACATGAACCTATCTAGGAAGTTATCGTAAGATCTTGACCTACATATTCCATGCCCTGCAAGCTGATCTTTCCTTCAGTCTAGGGTAGATGAGATAATGTGTTATGGTGTTAATGTGTTTGCATTCATAAACTTGACTAAAAATAATTAAAAACACATGTAAGCCACCAAAAAGTAGGATAGAATAAATATAACCTCGTGATCCAACCTACAATCTTCGTGATGCATCCAACAAATTGTTGGCCCTGGTGTATCCCTCAAAAGAGTCATCACTTCTGGACATGCACTACATGCCTTATGTATAGCTACTGGGATTCTCACACAACGCCACAAGATAGATTTTGAATAGAAACCTATGTCTTTGTACATCTGAAGATTTTGAATAGAAACCTCATCAATTGGGTCTACAAGATAGGGGGGATGTAAAGAAAAATAGTATGGCACAGTTTTCATGTTGTATGTATTACTACAGTACAATAAAATTTTGTAATTATTGTGGAAAAGAGAAACCATACCTCAATATCATTCAAGTCCAGCATGTCCCAAAAACAATGAGCTACAATATCCATTAAAGTACTGAAAACAATAACAATAGAAATCTATATATAACAGTAACAATATATATCAAATCTGAACCAATTATAAACTCAACATCAGATGTTGAGGAAGACCTCCCTTATCCTCAGACTTCAACCTCTTAGAGTTAGGTTACTTGCATGAGACTCAACTAGACCAACATACCTGTGAAAGGAGAGAACCCAGAACTGGAAAAGACCCTAAAATAGATCATCCAACCCTTAAAAATAAAAAAACTGTAGCAGCATAGCAGTATGACCAACACACAATAAAAAACGATAGCAAAGTGCTCCAAAAAACTCATATAAGGTAGATCTATGGTGGATGGCACGTAAGGAGGACTCTTCAAGTCAATGCAAGGGTGGAAAACAATCCTAAGGGGTCACGCTAGTCATCAACAAGTTGGACGTCAACATTTAAGGGTTGTATAGCTCAACTTTACCATGCAAGGGCCAATCACGAGTCACCACAAGGATAAACATCACATACAAGTAAACATGCAAGTCAAAGTAACATAACAAGGCAACATGACGTCATACTAGGCTCATGCACATCAAGTCAACATAACATAACAACAGAACCATTTGTGGGCTCACTTATGGGAAGACCCAAGTTCACTGTGACACAAACCAACAAATCCCAAGATACTGGCCCTTTCAGCATCACCTGCAAGCGGGTGAAGTCTCACCCAAAGTACCTATGGGTACTGCATGAACCATTTTTCTACAATAATGAAGGGGAGTAAGCTTTGTTCTACCACCATACCCATTAACGTAACCTCGACAAAAATCAATTAAATTACATAACTAACATAATGCATACATCAACTGCGTAGTAATATCATAACTACACCATCATAACTTATTATCATTAATCATTATTATGCAATTTAAATACATCAATCACATAGACATTCACAGTGCACCGAAGACTTTTATGTGGAAACCCAACCGAGAGAAAACCACGGAAATGCTTTGTTTATTCATTGATCCCATTATGTAAAGAATTTCATCTTCTTACAGATTTGTGCACACAGCCTGTCAAGGAAAATTTTAGGGGAAAAATTTATCCCATGGGATATTTTTCCAAGCTTTTTTCAAAAAAAAGATTCTCCAATTTGCATTTTTTGAAGCCTTGTTTCGCCCAATTTTGATGGTAAAATTTTTTCTCTAAAAATCACCAGATTATTATATAAACTATATAAAATCCTTAGAAATTGAAATATTAAAAAAAAAATATCGCCAAATATTTTATAGTTGACATTTTAAGAATTTGAAAGATTTTCCAATGTTTATACACTTTTAAATAAGTATGGATCCTTAAATTTTCCCTACAGCCTGTAGACTGTGACCCTTACAAAAACACTTCATTCACACAAGACTCAACAATAATACATGGGATCGATCAGTTCTTCCTCACACTATTGTTTCATTAAAATTTCATCAACAACCTCCTCTACCCAACCCATTACATATATATATCCATTGGTATAACCACCACGGACCACTAAGTGGACCGAAAAATTCTAACTTACTCCCTAACTTACTCTAACCAATTTCTTGGTTGACGTGATAAACTACTTCTTTTGTGGGTGCTACGTTGGGGTCCGTGCTTCTTTTCTGGGCATGCTCCCTTTGACCCTTTCATCACAATGCTCCTTTTTTCACACCAAAACACAAAAATTGGTTCAAAATACCTTAGTGCCAACAACTGCCTATGGATGGTTGTTCACTACTTCTACTAGGTCAACCATGCACATACTTTGAATATTTATAATGTATATCAACCAATATTATATGTCCTTTTGACAACACACATCAGGGGGCATCTGTTATAGCATATTTTTCCTCATCACTGTAAAATGCTTATTTTTGGCTAATATCCATCTTTACAAACATCCTTGTCCCTCTATGGTTCAATTTCCCTATCCATTCGCAATTAAATCCTTCAAAAAATCCTAATTTCCTGCTCATATGTGCCATGTATGTGGTTAGCATGTGTATACATGCCTTGTCTATGTACAGCCCACGTATGACCTATTTTGAAGGTAAAAAAATAAAATGTCGAGAAACACAAATACAATTTCATGGTTCTTTAGCTGTCTCTTTCCTGTAGATAACTGCCTAAACTTCCCTAAATGCCTCCCCAAAGGCATAAAAGAGGAAAAAGGAAGCATGAGAAGGAGAGAGAAATATAGCATCCCTATGTTGATATTATGCATATTGAATCCATAAACCCTATTCCCAAGTCTGCAATTATTTCCCCCAACATCTAGAAATCTGGATTTCCAGTAGTCTCCATCCCTTTCTTGCCAAGAAACTGTCATATTGTTTTCTTTGGGCGTGCTTTTGGAGCATGGATGAGGTGTGTATGGGTGTTTCCCAGGAGAAGTAACTTAGTATCCAGTTCAAAATAATGTTGCAACTGAGAACAGGTGAAATCTATCTTGTATCTTGATGTTATTGTATATAAAGAATTCTCTTTCCTATCATATAATGTGTAAAAACTTATCTTGATGGTTTTAAGCATTAAATATATAGTTTAACAATTATATTTGCAGTTTATTTTCCATGTTCTTGTTCATTCTTTGTGATTTTAGGTTATCAAGATCATTTGCAGATTAAATACTGAAAGCAAGGATATTCATCAACCATTGGACTCCAAGTAGGAATTCTCCCTTCTAGTTTTCAATCATTTAAAAACTGTAAATTTGTTTGAATTACATCTTTAGGAAGGATTGTTTGAATGGTTAGCATTGCTTTGTAGTGATCCCACCCAAAGATCACTAGGGTATTAAATAATCCCCATTGTATGACATTAGTGTTGCATCATATAATCCCCATTATATACATGCATTGGCTATGTATAGCCCACGTATGACCTATTTTGAAGGTAAAAAAAATAAAATATCGAGAAACACAAATGCAGTTTCGTGGTTCTTTAACTGTCTATTTCTTGTAGATAACTGCCTAAACTTCCCTAACTGCCTCCTCAAAGGCATAAAATAGAAAAAAGGAAGCATGAGAAGGAGAGACAAATATAGCATCCCTATGTTGATATTATGCATATTGAATCCATAAACCCTATTCCCAAGTCTGCAATTATTTCCCCCAATATCTAGAAATATGCATTTCCGATAGTCTCCATCCCTTTCTTGCCAGGAAACTATCATATTGTTTTCTTTGGGTGTGCTTTTGGAGCATGGATGAGGTGTATATGGGTGTTTCCCAGGAGAAGGAAATCAGTATCCAGTTTAGAACAATGTTGCAACTGAGAACAGGTGAAATCTATCTTGTATCTTGTTGTTATTGTATATAAAGAATTCTCTTTCCTATCCTATAATGTGTAGAAACTTATCTTGATGGTTTTAAGCATTAAATCTGTAGTTTAACAATTATATTTGTAGTTTATTTTCCATATTCTTGTTCATTCTTTGTGATTTTAGGTTATCAAGAGCATTTGTGGATTAAAGACTAAAAGCAAGGATCTCCATCAACCATTGGACTCTAAGTATGAATTTTGCCTTCTAGTTTTCAATCATTTAAAAACTGTAAATTTGTTTGAATTACATCTTTAGGGAAGGATTGTTTGAATTGTTTATGGACATTTCTTTGTAGTGATCCCACCCAAAGATCACTAGGGTAGTAAATAATCCCCATTATATGACATTAGTGTTGCATCATATAATCCCCATTATATGCATGCCTTGGTTGTGTACAACCCACGTATGACCTATTTTGAAGGTAAAAAAATAAAATATCGAGAAACACAAATATAGTTTCATGGTTCTTTAACTGTCTCTTTTTAGTAGATAACTGCCTAAAATTCCCTAAGTGCCTCCCCAAATGCATAAAAGAGGGAAAAGGAAGCATGAGAAGGAGATATAAATATAGCATCCATGTGTTGATATTATGCATATTGAATCCATAAACCCTATTCCCAGGTCTGCAATTATTTCCCCCAATATCTAGAAATATGCATTTCCAGTAGTCTCCATCCCTTTCTTTATAAGAAACTATCATATTGTTTTCTTTGAGCGTGCTTTTGGAGCATGGATGAGGTGTGTATGGGTGCTTCCTAGGAGAAGGAACTCAGTATCCAGTTCATAACAATGTTGCAACTGAGAACAGGTGAAATCTATATTGTATCTTGTTGTTATTGTACATAAGGAATTCTCTTTCCTATCCTATAATGTGTAGAAACTTATCTTGATGGTTTTAAGCATTAAATATGTATTTTAACAATTATATTTTTAGTTTATTTTCCATGTTCTTGTTCATTATTTGTGATTTTAGGTTATGAAGAGCATTTGCATATTAAAGACTGAAAGCAAGGATCTTCATCAACCGTTGGACACCAAGTAGGAATTTCGCATTCTAGTTTTCAATCATTTAAAAACTGTAAATTTGTTTGAATTACATCTTTAGGAAAGATTGTTTGAATTGTTTATGGGCATTGCTTTGTAATGATCCCACCCAAATATCACTAGGGTAGTAAATAATCCCGAAACAATTCTAACTCATCGCCTTTCCTCATTGACTAGGATGGGGATACCAACAATATGATGCAACACTAATGTCATATAATGGGGAATACTCATACAAATATCTTCAATATCAATAACATGTGTGATGACTCTAGGTCGCATTAGCACCACTCCATAGCAAGCCATCAGTTTACATAATGTCATATAATGGGGAATACTCATACAAATATCTTCAATGTCAATAACATGTGTGATGACTCTAGGTCGCATTAGCACCACTCCATAGCAAGCCATCAGTTTACATAATTAATCTACAACCATGTCTAGGAATCAATGATCTAGTATTTGTGGTATGCCAGGTCTATGATCTTAAGTTGTCTCATTGACCTCCTCTATCTCTACATCAAGCTTGGAAGGAGGCTAGTCACAAGCATATGTGCCAATATATGAAAAATAATAGATAACAATACCATACAACTTAAATAAAATCTTATAATCAATTACATGTGCTTTAAATAAGAAAAAATATTATGTAACCAAAATAATCAAAATATAATGATAATATTACCTATAATGTATGGTGACTCAAATGTAGTAAATAAAATGTTAGGACAGCAGTTTCATCTCATCCTTACATAAGAAATTTATATAATTTCAAGGATGTGATTTTCCTCACTAAGTAACAAAGCAAAAACATCTACAGTCACTGGCCTACGACCCTACATAGGTACTCTCATTGGACACTCCATCCATGCCACATGCACATATGCACATACATCATTATCCTAAGACACTAGTGGTTGAATGTCGGTTGAGTCACTAAAAACATCTCAAAAATTAAATTAAACAACTTTAAAGCAAAGGGAAAAAGATGTCTCCCCTCAAAGTACATGTTGTGACAATTTCCAAAGAAATACAAAACTATTTTTAAAAAGTGGTGACTACCTTATCATCCTAGTATTTTGAGATAAACTATCTACATAGTACAACATAGGGAAACTAATTCATTTCCCATCAATGGTATGGTGTACTAGCATGGTGATGAAAATGTTCAAGAACCTAACCACATGTGAAAAAAAAGCATGTAATATCTACTAGCCCATAGTAACTTGGAACTCATTCGGGTGGAAAATGTCCACAACAACATATCTCTATAAATATGCAGGTTGACTCTCTCCTGCAATACCAGGTGGTAGATTGGGGAAATGGGGAAAATCCTCTATCCTTCTAGATAACCTGTTGATAAAATAAATGTCCTCCTTTGTGGGTTG
This sequence comes from Larix kaempferi, assembly GCA_027924585.1. Classification (NCBI taxonomy): domain Eukaryota; kingdom Viridiplantae; phylum Streptophyta; class Pinopsida; order Pinales; family Pinaceae; genus Larix; species Larix kaempferi. The sequence goes on along the minus strand of BSBM01000769.1, from coordinate 7,414,433 downwards.
GTACCACATATTGGGACCAACTTAAAGTATTTCCTACCATGATCCCAATGAAGAATCAACTTTGTCAATGGCTAAGTGTTCCCTTGAAGGGATTTATACTCCTCATAAAATTTGAGGAGGAAACATTCAACAAAATTTGGTGATTCTAAGGTGTAATTGGATAAAGAAACAAATCCATCTCCTTCTCCTTGACCTCCAATCCATGACTAAAGTTATATGGGTCAACTTGAAACTATTGTGGTTGTCTCTAGTTTCAATACAAATAGTACCATGAAATATATCCCTAAAATAAATAGTCCATACTAAATGACTAGTAATATTCATTTAATATTGAACTTAAACTTGGTTTTCATTAAAAATATATATAATTCTCCATATTGCCTATTTTAACTATGCACTCGACCTATTTTAACTAAATGCATTGTATCCCCACCACGGGTTCCCATCACATGCATGGAGGAAGAGCCTTCTAGCTCAGGGGGTTGGATTTTGAGGCAGCAGATGGAAGGGAAGAGGAGAGTCAACCATGGATTTAAGTTGATGAGTGAAGATAGGTATGAACACAGTTTTGGCATCATGTTGTGATATGATATAATGGAAGAAATGTAACTCCATGCCATCTGCACTTGGGATGATGTTGATTCTCAATATGGGGGTGTTATGTCCATTATGGCACCTCATGTTGAGTGAGCAGGTTCCAAAAAGTGGTGGTTGGGTTTGATACTCCATGTGCTACTTTGGGATCCAATTCTAACATGGATCTCAACTACTTGGCCCATGTTTATAGGTCATGGCATAGGATTCTCGGATTTCACGAGTGATCATTTCCTCCTGGAATTGAAGTTTAGGGGGGTTGTTGAGATGAGGCAAGGTCCCAATAGAAAGGGTTAGTCAATTTAGGAAGATGCCCCTACATCATCCCTTTTGTTCACCAAGGAAATGCAAAGGGCTATCGAGGAAGACAAATTCTACCAAATGCACACCCCTCTAGAGATTAAGAATGAGTTGGCTAAGGCATATAAGGTGATTCATGATCAACACGAGGTCTTTTATTTCGATAAGGATCATGAGACCCTAGAAAATTGTGTACTCACCCTTGGGGGTACCCAATCCCATATGGATATATACCATCAGTCTCTACACTTATATTGGACCATGAAATCCTTGTTGGGACTGATGTTGGAAAATAGAGACAGAGAAATGACTGAGTTAAAGGAGGAATTGAAACCTCTCAAACGACTATAGATCAAGGTCAAGTTTATGTATTCCAAGCTTGACATTGTATCATGGTACCTGGGGGTTGAATTCAAAGTAAAGCAACCTCCTTCTGGAAGCACTAGTCAATCCCCTATATTATTTAGGATTTGGATGAAGACTACTTAGAGGATCCTCACAAATGACATTCCTATTTTGATTATGTTTAATTTTGTTATGTCTAAACATCAATCCTTTTACATGGTTGTTCCTAGTAGTAGTTATAACGATAGTTCATATATGTTGTCTTTTTATTTATGTTACAGCTCTTAAACAACCTTTTATTTCATTTTTTTAAAAGAAAATTCTATAGGGTTTCTATTGCGACCTGGGATAAAAATATAATTCTCTTTTTGAATAGGCTCAAAACTGGTGTATTTTCCACCTATGGAGGTCCAACTTGATCCTATAACTGTATCTTATGTACTTTACTAGTAATAGAAGGAAGTCCCTACTTACAAACAAAAATTGGATGCATTGTAATTTGTGCATTATAATTTTATAATTTTTATACACACTATAAATGACAATGCTGCTAAATTTAACATAATACATCATACATAATGCTCTTGGAAAACAATGCAAGTATCGCCACATCACATCCATACATCTATAAGCACAATGGATAGCATGGCAAATTTCTAAAAAAATATTATGTATATTAACAATGTGTTTAATATGTTTAGGCACACTATAAAATGGGGCAAACTAAAAGCACTACCATATAGATTTTACAAGATCACCACCATGGTAAAACCGTACATCTATTAATGCACTTGAGAGCATGTGAAATCTCTACAAAAATAATTTTAAATCTATCTGGTGCATTTAATATTTAGAGGCACGTGATAGGATGATCTAGAATGAAAATCACAACCACGGTGATTTTATAGTAGCATCATCACAATGCGAACATACACTTAAAATCACATTGGAGAGCATGAGAAGTTTTCAAAAACATACCCATAAATTTGTTTGGTGCACTTAATATGTATAAGTCCCACATACAATAGTTCATAATAAAAAGCATTGTCACTGTGAGCTTGTATACCTAAAAGTGCACCAAAAATCATGTGAAATTTGCACAAACATAATTATAAATCTTTCTAGTGGTCTAAAGATGAAAAGGTACATGATACATGGTGCATCCTATAAAATCACCGATTGATGGTGCAAATCAAATGCCAAGGATGCATCGACAAACTTTAAAAAAAAATAAACTTAAATTTTAATTTTAAATTTTAATCCACTACACATGTAAATTAAAGGATAACAATTTAATTTACTTACATAGTCTCTTCTCCATGGAAAAGGCATGGTTGTTATGTTGAGAAAAATTAAAAACTAGTATTGATGGGAAAATTTCAAAACAAACACAAAACCACAATGTAGTTGAAGGAATCAAGAAATTGAGTAATCTAATAGCACCATACAATGATGTGGCCATTGAGAATATTGAGTATCGGTGCTTGAATGGGTGTGAAGTAATGAGTGAATGTGACAAATGAATTTTTGGTTTGTTTTAAATTAGCCCTAACATAATGTGTCAATTGTTATCTTGACGCACCAAGACTTTATAGGTATATGCTGCACCAATAAGGTTTTTTTTATGTTTTAAAAAATCAATATTCTATAACAAAATATTTTAGCGTGGAGAAATGCATTGGAAGAAATAAATATGTATTGGTGCACTATAGTATATGGTGACCAATAATATTTTGTGTTAATTATTTTTTCTTTTGAATCAATATTTATAACAAACTGTTCTAACATACCTTGGTGTGTGTGGTGGGGTGACACATCAATACTATTTTTGAAGTTTAGCAACATGGTGTGTCAAGATTGATGAATCGCACTAGAAAAAAAAATTCTTCTAGAAACTTATGGTTTATCATCTCCTCTAGAAACCTATGCTATAAATGGATAGGGATAACTTGTTTGATGAGATTCCACAAAAAATATGCTAGATGGTGTTTTCCTTATAGTGTTAAAGGGTGCCCTTAATATTTATAGTATAGAAAATAAAATGGGAGTCAACATGAAAAAATAATCCATCTATTTCATTGGTTTAAATTGAAATCAAAAGAGAGGGATTAGTCAAATATTTCCCTTCCAAGTTCTAGAATTCAGTGAAGGACTTAAATACTTGGGTTTATTTATTTATTTAAGAGCTAATGACTATAGATCTAAGGACCGATATTGGTTATATGAAAAAGTGGAGAAAAGAGTATTAACGTGGTGCAATCACGGGCTCTCTAGAGGTGGGATATTAATACACTAATAAATATTAATTCTCAAAACCACTCCAATATATTAATACTCTTTGGCATAAATCCCTATGAGTATATTGGAAAAAAATTGAAGGAAATGCTTTAACTTTCTATTGAAGGGAAAATTAGAAAAGGGGATCCCATTGGTAAAATGGTAGAGACTGTCAAAGCCAAAAGCAATGGGAGGATAGGTCTAAAAAAATCCATTACTCTGAAAAGGCCCTTGAAGCTATGAGCTTATGTATATTGCTCAAAACACTTGGGTTGTGGAAAAATGTCATACTCCCCAAATACATTTACCCGTCAACATGGAAGAAGGGATTAGAAAAAGCACCAAATCCCATGAAAATTCCTCCGTAATGTGGAAAGCCTTAGTATTGTCCTTCCCTCTAGTGGGAAATTATCTAGCCTTGATGATAGGGTATGGAAATAATATTAGATTTGGAATTGATTCCTGGGTTTGGAGTGATGGTAATTATAGACTAAATGGTGGCTTGATTGAGAAGTTGAGTCAACAAGGAATAATACACTTTGTAGATGTTGCAATTCAAGGATCAGGGTAATTTATGGCATTATGGGTGAAAATAATCTAGGATGCTTGGATTAGATGGTTAAGAAGATGATCATTAGAATTCTTACGTAAATAGTTTGAAAATACAAATTATATATATATATATATATATAAGAAGAGGATGACTCTTTAGAATGGTGATGGAACCCTTGTAGTTATTATAATGCAATTTTAGGATATAAATCCATGTTCCTTAATGAAGAATTAGGAGTAGAATGGTAGTGAAATCATTTATGGAAAATCAAGGTTCTATTAAAAAGTAGATTACTAATGTGGTTACCACTAAATAACAATGCACCTACCTAGGAGGTGCTTCAAAATAGATCTTGGCAAGGACCAAGTCTTTGAATGTTATAGAGAGAATATGAAGAGAACATAATCACTTGTTTATGGACTTCCCATTTACAAAAGAGGCATGGAAGGGTTTTTCTCCTCTAATGAGGGGGATAGGTAAATGGGAAGGTCCCTCCTTGGTGGGTGTTCTTAAAATTTGGATGGATAACTTAAGATTGGTGAATAAAAAAGCTCTTATTTGCATTGTCTCTTGGTAAATCTATATCACCAAAAATGAGATATTATTTTAGGACAAACCTTTCACTCCCTTGAAATTGTTTTATAAAATAAAGCACATTTATGAAGACATACACTTCCCACCAAAATGAAAAGTGTGAAATAAATTAGACCCCTAGTAATTCACAAATCCAAAAGATATGGATTTTTTGATAGAGATAGCCAGATGAACCTTGGGCCTTTTGGAGGAGGAGGAGGAGGATTCTATCGCAATGAAAGATGACACATTACTTTTAATATAGAAAATTAGGTAGGGGAAAAAAATTGCTTAGAGATACATGCACTATCAAATTTGTTGAAGACCACTATGGAAGAAATTATAACCATGTTGTAAGTGCCTAGAGACTCAAATCTTGTGGGAGAATGGGTCCATAAGACACTCAATCTACAAAACATCACTTTAAGGCCATTTCTTGATCAAATATTGACAACACTAGCACAATTTGAAGATATTTCCTTTCTTCGTGTAAGAATACAATTCAATAAACTTGTTGATGAGCTCTCTAAGCAAGTTGTGACAGGAAAACAAGGTACACTTCAAATGGAAAATCATAGGAATGACAAGGATCCCCTTCATGTGCATTAATTCAATGTCTTTCTATCAACTCTTTACTCACTTATACCCCATAGTTTCACTTGTTATGGTGGTAGGGAAAATGATGACATGGATATCTAAAAACTTGTGAAATGATTCTTTTTATTTTATTTTATTTTTTAAAGTTGGTTTGGAGGCTACAATTGTCTTTTTCTATAATTTTTGTAACTAGTAATATTATGCCCATACATGGATCATAACTAGATGTTATGACATATACTGCATAGGATTAATGTGGTTTGTCTTTCACCATTTTAACTTTTTTATGCAATGCTTGTGCACCTTCAAAATATAACATTTGTTCTCTTATTGAACAAAAAAAGTTATGAATTTTCCATTGGAACACACAAACACACAATCTAGTAGGTTAGCTTAATTGGTTTGAATCAACTAGTTTTAAGGTGGAGATAATTGAAAGGTCAGGGTTCATGTCTAATAGAGGCCCTCTAGGTTTGAAGCACATGTTGTATGCCAACGACATTTACATTGGGTTCCATTCACAAGGTATAAGAAAGTATTAAGAGGGTACTAAAGTTTAAGTCTCACTAATAACATGATATAATGCTTTTAATCGAACCTTAAACCTTATCCCAAATTATCTTGAAACATGATATAATGAACTTTCAAACTCAAATAACATGCCATTTTTTTTCGACTATGCATTGGACAATTTCTCTTTCAATATCTATATATATATAGACACACACACACACACACAAATTACATGCATAAAAAAATGCATGTGAAAAAAAAAAAAACATTCCAATAATAAAATGTATCATTAAGTAATATCGAGTGTTCATATAGTATATGCATTTTATATATACACATAGTTTCTTTTTTCCAAAGAAAAAATTTCGCAATTCATTATATTTAAAATGAACCACATTGTTCATGTGCCATCAAGGCCACTACAGAAATACTTTCATCAAGTGCTTGACATAGTTTTCACAATAAGCTTCATCAAAAACTAGCTTTTGGGTATACCATATACAAAAAGCTTTATGAGCCTATAATAAAAGAAAAGTACTATTTTCTACTTTCTTCCAAAATAGTCACAAAAATAGACATCTGAAAAACATGCATGTAGCATCTCTCTTCTACATATTTTAGCTTTTTATCATAATTTGTTATCCAGGGTTTGATCCTGGATCATGTTCAGTAATCGTATCATTTGTATTTTCCCATAAATGTCAAGCACCATCACCCACCTAAAGTCCCAACTTTGAAAGATGATATGCCCTGTCATTCCTTTCTCTAAAAATATGGTGAAAGTAAATATCCTGAAAGGAGCTAGTTGTTCTATAGAGATCTTCATAAAGAGTCTTCAAATGGATATTGTTTGGTGATCTTTTTAACTTCGTCCAATCAATTACTAATTTGGAATCCCTAAAGACTTGTAATTTATGCACAGCCTTTGAAATGTCAAACAGCATAACAAACTTGAGATCCATCATTTCCGCTTGATTATTTGTGCACCTCCCTAGTGCTGCTAAAAATTTATACTTGTGATAATAAAAAATTTATAATATTCCCCCTCCACCACCCATACTAGGATGACCTTGTGAAGCACCATCAAAATAGGCCCATCTACCTAATTTATCAATAATCTCCCCTGTAATCCTTCTTTTTTGTGGAGGATCATCAATTTGGGGGAAATGATATCTAAGATTGCCAGACTCTTATAAGCATACACCTATGGAGGAATGGATATATCCTAAATAATTTCCTTATTCTTGGACAACCAAGCTCCCCAGATACTAAGAGTTGGTAAAGCGTGCTAATTTGAAAATATCTCATTTTTTAACTAGGCATGCAAAGCTTCTTGAATCCCCAAGCTATTTCGGATGAAATGGATGCATTTTATTTGTAAATAATAGGTCCACATACTAGTCAAATAAGGACAATAAATGAAAATATGTTTTATGTTTTCATTATCACCCTTACATAGTGGACATCTACCTACTCCACATCCAAATTTTCAAATCAATTGCCCCACACAATAAATTTTCCAAATAAAGACATCCATAGGAACAACTTAACCTTCAATGGACAGTTGAACTTCTAGATTTTTTTGGACCACCAAGCAGGCTCAAGTAGGTCCTCTTCTTCCCTTATAACCTTGTATCCCATACTAGGGGTGTAGAAACCACAAGTAACATTTTTTGTCCATATTAAATTATCCTCTCTGTCCACCAAGTAGATATGACTATCCTGAATGGACTTGATGTAACCTTCCCACTGTAGCTTTTCAGCTCCCACAAAACCTAATTCCTCAGCTTTGTTCCATACTTGCCTTAATGGAGTGGTATTTTGTATATAATGAATCTGATGAAGGAAAAAAATACCTTGATTAGCTAAATGATCAATCATAGCATAACAAATTTTGTGAGAAGTTTCACTTCCAGTCCATAGATCCTGACCAAGTCTTAGCCTTCTGTCATTTCCAACATCCCAAGCAAGCCATTCCCCTATGACATCAAAGGCCATAACAATAGGCTTCCAAATATTTGAGGCGTTCCTTATAGAATTTTATATGTCCTGCAACCATTCCTTTGTAGTGAGTGGGTGAATATATTTATGGTAAACAACTCTGACCCATAAATCCTTTCCTTTAAGAATTCTCCATATTCCCTTTGCTTCCAAGGATTTTTCAAAACATGAGGGATGCTTCAGGAACCATCCCCTAGATTCTTTTGGGAGTGATAACCTTTTCCATGAGACCCAATGGTAAGGCTTATCATCATACTTCCATTTCCATAAAAAAATATAACAAATTTTCTGAATAGCTTCTAAAATACTAGAGGGGACAAAGGCCAAAGTGACCCAATAGACAGGTATGGCTTCCAGGACGGCCTTCATTAGTATTAACCTACCTCCTTGAGATAGCCACTTGTTACACCGAAGGTGTAGCTTGTTCTCCACTTTTCCTATGAGCCATGCCCAATCCTTATGAATATAATCATTGGGTTTTGTAATAAAACCCAAGTACTTTAAGCCATTATGTGCATCCATCAGAACAAAGTCAAATTGTGCAAAACTCCAGTCAGCCACCTCTTGATCCAAATTCCTGAAAGATAAGGAATATTTTCGGGAATTAAACTCCATCCAAGTAGCTTCAGAAAATAATGACATGATAGCTTTTAATTTTTTAATGTCTTGCCTAGAACCATCAGTGAATAACAAAATATCATCAACAAACAGTAAATGGTAAATGGCAACATTTCCACCAATATGGATCCCTCTGAGCGTTCCATTGGACTTGGCATGAAATATTTCTATACTCAAACCTTGCACAAATAAAATGAAGAGTAAAGGAGAAAGGGGGAAACCTTGCCTCAAACCTATGCCCAGCTTGAAGAAGTTAGATGTTGACCCATTAATTAAGACTGCAAAAGAAACTATTTGAAAACATGAACAGATCCAATTGGCCATCTGAAGATCAAAGCCTACCTAAAGAATAACTAGTCTTAAAAAAGTCCAATTGACTCGATTGTAGGCTTTAGGTAAGTAAACATTTACAATGGAAGTTGGTAAATGTTTCATCTTAGCAGAGTGTATTACTTCCTGTGTGGTACTTATGGAATCATGAATTTTCCTGCCCTCTAAAAAGGAAAATTGCTCTTGTAATATATCTTTTGAAAGAATGCCTCTAATCCTTCTTGCAATTACCTTGGAAATCAACTTGTATATGTAGTTGCACAAAATGGGCCTATAATCATCCATGCTTACCCCCTTTCTCAACTTTAGGGATGAGGGTTATAAACATTGAGTTGAATACAGGAAAAATCCTTCCTCTAATCCTTGATTCTTCAATTAGTGCAAGAATATCCAACTCAAATAATTCCATGAACCTAGAAAAAAAATTCCATGGTCCACCCATTAGGCCCTGAACTCTTGTCCTTATGCATGGAGTGCACTCCCTCTTTTATTTTTGCTAGAGACACTTCCTCTTTTAAATACAAATTTTGATCCTCATTGACAAATGTAGGATAATGGGATACTAGTCTTAGCATCTATACAATAGAGTCCCTCTCATCTTCCTTGAACAGTGAGTTGAAATGGTTCACCCCTGCTCTAGAAATATTACTGAATCCCGCCACCTGCTCACCTTCTTCGTTCTCAATATGCCACAGTGAGTTAGTATTGTTTCGATTTCTAACAAAATTATGAAAAAAATCGGTGTTATCATCGCCATTTTTTAGCCAAATGGATCTACTTTTGAGTCTCAAGGAGGACTCTTCCTCATTTAATACCTTTCTTCTTCACAACTCGAGTTCAATAATATTCCTTTTTTGGTTTGTAGATGAGAAACCTTTGGGATTATTATCATGAGAAGAAGCCAGCTGAGATTCAATATTGCTTAAATCAATACCATGTGTCCTACTGCTTTCAGCTTCCCAAGCCACAGTACGAGTTTTGATCCTATTAAGGTTATTAAGAAAATGGATAGCTGCAGAATTAGGTCTATTATCATCATAGAGGATCCATAAAATTAAAGGGGTTGGGTGGATTTTCCGGGGCCGACTTCACATCCAAAAAAATTGGGAAATGGTCTAACTCACCCCCTTCACCAACCCATTGCTTGATGTTGGGTGACATTTGTAAAATGACTTCATTGACTAAGAACATGTCTAACCTCTTCACAATCCTATCAGGCCCAACGTGAATATTTCTCCATGTGGGTCCTAAACTGATAGGAGGAATATCAAATAAAGAAATATCCTCCAATATGTTGATGAAATAGTCTGACAAAGGATCTTTGTCGACATTATTACCCCGAATCTCAACTTCTCCCATGGAGAAAATTAAATCACCTCCAATAATTAATTTTTCTGTTGTAAATAAACTTGAGTTAAAAATATTTTCCCAATATGCCATCCTATGAATATGAGGACCATAAAAATTTAGAATTGTGACTACCGGTCCAAACTCCCTAGAAAAGAGCATTGTGCCCATACCTAAAAATACTACCCACTTGTTAGTACAGAGAATTGATTTAGTGATCCAACCAGTAATAATGCCCCCCCAATCTTCCAATTGCATCATGATTAACAAAATCCCAACCAGGTAGTAAAAGCCTTAAATAAACCAAAATGGAAAATCCATAGGCAAGAGTTTCTTGTAGAAATAACACATTTGAATGATGAATAGAAACCAATATTTTGAGATCCATCTTCTTAGAGGGAATCCCTAACCCTCGACAATTTAGGGACATTATCAACACTAGGTAACCTTTACGTAGGGCGAACTTTCTCTAAGTGTCCCTTTCAGCTTCTTTTGTCTACCTACCCTAACATCCAAAGCAGCATGATCTCTTGCAAAAGTAATAATAGACTTGCATCCTTTGAGCCGTGAGGAGGAGCTAGTAGGAGGCTGTAGAATACCCCCTCCCAACTCTGACATCAACACACCCTTGTAAGATATCCTCGGTCTAAGATGATACTGGTTTGTATTTGGTACAACTAATATAGTTCGATCCATGATAGAGGTTCCATTCACAGGATTTCGATCCTAATGGGATCTAGATAACCCCAAATATCCATGTCAAATATAGGTGAAACCCCCATGGCCTTAGAATGCTTTTTTATATGGATAGGGGGAGTATAAGGAGAACACTTCGGAGAGCTCAAAAGAGGGCCACCACCATCTACTTTGAAACTCACAATATGTGATGAAACAACTCCTAGGGAAGGAGAGACACAATCCAGATTCTAGAAAGAATTGTCCACACCGAATTTTGAATAAGAATCATAAAAAACCACTAGGTCAGGTAAAGACATGTTTGTTCCCATAGCCTCACTGCAAAAAACATCTATTTTAGGCCCCTCGACACTTCGAGATTTCTTCCCATATCCAGGAGAAATCTCATACTAATGTCAAAGAGAGGAGACACAAGATTATGGAACAAGGGAAAAAAGGAACCATCGAAATCAGGGCAAAGAGTCAAAAGGGATTCGGGATCCATGTGACCAAAGAACTTTGAAAAACTAGAGGGAGAAAGAATATCCAACTTGGAACTGGACTCCAAAAACACATGCGAAGATACCAAACATGAAAGAAACCTATTAATGGGGGGGGGGACTCCAAAACACAATGGAGGAATCTGGTGTAAAGAGGTAGGGGTATCTAAAAAAGAATCATGACTACCAATCTCCAAAGACATAGAAACCATCCCAAAAACCCCAGAAACATCCCCCTCATACATCATCACATTCTCCATGGAGTGAATAACATCTAAATCCTTGCTATAAGAATCTTTCAAAGAAAGAACATGACTCTTACAACCAAGAGAAGAACCTTCAGACATGTTGAAAACTAAAGTAGTACCATGAGAAATGTTCATTTACCCGCAGAAGAAACAAATAGAACCACAGCTTCCAAGGGTTATAAGATAGGTAATTCGATAGAGGCTTGAAACCATGAGCTTTCTTGCTTCTCGAACATTTGTTGGTCTCGATTCGAGTCCCCTAAGAACAACTTCTTATGAAGTATGGAATCACATAAGGGGTCATCCTACTAAGGGGGACACTTTTGCGGAAGAGATCTGGAGACCTCCATGACATGCAATGAGGCACTAATTATCCTCTACTGACCCGTAAATGAAGATACCCCTTCAGATTTTTTCTTCCACACCTTTTTGGTGAAAGGTAGAGAACAATCACGCACCAAGTGGCCATAACTATGTCATCTATTGCACTAAAAATGTACACCAATGTAGTCCAAGGATTAGACAATGGAGAGCATTCCCAAGGAGATATGCATTTCCAGCGGCAATCCATCCTAAAGGTCGAACTCCATGAGTATCTTTGCGACAGTCATAATTCCATATTCTTGAAAAGTGAGGTTAATGGAGAGGTAAACACCAAGAGTAGAACCAATTTTCCAAAAAATGTCCATCGTCCAGAGCTATAGCGAGACCTTTGGTAGCTTGACCCAAATGGGATGAAAGAAATCCTTCTCTCTGTTGGGCGTCGAAGCATGACGACCATATTTTATTTTTATGGCAATAGATTCCCATAACCAAACCCCTTATAATAACCAAGAAACATCATGTGTCTTCTATAGAATAGTACCATGCCACCTCTTTTCCATAGAGAAACATATAGGTGTATAACCTAGGAAAACAGTCCACATGGTAGTGACCCAACTCCTAAAAGTGGGCAGGCTCATGCGTTGGCCACCAAACTATCCCACAAGAGTGGTCTCTGACAATGACAAAAATTCATACATTTGAACATATTTTCCTAAGTTTAAGTTAATATGTGAGGCTTTTCATTTTACGCACCTTTGTCCTTCCACCGAGGAGTGTCATGGAGCACCAGAGTGACCACCTTGACATCAAAAAACCACTCCTTATCCTGACCAGAAATAGTAGTAACAAAGGGAGACAAAGAGACTTTAGCTAACCATTCAACCACCAACTTTTTCTCTAATCCTGATAATCTTGCGAGGAGTGCAAAATTCATCTCTCTAGTGTCGAAAGCTGAAAAATCTTGTAAAATGAACGGTAGCGACCTATTACCACTAAGAGGGGTTGAAGAAGGCAAGAGGGAAGGAAAACACAGAGACAAAACCATAAAAGTCTCAAACAATCTCATGGAAGCCGATAAAAATGAAGAGTCTCTAGGAGAAACCTAGTTAGAGCTATGAGATTGACAAAAAGTCTTGTCACCAATAGAGGTTGTTAATGGGATTAAATGATCAATCCCATGAACAAGTCTCGATTGTGTCAAATCATTAACCACCCCCATATCCATCGAGGGATACCTTAAAAAGGAACCCGAAAATTAACAACCACCAAAGCTATAGAGAATGAAAACCAGACCACAACTTAAACAACGACCATCAAACACCAATGCTCATAGTTTCTACTTTGTGTTGAATTCACTTTAATAAAAACCAATGGAATGAAAGTGGGTCCTATATGTGCCATGTAGATGAGATGGAGAACCTAATCTTGGTCGAGGTCAACAAGAGATTGGATTTTTTGGCAATGCCACAACCCTAACCATACACCATCGGTTGGTTGATCCAGGGAAGAGACATCCATGTCAGCCAACAATGTCACCTATCTTATGGAAACAAGCCCTTCAAAGATGAGGTACTATGTGATGTCTCCCCACTTGAAGTTGTGATGTTCTTTTAGGACAACCCTATATGTGGAAACATCATGTTGTTTATGTGTCCAAGACCAGTAGTGTCATTGTTAATTGGGAGGACAACTCTATAAGGTACCCAAGTTAGTTTCAACTATCACAATTTCCTTGATCTCAACAAAGTAGTGTTGAAAGATCATCTCTCAGACCAGGAAATTTGTCCTCTTCATGTTTTAGAAGAAGGTGAATAGAAGATCATTGTGACTGCCACACCCTCAACATGATACCTCTCTACACATTAGAAGAAGGTGTTCAATATTGTAGAGTAATATAGAGATATTGTTGCCTCCCCTAAAGGGGTGTCTTTGCACTGCTAAGTCAAACATTCAATTGATTTGATTCCTAGTGATCCCCCTACCTAATGTCTTGATATACAAATGTCATCTTCTAAAGAATTAAGAAATAAGATGTCAGATTCAATAGATGATCCAAAAGGGACACATTTTACCAAGATCCTCACCTTGCGGGATCCCACTTATGTTGGTGCAGGAGAAGGATGGGCATGGTGACTCTACATTGATTACAAATCCTTGAACATAATCACTATTAAGAATTGATACCCAATCCCTTGAATTGATTATCTTCTTGCTCAACTTTAAGGGTGCAAAGTTCTTCAACAAGATTGATCTAAATTCAAGCTTCCACCAGGTCCCAACTGAGCAAACCGATTTATAAAAGATATCCTTTGAGTCTAAAGAATTCCTTTTTGAGTAGTTTCTCATGCCTTTTGGCTTGAAAAATACTATGACAACAGTCATGAGGATGATGGATGATATCTTGTTGTGATTCACAAATTCCTTTGTCATCATATATCTAGATGACATCCTCATCTTCAATAAAACTTGGGCATAACATTTGCAACACATTCAATAGATCCTGAGTACCTTGCAACAACACAAGTTATACACCACTTTGGAGAATTCCTCAGTCAACATTTTGAGAATTCAATATCTGAGATACATCATGGACGAACATGGGGTGCATGTGGACCAACCAAGTTCCAATTCATTTGAAATTGGCCAACCCTGATGAATCTAATAGACATCCATAGATTCATGGTCCTTTCCAACTTCTATCATCATCTCTTTTTGCATATCTCTCATATCACTTGGCCCCTAAGCCAAGCGACCAATGGTGGGGGAAGATCTAAGTTCATTTGGTCCAAGTTACAACAAAACGCATTTGAGGATCTAAAAAATATCCTATGTTCGACACCAATAGTCACCCTGCCAAACTTGTAGCAACCCTCCGAGATTGAGATAGATTCTTTTGATTATGATATTGGTGTATTCCTCACCCAATATGGACATTCAATGGCATATCATAGCGAGACACTCTCTGCTGTTGTTCACATGTACCCATCCTATCACAAGGAGATGTACACCATTGTACAATCCTATGACCAATGGAAACATTACATCCTATGGAAGAATATGATCATACACATTGATCACAAGGCTTTGTAGTTTATGTAGGCATAGGAGAAGTTACAGAACGACCACCATCAAATGTGGTCCACATACCTACAATGGTTCCACATGAACATAAAGTATAAGAAGGGTAGCACAAATCACATTGCAAACTTCCTCATCCAACCTTCGATCACAACTTTGACTACTATGCTCAACTCTTGTGGACATGATACCTCAAGGTGGCCCCAATTATATGAAAATGACCCCAACTTGTTGTTACCTATTAGACAATGCTTGCAGAAAAACCAGTCTTAGAATTTTATCTCCATGATGAATTTTATGTCATATGGGCAACCTTTATGTTCCTTCAAACAAGTGCAGGAAAATGATCTAAGATGCACATTATAGTCGAGCGGCATGACACTTCAACATGGAGAAGACAATGGTAGTATTGAAAAAGTACTTTTACTGTCCAAAACTTCGACAAGATGTCAACAAGTATATCCAATCGTGCACCAACTATGCCACTACCAAACTTTCCATCAAGAAGAATGGGTTGTACAATCCTCTGCCTACCCCAGAAGGACCCTAGGAGTCTATCTCCATGGACTACATGTTCGACCTTACTTCAACCAAGCATGGCAATGACTATGTATTTGTGGTTTTTGATAGATTCTCTAAGATGTCCATTTTAAAGCCTTATAAGAAGAGTATTACAAGAGATGAAACTGCTAAACTCTTCTTTCGAATCATGTTTGGGTTCAGTTTGGGATCCCATGGACCATTATTTTAGATCAAGACAATATATTATTGAGCACTTTCTGGCCCATCTTATGGTTAACGATGGACACCAAGCTTACCAAATCGATTTCCTTCCTCCCTTAGACCAATGGATAGATAGAGGTAGTCAATAGGATGATTGTGCATATACTAAGAATGTACAACTCCAAACATACACACACATGGGTTGAGATCGTTCCTTATGTTCAACATAGCTACAATAGAGCCCTTCATATTTCTATTGGCCATATCCATTTTTAGGTGTGCTTGGGGTTCCAACCATTAGACCTAATTGACATAGCATTGTTCATTGCATATACACAAGAAGAATCCTCCCATGCTCAAACTGAGGTTGATCGAGCTTCCAATCTTGTTGAATGGATCCAACATGTCCAACAACAAGTTTACAATGTTTTACATAAATTGTTAAGTACAAGCAGTACCAAGATCAACATCGGGTTCCACATAAGCTTCAGGTGGGAGACAAGGTATGGCTATATTTGTAGAAAGAGTTCCTCACGAGACCCTAGCAAAATCTCCACTAACTCCAATATGGGCCTTACGCCATCTCCAAGGTTGTGGGTAAGACTGCTTTTGAATTAAGTATTCCCCTTTTCCTCGTCTTGCACCCTATATTTAATGTGGAGTTGTTTTGAGGCATATTTTCCACCTCTCTTAGACACCTTAGAGGAGATCGAGCACTTGGCCCCTACAAAACTCAATCCTAACTACATTGAGAAAGTGACAGTCAACTATGGCAGTCAATTGAATCATGGACACTAATATGAAGGGAACCTACTAGCAAAACATCTTATTGTATCGAGTTGTCAAAGTAGGGAAACTTCTTCACCAAGAGTAAGATTCAACATAAGTGTCCTCATATGATGGAGGAACTTGATGTAATGGTGACCATTTCATCCTAAGGAGTGATGAATAATCCATGTGGATACCAATGGCCACCCACCTATTCTGTCGATTCATAATGATTCCATGTCTTGGTAGTTTTTCTATAGTTTTTCAAGTCCTGAACTTCCAGTGCATTTTTTAGGCCCTAAATAGATTATTTTGTCCTTGTAGACACTTAGGGTTTCCAAAGGCTTCACTAAGCCTTGAAATAAGTTATTCTTCACGTCAATATATTTCCAATGGGCTAGCATGCACCCCAAGCAGAGTTTGTATGTGGAATTTGTGTCCTTGGGAAGTTGATGTATCAACTAGACTCCTAGGGACCCACATTCGTTTTGCCACTTCATCTCCTAGGGTCAAGGTTTTGGATCTTTAGGTGTTTTTATTCTTGAGGGTTTAGCACATTATGTTACAAGGGAATTTTCGGCATCTTGTAATTGTCTTCTTGTGAATGAACATAGGCAACACATCTCTCGTTAGAGATAAGCTACCACCATTCTAACTAGTTGTATTGCTTTGTAGTTTACAATCCTTTTCAATTTCATTCATTAAAATAAAACTTGGTTTTTATTGTATTCTCGTGCTCTTTACAACATATGTATGCATAGGTTACATTTTGTATTTCTACCTTTATTTTTTTCTCTAAATAATCAAATCACAAAAACAAACCATAATTATGATCATTGTAACTATAACACATAAAATTATAATTGAAACTATCTTTTCAAATAATGAATCCATAAAATCAATGCACATTAAGATAAAAAATGAATCATCCCTAGGATGAAGAAGTACGAAGTACTTGAGCTTCAACCTTGAATTCTTATGAAAGTGGGCCAATATAAAAGTGTAATCAATATTATGGTTCAAAAAATTAAGTCATGATAAATTTTGGTTGCAAAATTTTATAGACATCTATTTGGAAAATAGTATTAAATTCCTCAAATTGAGGTGATTATGGTTAGTGTTTTAGTTTGAGTAATATGCAACCTTCTAGAGATGATGAATGTGTGGCCTCCTTTTACTCCTAGTTGTTGGGTTGCCATAATAAGGTGTTTGTGTAAGTTCTTTATTTAGGCATCGTTATCTCTTTTCCTTTTCTCTTGTAGTATTCATACATGTCAAAGAAGTAAACAAAAATCCAAATACAATGTATGGGAAAAGGTTAAGGTATGTATACTGCCAATGATACAACGATATAAGACACAAAACTTTATTGGAATGGTTTGGATTTATATCACAACTACAAAAAAAATGGATGATAAAGAGTGAAATATGCCACATCAATCAACATCTTTACTTGCTAATTTCAAATCTTCCTATCCCCATGGAATAGTTGTAGAATAGTTGTATTTAGTTGTAGTTGTTTTATAATATGGATTTTTATGAATCCCAAGTCCAGAAAGGTAAAGTTACTATTAAAAAAAACCATTAAATGGATGCCAGCTTGTTATTTTTATTGTATGCAAACTATCATCATTAAATTTACCTTTTGTGAGATGCTTTGATTCGATGAAAAGAAACCAGGGAGAAAACGATTCCTAGAAAAAGGTATGTAGTAGTTGTGATGAAAATTTTCTACAATCTTATTATTTTTATTAAAAAGATTGGATTTTTCTAAAACGGGAAAGTATCTACTAAAACTCTAAGACAATTTAAATAATTATTAAAGCATGTAGTAAAAAAAAGATGTGTTGCAACCTAATTATATATATCAAATCTCTATGAGATGATATCCCATCAATTGGGGCCTCACATTTCAACTACCATAGGTACTAGATTCTAGCAAAATGGACCCACCCAACCTCAAATTGACTTATCAATCAAATCCACCCATAAATTTACTAGCCCACCATATGAAGATATTTGTAAAGTGATATTTGTATCTAAAATAAAATCACCCATAAATGGATTATACTTCAATTCCCACCATATATTTGTGAAGTGATAATATTTATATCTAACAGATATGCCATGAAAATTGGTGGTTTATTATTTTGTTGATTTATTGTGAATTATTTAAATTGTGTGTTCAATAATTAGATGCAATTTGTAAAGTTAATTATTAATTTTTAACTTTTTTAGTTAGTGTATTTGATTGTTCAACTCTGTAATCAAAATAAAAATGTTTATTAATTTTTTTAAAATACTTTTTATATTTATAAAGCTATATTTAAAATCATATCCACATAAAAACAATTAAACCATCAACAAAACATATCTAGTTGTTTATATTGCAAACACCATAATAAAAAATAATGATCACAATACATTGCAAACACCATAATAAAAAATAATGATCACAATACATTGACTTTAGGACTTGTATACAAGGAATCATATAAATTTGAATATGGAAAGTAATTACATGCATTTTCCATAAAATGATATCATGATTAGTTGTTTTTCCCATTGATGACATTATCTATATTATCACAACATAGATTTCATAATTATTTATCTTAATGCATCTCCTTTTTACTATTGGTGTAAACTTTTTTAAGTGACCATTTGATTCTCATGTGTGGTGATCAATACTTTGAAAAAATGTGTCACATGCATGCATGTAATGAAAAAGGAGAGAATTATATTTAAGGCACTTATCCTTGCCTCTAAAGAATAAGAATATAAATTTAATTAATTATTTTAAGTGAAACAACTTTTTCTATATTTGGTTTTTTCTAAACTATTCTTTAACTTCATGTTGGTATTTAATAGTACTAAGATGCTTGAGGGATTTGCATTGTTATTGGCACCAAACATCACATCTCTTTAATAATTATTACAAATCATGAGGAAGGCAATTCTTGTATTAAAGAATTTAATTTTTTATTAAATATTATAGAACCCAACTTCATTATAAATTAATTTCCACTTACTACTAAAGTATACAGTCAAAGTTAGGCCTCTCCATTTCCTACTTCTTGTTTTTTTCCTTCTATGTCACATTGTAAGATTAATTATTAGAGTTTTGGCTATAATGTTGAAAGGTTAGTGCAATAATATTGAAAGGTGAGTGCATTACACAAAGGACATAGGCATAAACAAAGGTGAGTGCAACCTTTATTAATAAAGCAAACAAAAGGAGAGGTGAGATGGGCTATTTGTAATGTAGGCCACCCAAATATTCATCCTACCCAGACAAGCATCACTTCATGCACACTATTTATCATTCTATTTCATTTTAAAATACTTTAAATGATTTGATACTTTAAATAACTTTTTTAGAAATTTACATTTGTATTTTTAAATTTAATTTAATTAAATTTTGAGTAAAATTTTAATTTAAAAAATAGATATTTATTTTATAATTGTTTATTAATTTTATATTTTTTCATTTAAATTCTTACTTGTAAAATTTGCTTACTCAAAATCATATTTATCTAAATCTATTATTTATAATACATGACTTTGAAGTTTATATATATAAACCTTACTTTTTACACTATAAAATGCCTTTTATTTCTAGAAAAACTCTATATTCAAAATATATATTTTCAATTTAATTCTTAAACTATCAATATTTATCCGTAAAATAATTATATACAAAGATAAATATAGCTAGAACAATTTGAGCCACATTGTACCTGGATATAACTAGAACAATTTGAGTCACATTGTACCTAGATATAGCTAGAACAATTTGAGCCACATTATACCTTTCCCTTTTTGAAAAGCAAATTCTCCACACATTGTGATTTTGTGTTTTTAATAATGCAATTCCAAATAAATTTTGATTTTGTCCTTTTAATAATGCAATTCCAAAAACATGATTATGAAATAAATTTTAATAATAGATTTTATTCTAATTGTGTTGTAATTTTAAATTGATTAAATATTTAACAAAATTAAGATTCAAATATCTCTCAATATATATATATATAATTTCAAAAGTTAATTTAATTAGTTTAATGAACAAGTATGTCCCTTTTTTTTCCAAAGGAAAAATCGAACCCTTCTTCATTCATAATGAAATCTAGAGAATACATACTACAGGTGCAAAACTGCACGATATGTAAAGGATGAGCTTATGCCCAAAATCACAGCACAAATATATACATTGCTCGACTATAACAGAAATATGTAAATTGCATAAAAAGTAGGTAATAGCTGTAAAAAAAAACTAAAAATTCAAAAGATATGTCATCTTTTAACTTGATAAAAAATCTAGATTCTTCCAACTAGTGACCTGAACTCCATTCCTTACTGAGGTAATCTAAGCCTTCCCTTCAACCAGAAGGAGGCATTTTTTTGAGAGAGTATCGTCTGTCTCGTTTAGTTCCCTGAAAACACGAGTAAAAGTAGTTTTGTTGAAAGTAGAGGCTGTAATTTCCACGGTCCTACCTATGTTTATCAACCCAAGATTTTTAACCTATGCTTCCTTGTTCATATGGTTAATCCATAATGCAAAGTCCCCAAAAATCTTGAGGCTTTTCACCTTGGCCTCTATTGCCACCTGAAACAACAAATGTAATGCCAGCCCCTCCGCCTTGTTGTTTGTTCCAATTCCTCCATTAGCTGAAAAGAGAATTGAAGCTTCCTAATTTATCTTTAAAGTGCCTCCAAGTCCACAAATACCATTCAAGCATGCCCCATCAAAGTATCGGACTGTCTCATCCTCCCCCACCGAAACCTCTAAAACAAGCTTGTCTTTATTCACTTTATCCTCTGTCATAAAGAAATTATAGGTGGACAGTACCTAGGTAGATACATACACCTCTGGGCGGTGGATATTTTCAAAGATGGAAGCGTTCCGAGCTACCCACGTAAACCACGTCACAAGAAAGGGAATGCATCATAGGTTTTTTAGTCCCTGCACTTCATACCATCTTTTTAAAGACCTTTCCACCGAACCATCCTCTCCAAGGCTCACAAGAGAGAGGACGGAGCTGTTCGATTTCAAAACATTCTGTATAAAAATGCAATTACTAAAAACATGCTCTGCATCTTCCTCATCGTTGCAACACAAGCTACACCTGCCTGGTCCTTGAGTATTCCTTGACTGCAGCTTGTCCCAGGTGAGAACCCTCTTATTTAAAACTAGCCACATCAAAATCTTACCTTTGTGAGGTGCAAAAGTTCCCCAAACTTTTTGCCACCACCAGCTTTTCTCCTGTACATGGCTGTCCCGGATCAGTTTGTAAGCAGCTTTGACCAAATTTTCTCCTCCAACCTCATTCCCCTCCCATTTCAGTGTATCCGGTTGGTTTTGCAATCTGATAAAACCTTTGGAAATATCCCGGAGCCATCCATTCCAGTTCTCTGTCCATTATGCAGGTAGCCCCAAATCTAATGCTGATTTCCAGGCTTGAGGTAAGCGGCCTCCCCTTCCTCTGTCCGCTGTGTCTACGAAGGATGTATGTCCCCTATTGTGAAATTTAAAAAAAAAATGAAAAATGTCACTTTTAAAAATATTATACATCTCCTTTAGATAGTATAATATGGTTAATCCATAATGCAAAGTCCCCAAAAATCTTGAGGCTTTTCACCTTGGCCTCTATTGCCACCTGAAACAACAAATGTAATGCCAGCCCCTCCGCCTTGTTGTTTGTTCCAATTCCTCCATTAGCTGAAAAGAGAATTGAAGCTTCCTAATTTATCTTTAAAGTGCCTCCAAGTCCACAAATACCATTCAAGCATGCCCCATCAAAGTATCGGACTGTCTCATCCTCCCCCACCGAAACCTCTAAAACAAGCTTGTCTTTATTCACTTTATCCTCTGTCATAAAGAAATTATAGGTGGACAGTACCTAGGTAGATACATACACCTCTGGGCGGTGGATATTTTCAAAGATGGAAGCGTTCCGAGCTACCCACGTAAACCACGTCACAAGAAAGGGAATGCATCATAGGTTTTTTAGTCCCTGCACTTCATACCATCTTTTTAAAGACCTTTCCACCGAACCATCCTCTCCAAGGCTCACAAGAGAGAGGACGGAGCTGTTCGATTTCAAAACATTCTGTATAAAAATGCAATTACTAAAAACATGCTCTGCATCTTCCTCATCGTTGCAACACAAGCTACACCTGCCTGGTCCTTGAGTATTCCTTGACTGCAGCTTGTCCCAGGTGAGAACCCTCTTATTTAAAACTAGCCACATCAAAATCTTACCTTTGTGAGGTGCAAAAGTTCCCCAAACTTTTTGCCACCACCAGCTTTTCTCCTGTACATGGCTGTCCCGGATCAGTTTGTAAGCAGCTTTGACCAAATTTTCTCCTCCAACCTCATTCCCCTCCCATTTCAGTGTATCCGGTTGGTTTTGCAATCTGATAAAACCTTTGGAAATATCCCGGAGCCATCCATTCCAGTTCTCTGTCCATTATGCAGGTAGCCCCAAATCTAATGCTGATTTCCAGGCTTGAGGTAAGCGGCCTCCCCTTCCTCTGTCCGCTGTGTCTACGAAGGATGTATGTCCCCTATTGTGAAATTTAAAAAAAAAATGAAAAATGTCACTTTTAAAAATATTATACATCTCCTTTAGATAGTATATTATATTTTTAATAATTTATTTATTTTTAAGTAAGAAAATGTTTTTTAAGATTAAGCGTCATAAATGATGTTTGATACAATCTCAAAATTTGATGTGTACTTATATAATTTTGTGTAAACAAAATTTGGCCACAAAAAATAACTAGTTGGTGTATGTAAGGGCAAACTTCAACTCCTACAAAAATGTCTTTGGATCTTAAATCATGAACTTGTTTCTTACATCTAAAATAAATTCTTTTTTTTTTACAACGACGGTTAACGAGCTTTTATATTAAAAAGAAAGACGAGTTTACAAAAAGATGGGAAGACTGATCCCAAAAATGGAGAGTTGTCAAGACAAGCTCATCACATTTCAGTCTTTGTATGTCGTACATAACCTTTATACTGCGATAACTGAAAATTCTTACAAACTTCCCAAGAAGAAAACAACAGAAGAAATACATAATAAGAGGAGAACCATTGAACCGGCTTCTAAAATCTTAAGCAGAAAAAGGAGAAGGCCATATCAAAAAAGTTTTGAAAAAACATGGACGAGTTGACAAAGGAATTATCAGTTGACATGATGCTGGTTGACATTCTTCTCCTTGCTCCCAGCCGCAGCACCGACGTTATCGTCCTCAATGCCATGATCGATGAACCGTGGGGCTATTCCTGTTGTTGGTCCTGATGTAGTCAACCTTTGCTTCGACAATTTTGAGACAACTATGAAGGGACTCAAACTTGCCAGCAATACTTTCAAAATAATCCTTCATCTTGTTGCTGCTATTACGAACTTCAGAGATCGAGATCTGAACAAAGGTGGAGAGGTGAGAAATGGCTTTTTTCAGGTCAGAGTTTTCACCTCTGAGCCAACGAACCTGGGTTTCCAACTCCTGAACATGTGAAAGGACCTAAGAGGATGGATTGTCTGGTCCTTGAGGGGATTCCAAGTTAACGAACCCACTGTTGTCACCAGTAGAGTGCATCCAATTCATGCCACTGCCCGGCTCACCGGAGTTGCCACGAACAAACTGCTGCACAAAACCACCAAAGTTTTGGCTCTGCCCCACATCAAGAAGAGTCCAGTTCCTACCACTACCAGGCTCGCTTGTGTGACCACAAATAACATGTTGCGTTGAACCCTGGTTGCTCTATCCCTGCCCACGGCGAGAGCCCAGTTTCTGCCACTACTTGGTCATGTCCACGTAAAGCTTGCTGCGCCAGACCACCACGAGAGGCCTGCTGCTCAGAATGACCATTGCCCTGCCCTTGCACAACATCTAGAGAAGACAGGTATCTTTTTATGCCAACCCCCCCGATTGAGCCTGGAGGTGTTTTCTGCAACGTATACACTACAGTGCAGGGAGATTCTGACCAACATTATTGTTACCATCCTCCATGATTTCTTGTAGATACAAACCCAGCCCACAATGTAGAAGGTCTTGCAGAATGCCAGGAATGACACCCTCGAGCGTGTTATATGCAGAGGATTCCTTGGAGCCTGGTCACAATGAATTCCCGCATGCGAGCCAGGTGGAGACAACCAGGAGAGGCCGCCAATTGAGTCGTGAGGATGCGTGAAAGGATTGAAATGGGTAGGGGGATCCCAAGAAGATCTTGACATTAATCACATTCATAAAAGGGATGAGACTGAAGTTTGATGGATAGTGGGAAGTTAGATCCCAAGTCGAGCACTTAGGAGGCGTGGTCATGAGATTCATAGGCAAACTAGAGAAGAGGGGAGGGTTACGGGACCCAATTATTAACAAGGTTTTGTCCATTACTGATCACTAACCCACAGTTCATGCCAGCGCCTATGTTGGCCATGGTGTGAGCTTTTTGATTGTTGTGTCTCAATATGTGGAGAAAGGAGAGAGAGTTGAAATCCTTAGTCAAGTAGATGAAGTGATGTTGGAGCTTGGAGATAGGATTTCGACGATTATTGGCTAGAGCCCTAGCTTCCCTGATAACCATCATTGAATCTCCAATGGCTATGAGATCTTTGACATCTACGTTCCTTGCGACCTCCATACCTTTGATTAATGCGAGCCATTCTGCATCGTTATTGTCCTCCTGCCGATTCCCCAAGCAAAGTCTTTCACCTTGTTTCCTTCGGAGTCCAGAAGGACTCCTCCCGCACCTGCCAACCCGGTAAAAGAAATTCTTAATCATTTAGAGAACTTAAATTATACTATGAGAATAAAAACGATTTTAAGCTCCAACAAAAACTATACCTTTAATTACACCCACGTGTGTTTATATTTTAGAATTTGGGGTGGACTAGCAAGTATGCTTTTTGTAAATTGCAGTAAGATGAGATAAGTGTACTATTCACATTGATTTTATTGTGGTCATTCCAAAAAAAATTATGCAGATAATTTATGACACTTAACTTATAGCCTATCAATATTCACCAACCACAAATTAAATAACTATACTAATTAAAGGCATGTGATAAATGGCACTCAAATCACCCCGGGCACGGAAAATTTTCCGGCGAGACACAGTTCCACCCCTTCTCGTTATTTTTTTGGAATTTCGACGATCTGGATCATCTTAAAATGGGCCAAAACCCGTAGGGCCACAGTTCCATGGCATAGTTCTACAGTAAATGGGGTGGAACTACAATTCCGCCGGTTTTTATAATAGGATCTAAGGAACAAATGACCTGAAAAACGAAGCGATTTGAGTGCCAATTATCCCACGCCCTAATTAAACTATTTAAAAAAAAATAACATCAAACCATAGCATGCATTTAAAAGCCAACTTTGACCTTAACAACATCTAAAAGCCAACTTTGACATTAACAAAAATTGTTGTTTAGTGTAGTTACGGCGGATAACGTCGAACGAATACGAGGTGACACAACACCCACCGTATGGATGTGATTTAATTTTTGGTTTTATTTGATTGGAGGATTTTGGGCTCAAAATAATTCAACATTATCTCCATCACCATCTTCCAATAAACACGTAAGAGCATATTAAGCTGGTGGTGCCGGGTGCCGTGTTGAGTTATGTGGAATGCAGGGGAGCACTTGTCCACTGCTGCTTCTCTGCTGTACCTTTTGATTCTCATTGCCATTTGGAACCTCAGCCTCGCCCTGTAACGGCAGAGAGTGAATAGAGTCCCACATAAAGAACCCATGATTCTCCTCCTGCTTCATCTTGTTTTGTTTCTTCGTTGCCCTGCATTTGCATTGATATGTGTACTAAGAGTCTTAGGAATCAATCCATCCTGATCTGTAGCCATCCTGCCCTGTCTTTATCAGATAGTTACAGGTTCTTGGAATTGTGAAATGTCTACAAGTCTTCTGAATCTGGAGAAGCTTTTCTTCATTTTGTTATCCTAAAGACAGTACCAGTACCAGGCTGGCTGTTTCTTTGGTTCTGTAGTTCTAAATATTGCCTGGTTCTATCTGTATTAATCTAGAACAGCATGGGAGTTATATCTGAAAGGAAGAGACCTGCTGAGGACCAAGAACTTGATGATGGTGGTAAAAGACTCCATAGATCTTCTGAGAAAGAGTTTGATGATGGTTATGATATTGAGTTACAGAGCAGCTCAGAATATAGGAACTTTGAGGGGGAAGAGCATGAATTAATTAGTAATGTATTGGCTTCAGAGACTGATGATATTTTCTTGTATTCATCAGGGATTGGAGTTTATAATGAATCTATTGAGAATCTGATAATCGGTGGCGATTTGACTACAAATACAAATGCATCATGTGAAACTGAATTTCCCAGAGACGATTATGCATCGTCTGAGCATCATGGTTGTTACATGAGTGCAATTAATGGGTTCTCAGATTTGCAGAAGAACGAGGAAGAGGGGAGATCTGAGATGCAGGGTACTTGTTATGATCATGGAAGCCCACTTCCATTAGAGGGCTTGGATCTCTTCTTTGATGACGTTGGTTTGGGTTTCGGCGTTCATGAGGATGATAGTTTGGAGTTTGTTGCAGAGCTTGTGAAGCGTCCAGGAGAAGAAGGTTGTGAGATATTCAGTGAACTGGGGGCCTGTAGTGGTGTGACTGTAGCGGCAGAGCAGGCGTTTATAGAGGAAAATGAAGTCCATGATTGGCTCTTTGGTGGAAGCCAAAGAAGCCCTGCTCCTGATTCCCTGCAGAACTGTTGTACTGCTGCTGGTGGGGATCATTTGCTTGTGCTTAATGAGCCTTCTCTGGCTCATGTGTTGGAAGGAATGTCTACAGGAACTTGATTCTTTCATTCATTCGTTTTCATTTTCAGTTAAGTAAATATTTTTCTTCTTTGGCTTTAACATGTAATCCTATCTCTGAAACGGTTGATTGCCTTCAATACAACATGGCTCTCTTATGATTCTGTATTTCTTCTTTCAATCTTTCAAAAGAAGATAAAAAACTTATTTCTGGTTTTTAATCTTTCTAAAGAAGGACAAAGAACTTTTGTGTGTAGGATACAGTGGCTCTTTGTATTTACCACTGCTTTTTTGAAGCAGTTACAATGGATTCATAATTTTAATGTTGAATAAGTTAACTTTTCCATGGGTTTTCTTTCAAATAAAAGTTTATGTTTTAGTTGGATTATAACCGTCATTTCATGTTTTGTATTTTATTTATTTTTCAATAAAATTTATTTTGTTTAAATTTTGTTCTCATTTAATAGGATAATTATCCTATTAGGATAATTATCCTATTAAATGATGATATTTTTAGTTGAAGATAAATATGGTCAGAATTACGAACTACATTACATTCATTACATGCTCAACAAGAATTACATTACATTCATTACATGCTCAATAAGAGCATCATGCCACTTACAAGAATTGAATCTGCTTATACCACTTTATAAGAATTTGGGTGGGGAGGTAACAATCATTCTTCCCAACCACCCAAGTCCGTTCCTTATAAGATAGAAGGATTCATAGCAGTCCCCACTTTACTAAACGATTCATAAAGTAAAGTGGTATATAAGATAGAAGGGTTCATAGCAGTCCCCACTTTACTAAGCCATTCATAAAGTAAAGTGGTATAGGTAGAAGTCAGTTCTAGATCTTCAAGTGGGTAAGGGTAGCAGAGGCATTAAATAAAAGGTAGAAATTAATAGTAGGCAGCAAATTCTTGGTAGTCATTCCTCCCAACCAGCCAAGCTACAAACAATAATTTTATAATTTTTTAGAAATCTGGGTTTTCTTCTTTCTCAAATAATGAGGTGGTAGGTAGTAAATTCTTGGCAGTCATTCTTCCCAACCACCCAAGCTACAAACAATAATTTTATAATTTTTTATAAACCTGGGTTTTCTTCTTTCTCTAGTAATAATTTCTCTAGTAATGAGGTAGTTTTAATAATAATAACACACTTTTAATAATATTGTGAAATTATTTGTTAGTTTTAATAAATAACATACTTTTAATGATATTATGAAATTATTTGTTAATAATGTTTATAAATGTTTAGTCAAGTTTATTTTATAATTTAATTATTTTAAATATTTTTTTCTTTTCTCATAGCTATTTATTTATTTCTGTCGTTGATTTTTACTTTTCTTTTTAATATTTTTTTATTTATCACTTTCTAAAATTAAAAAATCAGTTATATTAATATAAATAAAAATGAAATATGTTCACAAAGAATCTTACTTTTTATTATTATATCTAAATTACATTTCTCGACTAACTTGTCATTTTGTTCCATTCATTATGGATGGTATTATTATGTCATAAAAGATTAATTTTCTTTATGTTGTATTATTATTATTGTATTTTATGAAAGTGTATATATATGAAGTGATTTAGAAAATGAGTAAATTTATTGTTTTTAAGTGATTTTTTTTTGTCTGAAAAGTAAATTTTTACTCAGACTTTAATATAGTTTTTTTTTAAACAAGGACCGAAGTTTCTAGTTTTTATCAATCAAATGAAATTATAATATTATAATTATAATTTTTGACAAAATTTTAATTAAATTTGAAAAAATAAATTAAGTAATAGAAAATACCTAAAACACAACCATAATTATATTTTACCATGAAAAATAATCTTGAACCAATTTTTTTGATTTTGAATGATAATTCAGTACTTGCAAATGGATTGGTAATTATTTCTTCGTGGCAGTCTTTTTATATAGTCTATGGGCCGTTGTTGTTAAAGTTGTACAATATAACATAAAATGACTTTTAAAATACTTATTGAAGTCCAATAAATTCTAATGTCATGATTAATTAATGGTATAGTACCTCATTCACGAGTACTATGTCAAAAAGCTGGCTCGATTATTATTCGAGTAGGTATCTAGGATGCTCGATTATTGTACGAGTAGGTATCTAGTATAGTTTTGACTCAAACATGTTTGGACTAAAATTATATTGTTTTATCGTACAAAGCCATCTCATTGCATGGCACATATGGGACTAGCTTTCATTCCATTGGTTTTTATTGAACTGAATTCAACACGAAGTAGAAACTATGTGCATTGGTGTTCGTTGGTCGTTGTTTAAGTTTAAGTTGTGGTATGTTTTTTGTTCTCTATAGCTTTGGTAGCTGTCAAACTTTCGGGTTCATTTTTATGGTAGCCCTAGATGGATATGGGGGTGGTTAATGATTTGACACACTCAAGACTTGTTTACAAGGTTAATCATTTAATCCTATTAACAACCTATGCTAGTGACAAGACTTTTTGTTAGTCTCGTAGCTCTCGCAAATATTCTCTGAAAGACTCTTCGTTTTATTGGCTTCTAGGAAATCTTTCGAGACTTTTAGGGTTTCGTCTCATTGTTTTCCTTCCTTCCTGCCTTCTTCGGCCCCTCTTAGTGGTAATAGGTCGTTACCGGTGATTTTACAAGATTTTTCAGCTTCCGACATTGGAGAGATGACTTTTACACTCCTCATAGGATTATCATCAGAGAAAAAGATGGTGGTTGAATGGTTAGCCAAAGGCTCTTTCTCTCCCTTTGTTACTACTATTTATGGTCTGGATTAGGAGCGGTTTGTTGTTGTCAAGGTAGTCACTCCGATGCTCCCCGGGCAGAAGGACAAAAGGTGCGTAAAATGAAAAGCCTCACAGATTAACTTGGCCTCTGTAACACACCCAAAATCCTCAATGTGATTTTGAGGAAATGGGGAGTAAAATTTTTCCTTTCATCATTCAACAGACAATTGCGTTAGCCGTTATGATCATTATTTACCATAATTTAAATATTCCCCATTCAGTTTCATTAAGACTCATTTAAATTGAGATTCATTAAACTTAATCAATGTTTATAAGACTATTTGATTTTCCAATCACGCCTATGAAGACATGACATTCCAAGTTTATTAACAACATGATATCACCCTCTTAGGGAAAACATAGAAGTAACATCTATATAAGCACAACATCAAGTTACATTAATGATATCGAAATAAGGTCTTCTTAATAAATCTATGATTCTCTAAGCTTCATATCAAGAGAGGTTAGTTAAGAAGTTAAGAACAACCTAACCCTTTAATAACATAAACTAATTCGTTTAGTCGTCTACCGATTTGCATGATCAATGTCCTAGACTATGCACACACCACAATTATTTTGATCATATAATAGGTCTTACCATAACAATGGACCCACCTTCATATTTTGGCTAAATCAATCTCTTCTTTAACATGTATACATTTCTTCTACATGGGATACTACACATACTACAATCATGTCACGTTAGTAGCATTAATCAACCAAATATCAATATACATTTGCTCTTTTAAAGTAAACCTCATTATCATTAGATTAATCTCATGAACCACTTAAGCATGTAATATGCCCATATCACAAGTCGTTAATACAACCAAAATAACATAACATGAATGTAAGTGAGTACAATCAATTAATAAAGGTAATTCATGATGAATATCAATTTATAACAATACAATAATGAAGTATTCTTATATGAAGAAAGTAGACTAAGACGACTGAAGGTTTAACTGCAACTTTCCTCCCAAACAATTTGGCTCCGTGTCTGGTGTATATTACTACCACTGAGAGGCAACCCCCGAGCTGGAAATGAATCCACTAGAGTGGTAGAGGTAATTAAAAATCCCACCATTTTTCCTTTTGGTTAACCACAACTACACTTTGGGCATTATTATTCCATGCTAAGCTTTGGCTTCCAACCAATATGTTCATGTTAACCAATGTTCATGTTAACCATCATTACACTAACAGGACAATATATATATATATATATATATATATATATATATATATATATATATATATATATATATATATATACTTACTTTAAGCCACAGCCTCGAGAGATACGCCCTCTTCATAAGCAATGTAACTATATATTAATGTATACGTATTGGTAGTAGCCGATATGGCTATAGCCTTCTCATCGGTACTCATATGCAAAAAACAAAGGGATTTCAAGCAATACATGAAGTCACGCATTCTTGGTAATGCAACTAAATATATATCCAAATAACCACTTAGTGAGGGTTATGCCTCCTAACTACTGGATATATATATATATATATAAACTCAAATAATATTCAAGCAATGTAGTGAACAACTAAAGGAGGCTTCACGTCTCCTACTGAGCGTAAGCATCAATATGCAATTTTAAGAGAGACTAAGATAGTTCAAGTCAAATAATAGAAGAGTGGTTGTTCCCTTGATCTCTCTTCTTAGTATAAAATTTTAGGGTTGTTCCCATATAACATAAAAGCATTCTACCAAAAATGCTCCCTCTTCGCATTGTACACTATAATTAAGTGGAGTGTTGGGCCTTCCATTGAGAAGTCGAGCCATAAACTTCAACAATGGTATATATATATAGTGCATAATAGATAACAAAGTATCAAACAATATCCACACCATCACCACCATATTAGTCAATTAGTAAAAATGCAAAGGGGCGGCCTCCATGAAGAGTTTCCCATGCAGTGTTAGAAACTAAAAATATCTTTGACCATCAAAATGCAGTGGGCGGCTTCTATGAAAAGTTCCTCACATATAGTACATAAAAATAAAAATCATTCAACCATCAAATGCAATGGGTGGCTTCTATGAATAGTTTCACGTGCATTCACCAAATATATATATATATCATTCAAAACCTCGAATGAGCTGCTCTAGCTAGAATAAAAATATTGCAGGCCCTCTTATGGAGGTATCCTATGCAGCGATCCAAGCAAAACCAAATGTCACGGGTTTTCTAATGACAATACCTTACACATCACCATTGTAAATAACACAACTATCAATTGGGAAAGGCCATCACATGAGTCCTCCTCTTGTGGGGATACAATGGATGAATGTAGGTCCTTGGGTCAGCTATCCCTTGTAGATGTTTCCCTCCCCATCCTTAAGAAACAAAAAAATAACAAGACAAAATCAATCAAGAAAAGATTGATCTACTGAGATGAGATCGCAATGATAAAATCACTATCCTACAACAAGAACTTGGTCAAGTAATTTATATAGGGATTGTTGCTACAATTAAAAAATATGTCAATCCATGCGAGTAGAGATCGCTAAAACATATATGCAGAGCTAACATAATACAAATATCAATAATCTGAAGATCACAATACTATCGCCTACCAACCACTTCTTGCAGAGATCGTTTTAATTGTGGCAGAGATCGCTATTAATTCCCATCGCAGTGATTGCAGTAGATCACTACTCACACTCCCAAAGATAATAATGAAGAAGTGCCAATGCCCTACCAAACTATGGAGTCAAAAATAATGAACATCAAAAGTGTTATAGGTCAAAACTACACTTCTTCGTCCGTGATCACATTGCTCTGTCGATCACACAAAAGGACACTATGGATAGAAGAGCTAGATTGACCATGGATGAGTTATTGCTGAGATCACACTCTTCAGCTGAAAAAAAATATTTTTTCTACAGTTTTCATGACATGTGCGCTACTATTGCCACAGTGATCTAGCGTTCTGAACGCTGGTCTTACTAAAGACAACCTGCGCACATCCTCTAAAATGTTGCAAACGCTGGTTGTCAAGAGCAAAAGTTGCATACTGTGCGCTAGTCTGGTTGTATGAAACCTGCGCACATCTTAAGATGAAATGAAAAAATATATTAAGATTACGAATTGGGATTAGTTGAAGTTGGTTCTTCAACTTCCCAAACCTCCCAATTCAACCACCTCTCGAATTCAACTACCTACCTTGTCCCATAAATACAAGGGGAAGCCATGAGAGAAAGACCTAGAAGGAATGATAAGCTGCTGTTACGCTGGAGGAATTCCCAAGTCATTGTGAAGAGCAGGAGCCCAGGACTCGATTGCAAAAGTGTTTGGATAGATCACGTATATCTGTATTTATCTACATTTCTTTGACAATAAAAGGTGGAAATACCCTTCCCGTCCCAATCGAATGTTTATTTGATAGAATGTTTATTTGATTGAATATCTGATTGTACTAGATGTCAAGTTGGTTCTGATTTCATCATATTTATCACAGTCAAGATACGCTAAGGAAGGTTAACTTTGTTTTGCAGGTTCATCATAGTGAAAGATCGGGTGAAAGCTAGGACTAACCATCGTTAAAAAGTCATAACTTTCGGAACCCTATACTTTTTCCATTTGTAGTAATTAAATGCAAAACATTAATGTATTTACCTGTCACCCTGAAAGTTGGTAGTGTCATCTCCCCACTATAAGGTATTTTCCTGCACAACAGACTGGCGACTCCGTTGGGGAGTTGTTAACAATCAAATTGACACCCTTAGTCATGTGACAGATGAAGCACATTTTTACTATGCACCTGCAACATGAATACAGAACACAAGTACATTCAGAGGCAAGTCCTCTCTGATCTAATCACTTCTCCCATAAATGGAAGGATTAGGTGAAGACAATAAGAACCCAAGGAGACCAAGTTCGGTCATCGAACCGCTCATAAAAGGTCCAAAACTAAGCTACACCAATCAATAAGTGAAGAGAAATGCATTCAAGTGCATTAAATGTGCTTAAAGTATGCTAAGTTGTGCAAAAGCCTAAAAACTATGGAAAAGTGGGTTTTTGAGCTAAAATAATAAAAAAAGATGAAAAGGGACAATCCCACATTGAAAAGAGAAACATGAGGGCTCATTTCCCAATGCTATATAAGAAAGGCATGGGAGGCATTGTAGAACACACAAAGGAAGAGCAAAGGCATGCTGGAGAGATTCTGAAGGAGGAGAAAGAGCTCATATTCTTCAAAAGCAAGGGTGAAGGAAGGGAAGCTCATGGAAATGGAGGAAGGATTCACACCAAGATCATTGGTAAGGATGTACTTCTTCCTTGTTTTAATATGAATGGATTCAAGTTTCTACCATATATGAGTTTGAATTTTGCTTATCATGTATGAATTTAATTCTTGAATGGCTTTAGATCTTAATGAGTTTTGATGAATGAATATAGATCTTTAGAAACTTGTGATAATCCTTTCATTTGATGACAAAGAAACTCACCATTTCTTAGTAAGATAGATTTATATGTTGCAAATCTAACTCCCTACTTGCAAACAACATTTTCTATTATCAGATTGGCGACCATATGGGTTGAAATCTCTTTAAATTTCTTCATATTTCATGATTTTTCTTCATTTTTGGTGATCTCCATCCTTTAGATCTACTCACTTGGAGCTTAAAGATCAGTTCAATATACATAGATCCAACAATATGACCTCCAAACCGGCCTCCTCCCACCTTTATTGCAGCAAATGCTTCAAAATCCCATTCTAGATCTCGTTTTTATGCATTCCAGATCTCCTTTTTTTTGTGCATTCTAGAGCTTGTTTTTGTGGATTTTTGCAGCCTTTAATGCTTGGTTTTGATTACTTTGGAGTGGTGTTGTTGTATGATTTGGTTTAGGAGCTGATTAACTTGGATTTCCATCCTCCTTTGATCAGATCAGATCCCTCCTTTGCTCATATGTTTGGTGAAAATTTCAATTATGTTTTGCTTCATAAATGTGCATATGTTGAAATGCGTGATGAGATCTCTTGAAGTTTGAACATGTTGGAAGGATTGATATGTATGTTTGCAGACCTATTTAGAAAATTATTTTGCTGCTTATGATCAGTCTCTCACTCATGTTAAATCCTTCCTTTCCTCATGTTTCTTGGCTTTAAAGATTTACATCTTATGTTTCCAATTTGCAGCTCATCCAACTAGTTTGTAAGAGACTTGTTTTAGATCTGTTTTGAAGGCTTAGAAAGTGTATTTGCAAACCTGTTTTGGAAGCTCCTTTTGCTGCTCATGATCAGTCTATCATTCATTTGATAAGTGTTCATATGCTTTGCATTGTTTGGGCCTAGATCTTTACCTTTGGACTCATCTTCCAATAACTTTCAAATCTGCCCCAAATTTGAATTTCTTTGTCAAATTGTGATGGATCTATTACATCTTTGCATGTGTTCTTTAGATTAAGATCTTTTTGCTGATCATACATAGTTTATTACTCCTTTTTGAGATCCTTTGAATTTTTTTTTGCATCATTTGGATCAAAGATATCTCCCATTGGAATGACCTTCCAAATACTTTAAAAATTGCTCCAAATTTGCTTTCTCTTTGCAATTTTTTCTTCAAGTTGTGATAGATCTTGTAGCTTGAGAGCATATTATCTCATAGATCCCTACTTTAGCATACATATGACTGATATTTAACTCCATTTGAATCTCCTTTACATCTTTGCAAAGTTTTCACACCTTCAAGCACATTAATTCAAGCTTCTAATCTTACACTAGTTGGTGTAGATCTCTTTAACTTTTGGATCTATTTGGGGACCTGTTTTGTATGACATTTACACACTTGTTTAAAGCCTTATGTGCAGCTTGAAATCATCCTTATACTCCTCTTGAAAAGTTATAAAAGTTTCATAACATTTGGATCAAGACATTTACAATTGGAATTCCCTTCCAAACACCTTTAAATCTGCTCCAAATTGTAATTAATTTTCAATCTTTTTCAATTGGTAGTAGATATATTTTGCTTACAACCTTATGAGATGATAGATCCCTGTTTTAACATGCGTAAGGACTGATCTTAACCTACATTTATGTCTCTTTACATGTGTGAGGCACCTGCAACAATTAATTAATACGAATATGCGAAATAGCAGAAATGACAGAACTCAGAATCACTTTTATATTGATCACAGGCCACTTCGAGGGGGCAACCTCCTATGAGCAAGCTCAATACAAATAACTTCACGGTGCCTTCATAGGTCTCAACACACACTTATATACTAATTCTAGGTGCCAATACTATGGGTCGAAACCATGGGCCGTTACAAACTATGGATCAACAATACTATGGCGACTTACAAAGCATATGCGCCAACAACAATAACACAAACTATTGATCAACAAATACTACGGGACGACTTACAAAGCATATGTGCCAACAACAATAACACAAACTATTGATCAACAAATACTACGGGACGACTTACAAAGCATATGCGTCCAACAACAACATACTAACAAAGTAAAGACATGGGTTCCTAACATCCCCTCCCCCTTAAAAAAAGCTTTGTCCTCAAAGCTTTAGATGTGGAAATTGTTGTTGAATCTGAAGGAGTGGTTCCCATGTAGCATCCTTTGGTTGCATGCTGTGCCACTAAATTAAGACTTCTGTGATAGAGCGAGAGCGAAGCTGATGCATGCGCCGATTGAGGATGGCCTCTGGCTCCAAAAGGATGGATCCTTCATTATCTAGTTTGGGTAAAATCGTTTGTCTGTTGATGTTGGTGCCAAGAACTTTCTTCAGACAAGAGACATGAAATACTGGATGAATGCGGGAAGAAGGAGGAAGTTCCAATTTATAAGCAACGGACCCAATCTTCTGAAGAATCTGATATGGCCCATAGAACTTTGGAGTGAGCTTATGACGCCCTTTGAGTTTCAAGGAGGATTGTTTGTATGGCTGGAGACGAAGAAAAACCATATCGCCGACTTGAAAAGTGCGCTCCTAACGGTGCTGATCAGCTTGTTGCTTTATGCGATTTCTTGCCATGTGAAGATTGTCCCGCAAAATGCGAAGAATCTGATTGTGGTTTCGAAGGACCGTGTCAACTTCCTGAACTGGTGAACTGGTGGGGGTGTATGGAAGAAGAGCTGGAGGTGCCTGACCATAGACTGCTTCATATGGGGTCATTTTAGAGGCAGTGTGGTAAGAGGTATTGTACCACCATTCAGCGAGAGGGAGCCACTTTGCCCACTGATGTTGTTGTTCCGAGGTGAAGCAACGAAGATAAGTTTCCAAGCATTTATTGACAATTTCAGTCTGACCATTTGTTTGTGGGTGATACCCTGAACTCATCTTCAGTTTGGTGCCAGTGTGGCGAAATAGTTATGTCCAAAAATGACTGGTGAAAGTCGCATCACGATCCGAGACAATGGAAGAAGGGATGCCATGAAGACGAAAGATCTGGTCCAGAAAAATTTGAGCGACGGAGGAGGCTGTATAGGGATGGCTGAGAGCACAAAAATGACTATATTTGGAGAGGCGATCAACCACAATGAGAATCACTGTCTTCCCGCCAGATTTAGGGAGCCCTTCAATGAAATCCATAGAAATATCTGTCCAAATCCGTGTAGGTATGGGCAAGGGTTCAAGCAATCCTGGAAGGAGTGTTGTTTCACCCTTATTGCGCTGGAAGGTATCACATTTAGCCACCATCTGTTGAATTGTCCTTTTCATGCCCTGCCAAAAGAAGTTACGCCACGCTCGTTCATACGTTTTGAGGAACCCAGAGTGCCCTGCCGATGGAGAAGCATGGAGTTCATAGAAGACAGCCTGTTGAAGATCTGTGCTCTGGGGAAGCACCAGACGACCCTTGTATCGCAGAGAAGCACCATCCCAAGAGTAATGTGGTACAGCAGAAGGGTTGTTGGTCAAGCGTTGGATGATTTGAGATAAGGAAGAGTCATTGACATAACCTTGTTGAACAGATTGCAACCAATTTGGAACAGGCATAGAAATAGCTGAAAGAGAACCTTGGGCACCAAATGTGTGAGAAAGAGCATCTGCCACAATATTGTCTTTACCCTTCTTGTAAGTGATCTCATAGTCATAACCCATGAGTTTGCTAACCCATTTCTGTTGTGCCGGGGAGGAGACACGCTGGTCCAAGAAATATTTCAGACTCTGGTGATCAGTCTTGATGCAGAAATGATTCCCTAATAGGTATGGGCGCCACTTCTGTACTGCATGCAAAATAGCCATCATTTCCTTCTCATAGGTAGAGGCAGCTAAATTCTTACCTGAAAGGGCTTTGTTGGTGAATGCAATGGGGTGTTCATCTTGAAGGAGAACAGCACCAAGTCCATTGCCGCAAGCATCACTCTCAATAGTGAAGGGCTTGGAAAAATCGGGCATAGCTAGCACAGGTGTAGTACACATAGATTGTTTTAGTTTGTCAAATGCACACTGAGCAGCAGGTGTCCATGTAAAAGCATCCTTTTTCAATAGAGCAGTTAATGGAGCTGCAATCTTCCCATAATCCTTGACAAACTTGCGGTAGTAGCCAGTCAACCCCAAAAAACCACGAAGGCTCTTGAGTGTCTGAGGATGTGGCCAATTGTTCATGGCATCGATTTTGGCAGGATCCACGCGAACCCTTTGTGCTGAGATAATGTGCCCGAGATACTCAACTTCCTTCTGTCCAAAAACACATTTAGACTGCTTGGCATGGAGATGATGGTCAGAGAAAAGTTGCATGACAAGATCCAGATGCTGGAGATGTTCATCCCACGTTTTACTGTAGATGAGGATATCATCAAAGAATACCAGAATGAATTTCCGCAAGTAGGGTCGAAATATGTTATTCATTAAGGCCTGGAATGTGGAAGGAGCATTAGTGAGGCCAAAGGGCATGACCAAAAACTCATAATGGCCATCATGTGTGCGGAAAGCTGTTTTAGGAATATCATCCTCATGAACCCGAATTTGATGATACCAAGAACGAAGATCCAACTTGGAGAAAAAGTGAGCCCCATGAAGCTCATCAAGAAGCTCATCAACAACAGGAATTGGAAACTTATCCTTGATGGTGAGGTGATTAAGTGCTCGGAATTCAATGCAGAGGCGCCATGACCCATATTTTTTGCGGACAAGAATAACAGGAGAAGAAAATGAACTAGTGCTTGGGCGAATAATACCTTGCTTCAATAAGTCTCGAACGAGCATTTCAATATCCGTTTTTTGGTGAAATGGGTAGCGATAGGGCCTGATGTTGGGAGGAACGCTACCAGGAAGGAGCTGAATACGATGGTCTTCTGGCCTGGAAGGTGGCAATCCCACTGGTTCAGCAAAGACACCTGTATATCGATCCAGAATTTGTTGTAGATCCAAAGGAGTAGTGGAGACCGCTGATGGTTGCATCTGGATGGAATGGATCTGAGTGATGACACCATGTGAATTCTTCTTGAGGAGTTTTTCCATGCGATGTGAACTGATGATGCTGAGAGAACCTGGTTGTAATCCTGTCAATGTGTGTTTTTGTCCATTGAGGGAAAACTGCATCCAAAGTTCAGCAAAATCCCATAAGATAGGGCCAAGTGTGCGTAGCCATTGAGCGCCCAAAACCACATCACATCCGCCTAAGGGCAAGGCAAACATGTCAGAGCGCAAGGTATAATCTCCCATAGAGATACACACATTTCGACACTTCCCTTTGCAAGGTAAGGTGCCCCCATTGGAAACCATGACTTCAAAGTTGGAGCAAGGATGGATAAAACAATCAGCTTGTTTGGCGATCCGAGGGTCAATGAAATTATGAGTGCTACCAGAATCAATGAGTATTGTAAGAGGAAGCTTCTTGAAGTAACCCCTGACCCGCATTGTTTGGGGGGTGGTGATTCCAGCTAAAGCATGGAGAGATATCTCTGGCTGGTCATCTTGAGACGGAGGGTCAATAGGCGGTTCCTGAATGTCGACCGGAGCATCCAGTGTTTCTGGATCTTCGTCACCAATTTCAGAGGCAGGCAAAGACTCCACATCCAAGAGATAGAGCTTTTGCTGAACACATCTATGTCCCCGAGTGAATTTCTCATCACAATTATAGCAAATCCCCTTTTCTCTGCGTGCTTGCATCTCTGTTTCAGACAAACGCTTGATAGGAGTCGATCGAGGAGCCTATGGTATAGGTGGTCGCTGAGAACCCATATTTCGAAAGGGAACAAAAGTGGGCTTGGAGCGTTATTGGGCTGCAATCTTGTCTTCTGCCAACTTAGCCAACCCTAGGGCTTCCATCATTGTGTTGGGACAGAACATTTTGACCTCAGAGCAGATGGCATCCTTTAGACCACTGATAAAACAACTCCGGTAAAAGTCATCAGACAATCCTTCGGTGTGGTTGTCTAGATTCTCAAATTCGGTTTGATACTCTCTCACCGTGCCAATTTGGCGAAGTTTAGTGAGGGCTCCTATGAAGTCATCAAAATCACTAGGACCAAATCGTTGCAAAAGGAGCTGGAAAAAGTCTGGCCATTTGGGCTCTGGATGAGCCTTGATGTACCAACGGTACCATTGAAGAGCTTCCTGTTCCAAGTGAAAGGATGCCAGCGGAACTTTGTTGACATCAAAAGTATTATGCAGACTGAAATACTATTCTGCATGATAGATCCATCCAGTTGGATCAGTACCATTGAAGCGAGGAAAATCAAGCTTCGGACCACGGAAATTGCTGGAAGAGGAGAACCCATTGTCTAATGAAGACTCGGACTGCCGTTTGTTGTTCATAGCTGAATGTTCAAGATGGAGGCCGAGAAATTTTTCATCTAGATCCTGGAGTTTGGCTTGGATGGCTGCAAGTGCTTCCTCCATGGTTTTTGCTCCTCCACAGGTTTTTTTTATTTTATTCGGTTCACTGGGTAGGAAACAAAAACAGAAACTACTTCAGTAAGGGAAAATCTGGACTAGGGAAAAAATCTGAAGGGTAATTGGGGTTTGACTAGGTTTTGGACACTGTTGAATAGACAGGGAAACAAAAATGAGGATTCCAGAAGCGGGGTGAAAGAATGGGAAAATTTGGCAGAGGGGAAAAAAGAAGCAGAATTCAGAAATGAACTCTGTGGTAAAATTTGAGGGTGATTAGGTGAAATCTGAGGAAGTTATGGCAAACCCTAAAAATAGACAAATGTGGGATTTCGTGCTTTGGGAAGGGGAATTGTGGATAAGGTCCTCAGGAATGAAATATGCAGAATGGGGTGACAGGGGTTCCCCGAAAATTTCAAGGGAAACAGAGTGAAAACAAGGGAGATATGGAGAAAAAACTGAATTTTATACTCTTTTTTTTTTTTTTTCAGACTGGAGCAGCTACGGCTCGAAAGAGATCTGAAACGGTGCCGAATGGATTGAAAATGGCTGGATCTAGAACGGCTTGCAAAATGGATTTGAACGACTGGGTCTAAAACGGCGTAGCAATGATCGACAACAGTTCAACTGAAATTAGATATGGACCTCAGGTATGTGCGGCTTTCTAACAGTTTAAGGGTTTCACTCGGCCACCAATGCTGTCTGACGGCTTGCGTATTGGGGTAGTACCCCTCACTCCACGACTCAGGTAAAACTAATAACCGCTTTGCCACAAACGACAACTCTTGGTTTAGCTCACTGGTGGGAACTAGTCAATCAGGTAGGGGTCGTTGCCCTTTTCGCTGGCAGGTCCTCTCAATGGACCAGCTACTTCGGGGTTCCTGTGGTACTCCTTACAATGAGTTTTAGGGCTTATGCCCAAGTACTTCCCACAGTTAAGCGGATAGGGATTATTCCCAATTCCAAACCTGCAACAGATGCGAAAAAAAATTTTGGCAGAAATTTCACCCAGCGAGCCCAAGAAAGTGCTCTGATACCAGATGTGAGGCACCTGCAACAATTAATTAATACGAATATGCGAAATAGCAGAAATGACAGAACTCAGAATCACTTTTATATTGATCATAGGTCACTTCGAGGGGGCAACCTCCTATGAACAAGCTCAATACAAATAACTTCACGGTGCCTTCATAGGTCTCAACATACACTTATATACTAATTCTAGGTGCCAATACTATGGGTCCAAACCATGGGCCGTTACAAACTATGGATCAACAATACTACGACGACTTACAAAGCATATGCGCCAACAACAATAACACAAACTATTGATCAACAAATGCTACGGGACGACTTACAAAGCATATGCGTCCAACAACAACATACTAACAGAGTAAAGACATGGGTTCCTAACAACATGGCTGCAAGTCTCCCAAAGCATTCTTAAGAAATTGTTCACCAAAACACCTTAAGCACATTCAATATTTCAGACCTTTAGAATATGATGATTGGAAACATTAATCAAACATAAACCATACACATTTGGAAGCACCATACACACTTGAAATATCATTTCAAACACATTTGCATTTGAAGAACACCTTGAACATCACATGATTGAGATAATTCGAGAGTAATTTCTTTCCAAAAAACAGAATTAAACTTTAATTAGTTGCATTTTGTTTTGGAGTTAGAATATTTTCATGATTTTCATGCACAATTAGAGAGAGTTGCACTTTTAGTGTTCAACTTTCTTGAGATATATTGTGTATGAGGCACCGTATCCTCTTCACTCGCATCTTATGATGATCTTGTAAATGAGAAAGTGTATCTCGATTATAATAGTTTAGGAGTTCATTTTTTCAAAGCATCTTATATCGAGCCACCGTATCCTCTTCACTTGGGCCTTATGGCGATCTTGTAAACGAGAAAGTGGATCTCACTTGTAATAGAGTAGATTTAATTTTTGCATACAGTTTTTTGAGCCACCGTATCCTCTTCACTTGGGCCTTATGGCGATCTTGTGAATGAGAAAGTGGATCTCACGTGTAACAGTTTAGAATTTAATTCAAAAGCATTATAAAGGGCTCTGTGTATCCTCTTCACTTGGGCCTTATGGCGATCTTGTGAATGAGAAGCAGGGATCCCCCGTGTAATAGAATTAGATTCATGTTTACTTGAGATATCTATTTGGGTTACATTGGTCTTTACACATCAATTATTATCCATATTTCAAAAAAAAACAAAAAAAAAACTGTGCATGAACATACAACATTTACTAAAAATTTTGCATGTCTAAAAGAACCTCTAATTCTTCCTTAATTTAGAATATTCATCGAATTAAAAGGTAGAGTAGTGAGCATTTTGCATTGTTTGGTTCATTTTTTTGTTTTTGAGTCAAAACACCACCAGTTTCATTTCCACTCCTGAAACTAAGCAAACTACACTTAAAATTGGCACTTAATCTAAAATTGACAAAATTTTGATTTTCATATCACAAAAAAGTTT
This sequence comes from Larix kaempferi, assembly GCA_027924585.1. Taxonomy (NCBI): domain Eukaryota; kingdom Viridiplantae; phylum Streptophyta; class Pinopsida; order Pinales; family Pinaceae; genus Larix; species Larix kaempferi. The sequence goes on along the minus strand of BSBM01000769.1, from coordinate 7,371,147 downwards.
AAGTTAGCACCCTAGATTAGGTTTGGAGAGTTAACACTCCTGGGCTGCAAAACTTTGAAACTAGCATTGATTAAAGAGAGTAAATCCATTAGTAGCAAAAAATGCTTGTCGAGAAAGTGCTTCTGAAACATGCGTCAAGCACGAGGTCAATCTGGATAAGTAAGGGTGGTTCCCCCCTCTTGCTTATTTAGTGGGACATGAGCTTATTGAGGGGATTCTATGTTCAGTGGCAAGTCCTCGGGGTGACATTAGTGTTTCTAGAGTTCCTGGTTATGAAAGTTGTCCTCGACTTACAATTGTTCCTCCCGACCATTGATTGTAAAGTGGTAAATTTAGTGGCTATTCCAAGTATATCACATAGACTATTGTGAGTGGGAAACACTTGCAATACCTGAGACACACTTTGAAACTTTTACTCATTGGGAGGGTCATTGGTTAGGAACCAACAATTGCACCCCTGGCGATTAAATTTTATTGCAATTGTTTCTCACACCTTCGCTCCTAGCAATTGTCTGAGGCCTAACATCCCTCAACAACTACTAGTTTCGAAAGGCCCTCTAATCTAGCTTTTCACTGAGCTTCGGTTCTTTGAAAGAGTGAGTTTGCTTGCTTGAAATCTCTACGAAATTTTTTCCGGCTGGACACTTTTTATTTTGTTGAGTCTATAAAGCCTTAGGATTGTTTGATTCAAACTATCATTTTAAACACATCCTTTTATCAAATTCTTAGAAGTGGCTACTCTCCTGATCCGCCAGTCACGGCGGCAACGAGGTGAGTCACCAAAAATTGAAGGCCCTGCTACATTGTAGAGACAGACACAAAAACCACATTCTAATGACTTGGAAACAGAGCTGATTGTAAACTCAATTCATATTACTCGAGAAGAACAACATCAAATCAATACTGAGAATTCATCGTCACATCACGAAATGAATACAGACATAGTTGATAATCTTACTCTAGTTGAAATTGAAACATTGAAACATTGAAACATCACACACATGCTCATGTAATTCCTCCTTTGATGAGTCTTTCAGAACCAGTTGTACTTACTATCCGTGAGTCACTATGTGATATCAAACCTCTTTCTGAAAGTTTGCATGACATGCACAATCCAACAAGGGACCCCATGGATTTCTCAAACATTGGTTTTCCATATGGTTTGGCTAACCAGGGTCAATACACACAAAGATTAAACTAGAGTCCTCATGGTATACAAAACACTTGTCCAAATTCTACTTCCGGGGGCAACCCTTCACCATGGAATGGTAATATTCCTGGTGGAAGTAATGAACCATGGAACATTTATTCCAATTGGGGCTATGCTCCTCAGATTAGTGGAAATGCCCCAGGGGGTTATTCTCTGACTTATCCTAGCATAATTCCTAGCGGCAATCCACCTATCAACCCCATTCCGCCATGGAGTGGGGAGGTTTCAGGAAGTATCCAATCTTCTTGGGGCCCACCTTCACAAGGAGGAAATCAACCTTGGAACACTTGTCTAAACCAAGGAAACAATCAATGGTGTGGTCCGATTCCAACTAGTAACCAATCTAATTGGGGCCCACCTTCGCAAGGGGGCAATCCACCCATGAACCCCAACCAACAATGGAGTGGCAATGTTACACCAAGTAACCAATCTCAATGGAACATACCCCCACAAGGGGGCAATCCACCCTTTAATCCTATCCAGCACTGGAGTGGTAATGTTCCACCAAGTAACCAATCTCAATGGAACATACCTCCGCAAGGGGGAAATCCATACATGCAACCTAGTTCATAATGGACTGGGAAACATTCAGGAAGTAACCAATCTTTTTGGATGCCACTTCCACAAGGAGGAAGTCAACCTTGGAATGATTTTCAATACCAAGTTCAATCGCCATGGTGTGGTTTGGATCTAGGAAGTAACCAATCTTCTTGGGCCCCACCTCTGCAAGGAGGCAATCCACCCATTGGTCATGTTTCAGGAAGTATCCAAACTTCTTGGGGTCAACCTCCGCAAAGGGGAAACCCACCTTGGAATTCTTATCACACCCAAGAACCCCATCAACGGAGTGGTCAGGTTCTCGAAAGTAACCAATCTTTTTCGGGACTAACCCCGCAAGGGGGAAATCCAACCATTAACCCCATTCCGCCATGGAGTGGTTAGGTTCTAGAAAGTAACCAATCTTTTGGGAACCAACCTGCAAGACCTGCTTTCGATCCAGCTAGGCTGCCACATGAACCTCATGTCAATGGTATGAAAAATTCTGTCAACCATATTGAACAGATTATCCCACATTTGGGACAAGTTTCTATTCAGAATTTGCATCCCACAGCTGGCCAGGCAATGCAGGAACCTACTAATCCTTCCAACAATTCTGACACCCTCACAGTCTCATCGATAGACCTTAGAGGAAAGAAGAAGAAGTACAAGAGTAACAAAATGCTAACTCTGGGAAGGGAGATGCACCAACTGTGCTTCAATGCTGTGGGAAACAACAACCTACTATTTTGACACCGGTACCTCCTCCAGGGGAAACCAGCCAAACCCTCCTGCAAGGGGGCAATAATCATAATGCCAATGTCTTCATGTGTGATCTTGAGATGAACATTCAAACAAGACTTGATTCTTATAATGTCTCGCCCAGTACATCGTATCAATCAATATCACAACCAGATGGTTATCTCTACATTGAGAAACCAACCATAGACTTAGTACCACACCCCCCCAAAGGTGTTCTACGTAGAACAATGCATAATCCCAACACGTGAGCTGCTCAAAACAGTAATGTTCTTGAGGACCTAACTCAAGTACCATGTGCCATGTCGGCCTTGGAGGTATTGTAATGTCGTTCTGCGCCAAGAAAGGAACTATTGTCTACCATTTTTGTTGTTGATCCATCCGATGAGACTTTGATCACATCAGACATAGACCATTCAATATGTAGGATCCTTCATGAAGTTTCTTTTCAGATTAAAGTAACATCTCATGGTAAGAACATCTGTCTAACCATAGTGGATGAAGGTACCTCAGCTTGTGTAATGTCATTTACATGTTGCCAAACATTTGGATCACCCCTATCTATTGTAGAAGTTACATACCATGCTACTTAAAAAGCTTCGGCAAATTCGGATCAAAATATTCCCTTGATGGAGGAATATGATTCGGCTACCTGGCCCATTTGGGCTGTGATATCTCCTAGCTCACATAACTTCTTGGATTACATTTTATCATCAAATGAAGATATCCCTGAAGTTGTAAACATTTGGTTGTACCCACCTAAGAACATCTTTTGTGGGGCCACTGGGAGCATACTTGATATAAACCTACCCAAGTATCGAAGCATGATCTGCATGTTCCTCGATCTCATTTGGTATATTTGGAAACTTGCATATAGGTTTAGGCCATCCCTTTGCAAAGATGCATTTGAACTTTTTGCAACCCAAACTTGCCATAGTGTTGAACCTATTGGAAATTGGTGGGTCAATCCTTCATATCAGTATTTCCACCATCCCGACAACATAGCCTACCGAACATGGGACACCTTAGTCAGCACCCCATTTCCATTTTTGTGCCCATGCTGAGTTATTCTCGTAGGACCGGGAGCCCTATTAGTCCCATCATGACTTGGAGTTTGAGACCACATATTTCTCTTTCATTCATTTCTGACCATATCCTGATGGGCTCCCACTTTTTTGTCATTTTACATAAGCTTGCGTTAAAATATCCACTTGAACATCCATGCAAACTGCTTCGTTTCTTATTGCTTATGTTGATTATTTGCCTGTATAGTCACTTTATGTTACAAGATTCCTATAAACCATTGCTTGTGTATATTTGACCCATACCCATAGAGGAAACATCTGTAAGAGTGTACATAACTAGCTCAACCCTTGTTTGCAATATGGATCTTTTCCTTGGCCTGACCCATGCCCTTGACATTTAGGCCCATGCCCTTGAGATGCTCGTTTCCTCCAATGTATCATAGCATGCTTTATTCTTTTTTCAAGCTAATAAATGAAAAAAGTTAAAAAAAATTGGAAAACACAAAAATCCAAAAAGGGAGAGACTTGAATCACTTCATATTATAAACTTCGAAGAAAACGGCAACGGTCAGTCCTTGTCACCCTTGAACACGACACATAATTTTGTATCCATTGTCAGTACACCATCTACATTTGCCTTAGGAAACTGTACAAGTATTTTGAACAGATCTCCACCGATGGGTTATCCTTCCCGTCACCAAAGGAGCTTTCGTTAATGCATCTGGCATTAGCAGATTTCATTAAGGTCGGTCACTCAAAGTCCTATGTTTCTAAGTGTCCATTTTGCGTCGTGTTATGTGTTCAAGGGAAGTCCAAACTGAGTCAGACATTCCTCAAATATTCCTAACCAATCATACCGACCTTCCTTGTGTCAGTATACAGTGTTGGATCTTACAGTTCTACCAAATTATATCATGCTATTGATCTTTGTTTCGTATCGGTTGATGTGGGATGCATCAATGACCTCCTTCCGATGGATCTATTCCTATCAACATCAAATCGTCATCTAGGACATGGATCTAGAAACCCAAGAGTACCTTAGATATTGTAGTCATTAGTGGCAGGTTTCCTCTCAAATGAAAGTGGGTATACATCAATGACCTCTGATTGTTTGATTCTACAAGTGTTCAACTTAAGAACATCTATTCACACTTGCTAGTTTGTACTCAGTACCTTAGAGTCCATCATCATTATCAGTGGGTCTCTTCGCATCTGTTAACATTATATATCAATGACCGGTAATCAGATGGTGTTTTATTATGCTCGACATCAGATCACTTATTCGCATGATATAAACTTGTACTATCGTCAATTTGTATTGAAGACCTTGGGAAAAATAGTTGTATCACTCATCGATGCACTTCCCGAGCTGCGCAAGATGAGACTAATATGTCAGAAGTTCAATAAAGACTTTTTTCTCGCACTCATCAAAGTGCATGTTTACATTTCAGAAAAAAATGCTTTTGACATGGATCCACTGTGTATTGTTCGTGGCCATGCTTGTTTACTGCTGAGCATGGGTATGCCCACCTCAGGAAGATATTATATATTTGAGAAATTGCTATGTTTTGCAGGTGTGATCCTCAATCCTGTGCCCATGAGTTTTCCTTCCCTTATCCTTGCTTTGAACGATAAAGAGTATCAGTACAAAGAGTATCAGTATACCAAGTATAAATTTTAGTAATGTATTTCAGCCCTTAGCTCTGCTTCAGACCTCACACATTAGGGGGCATCTGTTAACAATCAAATTGACACCCTTAGTCATGTGACAAATGAAGCACATTTTTACTATGCCCCCACAACATGAATACAGAACACAAGTACATTCAGAGACAAGTCCTCTCCGATCTAATCACTTATCCCATAAATGGAAGGATTAGGTGAAAACAGTAAGAACCTAAGAAGACCAAGTTCGGTCATCGAACCACTCATAAAAGGTCCAAAACTAAGCTACACCAATCAATAAGTGAAGATAAATGCATTAAAGTGCATTAAATGTGCTTAAAGTATGCTAAGTTGTGCAAAAGCCTAAAAACTATGGAAAAGTGAGTTTTTGAGCTAAAATGATAAAAAAAGATGAAAATGGACAATCCCACATTGAAAAGAGAAACATGAGGTCTCATTTCCCAATGCTATATAAGAAAGGAATGGGAGGCATTGTAGAACACACAAAGGAAGAGCAAAGGCATGATGGAGAATTCTAAAGGAGGAGAAAGAGCTCAAATTCTTCAAAAGCAAGGGTGAAGGAAGGGAAGCTCATGGCAATGGAGGAAGGATTCACACCAAGATCATTGGTAAGGATGTACTTCTTCCTTGTTTTAATATGAATGGATTCAAGTTTCTACCATATATGAGTTTGAATTTTGCTTATCATGTATGAGTTTAATTCTTAAATGGCTTTAGATCTTAATGAGTTTTGATGAATGAATATAGATATTTAGAAACTTGTGATAATCCTTTCATTTGCTAACAAAGAAACTCACCATTTCTTAGTAAGATAGATTGATATGTTGTAGATCTAAATCCCTACTTGCAAACAACATTTTCTATTATCAGGAGTAACCGGTTGTTTTCTGCTCTAGGGGACGTTGCTAGGTTTGCTTCCAGCTTATTCAGTATTTTGTTCTCTAAGAGGTTTTATAGGTCATTTTTTCATGCTCATTCTATCTTGATTAATTTCAGTCTACTTCAGCAAAGCCTTTTTGTTTGCTTTAAGTCCCTGTGCGCTGGTCTATTGTACTTACAGTAGCGCATTTATGTCTTGTGCGCTGGTTTCCTTGAAACACAGTAGCGCATTTCTTATGGTAGGCACTAGTTCTCATACCACACAGTAGTGCACTTTTCCTGTTGTTTCAAGCCTTCTAATAGGGTTTGCTTCCAAGCTGTGGGATCTACTTCTAGCTTTTTTCCTTACTTCTTTGACTGACCACTGAGACATGTTTGCCTTTCTTGAGTCTTGTTTTCCACTCTGAAGTCCTGTAGATTGCCTTTACTTGCTTTAGCACTTGTTTAAGGTGTATTTTCTTCTTTTTTAGACCTTTTGATGCTGTGCGCTACTCTCTTCTAAACATAGCTGCACATTTTTTTCCCTAGACGCTTGTTGCAATTATACAGACCTGCGCACTCAACGCTTATTGTCTGTAGCAACAACTGCGCACTTTTACTGTGTCTTGTCCTTTTTTTTTAGGGTTTGATCCCAGTTTGAGTTTTTAGGGTGGCTTTGAAAGGTTGATTGGTCTAGATACCTTATGAACATCGGTTTAGATCAGTCTGAGTGAGTTAAAGCTTTCTAGTTAGCTTTTCCTTTGAGTCTATGTGTTGGTAGGGTTACTTTTTGGTTTGCTTACCTACTCCTTTGTTTAGCGGGTGTTTTCTGAGGTTTTGGTGTTTAGGAGCAGCCTTTTAGGTCTGTATCTCCATTGCAGGCATCTCTTTTCCTTTCTTCTTTTACACTTTGTTCCAAACCTAGATTTTTTTCCATCGAAACAACTCGGTAGGTCAAGTCTTTCTCAAGTCTTTTTGATTTGATTGTTTTAAACCATTAGGTTGTTTTTCTTTACCCACACTTCGCATTAGGTCTTACTTGCTCCTTTCCAAGTTCTTTTTCTTTTGCAAATAAAAGAAAAGTTAAAAATTGAATTTGGTAGTTTAGTAGTAAAATTTATCATTATTTTCGAAGTAGCATAGTTTGACTTGCTTTGAAAATTCAAAAGAAAATTAAAATTTTTTTTTTTTTGGATTGCCTAGTTTTAGTTTTGAAGAATATAAACGAAAAGAAAAGAGTCTTTTGTGAATTTAAAAGCATTATTTCATACGCACTTTACTTTCTGTCGAAACCATTCCACACACTTCACTACCCTTGTTGAGTAAAAAGTAGCCTTTAAAAATAAATCTTAATAAAATTAACTAGCAACCTTTTCTTTTTAGGTATACGCATCATCAACTGGCTTAGGCTAGGGTTTCGGGTTTAAATCACCTTAAACTACAAGAAATCGGCTTCATTTCTCAACAATCGTAGTAAGACTATCTATTAGGTAAATCCACCTCTATCAAAATATCCTGGGAACTCTCTACTCAAACCAGAGTTAAGCATGAGGCCGTGGGCGATTGGAACTGTTGAGGATACCCCCTCAATTTCCTCTCAACCATAAACCAAAGTTGATTCACATATGGGGGTTCACTAGTACTTTTAAAGTGCTTTTGGATTTCGGGCTTTGCTACCCTGCCCATATGTTTTGGTTAGGCTGACGACTGTTCCCCCAGGTTTTTTCATATTGGTGGTATCCTTACTATCATAACCCTAGGGCTCTACACATGTAGAGTGGAAGGATATTTCCACTTCACCTCAGACAGACACGGAAGGTAACCCTTTGGCAATAATCCCAGGAGGGCGGTTTGGTGTTTCAAATGCTTTCACCCAGAGGACCTCCATTGGATGCCACGTAACTAACCGTCGATACTCTATTAGTTTGTTCTGGGCCCTCATCATCCCAGACTTGCTTCTGAGAGTATTTGTCTTGTATTGCTTGGTTTGATCACTTAGGAAATTTTTAGTGGTATGTTGTTTGCTCCTTAGTCGTAGTGGCCACTAGGTTTTGTACATAGTTTTCTTTTTATATAGCTATGGAGGACCAACCTCTTCGTAGGTCTCGGAGGTTGCAAAACCTTCCCCCATTCATTGTGGAGCCTCCACCGCCACCGCAATGCCAGAGGACGGATTCCCGTGGTTCATTCAAACTTACAGGCGAAACATAGGTACTTGGAGAACCACATCCCAGAGTTCAGGATCAATAGGTCTTTGATACTGTTGAGGTTGAGGACTTAACTTCTAGAGAGTTTAGCACTCCTTTCAACCTCCTCTGACTAGACCCAATAATCCACTACTGGTACCTGTAGGCTTTCTAGGACAACCTGAGTACAGTGCGTACTTGTTTACACCTGGTTATACCATGACTAACCCAATAGATGAGCAGGGAGTTCCTCAAACTCTCACAACAACTATGGATACAAGGATTATTAATCCTTCTTTTACAAACACTGCAACACCAAGCTCTTCGCACACTGCTTCTGCTTCGAGCCCATCCTTTAGCTTTAATGTTGGTGTTGTAGGCATGCTGAGCTCACAATATTTGACATCTGCTTCAGTTTCTACCCCTACTTTTGGACCAACTAATGCCCCTTTGACAGGGATATTTGCAATGACTTTTACTCAGCCTCTTGTTACACAACAGTTCCAGGGTATACCTTAGACTATTGCTTCCACATCTGTTGTAGGATCGATCCCCTCTACATCTATACCTATTATGGGTACGATGACGGCACCGTCTGTTACAACTACACCTGGCTTTAATCCCTACGCAGGTTATAATGTAAATCCATCAAATATACCTGTATGGAGTATCACTTTCTCTCTATTTGTTGGAGGAGGGGGTAATATTATTAATCCACAATACGGCGGGGTTAATACCCAGCCACAATGGACCACTTCCCCGGGAAGTAATCCGATTTCTTTCGGGTGGAGCAATTTTAATGATTTTACTTCACAACCAATGGCTGGGGGCAACCCCAAACAGCAGTACATGAACCAAGTAGTGGGAAGTTCCAAATACTAGGTTCTTGTTCACCAAATGCCATCGCCGCGATCGCTTTTACCTTTTATGACAACTTTGAACTTGCCAGATCTTCCAAAACTCACTAACAACCCTGTGTGCCATAATCCTGCATGGCCACCTGTTCCCACTAAATTTCCCTCAAACATTCCAAAGTTTGAAGGCAAGACTGGAGAGGATCCCGGTGATCATGTCACGACATTTCATCTTTGGTGCTCCTCAAATTCGCTGAATGATGATTTGATCATATTGAGGCTCTTTCAAAGAACCTTGACAAGTGTCGCAGCCAAGTGGTATATTGAACTGCCTGTAGCTGCTTATGGCACCTTTTGGGATCTAGATACTATTTTTCCAAATCACTTTCAACTTCCTGTACGGTACAATGCTGGCACAGACCTTCTGTTAACCTTTAGACAAAAAAAGCCACTCATCTATCTGACCACATTCAAGAGTGGTGAAGGATAAAGAGGCTCATTAAAGCTGACATCTCTCCAACATTTTTATTAGAGTGGTATCTCAAATCACTCCTTCCTTATATTTCTAAGGAAGTTGCAACTTCAGAGGTGTCCTCCGAAGAGGAAGCTATCTTAAGAACCCAACAACTTGACTTGGTATATGCTTAGTCTGGGCTCTTATATGAGATTATTCCTGATGCACCAAGGTCTAACACAAATCTAGGTAAAACTAAGCTTGAACCACATGCCGATGGCATCATGGGTTCAGTAGACTCTACAACGTTTGATTCTTTAACAAAGCAGGTTCACGCCTTGTCTGTCAAACAGTCTGCTGCAGAAGCAAGTTCGGTTGCGTCCTCCCCTTCAACAACAGAATCTATACAACAAGTGCAGACAAACCAAAAGGGCCCTCTGCATCCCAACAACAAAAGAAAGGGCGAGAAAGGGGAGGGGAACCACCAAAAGCCCAAAAACACAGAAAATTCCGAGGATGGTAAAAAGGAAAAAAGGAAAGTGAAGTTCCCGTGCAAGCTATGCAAAGAGGGCCACCTTACCCATCAATGTCCTCTAATGGAAGAATCCCAGAAGCTGCTCCGTGAAAAGAAACCAGCTGTCTTGAAAGATCCGTTCCCTCATGGACAAAGTTCAGCTTCTGGAAACTCTAGTGCTGGGGGCATACCTCATGCCTCATATGTTGATCAATCATTCATTAATATGGTTAATTCATACGCTATTTTGCAAACTCAAGCTAGAAATTATACCCCGGATCCGCAACAGAAGGATGTTCCTAAGTCATCTACCCCTCTCCACATTGAGAGACCGGTGGATTTGTTTCCGAAGATTCCAAAAGGTGTCTTCAAACGGGTTGTGCACAACCCCAACGCGCGGGCTGCCCCCAGCTACAATGTTGTGGAGGATTCATCCCAAATCCCCTGTTCCATGTCCACTTTAGAGGTACTGCAAAGTTGTCCATTACAACACAGTGCACTCCTTGCAACGATTGGGAGCATAGACTCATCCAATATGCTTGCTCGTTTTGATATGAACAATATCAAGTTCCGGTTGCCGTACCACGTCGCTCTCCAAATAGAGGTAGTCCATGGTCCCAAGATCATTGGACGAGCTATTGTAGATGAGGGTGCGTCTACGTGCTGAATGTCCATTTCTTGCTGGAAGGATTTAGGAAAACATGATTTAGCCCCCTCGAACACTATGCTTACCGCCTTTGATCGAAGGTCTTTCCGTCCACACGAAGTCTTACCATCATTTGATGTTGAACTTGTGGGCAAGCTAGTATCTGTAGAGGTTGAAGTTTTGGATGCTCCGCTTGACTATAACTTGTTGTTGGGTAGGATCTAGACGTATGCAATGAAAGCAGTGCCATCATCCATTTTCCGAGTTATAATGTTCCCTCACGAAGGCAAGATCGTCACAATCGATCAACTTTCATTATCTCGGAAGAACAACCAGGCTCTGTCTGATTCAACAATTCTGATGTTTGATCAGTCACACCCAGCTATTGAGAGTTTAGGAGCAGGTCTCTATGGTCATTAATGGGAACTTTGACCTACCTTCTCCTATTCATTTTATTGGTTCTGAAGAGTGTTCTTCATCTGAGATTTTCAAGGTCGGTTCAACAGCTGATCTATAGATTCTCCCAACCGAATCAGAACTAGTTGTGCCCCTATCTGTTGCAGAGGTGGCTTACTTGGATTCACAACATACTGCAACAGACAATATCATGACTCCATTGGTCTCTACTGAGTCAGATATTGACTATGCCCCTGCACGGTCAGCGGAATCTATCCACTCTTTTGACTTTCTAGACATTGTTTTTCCCTCTGATGAGGCGATTTTGGAAGCAATGATTGGCCTAGAACTTCTTTGGGAACACATGCACCACAGGTCTTATTTTCTTCGTGAACTGGACAGGATAGAGAAAGGTGAGTATTCTATGAGACCCAGTGGGAGTGTTGATTTGTCTGCTATCCCTTCTACTTCAAAAGCTGTTTATGCCGAAGGGAATATGGAAAATACATCGAGAACTATTCTGATCAACATTTCCATCAAACCTGGAGCTGTGGAAAATATTTTTCATTGGAGCATATTATTCTCCTGAGGAGATCATTTTGTACACCAATCTCCTTAATGAATTCCGCAACGTTTTTGCTTGGTCATACGAGGAGATGCCAGGCATTGATCCTGCCATTGTTGAGCATGTCATCACAACTTACCCCAACGCTAAACCTATGAGACAGAAGCTTCGTCTAGTTAACCCTCGAAAAGCAGCTGCCATCAAGGCAGAAGTAGAGAAGTTGCTCAAATCCGAATTTATCTATCTGATAGCTATAACAGAATGGGTTTCAAATCCTATTTCTGTAGACAAAAAACAAGGTACCATTAGAGTCTACACTGACTTCAGGGACCTAAATAAAGCTTGTCCGAAAGACAATTACCCCACATCATTCATAGATCATATTATCGATGCGTGTGTGGGCCATGAAATGTTTTCTTTCATGGATGGGTTTTCAGGATATAATCAGATACAAATCAAACCTGAATACCAACACAAGACAACTTTCATTTGTCCTTGGGGGAACTTTTCCTATCGGAAGATGCCATTTGGCTTGAAAAATGCTGGAGCTACCTTCCAGTGAGCAATGAATTTTGCTTTTCATGACATCAAGCACATAATCGAACCTTACCTGGATGATTTCCCAGCACGATCTCGTAAGAGACGAGAGCATCCTGACCACTTAAGACTTGTGTTTGAATGGTGCAGATACTACAAGATTCGATTGAATCCCAACAAGTGTGTATTCTGCGTTGAATCTGGACGATTACTGGGTTTCATAGTATCCAGTCATGGCATAATGGTGGATCCATTGAAAGTTGAGGCGATTGTAAATCTACCTCCTCCTCGAATCCTGAGACAACTTCAAAGTCTGCAGGGCATGTCCAACTTCTTGATATGCTTTATCATTAACTTTGCAAAAATTACAAAAGGTTTCATGAGACTGCTTAAACAATACACCTACTTTTTGTGGGATGAGGTTGCTCAAGCATCATTTGAGGCCTTGAAAAAGGAATTACTTTCAGCCACCTTGTTAAGCCCGCCAGACTATACAAAGTATTTCCTCTTATATATGGCTACATCAGTATACACAATAGGAATAGTACTAGTTCAGGAGGAAGACAAGCTCCGAGAGCATGTCATTTATTATCTGTCGTGTGCCTTGATAGCTCCTGAGATAAAGTATTCTCACGTGGATAAGTTGGCATTAGCTGCCGTCTATGCTGTTTAGAGGCTATGTCACTACATATTATTGCGAACTACCACAGTGGTTGCGGAGGTCAACCAATTTCAATATGTTCTCACTTGACGCATCATCGGTGGAAAATTTAATAAATGGATTGTAATCTTGCAAGAATTTTACTTGGTTTTTCAGTCCGCTAAGTCAAAGAAATCACTGGTTTTCGCCGAATTGATTTTGGAGTTTCCTAGTGACATAGTACACGTTGAGGAAGAGTCAAGATTCCTGGATGAACATATCTTTCTCATTGCATCCTCTGACCCATGGTATGGGTATATCCTAGTATATCTCCAGACTTTGAGGTGTCCCACCACTTTCTCTAGGGATGAACGACGCAAACTTAAGATTCATGTGAAAAACTATCTCATCATTTCTGACACTTTGTACAAATGTGGGATAGATTCCATCTTACCCCATTGTTTGATCCTGGAGGAAGCAGAATCAGTATTGAATGATGCTCACAGTGGAGCCTGTGGGGGTCATCTTTCTGGGTTGGAAACAACCCAGAAAATACTGTGTGCCGGTTATTTTTGGTCCACAATATTCAAAGATTGTGTGGAAGCTGTGAAACGTTGCCAGCGATGTTAGTTTTTCACCAGGAAGATGAGAGCACACCCAGCTCCTCTCCATCCTGTAATCACAGCAGGACCCTTCACCATGTGGGGGATTGATTTTATGAATTGTAATCAAGTTTCAGCTGGAGGTCATCATCATATTATTGTTGTCCTTGACTACTTCACCAAGTGGGCCGAGGCAATGCCTACTGTTAAGGCAGATGGGGAAACGGCCGCTTATTTCATTTTCAACCAGATCATTGCAAGATTTGGTATACCCAAAGAGATCGTGACTGATCATGGTCATCATTTTCAGAACAACATGATGACCGATCTATACAACATGTTAGGTTTTCGGCAGGAACATTTGTCTTCGTTTTACCCGCAGGCGAATTGTCAGGTCGAAGCGGTTAATAAAAATTTGAAGACCATCTTACAAAGGACCATTAATGCTAGTAGAACTAACTGGCACATCATGTTGTACCCTTCTCTTTGGGACTACCGAGCCAATGTGAAGACTGCTACCGGGTTCTCTCCTTTTCAACTTGTGCATGGGATAGAAGCAGTCATTCCAGTTGGGTGCGAGATTCCTTCATTGAAGTTGGTTGTTCAACTACTACCTGACACTTTAGTCTTGGAAGAATGTTTCCTGCATTTAGAACATCTAGATGAGCAGCGCCACGATGCACTCACAGCAAACGAAGTGCATAAGAATCGATTCAAAGGAAAGTATGATAAGTCTGTCAAACCTAGGGTTTTTCTCATAGGAGACCTTGTTCTGCTCTGGGATCAGGACAAGGAACCCTTAGGAGCGGGCAAGTGTAAGTCCATGTGGCTCGGTCCCTACATAATTTCTAAGGTTCTGAAGAAGGGTGCATATGAGTTAATTGATTATGAAGGTAATAAGTTGTTGGAGCCTAGAAATGGGCTCTACTTGAAGAAGTACTACGCTTAGGCTTCTGTGATTTTTCATGTATTATAGCTGTACATTTTGTAGAGTTAGCTTTGTTTATGGTTGTCGTTACGTCTTATGCATCTATTGCTTTGTGTTTCATATGTCGAATGAACACTTTATAGGGTTCGCTGATGGCGCTAGCCACCACACCCGTCAGTTGGCTGTAGCTGCTTGGGTTATTTACTCCCCAACTGGCCAACTGGTCTCCTTGGGAGGGGCTTGTTTAGGTCCCACAACGAACAATGTAGTTGAATACAGTGTAGTCATAGAGCTACTTAGAGATGCTCTATTCCATGGCATTTCACATTTGGAGGTAAGGCTTGACTCGCAGCTAGTTGTGTTTCAGTTAATGGGTGTTTATCAGGTTAGAGATCTCGTTTTGCTACGTCAGTTTTTGCGCGTTAAGTTACTTGAGAGACAGTTTGATTACATCACATATCAACATATTCCAAGAAATTTGAATGTATTAGTTGATTCATTTACAAATTACGCTTTAGATTGACATCTGCATCATACACATAAATAATAAACAATTCATGCATAACGACAATAACACACATGTAAATAACACCGATATTGTATATATAATCCGTATCAAAAAAAGTAATATGAGTTTCAGTCATAAGTCTGTCACAGAGTCATGTCATAATATACAAAAATGGGTTCGATGGCCTCAAAAATAAACATAGATATGTCCTTCTCCTATGGAGAAGGAGGGCCTCTACTGCCTCTTGATAGAAAATGACCAGCCTAGCTACTTTCCTCAGTGGCCTAATCCATGCTAGGGGCACACCCACCACATTCTCTTGCATGTCGAGCGACATCTGCTTGATCCTGTATGTTGGAATGTCATGAGTCAACCGAATCATCTTCCCCTCTATGTTCGCCAGAATGGCGTCAGCTGCTCCTACTCTATCTGGTCTCACGAAGGTACGGGGGTGTCCCTCAGGACACACTGGTCCAACATTTGCATATGACATCTTGTTCAACATTTCAAAATCATCATAAAAATCATATATATATAAATGAAAAAATTAAATAATTTTTCAAAAAACAAACTTACCAATCTCTCCCCACGATGCTCCTGGAGGGAGAGCCAACTCAGGATCGTTGCGGAAGTCTATGCCCGAATGTGGGAACTGCTCAAGAGCTGGTACCTGTCAGTCCCACCACACCCAAAAATCATCCTCACTATAGCAAAAGTTGCTCTCGCCACCACCCTGGCAAAGGAATATCTCTCCCCAACGACCCATCAGTGGCTCATGGGGGTTAAGTAGGGGCAAAGCCATCCCCAAACTCACGGCAGGCACCCTTTCAAAGAAAAAGGTGGACAGTATGCTTTCGTACCCAAAATTGTTCATCCTCCCGGTCTTACACCCGGAAAGTTGAAGCTTCATGTTCGCCAGTAGACTTGAACACTAGTCAAATACTATCCCTTGTAGGCATTCAGTACCCATGTGCATGAAGTTCCTTGAAGCTAAATGTTGCGTAGCACTTCCGGCCATCCGGTTGAGAATTCTCAAGATTACCTTGAGTGGGAAGCTTGCAACAGTCTAAATGAGGACTTGACCACCGGTTTTTTCTATACCCGCTACACAATAGGTATTGATGTAGTCCTGCATGGATAGGGCACCCACATTGCGAGAGGACCCTTTGAGATTCACTATATCTCCCCTTCGGGAGAGACCCACAATGAAATAGATGTCATCAACCGTTAGTTCCAATATCTCCCCTTGGATATTGAATAACAATGCATTGGCATCCCAGCACTGAACAAGCCTCACAAGCAGCCATATTTGTGCCCGCATGTTGACCATTCTATAAAATTTCAGCAAACCACATCTTTGCAATGCATGCAAGGTTAATGGATCTTGTAAAGCTTCTCGATCCATCTCCTCATGTTCCCTTTCATGCCATACCAGTACCATCCTACCATTAAACCATCAAACGTTGGTCATTGGTAGTTTTTTGCCCTAGTTTTTGCTGTGAACGCTACTGTCTATTATAGATAGCAGCATCCTAAACGTGACTGTCTTACAGGCAGACTAGCGCACTTTTGTCGAGTGCGCTAGTCTCTTGCAAGCAAACTAGCGCTCGCGCAGAAACGTTTTTAAAAGTTGCATAAAAATGATTTTGACCACATAAATTGAAAAACTTTGTATGTAAATGCAAGCTAAGGATGAGACTACTTACTTGGTCAAAGCCGAATTTGGATTGGTGACCCGGTTCAACCGCAACGAGCAAAGGTAGCTTGAGGTTTTTTCTCCACTTTTCCCCTAATTTTCAAATTGTGATATTTGATTTTCAAAAATGAAACTATTAATAGAAATTGCTTTTTAATTTTTACCCACTTTTCCAAAAAGGGTATAGTTTCATTTTGTTTTTAAAATGTTATTTTAATTCATTAATATTCCCAAATTTTGATGGATTAGACTAACTATATATTTCGAATTATCACTATATTGTAAACATCGAACTATTAAGGCTTGTTTTCTTCATTGACAGGATCAATATAGGTACCATATTGTTTCAATATTTTGTCATTTGAGAAAATTTGTCCTCGTTACTAACTTGGTTGTCAAGATTTTATTCTCTAGCAGGTCATGAACTTACAATCCCTGAAGCTGGTAAAGTCATTTTAAGCCCTTGTATTGAATTTTCAAAAACAAACAATATTGTCGAGTTTGTTTGTTCTCTTCAAACTCGTTAAAGGACTTGAAGGAACATCCGCTTAAGTATAAGTTTAACTCTTTTCCAAACTTTTGCGGATTACTTACGAAAAAGGAATACTCTAGTCATTTGTGGCTAGAAGAGTTCTTCTCTCGCTTTTTCGGGGGAGGAGACTAACTGTACGAAAAAGGACTTTTGGAGCCTTATTTAGGGTTTTCAGGCTCTTGAAACATGAAAACGCCAAAAGAGCATTCACCTACTCGGGCTTGATGTGAAATCCACGAGAGGGTATATAGAGGATTGTTTATGTTTTTTAGACTCTATAAACAGGAAAACACCGGCGAGCATATACCAACCTGGGCTCGATACTAAAATCCATGGGTAGGTGTATGGAGTTATTGTTTAAGTTTTTCAGACTCTTTAAAATTGAAAACACTGGCGAGCAAGAACAGATCTCGGCTTGATATTAAAATCCAGAGATCAGTATTATAGAGTATTCTTGTATCTCTTCTTCGAACTCTGTAAACAATGAAGAAGGTCCGGAGTCTTCCTCCCATGGTCTTGTTAAACTTTTACATGGTTGGGCTTATTAAGTTTGCTTTCTTGGATTCATGAAAACAACAAAAAGGACATTCTTTTACCAAAAAGAATAAGGGATGAGAAGGGTATATCTACATCTTTTCAGTTTCAAAGGCAGTTAAGTCAGTCATGTCCTTGAACACATCACCTATTTGAGTCTATCATTTTAGTTGGTTTTTAGTTTTTAACCTCAGGGTGAACTTGATCTCAGAGTTTGTTACTCCTTCGGTTGGTTATTCTTCCAATCATATGGAGAGTCTGCTAATGTCTCCTACATTGCAGGATTATATCACTTCTCCTTCATGTTAAAAGCTGCCTAATTCACTTTGTGTTGTGCTCATTTTTCAAGGATACAGCCTGTGTCGGCCATTCTGCAATTTACCTTGACTTCATGTGTCGGCCATCCTAGGGTCAGTTTGTTTCATCTTGTTACTTACCCTACTCCAAGTCAACTCAAACTTGTGAGTGTTCCTCGTGTTGGATGATGGAGGATGCATTAAGGCCTCCCTTCTAGCGGACTTCTTCCCATCAACTTCAACTCATTATGCTCTGGGAATGAAGTTTAGAGTTTCCGTTAGTACCTTGGGGATTGCAGTCATTAGTGGCAGTTTCCCTCGATGTTGAATAATGGGAATACATCAATGTCTCTTATTCGATAGGTTCCTCAGGTGTTCGAATTCAAGTCCACTTATTCACACTTGTTGGAACGTACTAGGTACCTTGGGCCCCATTATCATTATCGATGGAAGCCCTCGCATTTGTTAACGGTATACATCAATGACTGGTAATCAAACAATACCCCCCATGTTCGACTCCAGCTCATTTATTCACATGGTTAGGGTTTGTACCTTGGGTTGTTTGGATGAAGACTTTGGGACTCTGATAGCATCACCATATTCATGTTATCACCCAAGCTGTGCAAGACTGAGCCTCACTCATTTTGGCTCTTCATGAGACATAGATCCAGCTTGTTGTTATGGCTATGATCTCTTAACTGTGTCATGGATCCATGCTTGTGTTTTAGTGGCCATGCTATATATATACATCTCCTACTTATGTATTGGAGATCAAGATTGTAATTGCTTGCTGAACTTGATCGTTGTTTTCAGGAACTTTTGTCACTTGGTTCTGTGATTTCTTGCTCCTCCTCTGACTTGGAATTATAATGTATTTCGGCCATCGTTTCCCTCTGACCTCACACATTATGGGGCATCTTTTATAGGTCAAATCTACACTTCTCCGTCCGTGATCACATTGCTCTGTCGATCACACAAAAGGACACTATGGATGGAAGAGCTAGATTGACCCTGGATGAGGTATTGTTGAGATCACACTTTTCAGTTGAAAACATATTTTTTCTACAGTTTTCATGACATGTGCACTACTATTTTTACAGTGATCTAGCGTTATGAATGCTGGTCTTACTAAAGACAACCTGCGCACATCCTCTAAAATGTTGCAAATGCTGGTTGTCAAGAGCAGAAGTTGCATACTTTGCATTAGTCTGGTTGAAACCTGCGCACATCTTAAGATGAAATGAAAAAATATATTAAGATAACGAATTGGGATTAGTTGAAGTTGGTTCTGCAACTTCCCCAACCTCCCAATTCAACCACCTATCGAATTCAACTTCCTACCTTGTCCCATAAATACAAGGGGAAGCCATGAGAGAAAGACCTAGAAGGAATGATAAGCTGTTGTTACGCTGGAGGAATTCCCAAGTCATTGTGAAGAGCAGGAGCCCAGGACTCGGTTGCAGAAGTGTCTAGACATATCAGGTATATCTGTACTTATCTACATTTCTTTGACAATAAAAGGTGGAAATACCCTTCCCATCCCAATCAAATGTTTATTTGATGGAATGTTTATTTGATTGAATATCTGATTGTACTTCATGTTAAGTTGGATCTAATTTCATCATATTTATTACAGTCAAGATACGTTGAGGAAGGTTAACTTTGTTTTGAAGGTTCATCATAGTGAAGGATCGAGTGAAATCTAGGACCAGCCATCGTTAAAAAGGTACAACTTTCGGAACCCTATCCTCTTTCCATTTGTAGTAATTAAATGCAAAACATGAATGTATTTACCTGCCACCCCAGAAGTTGGTAATGTCATCTCCCCACTATAAGGTATTTTCCTGCACAACAAAAAAGGAAACGCCCTAGCAACTGCAAGCAAAACACTAAAGACCAAAAAAGGGGTAATGCATTGGAAGCTACGTAGCCAAAAATATAATTAACATCCAAAAGCAGGTTGGGATCAGGCTCTTGAAGTTCGTCACTTCCCATGCAAAAGATTTCAAACTCATAATTCTATCTATCTACCGAGCATAGTTCAATAGAGATAAGATTGATCCAGCCAACCAACTACCATCCAAAAACCGAGTGTCCTCCTCCGTTGCAATCTCACCTATTTATTTCTAAGATTTTCTTTTTAGCTTTGGGGAGTCCGCCCCTTTTCTAGAGGATTTCCCACCCTATTTGGAGATCGAAAAGCCCCCACTTGGAGATCAAACTCATTGTAAAACTTCCAAGTGGCAATTAAAATGATTCCCCAAGATGGCTTGGTCTTTTCTCCCACGACAACATTCCTTGAAATGAGGCTAGTTTTAAGAGGACTTGCACCCTCTTATGATGTGCACGTGTTTTTATATGTTTTGAAATCATTTCCTACTTTGAAAACATTATTTATAAAATTATCATGGTCCTCCCTTTATCATATCATTTAAACAATATTCTCTCCCTTATATCTTCTTCTAACCCTTTTATTATTATTATTATTATTATATATATAGAGAGAGAGAAATTCATATCTTATAAACAACCAAGAAAGACAATCCCCATAAAATTATCTTTCTCCATTCGTATGCTTAAGGTGATAAAGCCTTAGCTTCTTTCCATTAAGGACCCTAAAGATAAATTAGTGGCATCTTGTGAGAAACAAGATAGTTATTTAAGATGTTCTCTTAATTTTAAATTAGGAGAAAAGTTAGTTTTATGCAAAAACATAGGCCATAGTATCTTCCTTAGACACTTGCACCGAATAGTATTTCCTTCAACATTCCTACTAGGACGAACCCTTAACTTAGGATTCACATTACCTAAGACGACACATAAGACCTTAGGAAAATCAAGTAAGTAGTTACTAAGTGCTTACAGGCACCAATATGACATCCGTCATCTATAGCCTAGATTCTCATGGCTTCCTATCCAGCCAACCCCTCTCCCCTAGTGTATTTTGCTGCCTGTCATTTTAGTTGCGTCTAAACCTTCAGTCTCCTAGGTCTATAATCCACAATCACAACTTAGGAAATAAATAACATTGCTTACAAGGTTTACTGGTGGGGCATTGGCCTTGAGCTCCTCACTAGAAACAAGTACATAGTTTACATTTTTCAAATACAAAAGAATAGGGGTAAAGAGAGGGATGTTACACCCTCCCCCCCTTAAAAATAACATAGTCCTCGGTGTATGTATCTTTTATTACTTTTCTTCTTCGTCTTTTTAATAATCCTAGAACTTCCACGCTTCACGCAGGTCACTATTTGTGACATCCCAAATTTTTGTAAAAATTTAAATTTTTTAATAACAACATTAATTATGATAATAATAATTGCGGAAATAATAAATGGAGATTGCGACAACATTAATTGTACAATTGTTAGTACTAACATACTTTAATTTCTGTTTTAGCAGCAAAATGATAATGACAGTTTAAAATATAATTATTGACCCTGATTATGATAACAAAAGTACTAAATGATTAGCAATTTGATGCGACACTATTTTCTTTTTGCAATGATACTGACTATTTGACTTTGTTGCATAAGGGTGTCCTATGAGGTACCCTAGGGCTTACTTAGCTGCAATGCTAAAGCATATTGATTTGTCCTGTATGCAGACGATAGGTAAGAACGAAGTATGTGTAATTCAGTTTTTCAGCGTCATAAATAATTAGATGTTATAATTTTTGTTATGACTCACCAGAAGTGAGGAGGTAAGGGTTTCAATACTATAATTACTGTTTTAAGATGTTGTTTGATGACTTCACAATATTGTAGAACAGAATTCTCTAATTACGTCATCAAGCTAAAAGTATTGTTATTATGATTCTTGTTTTAATACTAAGCTAAACTGATGCCTTGATAAACCATATGATCTTATATTACAACCTAGCTGGAGGTTATGTAGACATTGGTTAAAATAACAATAAGGTGAACGTTGTGGAATGTACTTAGCATCCATACAAAACTTATGTTCGACTTTAACAAATTCTATAATGATATAAAGTTATATGTTTGATGTTTGAAACTCGTCGTTGGAATACAAATGCTGACAGACATTTAATGTGATGGACAGGTTAAAGATTTCACCATTGATACGAAATCATTGTTGTTGGTTGTGAATCGGGCCTGCATTAATGGTTTGAGTTGATACCCTAGCTGACAGGGATTTCCAATGATCCAGGTAATGAAAGTTGGACGTAGTTGTTCTGCAATCGCCACTGTGTAATAGTTTAAATGTTTTGATACGTCTTTGAACTAGTTGATTGATCAATTCTCCAATGCCAAGTTGGCACTATCGAGCTTGTACTATATAGTGGCATTAAATGTCATTGTTGCTTGTTCCAAAGCTAACTCGCTGGCAACATGGTGATCGTTGATGGTGTGGATTTTGGTGTGTGTGAGCTAACAGTCCTCTTGGGTGTTTGTCTCCTAATTAATTTATTTAAATAATAAGATTCAATAATTACATTCACCCATGATCAAAACTGATCATAATTACAAAACTTTGTAATTAAATTTAACATAAAGTATTTTGCAAATAAAATAATAATTTTTAGAAATTTGGGTAGGTGACATACACCCCCCCTTAAGTCTCAACATCGTCCTCGATGTTGGTAATCACTCCTCGAGTGTTCCTGAAATAGAGTTGGGTATGCTTCCCGCATACTACTCTCCAACTCCCAGGTTGCCTCTTCTGGGTTAAGGTGCTTCCATTGCACCTTCACTTGCCCAATGTTGCGATTACGGAGAATAGTTTCCCTCCTTCCAAGGATACAATCCGATTCCACTGGAAAATCTCCATCTTGTCCCACCTGTACATCATTCTAGTTTACAACATGAGTAGTATTGTGCACATATTTCTTTAAAAACGATATATGAAAAACATTATGTATTTTTAAGTTAGGTGGCAATGCCAGTTGGTATGCCATTGCTCTGACCTTAGATAATATTTCAAAAGGACCGCAATACCTGGGTGCCAACTTGGCACAACTCCCCAATTTCAGTGAACTCTTTTACGGTCTTACCTTGAGGAAAACATGTTCACCAACCTGGAACTCTTTATGAGTTCTTTTTGAATCTGCTTGACTCTTTTTCCTATCTTGGGAAGCTTTTAAATGTTATTGCACCTATTTCACAATTAGTTCTAACTCCTGCAATAATTCAAGTCCTAAAACAACTCTATTTACTGGATCATTCCACGAAACAGGTGTATTACATTTCCTACCATAAAGAATTTCAAAAGGACTAAGTCTGGCCGATGCATGATAGTGATTATTATAAGAAAATTTTGCTAAGTGCAAGTAGTCTTCCCACTTACAAGGATGATCCTTAACATACATTCTTAATAAATCTTCTAAAACTTGGTTTACTCTTTCTGTCTGACCATCCGTATGTGGATGAAATGCTGTACTGAAATTTAAAGTTGTGTTCAACCCTTTAAATAGTGACCTCCAGAATTTACCTTTAAACTTCGAGTCACGATCTGAAATCATTACTTTCGGTATTACATGTAGTCTAAAAATCTGTTTCATAAAGATCTCTGCAATATCTGGAGCTTTATGCGTAGTCTTTACGGGTATGAAGTGTGCTGACTTGCTGAGTTTGTCCACTACCACCATGATTTAATCATGTTGTTTCTGATTTTTAGGTAATCCAGTAATAAAATCTATGTTGATCACTTCCCATTTCCAACTTGGCATTGGTAACAGTTGTAACAATCCAGCAGGATGTTGGTGTTCAACCTTCACCTTCTGACAGTCCAAACATTTTGCGATGTATTCTGCTACTTCGTCCTTCATTCTGGGCCAATAGTATTCTTTTCTTAGCATAGTAATGGTCTTTTGATAACCTGGATGACCAGAATAGTGACTTTTATGCATCTCATTTAATATTAGAAATTTTATTTTTGGTATATCTGGTACGTACAATTTGTTTTTAAACAGTAATAAACCGTTTTCCTTCATTCTGTAATCTGCCATACAATTTTCAAAACTATTGTTTGCTGTCTTTTCCTTCATTTTTCTATATTCTTCGTCTGTTTCACCTTTTTCCAGAATCTAATTTTCCAAATCAGTTGAATAAGTACTGATTGCTGAAATGAAATTTAGTTTTGCCTTGCGACTCAAGGCATTTGCAACCTTGTTCTCCTTCCCTTTAATATGCTGAATTTCGAAATCATACTCACTTAAGAACGTCAACCATCTAGCTTTTCTAGCGTTCAGGTTGGTCTGATCTAATAAATATTTCAGACCCATGTTATCTGTCAATAATGTAAATTTTCTTCCAATAAGGTGATGACGCCACATTTTTAAGGCATGAATAACTACCAGTAACTCTAAATCATAAGTAGAGTAATTCTTTTCATGTAATTTCATCTTTCTAGATTCATATGCCACCGCATGTCCTTCTTGTGTCAAGACTCCACCGAGTCCGTCATTGCATGCATCTATACAAACTACAAAATCCTTGTTGGGGTCAGCTATCCTCAAGCTAGGTGTTGTCGTCAATAGTTCTTTTAATTTCTTAAAGCTGTTAGCACACTTCTGATCCCAGACAAATTTCTTTCATTTCTTTTGCAAGGAAGTTATGGGGTTGTCAATTTTTGAAAAATTCTCTGTAAACTTTCTATAATACCCCGTAATGCCCATAAATGATCTTACATCCGACACATATTTAGGAACCGGCCAGTCGTTAATGGCCTTTATCTTGTCGGAGTCAACCGAGATTCCTTCTGCTAAAATTATGTGTCCTAGATACTGAATTTTATCTTTGTGGAAACCACACTTACTAAATTTGGCATATAGTTGATGATCTCTTAACACTTGTAAGATAATCCATAAATGTTCATCATGCTCTTCTTTGCTTTTTGAGTATACTAGTATGTCATCTATAAACACAACAACAAACTTGTCTAAGTATTTATGCAAAATATTATTCATCAGACACATAAATACAGCCGGGGCATTAGTCAAGCCAAACGGCATGACTACGAACTCGTAATGTCCATACCGAGTTCATAAAGTTGTCTTGAAAATATCTTCATCTTTAACTCGTACTTAATGATATCTTGATCTTAGATAAATTTTCGAAAATACTGTTGCTCCACACAGCTGATCAAATAGATCATCTATGTGGGGCAACAGGTACCTATTCTTGATTGTCATCTTATTGAGCTGGCGATAATCTATGCACAGTCTCAAGGTTCCATCTTTCTTCTTAACAAAGATGACAGGTGCTCCCCAAGGAGACACACTTGGTCTAATATACTTCTTGTCAATAAGTTCCTTCAACTAAGATTTTAATTCGTTTAACTCCAGTATATTCATTTTGTATGGAGCTTTTGAATTTGGTATTGCTCCTGGTATTAACTCTATGGTAAAATCTAATTCTCTTTTGGGTGGTAATCCTGGAATCTCCTCAGGAAATACATCTTTAAAATCCTTTAGGACAGGTATGTCCTCTAATTTCAGTTTGTCCTCTTTATCCATAAACTCATCATTTACCACGTTTACTGCAAACATTTGGCATCCTTTCCTAACTGCCCTCTTAACTTGCATGGCTGAAATCTGTCTAAGGGTTACCTTCCTTGGAATGCCTTTTATTTCTATAGTTTTTCCTTCGTCATTTAAACATGTAAAACTTTTTCCATAACAGTCCAAGATGACATGATGGGATTCTAACCAATCTATTCCAACAATTATATCATAAGAACCTAAAGTTAGAATATTCAACTTGATTTGTGTTTGCAAATGACTCATGGATAAAACACATTTTTCTATAAAATCTGAAACTTTTCTCTTTGTTCCAGTTGCTAGTCTAACTAGCCAAGATTTACTAAACTTTTCAGTTTTCAATTTAAGACTTTCCACAATATCTCGTGATATATAACTTAAACTAGCACGTGGGTCAATTAAAACAGTAACAGGATGGTCATGTATCATACCTTCAATCTTTACCATGGAGATTTGATGATCTGCTTGCCTGTTGTCAAGTGCTGCATTAATTCTTGGCATCTCCCTTGCTGCGTCTCCAACAGTATGTTCAGTCTGTATAGAGTTGATGGTGTTTTCCTTCCGCTTCCTTAAGGGACATTCTGATGCGTAATGGGGGCCTTGACATTCAAAACATTTAATATGTGTCTTTGGCTCACTGGTCTTTGCAGTATTAGGTGCATTTCTGGGTGCTGTAGAATTCTGCTGTGAATTATTTCTGGAATTGTTCCCTTGATAATTCCGGTTCTGAGAATTTTTTCTCTGAAATCCGCAATTTCCACTGAATCTGAAATTTTTCTTTTTTTGCTCAAAATTGTTGGGCTTATGATTTTTCCAGTTTGACGTTCCTTCTCCTTTCCGACGGGTATCATAACAGAAAACTACCTTTCTCATAGCCTCCTCCAATGTTTTAGGACTGTCGTACTCAATTCTGTCTTTAATGCTGAAAGGTAAACAACTCAGGTACCTTTGAATTTTTGGTTTTTCTTCTATGAGGTATGGTACATATCTCAGTAAGTTCAGAAACTTACTATTCATTTCCTTCATGTTCATACCTCCCAACTTCAAATTGTAGAAATATTTAGATTTTTCTTCGTAGTACTGCTTAGATAGATACTTCTTTTTTATATATCGTTTGAAAGCACTCCAGCTTACATCTTTATCTTTGATGCCCT
The DNA here is from genome assembly GCA_027924585.1 of Larix kaempferi. NCBI lineage: Eukaryota > Viridiplantae > Streptophyta > Pinopsida > Pinales > Pinaceae > Larix > Larix kaempferi. The sequence goes on along the minus strand of BSBM01000769.1, from coordinate 7,344,526 downwards.
TTACCCTTTTGATGTCCTGCCACTAGATATCCGCTTTTCCGGTCAAGTTATATATAGCCATTTTTGCCTTTAAGAACTCTGAATAGTTGTAGATATGGAAGTATTTCTTCATCCCTGACAGCCAATCTTCAGCTGTCTCACCTTTCTCAGTTTCTCCATTGAAAGTTGGAGGTCTTATCTTCTTGAATTCTCCATAAATCTGCTCATATTCCTTATGATTTTTCCTTCTTGGTTTGGAATCTCCTTCACTGCTGTCACTGGTATAGTTATGTTTCCTTTTGCGTACTTCAATAGCATCTCTTGATGAGGTTGAGCTATCTTTTACTTCACTGGTTTTTATGTTCTGATTTTTATCAGTGTGAGGCATATCCTCAACTTTGGAAATATCTTCATTGTTTCTCTCTTGTCCCTTTGTTTGGCTGTGTTCAAACAACACTTGATTGAGTTGTTCTTATGCTTGCAGAATCCTTTCATTATCTTGTCTCACAGATTTGATTTCTGCTTTTAATTCATGGAAAGCACGTAACAATTCTAACAAACTGTTATTTAATTCACCATGACCGTTTGCTACATAGTGCTGTCCTGAACTGTGACTGTTTGGCTGAAATCTGTTGCTTAAATGTTCAGCTGAGTTCTCCATACCTGTAACTGAAAATAATTTCTGGATAACATAATAATTAAATTTTTAAGTTAGTACAATTTTCTGCTGTATGAAAATTTTCTACTACGTATTTTGGACCTCATTTAGGCCTAGAGTTCGAATCTGAGCTCTGATACCACATGTGACATCCCAAATTTTTGTAAAAATTTAAAATTTTTAATAGGAGCATTAATTATGATAATAATAATTGCGGAAATAATAAATGGATATTGCGACAGCATTAATTGTACAATTGTTATTTCTAACATACTTTAATTTCTATTTTAGCAGCAAAATGATAATGACAGTTTAAAATATAATTAATGACCTTGATTATGATAACAAAAGTACTAAATAATTAGCAATTTGATGCGACACTATTTTCTTTTTGCATTGATACTAACTGTTTGACTTTGCTGCATAAGGGTGTCCTACGAGGTACCCTGGAGCTTACTTAGTTGCAATGCTAAAGCATATTGATTTGTCGTATATGCAGACGACAAGTAAGAATGAAGTACGTGTAATTTAGTTTTTCAGCGTCATAAATAATTAGATGTTATAATTTCTGTTACGACTCACTAGAAGTGAGCAGGTAAGGGTTTCAATACTATAATTACTGTTTTAAGATGTTGTTTGACGACTTCACAATATTGTAGAACAGAATTCTCTAATTACATCATCAAGCTAAAAGTATTGTTATTATGATTCTTGTTTTAATACTAGGCTAAACTGATGCCTTGATAAACCATATGATCTTATATTACAACCTAGCTGGAGGTTATGTAGACATTGATTAAAATAACACTAAGGTGGACGTCGTGGAATGTACTTAGCATCCATACAAAACTTATGTTCGACTTTAACAAATTCTATAATGATATAAAGTTATATGTTTGATGTTTGAAACTCATCGTTGGAATATGAATGCTGACAGATATTTAATGTGATGGAGAGGTTAAAGATTTCACCATTGATACGAAATCATCGTTGTTGGTTGTGAATCGGGCCTGCATTAATGGTTTGAGTTGATACCCTAGCTGACAGGGATTTCCAACGATCCATGTAATGAAAGTTGGATGTAGTTGTTCTACAATCGCCACTGTGTAATAGTTTAAATGTTCTGATACGTCTTCAAACTAGTTGATTGATCAATTCTCTAATGCCAAGTTGGCACTACCGAGCCTGTATTGTATAGTGGTATTAAATGTCATTGTTGCTTGTTCCAAAGCTAACTCGTTGGCAACATGGTGATCGTTGATGGTGTGGAGTTTGGATCGTAGATTTGTAACCCTAGCTATTGTCGCTTGAGTTGGTTTATGAGATTGAATTTTGGTCATTTGTTTCTATTGTTCCAGCCTATGGCCGACAGGCTGCCGAATTTTTCTAGGGTTAGCAAAAATAGCAATAGGTCTCGTATTCGAATCCCGTAGGTAGAAATTGCAGGTTTTAAACCTTTGTATTGGCATTGTAAAAAGTGGTCAGTCTCTGGTTTGAGTTGTTTTAAGTGTTGATGGTTTTAAAACCCTTCGTGAGAGTTTGAATGAGACAAACCCAACTGTATTGTAATGGGAGTTTCCCCATCTCGTTTCCTAGTAGCTATCTCGGCGTCTTTATGGACTTTAGAAAAGAACTTGGTCTTCATTTAAAAGGGTAAGCTCTTGAACGTAAATGATAATTTCGATTCTTTGTTACGTTATAAGTGATGCTATTAACAAATACTAAGCTGTGGTTCTTTTTGTCAAGTTGCAGGTGTCGGGAACGAAATGTGGACAAGGGTTTTGAAAAGAGGACGCGAGCTTCCCTCCCTGGTAAGCTCGGGGTCTTTCGATACCTTCGTAGGTACTCCTTTGTTCTCAGATGATGTGGTTGGCTTCAACAAAGAGAAGTTGGTGTTTTCCATGGCATCGTCTGTCAAAGATCTTTTGATATGTATTTTGTATTGAAGAGAGACCTTCGTCTCTACTCTCTATGTTTATTTCTATACTTAGGTTTTCGTCTATGAGGAAATGTAGACTCAGGTTTAAGATTTCAACGATGAAGGGAATAAAACCTTGTTTTTAATTCGTTTGAGCATTATGCACGGTTTTGCTATTGGGAACGACTGATTCCTCGTTCAAGTGTATTGAAACTTATAATGATGAAAACATTTTGACATTTCACTTGTTGATATGCGTAAATGTGGAAATGTAACAGAGCCGAGGCTCGTCCATCCTGTGAAATAAATTCTGCCTCTCAATTGTTATACTGTCATTTTTATACAACGTTATTTGGTTTGGTTTCTAGGTCATAAGTTATATCTGTTGAAATGTTTTGTTGAAATCGAAACTGTAATTTTTTTGGAACAATGATTGAAAAGGTTTTGTAATTGCTAAGAGTAGAAAGGTAATGGCTAGGCATCGATTTGACGATTCTCATTGATTACAAACAAAATTCAAACTGTAAACTAAGAGTATGACATATAAGTCGAAATCTGTGTTAGCGATTTTAATGCTGTGAAATGATGTTGTAAAAATTCGTGACTAGGGTTTATATGCTCTGTCATAGATGATAACTGTATGATATTTCAAGAAGTAGAGAAATCCATTGTAACAAAAAAATAGGTCAAACCCTAAGTTGTGTTCTAAAGTCTAAAAAGAAATTAAAGAATTGTAAAAGAGCTTCCCAGGAACTTTTGGTTTGATTCGAAAACTTGTGTATAATGAGTTTGTAAAACAATAACAAAGAAATTGATGCTAACTAAATTTTGTTATGGAATTCAGTTTGGAATTTGATACTTACAGTTTGATTATCTACTGAAAACAATAACTTAACATCAATAGAATGTTTATATTATCTCTATTATTTGTTTGAACTGTAAATTTATGAAAATCTTAGAATAAAAAATGAAACAGTGTGTGTGTATGGGTAATGTGAAAACTGGTTAATATAGAATGACTGTGTAATGCTTGCGTTTGCAACATGTGAGTGATGATGATAATACTGTTTTATTTGAAGCTATGGTATAAACATGGTTTGTTGATTTTCATTTGAATACTACATAAACTAATAGAATGAGCAAACTATAATATATATACACAGAGAAGAGAACAATACTTATATTTTATGAAACAATGCTGTAGTTTAGGACCATTTTATACAGTAAATTTTACTACTGGAAAATATAAGACAGAATAGTAAAACATAATTCGATCACTGTTCTATCTATTCGAATCAATGGCATTTGCCTATCATCTAATCTATTTTTAATTTGCATATCTCTACTAGAGTCCAATGCTTCAAAACAACATGTGGAAAAATAGAGATATTGGTTTATCAATTCAACTTCAACATTAAACTTAAACATTCAGACTTAAACAAATCTAGGATTGAATTCTTTTCGAAGTAGAAAAACAGAAAATGCTAATAAAACATAAAAGAATTATTAATTGAGAATAAGTAGAAAATCTGTAGAACCTGGTAAATTTGTAGGGCAACAAACAACCCAAGAATACTGTTCCACCCAACCAATTCCTAAAAACAATCGAGTACTGTCTTAGGACCCCCTAGCCTGTTCACTGAACCATCAGGAGGAAGAAACTCAAGAATTAGGAATTCTTCTTGCCGTTGCAATTAACTTCTGAATCTTCAATAGCTAGCAATCCAATAGACCTACACCAACAACTATGTTTCTTCTCAGCAATATGCATACTTAAGGTTTCAGTCACCACTAGCCTCCCTATTCGAATCTCTCAGTGATCACCTGATGCACATGAGAACAATATTCTGCAGAAAATATTGATTAAGAGCTGCCTACTCAATTCGAATTTGCCTTTATAGACTCCCTAGGCCTTTTCATATGTTACTGGGTCATTAAATGAGCATCCTGCTCACTCCCTCCACCTGGGGGATAATGCCCTATTTTTAGGGGTAGTTGTCCCATAACCAACAGCTAGTGGTGAAGTGAATTTGCTGCCATCTGTCCCATAACCTTCCAACAGCTTCCATTCCTCCTAGTGGGTCAGTGAACACTCATTTAACAGTCCTCTTGGGTGTTTGTCTCCTAATTAATTTATTTAAATAATAATATTCAGTAATGACATTCACCCATGATCAAAACTGATCGTAATTACAAAACTTTGTTATTAAATTTAACATAAAGTATTTTGCAAATAAAATAATAATTTTCATAAATTTGGGTAGGTGACACTATTTCCCGTCTTTCTTTCATAACCTACAGTTTTACACAACCATACAAGGTCTTCCAAAATTGTTCTGTAAAACATATCATTGTTTTTTATTGAAATCATAATGTAAGCAATAAGTTATTTTGCAACATACTATTGTTTCTATTCATGAAACATCTTCCAGTGCTTTTTGTTGAACTCCGTGCTCTTATCACCACAAGGAAACATAATACATGTTTATTTTTCAATATGAATCAAAAGAATGCATAAGTAAAACAAGAGTTTACTTATCTTTTTGGAGGATATACTTCACCCCCAACTCTCGGACTCTTAGCTAGTCCTTCACTTGCGATAATCATACCCTTCATTCACAAGTTAGTAGCATTATATCAATTATTTTTGGGACACCAATCCCAAAAGTTTACATTCATCCTCATCGTTAGATTAATTTCACATTACCTATGGTATTATTTATATACAAAATACTTGAATATTAGGGAAGCTAATAGCCCATTTACTTGGCAACTCTTACCATATGTTCCATTGTTATACCATGGAGATAAAAGACTTCATCAACACTTGTTGAACACAAAACTCTCCCTTGAGTTTTTGGACTTCAGCAACACTCTGCTGAGCACATAGCTCTCCCTTGAGATCTGCCACCAATTTATGCGTGGTCTTACGTGCTTTAAGCTTTTGAGATTACTCCTCTTTTGATTGTTAGTCAAAAAGTTTCCTTCTCAAGGCAATTGTAAAAGTTTTTTTGAATGGAATTTTTGGCTCCAAGAATCGAATCAGAATTGAGCGTGGCCGAGTAGTGGTTTAGTGCAGGAATTAGCTGGAGGGACGTCTGAATCTACTCTCCAGGTTCTTGCTCTTGGAGGATTTGATGTGCAGGAGTGGTTTAGTGCAAGATTCAGCTGGAGGGACGTGATCTGAATCTGATCTCCAGGTTATTGCTCTTGGAGGACTTGGTGCGCAGGAGGTATCAATCTTTCTGAGATCCATAGCTTGATTGGTGCAGGAATAAATTCTTGGAACTTCTTTTAGATCAACAGAAGATTGTTCAGGGTTTTACATTTGGAGGAGAGTCTTCCCCTGGAGCCAATCTACAGGTTTGTTCTAGTTCTTGGAGGATTTGCTTCTTCCCTGAGCTACCTCCATTGAAGCCGAGTTACCCTGTCTAGTCTTGGAGTACTTTCTTGTGTGGGAGCAGAGTGAAGACTCGAGGATCTCGAGAATGTTTTTGTGGTACACAAACTAATCAAGATTCATCAAGATTCCCAAGGAGAATACCATCTCCAGGTGACAAGGTTTACTATAATGGCTGCTGGAGGGGGCGCCAAGGATTTTCCTGAGTTTGCTGCGTTCAAGAAATTAGTGGCAGCCTGTGGGACATGACCTGCTAGTGAGCAACAACATAAATTCGTCAAATGTATGGCAAACATCCCCACTGTTGACCTCTCGGTGGAAGATCCGTGCAGATCAGCATTGAATCTAGCAGAAAGAGGGCTCATAGGGCAGTTCACCGGCCTTTGGCCCTCACCTAAAGCAGTGGATATTTGGGTGCAACAAAACTGGTGATCACTAACCCAAGACAACATTAGTAGTCATCCGGTGGGTAAGGGATTCTTTGTATTTGTTTTTGCCAATGTGGAGGATAGGAACTTAATCTTTCGGAATGGACCTTATTTTATGGGCCCTCAAGGTCTATATCTGAATAAATGGTCACCGGATTTTGATCTGATGCAAGACGTGCCCTCGGCGGTCCTAGTTTGGGTTTGTTTTCCGCATCTACCATTACACTGTTGGAATCCTAAATATCTGGAAGCCATAGGTAACAAATTGTGGAAATACATAGACCGAGCAGAGAGAAAAGATCAGTATACCTGCGCTAGAATTTACGTGGAGGTGGATTTGGAAGTAGGGTTTCCCAAAGCAATAAAGCTCAAAGTTGCGGATTGGAATTATATACAAGAGCTAGACTATGAGCAATTGCCATTTAAGTGTAGATTATGCCATGAGTATGGACATTTTGCCAGACATTGCAAAAAGAAGGGAGAGGAGGATATTGAGTAAGACAAAGGTATTCAATGGATCCTAGCCAAGAATCCAATTGGAGCAAAACAAGCCATAAGATCAAAAGGCAAAGGAAAGTCTATAAGGAATGAAGGTCCATCCTCTGGGTAGCCACAAGGTGAAGGGAGCTCAAGACCATCATTGAGGGAGACAAATCAGTTTGAAACACTCAGAATCCCAGAGGAGCCCACAATATCAGTTGTAGAAGAAGTTGACCAGCAGCCCATTACAACAGCTGAAGACAAATCTCAAGAAGAAACTACAATTATCCAAGAGGAAATCCCTACCGGAGCAACGATCCCTCTCTCCTATGCTAAAATGATACGAAAAAAATCCCCGGAACTCTTAGGCTCTTCGGAAGATGAGACATTTGAGAGGCCATCAAAACAAGTTGGGAGAAAATATCACAAAGAAACAAGGGCAGAAGAAGCGGAGAGGCAAAAAATGAAAGGTAGTCAAACAACAATCGAGATGTCTATTGGCAGAAATACAAGAAACAGACCTCCCAAGGGAGGAGATGTCCTCCCATCAGCCATCAAGTGATGAGACTACTCTCTTGGAATTGTCGAGGATTGGGGAACCCCTCAAAAGCTAAAGCAGTAAGAAATTTAGTGAAATCGGAGTTTCCTGAGATTCTCATGCTCCAAGAGACTAAAATTGAAGGGGAAGCCCTCCTTCTGCTAAGTAAAAAGAATTGGAATAAGAATGCTGGGAGAGATATTAGTGCAAGGGGCACCTCCGGAGGGCTGGCTACTCTGTGGGAGGAGGATAAATTCCTGCTCGAAAGTTCCCATGAGTCACAGCATTGGATTTACACCGACCTCAGGCATAAAGTGAGTAAGAAGTCCTTCTCTATTGTCAATTTATATGTACTAGTTCATTATGTAGAAAAGAGAGAGTGTTGGCACACTCTGGCTGCTTTCCTTGAGTCAAGATCCCTTCATAATATAATTCTTGCTGGAGATTTTAATCTTGTTTTTTAACCAAAAGAGAAACGTGGTGGAAACAACAATCGTGATCAGTTTCTACCCATGGTCGAAGAACTTCTGCAGAATTGGGACCTAATAGATATAAATCCTAAGAAAGGATTATATACCTGGACCAATAATAGAGTTGGAATACATCACATCTCTGCCCGCCTGGACAGATTTTTAATTCAGAGCACCTTTCTGCTTGAAAATAAGATAATATCAACCAAAGTTTTGCAAAAATTGACATCAGATCATAAGCCGATTTTATTACAGTTTGAGGAAGAAAAAAAATTGGGTCCAATTCCATTTCGATTTAATCCTCTCTAGGTTGAAAGAGATGGATTTATGGAAATGGTTAACAATGCTTGGAGAATACATGTTAATGGGTCACCCAACTATGTTTGGGAACAGAAAGTGAAGGCAACAAAGGTGGCACTAAAAAATTGGATAAAAAAGCCCACAACATCTCCAACAAGCATTAGAAAGCAGTCAACCAGTCAGCTAATTGACTTGCAGATTGAATTGGAATCCAAAGATATCACTCATACTACTATTTAACAAGAACAAGCTGCCCAACTAAGTACTAATAGAGCCTACATGCAAGAGGAAGAACATTGGAGGCTCAAATCGAGAAGTCTCTGGCCGAAAGCGGGTGACAGGAATACTCCATACTTTCACAAACAATTCAAAGCTCGACTTTCCTGGAATCATCTGGAGGAAATCACAGCCACTGATGGGACTGTCCACAAAGATATAGCTCAATTAAAAGATGCAGCAACTCAGCATTTTCAGGATCTTTTCACTGAAAAAGGAATGGAGAAGGAGGAGGAATTTACAGAATTTCTAACAAATGTTCCAAGACTGGTTGGAGAGAATGATAATGCAAGTCTCATGAAGCCCTTCACTAAAATAGAAATTAGCAATGTTATTTGGGCAATGGAACCAGATAAAGCCCTGGGGCCTGATGGATTTTCCATACACTTTTACAGAATCTGCTGGGAGATTATCAAAATGGATTTAGTCCGAATGATTAGGGGATTCCAGCAAAAAGCCAAGGTAGGTGGCAGCATCAACTTGAATTTTTTAGCTTTAATCCCGAAGGATACTAACCCTGGGACCTCCGATAGGTTTAGGCCTATCTCACTCTGCAATTCTTCATATAAAATTCTGTCTAAGCTCATGGCCAACAGAATAAAGCCATTGCTGGGAAACCTTATCTCCGCCAGTCAGGGAGGGTTCGTGAAAGGCAGGAATACCATTCACTCCAGCCATCAATGCAAGGAACAGGGGATGATCATAAAAATCGATATGGAAAATGCCTTTGATCGGGTTAAACATGTTTTTTTGCTTCCAGTACTTATTTCTTTCGGCTTTAGCAATGAATTTGTAAGTCTAATCAAAGCATGTATAGGAAGGCCATGGATTGCACCGTTAGTGAATGGAAGGCCAGCAAATTACTTCCAAAGCACCCGGGGTATAAGACAGGGATGCCCGCTGTCCCCTTTCCTATACATATTGATGGTGGAATCCCTCAGCAGAAAGTTGAATGAAGAGAAGGCTGTAGGAACTCTTCCTGGCATCCGAGTGATGAAAGACATTATCCCCATCAACCATGCATTATTTGTAGACGACTCACTCCTTTTGGGAGGAGCTTCGGTCAAAATTGCAAGATGTTTTAATGCTGTAATTCAAAGCTTTTGCAAGGTCTCGGGAGCCCTAGTTAACAAGAGAAAATCTGTTGTCTATGGCTGGAATGTGAATCTGGCTACAATTCAACGCATTGCTAATTGCTTAGGATACACAGGATTTTCTAATTGGGAAACCTTTAAGTATCTCGGCCTGCCAATAAATCTGGGTAGCACAAAAGCTCCTCACTGGATAGAGATAATAAGAAAAATAAATCAAAATTGGCAGCTTGGGGAGGTCGATGGATAACCAAAGCTGGTAAGTTGATACTCATAAAATCTGTTGTCTCAGCTCTGCCTCTTTATCAGGCATCTTTCTTATTAGCACCTAAGTCGATTACAGAGCAGATAACTAAGCTAATTCGATCTTTCTTGTGGAAAGGAGGTAAGAGCAGTCAACATAAGTTCCATTTGGTGGGATGGGAAGTGGTGAAAAAATCTTTTGCTGATGGCGGACTGCAGGTAAGAGACCCCAAACTCGTGAATCTGGCTTTTGGTGGAAAGTTGCTTTGGAAAATCTTCTCCACGCCCAGACATCCTGTTAGCAGGGTGCTTTTCAATAAATATATGAAGGGAGTCTCCATTTCTAGAATGGATGAAGTGATTGTACAAAAGAAAATCTCCACGACGCTGTGGAAATTATGCCTGCAAAGTTGGGAGTTTTTCAAAAAATACCTTTACAGAATACCTGGAAATGGAAGACGAGTATTTTTATGGGATGACAATATAATGGGGCAGATTCCACTAAGACAGAATGAGGAGATCCATGAATTAAGAAACTGGCTAAATCAACGTGGCATCACTAAATTAGTAGACATTTCAAAATGGGGTCAAGCAGAAAATTGGAGTGAATGGAACCTCCCCAGGCCGCCTGACACAATGATATTCCAGATGAAATTGCTAAAAACAGCCCTGTCAGGATTAGCTCCAGTGAATGTGCATCTAACGGATAAATGGGGATGGGGAGTGACAGGCGAATATATTGTAGCTTTGGGTTTTGAATCCCTTCAACCGCAACAGCCACAGGTTCAGCCTACAGTTAAGTGGAAGTAGGTCTGGGACACTTTTAGTATTCCAAAAATTAATTTTTTTAGCTGGGTTCTCATGCACATAAAAATTTTGACTGGTGAGAATCTTGCTAAACGTGGAATTGTCGGGCCTCATAGATGTCATCTCTATCATGTAGCCCAGGAAATAATTGAACACTTGTTCATTGAATGCCCTTTCATGCAGGAGGTGTGGCAGCTGGCAATGCAAGGTCTCAATGTTCATACTCCTTCTCAGTGCAATATAGTTTCCCTATTCTCCAATTGGATAGAGGGGTATCCTCGTGCGATCAAGGGCAAATCTTTGTGGTCCAAGATCTGGCATGCGATCCCAAAATACCTTTGCCGGGGACTGTGGATAGCCAGGAACGAGGGCATTTTCCAAGACAAAGTGAGTACCCTTGTAGTGGTGGTTGCAAAAGTCAAGGTGTTACTTTTGGAAACATTGGAAAATCATCCCATTAAACAAAATGATCTGCTACTTCTTGAGGAGAATAGCTGGTTGGGAGAACCTTTGTTGTGGCCTTGGACTAAGAATTCTACTAGACCTGTCAGCAACCCGGAGTGGCGGATTCATCTTAACGACACATAATTTCAGCAATGGTGGAAGAGTCAAGGTAAAGTCAGTATTTTTTTCGATGGGGCAGCTAAAGGAAATCCGGGGAGAGCTGGAGCCGGAGGGGTTTTCTTTTCTCCTAATGGTCATATTAAAGGTAGCTTCAGTTGGGGGTTAGGGAATGGTACTAATAACCAAGCTGAATGTTTAGGGCTTCTCAAAGCGTGTCAAATAGATTATGGAAATGGTGATCAGGATATTCAGGTTTTTGGAGACTCGGAAATTCTTATTAAACATTTAGCCACGGAAGATCATTTTAATAATGCAGTTTTAAATAAGATTTTGCAATGTGTCCGGAATTGGTTGCAAAAATTCAATTCTGTCTTCTTTTTCCACATCCTTCGGAGTCTAAATCAGGATGCTAACTATAGGGCCAATGTGGGTTGTCATTTAGCTCCAGCATAATTGATACAGAATGATGGAATTCCTACATGGTCTCCCATCCCATAAGATGGATGCTTCTTGAATATTGTAAATGAAGGATCCAGATTCCTCTGAATTTCATGCTCATTGGCAATGTATGATGGGTTGATTAGGCGTAAGCCCAACCGTGTTTTCATCAATAAAAAATTTAACTGCTCTTGTTAAAAAAAAAAGAAGTTTCCTTCTCAAAAAACATCAAACAACGTCCTGTCTTCCACATGTTTATTTAATTTGTGCGCCTAGGTCTTGCCATTGACGATCACCAGCTCTTTCTCTCTTCCACTCAAGCTCCCTTGCTTGATTCTAGGAAAAAAAAATTTCCACTCAAGCTCTCTTGCTTGAGTCCAGGAAATCATTTTATTTTCCACTCAAGCTCTCTTGCTTGAGTTTAGGAAATTATTTTAGCATAGTAGAGTTGGATCATCAATTTTGCCACTTGGTGTTTTTCCTTTTTGACATTTTTCTTTCTCCTTGTTATGATTCATTACTAATGATCATATTATTTTTGGTCATCATTCACTGTCAATCACAGTATTTTACTATTTGCGACACATAAACTTAGTTCTCATTGTGGCTTCATTGCCATCACCAAGTCCTCAAAATCTATTACAACTTCACTGTTAGTCGCAACATAATATCATCAATCCATCAACAATAGGTTCACTTATTTATTGACTAACTATTACTCAATAACATGTCATATGCTTTGATGATTTAGCTATCATGATACATTTGTATTTAACTATTGATTTGTATTCAAACCCTTGCAATTTAATTTCTAATCACCATATTTTATGCAGAATCATATATAGTGCTTTTGTTGTCAACAAGTCACATAGATATCATAAATCCACTAGAATCCAATTGTTAGTGCGACTTTTCATAATATAGTCAAAATTTTAAGAAATCCTTTCCTAAACATGGGTTTTAGTTTCCATACAATCTTGTAACCAAACAAATATAATAAGATGTTAAAAAAATTATCACTCACTCCCGAGTGGTTTAAATCTAATATTTGTACAAGAGGATTTATAATCAACATTAGATTTTGATCATGATTTTGATCTGGCATACCTCATGGACATGATCCTGCAATATTAGCACATAAACATTTATTGTTCCCTTTTCATAAACTATGTTTGCCCATGGAGTATAGAAACTTATTAACTTGATAATTGTACATTCTTTCCATTAGTGCTAAGTTATGATGGCTACTCTATTAACTGATTCAAATATTTAACTTGTAGATTCATAAGAGTCGTAAGATTATGGTCCTATTGACTAGACACTTCATCTATAAAGGTATATGTATAGAATTAATTCTACAACAATATCTATACTTCTTTTTGTATATATTTATAACCCAAATTCCATTATTCATTACACGAATAAAACAAAATGAAGTACTACCTGTAAAGTCAAATCTTTCAATCTTTATCTCATTGGTTACCTCTTGGAGAACTTTGAAGATAAACTCATCTCTTCTTCCATCCCACAAAAAAAACAAATCAATTTTTTAGTTCAACAAACTTTATATTTTTTGACCTCGTGTTGAGCCCAAATAGGATCGAGTGCTGCAACTTCAACTTTGATACCACTCTGTAACACACCTGAAATCCTCGGTGTGATTTTAAGGAAATGGGGAGTAAAAATTTTCCTTTCATCATTCAACAGACAATTGCGTTAGTTGTTATGATCATTATTTACCATAGTTTAAATATTCACTATTAAGTTTCATCAAGACTCATTTAAATTGAGATTCATTAAACTTAATCAATGTTTATAAGACTATTTGATTTTCCAATCACGCCTATGAAGACATGACATTCCAAGTTCATTAACAACATGATATAACCATCTTGGGGAAAACATAGAAGTAACATCTATATAAGTACAACATTAACATTAAAGATATCTAAATAAGGTCTTCTTAATAAATCTATGATTCTCTAAGCTTCATATCAAGAGAGGTTAGTTAAGAAGTTAAGAACAACCTAACCCTTTAATAACATAAACCAATTTGTTTAGTCATCTACCGATGTGCATGATCAATGTCCTAGACTATGCACAAAGCACAATTATTTTGATCATATAATAGGTCTTACAATAACAATGGACCCATCTTCATATTATGGCTAAATCAATCTCTTCTTTAACATGTATACATTTCTTCTACATGGAATACTACGCATACTACAATCATGTTAGTAGCATTAATCAACCAAATATCAATATACATTTGTTCTTTTAAAGTAAACCTCATTTTATCATTAGATTAATCTCACAAACCACTTAAGCATGTAATATGCCACCATATCACAAGTCATTAATACAACCAAAATAACACAACATCAATGTAAGTGAGTACAATCAATTAACAAAGGTAATTCATGATGAATATCAATTTAGAACAATACAATAATGAAGTATTCTTATCTGAAGAAAGTAGACTAAGACGACTGAAGGTTTAACTACAACTTTCCTCCCAACCAATCTGGCTCTCTGTCTAGTGTATATTACAACCACCAAGAGGCCACCCTCGAGTTGGAAATGAATCCATAGAGTGGTAGAGGTAATTAAAAATACCACCATTTTTCTTTTTTGTTAACCACAACTACACTCTAGGCATTATTATTCCACTCAAAGCTTTGGCTTCCAACCAATATGTTCATGTTAACCATCATTGGACTAACATATATATATATATATATATATATATATATATATATATATATATATATAGAGAGAGAGAGAGAGAGAGAGAGAGAGAGAGAGAGAGAGAGAGAGAGAGAGACTTACTTTAGGCCACAACCTCGAGAGATACACCCTCTTCATAAGCAGTGTAACTATATATTAATGTATACGTATTGGTAGTAGCCGCAATGGCTATAGCCTTCTCGCTGGTACTCATATGCAAAAAACAAAGGGATTTCAAGTAATACATGAAGTCACACATTCTTGGTAATGCAACTAAATATAAATCCAAACAACCACTTTGTGAGGGTTATGCCTCCTAACTACTAGATATATATATATATATATATATAGCAATGTAGTGAACAACTAAAGGAGGCTTCATGCCTCCTACTGAGCGTAAGCATCAATATGCAATTTTAAGAGAGACTAAGATAGTTCAAGTCAAATAATAGAAGAGTGGTTGTTCCCTTGATCTCTCTTCTTACTATAAAATTTTAGGGTTGTTCCCATATAACATAAAAGCATTCTACCAAAAATGTGCCCTCTTGGCACTGTACACTATAATTAAGTGGAGTGTTGGGCCTTCCATTGAGAAGTCGACACTATAATTACGTTAGGACACGTTTCATATGAAGTTTAAGAACCTTTAAATAATGAGCACCGTCATTATCTATGTCAAACTTGACATAATTACATTTCAATCATGTAATTTATCAGACTCACATTTTACAACTATTAATTAATCATCCTATTTTTTATTAATTAATCATTATATTCATCCAACATAATTAAATCATTAATCATTAATCCTTAATCATATTTACTTGTTAATCATTATGATAATATTTTTATTATTAGTAGTTCAACATACAACTATCTGTTATAATCATCACTTAATTAATAATTATTTATTAATTACTTTATTAATAATAATTTTTCATTGATTAATTATTAATACCACTATTCATTTACCTAATGATTATCACACCCGAGAAATGCTAATTACCCTTCAGTTATAAATTAAAACTAATTACAATTTACTAATCAAGTCCATAGTAATCCGATTAATAATATTTACATCATTAGCATTTGTAACCCAAGAAATTTTGAGCTAATTAATATCATCAGATTTTAATTAATATTAATCAATTTAGTAATAATATTATTAACATCCACTTAACATTATTAACTCTTAATTAACATTTACTAATTACGTTAGTAATATTCCTCTTAACCATTTACTAACATTTATTTTAGTGATAACCACAATTAATACTTAACCTAATTCACACTTAAACCTTCCATTAATAACTTGACGCAATTATATCAATGCATAACTACATATGTAATAATTAATTCCCTACAAATTCTTATGTATTTATTCACAATTCACGATGCATTCAAGCCCAACTGTAATAGTATAGTATATAATTAATATAAGCCTATATAGACGAGTTAGGTAAGCGTAGCTATGGCTTACATACCTCGTGTAGGTACACTAATAGTACTAAAAAAAACATACCACATAATTACATAAATCACTATCTGTCGATGCATACCAATATATGAATTTCAATGACTATCTCAATTCATTATAATACATGAAACAACATAAAATACTGAATTACGACACAAGAATCAAGCAAAGGTTTTCAGTACACACAAACACAGTAAATTATGTTTCCCTTTTTACTTCTTTGACATCCCTATCTACCTACTTCCTTCTACCTAATTCAAAACTAACTTCCACATCCTATCCTTCCTCTGTTGGACTACCCTAGTGAGTCCCCTACATGGCATAACCCCAGTTAGAACCTGTAAGTAGAAGTGTCGACTACATCGACCAAGCTTCCCCAGCAGGCACCCACTAGTCATCATCACACACCTTGGGGAGTGCGTAGTAGCGTGACCCTCGCATGACTCCGGGTTTCAGAGGATAAACAGTGGGAAATTCCTCCACCCCTCCTATGGAATAAGGGGCTATGTCTACCTCGACATAGCTACTGCATTGCGACTGTTTCACTCAGGTTTTGTCGTCGAATAATCAATTTGGGCGATTGAGTTTCCTGAAACCCCACACCTACCCATACATCATGATAATAATACAATACTCATGTTAAACAATAATGCATCACTTGCATACCATTTATCTTTCGGAATCCATGTCCCCAAGGTACTCCCACCTCGTAGGATCCAACTACCACTTAGCTCTTTTAACCTGTAGGTTAGTCTCCAAACACATGATCGAGTATATCGTGCAGTCATTGACATGTATATACATTTCATTACTAATGAAAAATAACACAAATAATTTCTATGTACCATGCACCGGGTATCATATCCATCCATTCAACATATAACTTTTAACTCAGTATCCATGTACCCATCATTTAGTAAATTTGCATGCTAGAGACATAATCAAAACATGAATATAATTCACAACTTTAACATCACACACATATATGTAATTTCTGCAAAATAATAAAACCATATGTCTACAGTGTCATCAAATTGACAAAGTCTCACATGATAGTTCAGGTAATAAGGTCAAAACGAGGCATTACATACACCCACCCTTCGGGAAACTTCATCCTAAAGCTATGATCAAAATAGTGTGGGAAAATCACGACACATGGTCTTTGTGTCCTCCAAGGTAGCATAACCTGGCCTATACCTACCCCACTGGACCTTAACCTGGTCCACCAAATGGTGTCTGAGTTGTCTAACTAGGCGATCTAATATACGTAATGGTTTTACCCTGATGGTCCCCTCGTTTGAAACTTGCATTTCCTTCCAATTTATTTTATGAGACTCGTCGGCTATATAATGTCGTAAAACAAATATATGAGACTCATCGGCAGCGCAAGATGATACGCGACGGATCCAACTTTCTCCAAAATTTCAAAGGGTCCTATGAATCGTGGTGACAACTTTGCCCCTTTCCCAGAATGGATGGCACTTTTACTAGGCTTGATGCATATGAAAACTGCATCCCCTACCTTATAGTTTCGGTCAACCCTATGCGCATCAGCATAGCTCTTTTGCCTATCCTGAGCTTCCTTTAACCATTGTCTAATCTAAATCACCTGTTCTTCCATCTCCTGAATCAACTCAGCTCCTATAATCACTCGATCCTATAACCTTTCCCAACTCAATGGTGTTCTTCATGGCCTTCCATATAATGCTTGATAAGGCGGCATTTCGATCGAACTATGGTAACTATTGTTGTAAGCAAACTCTACCAAAGGTAAATGCTTTTCCCAATGGGTCTGCTGATCCATAACATACATCCTAAGCATGTACTCCATCACCTGATTCACTCTTTTTATTGTCCATATGTCTCTCGACGGTAAGTTGTGCTTAGGTTCAACTGATTTCCTAAGGATGACTGCAAACTTGTCCAAAACCTAGACGTGAATCGATGATCTGAAAATCTCAAGATCTTTTAAACCAATAAACTTGCATGTGAAATTTGCATGAAAACATTCATAAAATTGCCTTAAAAGATAATTTTAAAATGCTTCAAATCAACACATAAGCACATAAAGAACAGATGCAAACCCAAAAAATAACACAATAGCTGATAACGGAGTTCACCCCTCCTGGGCTACGTCTCCTGGCCGCTTCCAATGGGAAGGCCGATCTTATTCAGTCTTCAAAAAACACAAATTGGGCGTTCTAGAAAACACCTTTGTTTTCTGTCTATCAAACGCAGAAACAGACTGCACCACTGCATCTGTCTTGAAATTCTGAGCAAAATGAGTATAAAGTTGACCCTGTTTTCCTAAGGACTTCTCTGGAATGCAATTCGAGACAACCAATCTGCACAAAAATACAAAAGCACTAAATGCTCTGTACTTTGTCTCGGGAACTGTGCCCATACTCCACCTCGGAATCTGTGCAGGCACTCTATACTAAAACTCTGAATCCCGACTTCTGAACTTTCCCGTGGCTTGGTTTTCGTGGCTCTTTTTATAGTGAAAGGAACTGTAACTTCTTAAACTGAATTCGTTGCTTCTATATCAATGGAGGGCCCGTGGCCTAATGGTAAAGCGCTGCAATATTTGGGGAGAGGTACCAGGGTCAAACCTGCGGGCCTCTCCTCCCCTCGTGCTCTCTTTGATATGTGGCGCGTTGGCATTTATGTTGTTATGATATGGTTATAACCTATGGTCTATTATCATGGCGCTTTATGTTATGTGCCTCCACGTTACCATTCCACCGCTTGCATTAGAACTTATGGTATTTCAATATGTTTTAAACCTTATGTTATACACATTGAATATAATATTACAAGCGTTGACAGAAAGTTGGCAAAGAGATCTTTACCATTGTAACCTTTGAATTGATGTTTGAAGACTTTAAACTTGATTGGCAATGAGATGATCCTTCTGGATCAATCGGGCATCCCTATCTGAGATAATCTTCTTGGGAAACCCGTGGAGACGAACTACTTCACTTATGAATACATGAGTTACATCTGTGACGTCATAGGTCTCCTTAACTAGAATAAAGTGAGCAGTTTTGGTCATTTTATAATGATGACCATAATGGCATCATGCCTATGAGAGGTAAGAGGCAATCCAACCACAAAGTCCATGGAGATAACCTCCCATTTTGACATAGGAATGTCATGCGGTTGCAATAGTTCTATCGGGTGGTGATGACCAGCCTTTACCTGCTAACACTCAAGGCACTTAGCAAATAATTTGACCACGTCATGCTTCATTCCTGCCCAAAAGAAAAGTTTCTTCGTGTCCGCATACATCTTATTTACACCTGGGTGCACACAGTAGACTGCTATGTTGGATTCCTTAAGTATATTTTGTCTAACATCTCCCTCCTCAGGAATATACAACCTCCATTGATATCGTAACATCCCATCAGTTTCCAACTCATATCCTTCAAACTTAGGTTCCACCTGCTTCCCATTCTTTAGTTCTAACGATACCCTTAGGTACCAACTATCCTTGACTAACTGTCCCAATATTCTTTCCTTCAAATCAACTTTTAAGGGTATTTGTTAAATTTTCAGTATTAAATCACAATACTATAGGATCTTTGCTGAGAGAATAACATCTACAGTATATCAATGCATGACAATCATAATATGACAAGCATCACAAGCATCACAAGAATCAAAAGCATAGAGACAAGAGACACAGAGTTTCCGTGGGGAAAACCCTAAGGTGAAAAACCCCACAACTTCCTCAGAGATAGAGAGAGCAATGGCTCAACCAAAATACAACCAAATAACACTGAGATAGTCTCCTAGCAGATGATCCTCCTCCTCCTCACTAGTGCGCTACTTTTCAGAGAGAGAGATAGATGCTTTTCCGAGTGAGTAAAATAGAGATCTCCTATCTCTATTTATACTCACCTTTTTTCCCAGTGACCTACTGGGGCCGACTTGTCTACTTGAGTACATCCACATTATATTATATATTAATTAGGGCCGACCCCATAAGGTGGTCTAATAACCCATCGGCAAGTACACACACTTGCGACACTTGTCAATCCACATGACGACACTTCCTTATAGAGGAATAACACATCTCTTATAAGGGTACAATAAATATATATATAATATACAGATGAAATACATTCCAAAGTTACATATACATCAACACTCCCTCTTAACTAGGAAGGTATTTCTTGACACAGATCTGCTAGACAAGTCTTCTTCTCTGGATCATCGTCATCGATGCATCGTCATCATCATCGTCACTGCTGCTACTATCTCAACCAATCTCTGTCTCTACTCGTCATAGGAAGTTCTACAGAGCCAGTCCTTTTTCATACTGGATGTAGGCCCACCACCTGCAGGTCTTCGTCATCACTGGCCATCTTGTGGAATCCTCAGGACTTATTACGTGCGTCACAAAACCTCGAAAGAGCATCCCAGGATGTTACGGGTACACAACTCCGACCTGTAGGATCTCCCAGGGCGCTATTACATGTGACCCCACCACAAAACCTCGAAAGAGCATCTCAGGATGTTACGGGTACACAACTCCGACCTGAAATCTCCCAGGGCACAAATTACATGTGGTCCACCACAAAACCTAGCAAGAGCATCTCAGGATGTTACGGGTACACAACTCCGACCTGAAATCTCCCAGGGCACAAATTACATGTGGTCATGGCAAAACCTCGCAAGAGCATCTCAGGATGTTACGGGTACACAACTCCGACCTGAAATCTCCCAGGGCCCAAATTACATGCCATAGGACAAAACCTCGCAAGAGCATCTCAGGATGTTACGGGTACACAACTCCGACCTGAGATCTCCCAGGGCACAAATTACATGTCCTCCCAGAGCAATGTCTCGAAAGAGCATCCCAGGCTGTTACGGGTACACAACTCCGACCTATAGGATCTCCCAGACATGCTCATCTGCACAACCTGATCCACGGCCACAGAGTATCAACCTGATACTCACCATACATCATCCTGATGTACTCATGATCGTCCTGATCATAATCACTGCAACGTCCTGCTGCATGTCATCTGGAGCAACATCCTGAAGCTCGTCATCCATGATCATCCTGATCATCAATGCAACATCCTGCTGCATGTCATCTGGAGCAACATCCTGAAGCTCGTCATCCATGATCATCCTGATCATCAATGCAACATCCTGCTGCATGTCATCTGGAGCAACATCCTGAAGCTCGTCATCCATGATCATCCTGATCATCATTGCAACATCCTGCTGCATGTCATCATACATGATCCACCTGATCATCAATGCATCTACCTGATGCACACCAAGTATCTACCTGATACATATCATCATACATGATCCTCCTGATCATACAATGTATCCACCTGATACAAATACAGATACATGGTACATATCACCATACATGATCTACCTGATCATACAATGTATCCACCTGATACATATACAGATACATGGTCCAAGCATCCAACATGATGCATATACAAAAATACATACACATGATCCAACTGATCATATCCAGCATCCAACATGATGCGTACATACATACATAAAAATTGATCCAACTGATCATATCCAGCATCCAACATGATGCGTACATACATAAAATGATCCAACTGATCATATCCAGCATCCAACATGATGCGTACATACATAAAATGATCCAACTGATCATATCAAGTAGAAACTAGAACATCATCCTGATGCTCATCATCCAGCGCTTACATCCACAGCCATGTGAAGGATCCTCCTTCCAACATGCTTGGAATGGCTTCAGCAAATGTGTCCATCACTTCTTCCTCGAAGTGTCCTCGATCTGAAGAACGCCAAGCCTCTCTCTGAAGTACTTGAACTTCACCATGGCTAGTGGCTTTGTCAGCACATCTGCAATCTGCTCGTCCGTCGCAACATACAGGAGCTTCACAGCTCCTCTCTGCACCATATCCCTGATATAGTGGGATTTGATCTCTATGTGTTTCGACCTGTCATGAAACACTGGGTTCTCGGACAGCTTCACACAACTCTGGTTATCACAGAAGATACCAGTGGCTTCCAACGGGAGATCAAATAACTCAGACAGTAGCTTTCGTAGCCATACTGCCTCACAACTAGCTGAACAGGCTGCAACATACTCTGCCTCAGCTGTACTCAGTGCTACGCAGGACTGCTTCCTGCTAAACCAAGAGATCACACCTGATCCCATACTGAAGCAACACCCAGATGTGCTCTTCCTATCTGTAGCACTGCCAGCCCAATCTGAATCAACATAACCCTGTAGGTTAAACTTTTGATTCGCCTCATACCTGAGCCCATAATCCACTGTACCCTTCAGGTACCTCAGAACATGCTTTACAGCAACCAGGTGAACACTCCTCGGATCCGTCAGGAACTGGCTCAATGTGTTCACAGCAAAGCAAATGTCTGGTCTCGTGTTCGTCAGGTACATCAAGGACCCAATCATCTGACGATACATAGAAACATCAACTGGCTCAGATGAGGCATCACAAAGAAGCTTCAGATTCGATGCCATAGGTGTGGCCATGGCCTTGCAATCCATCATCCCAAATCTCTTTAGGATATCTACTGTGTACTTCCCTTGACCAAGGAAGATCCCACCTGCATTCTGCCACACCTCCATACCTAGGAAATAGTGCATCATTCCCAAGTCTTTCATATCGAATTCAGCTGCAAGCTTCCTCTTGGTATCTGCAATCAGTCTGTCATCTCCTGTCACAAATAGGTCATCCACATACAGTAGTAGAATCACAAGATTCCCTTCTTCAACCTTGTAGTAGAGGTTGGAATCCGCTTTACTCTTGGTAAAGCCCAAACTAGATAGGAAACTGTCCATCCTACCATACCAGGTTCTGGGAGCTTGCTTCAGGCCATACAAGGCTTTCTTCAATCTACATACATATGATTCCCTGTCATGTATTTCAAAGCCGAGTGGCTGTTCCACATATACTTCCTCTTCTACTACACCGTTCAGGAAAGCAGTCTTGACATCCATCTGGTGTATCTTCCATTTCATTGCTGCAGCCAGGGCAAGTACTGTTCTGATGGAAGTATATCTGGCTACAGGTGCAAAGGTTTCTTCATAGTCTATTCCTTCCTTCTGAGAGAAACCACGAGCTACGAATCTTTCTTTATATTTTTCCACACTGCCATCTGCAGCATGCTTGATTTTGTAGATCCACTTGGAAGTCACAACAGACTTCCCTTTAGGTCTTGGGACAACATCCCAAACATCATTCTTCATAATTGATTGATATTCCTCAACCATAGCATCCTTCCATTCTTTATTTTCTGCTGCCTCTTCATAACTGGAAGGCTCTTTGTTCATGATGTCACAGAGTAAAGCAACATAACTGGTGTGTGATCTGGTTCTCTTCTTTGCTCTGTGTTCTTCTTCTGGAATGCCAAATCTTTCTGCATCATGAATGAGCTCTCTAGCCCATACAGGTTTCCTCTTGTGAGAGTTATCCTCACGGGGTGGATCTACAGGTTCTTGTGGATCTTCAAACTCACGAGCAGTTTCTGGAACTGCTTCAGTCATGGTAGTGTCCTGAAATCTTGTTTCCTTAGGTTCTTCATAAACTTCGGTAGGTGCCTTTCTTGATTTGATGAATGCTGAATTCTCATCAAATGTTACATCCCTGCTGACATCAATCTTCTTGAACCCTGGAAAATATATTCTGTAAGCCTTCAAGCTTTCACTATAACCCACAAAGATGCCCTTCTTTCCTGAAGGATCTAGTTTAGTCCTCTTCTCTTTTGGGACATGAGTGTATACTGGACAACCAAATATTCTGAGATGGTTGACTTCAGGTTTCTTACCAGAAAAGACTTCTTCTGGTGTCTTGTTGTCCAATATCTTGTGGGGTGTTCTATTCTGCACATATACAGCTGTTCTAGCTGCTTCTGCCCATAGATGCATAGGAAGATCCTGGTCATGCAACATTGCCCTTGCTGCTTCCATGATAGTTCTGTTCTTCCTTTCTGCAACTCCATTCTGTTGAGGATTATAAGGAGCAGTCAACTCCCTCTTAATCCCTGAATCACTGCAAAGCTTCTTGAAGTCATTTGAGGTGAATTCTCCACCATTGTCAGATCTGAATGTCTTGATTTTCTTGTCAGTTTGATTCTCCATCAAGGTTTTGAATTCCTTGAATTTATCAAGCACCTCATCTTTTCCCTTCAAGAAGTATACCCAAGTCTTCCTGGAGAAGTCATCAATAAATGATACATAGTAAACATACCCACTTAGGGAACAGGATGACATGGGGCCATATACATCTGAGTGGATGATTTCCAGGATGTCTTTTGCCTTGCTTTCACTGCTTGGGAAAGCCTTCTTAATGTTCTTACCTTTTGCACATCCTTTGCAAACCCCTTCATGTTTGGTCTTGATTTCAGGAAGACCTTCTACAGCCTTGCTTGCAATTGGAAGTGCTCTATAGTGCATGTGAGCAAGTCTCCTATGCCAAAGTTCACTTGGCTCCATGGATTCATGTACCATGGCATGTTCAGGTTGACCCTTTAATTTATACAAGCCTCCCTCTTGCTCTCCAATCACTACTGCATCATCTATAGTTTTTCCCTTTGGCCACATTAGTACTTGGCCATCAACAAATGCAACCCTCATACCTTTTGCATCTAGAGCAGAGATGGAGAGTAAGTTCTTCTTGAGCCCAGGTACATAGAGGACTTCCTTCATATTCAGAGATTTTCCAAAATCTAAGTTGTAAGAGGCTTCACCACTTCCTTTGATTGGATATTGATAATCATCCCCAAGTTTCACCTTATGGGGTGATTCATGTTCAGAAAGGTTCACAAATGATTCCTTGAACCCAGTCATGTGTTTGGAAGCCCCACTATCAATCAACCAATCATTACATCCATGGGAGATGGTACCTGTAAGAGCGGAAATTAGAACATATTCTTCTTCACTTGATGAGTCATCATCACTACTACTTTTTGCCCTAGCCTTCTTCTTTGGAGGTTCATCATCTTCGGCAGCATGAGCATGAAACCTTCTTTTGCTGCCTTTCTTCTTCTTACTGGAGTTGTTCTTATTATCCCTCTTGTTCTTGGGACAATCTGAAGCAAAGTGACCCTTCTCATTGCATGTGAAGCATCTTAGGTCCTTCTTACTCTTTTGATGGAATCTTTTGGGGTGAGGGTGATCCTTCTTGGTTTTGCTTCTTTTGGTGTGGGCTGCAAGAGCTTGATCTTCTCCTCCCATCTTTTCCTCATGAGCTATAAGTCTAGCTTCTTCTTGAGAGCATTCTTCCCTCAATCTGTTGAAGGAGATCAATTTCTTCCTTGCACAAATTCCTTGAATAAAGGAATCCCATGACCTAGGTAGGCCATTTAGAGTAGTCATCACCACCTCACCATTCTCCACCATTTCATCTACTGCTTCTAATTGTTCCTTGATCTGAGAGACCCTTGAAAAGTAAGATTGAATGGTTTCTCCATTCTGAAACTTCACTGCTTTCAATTGGTTCCGCAGGGTCATCTTCCGATTTATGTTCTTTCCTTCAAATAGCTTGGTCAAAGATTCAAACATCTCTTTGGGTGTCTTGAGAGAAGACACATGGGGTATGAGATGGTCTTTGATAGAATCAGCAATGATTCTCTTTGCCTTGACCAAGTTCTTCTTGTGCAATACCTTGGCCTCTTCATCCTCTGGGATAGGGATGTCTTCTTTCACATATGAGTCCAACTCATTCTCTTCCAGGATTAGCCCAATCCTATACTTCCAGGCTCGGAATTTATCAGCCCCTTCAAGCTTATCCTCAAGCTTGGTGTGAAGAGACATCTTTAAGAGTACTTCAAATGGAAATAGAAAAGATTTAGAACTTACCACTTGAAGTGCTGAAAACTGGATCTGGTCCCGGATTAGGGTTTGTCAGAGAAACCCTAAAAATTCAAAATGTGAATTTCAAAATTTCGAAAGGATAGAAAGATGCGCCTTGGAGAGCTGATCAGCCTAGTACATTCAGAATTTGAGATCAGCAAAGTCTTGCCCTTCAAAATTGCCTTTTTGTCCTCCCGGGTTCACTAGGGAGAGCCCTGAATTAGGGTTTGAGTTTCCCGGAGATCTACCCAGCCAAAAATCTCGATCCAAAGCTCAAACCTTCGATTTTTGCAAGGAGCTTCCAGCTGTACCTTCAGTTTCCAGAAATTCCTATTTTTGTGGAAACCCTAATTTTTAGGGCCAAAACTGAAAATGCTCGGAACTGAAATATGATTGGACAGAAAGATGCGCCTTGATGAGTAGATCCAATCTACTATACTGAATTTCAAAAATCTGTGGAGAGAAACTCAATAAACAAGGAATACAAGCTTCCGTTACTGCAAAATGTCTTCTTCTCAGTTAAGCTCTGATACCATGTTAAATTTTCAGTATTAAATCACAATAGTATAGGATCTTTGCTGAGAGAATAACATCTACAGTATATCAATGCATGACAATCATAATATGACAAGCATCACAAGCATCACAAGAATCAAAAGCATAGAGACAAGAGACACAGAGTTTCCGTGGGGAAAACCCTAAGGTGAAAAACCCCACAACTTCCTCAGAGATAGAGAGAGCAATGGCTCAACCAAAATACAACCAAATAACACTGAGATAGTCTCCTAGCAGATGATCCTCCTCCTCCTCACTAGTGCGCTACTTTTCAGAGAGAGAGATAGATGCTTTTCCGAGTGAGTAAAATAGAGATCTCCTATCTCTATTTATACTCACCTTTTTGCCCAGTGACCTACTGGGGCCGACTTGTCTACTTGAGTACATCCACATTATATTATATATTAATTAGGGCCGACCCCATAAGGTGGTCTAATAACCCATCGGCAAGTACACACACTTGCGACACTTGTCAATCCACATGACGACACTTCCTTATAGAGGAATAACACATCTCTTATAAGGGTACAATAAATATATATATAATATACAGATGAAATACATTCCGAAGTTACATATACATCAACAGTATTAGGGAGAAAATCCTTGGTTTTCTGCTTAAGGCATCAACTACCACTTTCTCCTTCCCTTTCATGTATGAAATCCCAAAATCATACTCGCTCATAAATTAACTCCATCACCTTTTCCTAGCATTTAGGTCTCTTTGAGTAAAGATATATCTCAAGCTTTGGTGATCAGATTTGAGCTCAAAGATTTGTCCAACAAGGTAATGTCTCCAAATATTTAAAGCTAACATCACGACAACCAATTCTAAGTCATGGGCGAGGTAATTCTCTTCATGAGGTTTTAAATTCCTTGATGCATAAGCTATTACCCCACCTTCTTGCATCAATACCGCACCCCAACCTTGCCTTGAGGCATCTATGCAAAATGTGAATTCCTTATCCATATCAGGCACTCGTAGGATTGGTGCAATCGTAGTAGTATTTTAAGCTCAGCGAATGCGACATCACATTCATACGCCCATTCATAACCAATGCCTTTACATTGTAAGTTAGTTATGGGTTTTGTGATTTTTGAGAAACCCTCCACAAACCTTCTATAGTACCCTGCTAACCCCATGAAGCTTCTTAATTCATGTGCATTCCTTGGCACGAGCCAATCCATTATGGCATTCACCTTTTCAGGGTCCATAAAAATTCCCTCTCCGGAAATTATATGCCCTAGATAATGGATCTTCTTTTGATAAAAATAAAATTTGGACAACTTACCATATAACTTGTGCTCTCTTAAGAATGAAAACACAATTCATAGGTGTTCCTTGTGCTCCCTTTCATTCTTGGAATAGACAAGGATATCATCTAAGAAGACTTAAACAAACCGATCTAAGTACTTCCAAAATACGCTATTCATGAGGCTCATGAATACAGCTGGGGAATTGGTCAAACCAAAGGGTACCACTACAAACTCATAGTGCCCAAACCGAGTTCAAAAAGAAGTCTTAGGTATATCACCTTCCTTAATTCGAATTTGGTGGTAACCTGATCGCAAGTCGATATTTGAGAATATTGTCGCCCCTTTCATTTGATTGAAGGGGTCATCAATTCAAGGTATCAAGTACCTATTCTTCACTATGGATCTGTTCAAATCTCTTTAATATATGAAAAGACGCAAGGAACCATCCTTCTTCTTCACAAAAATTACTAGTGCACCCCACAGTGAAATACTTTGTCTATTGAACCCTAGGTCTAGTAGTCCCGTCAACTGCATTTGCAACTCGCAAAGTTCTAGGGCCGTCATCCTATATGGTGTCTTTGATGTTGGCTCCGAAACGGGTTTAACCTAAATGGTAAAATCAATTTCTCTCTCAGGAGGTAACCCAAGAAATACCTTGGGAAAGACGTCCATGAATTCAGCTAACACTGGGTATTGATCAAAGGAGGTTCCCTTCTCATTATTTATCGCTTTGACAATATACAACTGACACCCTTGCATCATACATCGTTTTATGTTCATCGTTGATATGAAATGTAGGGACACCTTTCGTTTGATACCCTGTATCTCAATGGCCTCCCCTTTGTCATCAAAACAAATAACTTTCTTCCCATAACAGTCCAAGAAAGCTAGATGTTCCTCAAGCCAGTTCATACCTATGATAAGGTCATAAGTTTCGAGGGTGGTGACATACACTTTGAATCGTGTAACACACACCCCGAGATCTACTATACATTTTTCAACACTAGGTCCTACTGCTTGTTTTACACCTAAATCCATTTCAACTAAGTTTAAATCGTCATGCTCATAGGCTGCCAACCCACATTTGTCTAATGCATATGGAGAAATATAACTATCTTTAGTATAGGGATCAAATAATATTTTGAGTTTAACATTATTGACCTTACCTGATGATTCCACCACGGTGGATTGGTGTTCATCCCGATGTTTATTCACTATTACTGAGATCTGATGCTTACTACCCCCACTTCCCATTTGGGCCTTCCCTTCTTGATGCACTGTACCAGATCGTAATTCGAGATAGTCACGCTGATAGTGTGGACCTACACAACCCCAATAAGCAACCTATGATGGGGAAGGTGAGCTGAATTGATGAGACCTCTGAGAGGGGTTTCTCCCTCTGGAACCCCTTACCCTATCAACTGATCCTCAGTAATTCCTTACACTCTGGTGAGTCCCTATTGCTAATTGGGATACTGCACTAGTTGCCACTGGCCAGTATACTACCGAAACTCTAGGTGTATACCTGTTTCCATAGGGAGGTGGCCTCGCATACCCTCCCCTAGGGTAGCTTCTAGGGGCCTTCCCTACAAACCCTGAATGTTGAGAGTTGAATGATTTGATGGTTTTCACACCTAGCATCTATTCCGTATAACAATCACAGTCAATTTACTTAGCAACCGAAGTCAATTTCCACATCCGCACTTGGGGCCTTATCTTAGGATTAAGTCCGTACACAAAGCACTCATCCTGACGTTGGTCATTTTCCAAGTAGGGGACATACTTAACTAGTTCCATGAACCTTTCTTCATAATCCTCCATGGATAGACTCTATTGTAACAAGGCATTAAGGGATCATGCATGTTCTTCCTGGTAGAAGGAGGGAAAGTACTTCCCTTTAAAATTATCCACAAATAGTTCCCATGGAACAGTGTTTGGGGTAAGGTGCCATTGTCTTTCTTGGTGTCCCCACCAGTTCAAAGCATTGCCCTTTAGTTTAAATATTTCTATTTTGGATTTGGATGTGGAAGTGTTCTCTTGCAATGCTAAGCACTTGGTCATCCCCTCTAACCATGCCTCTGCTCGTATCCCTGCATGACCCCCGAAAAACTCTAGAAGCCAGATTTCCTGAAGCTCCTTTGTGATATCATGAGGAGGAGGTATTTGCACTATATTCAATGCTACTTAGAGATTTCCCTCCCTTAGTGGTGGGGCCTCCACTTCTACCTCTGGTGTAACACTTCCCCTTTGAAGTCCCCTAAGTTTTTCATTTATTGCCTCCAGAGAGCGCAATATGAGAACGGTCTCTGGAAATGGTGCCAATGCATTTTGTTCAGGTATTTCCATCTCCTGACCTCACCCCCGACCTGCTCGCGTCCTTACCATGTTTATCTTGTTTCATAGCATAAGTCGTCATTAGTACATGTTTCAGGTTTTAACTAGGTAACTATTAAACACATACCCAAACCTACTAGAGTGAGTGAAAGTTTCTTTCTTTCTTCACCTGTAAACAAGTTTTACATGATACTGAGGCAAATGCCCGAAAGGGTAAGGGTACAAAGGCACTACTACATCCCTACATTGATGTCACCGACGTGCGTCACGAGTAAGACACTATGTCTTTTAGGTTAGGTGTGGTGTTGTATTGTCCTCAGGGATTAGGTAGTCATCAAGGACCACCTCCACTGTCGAGGTCACACTTATCATGCTTCCCGACATGAACCTGTAGGTTCAATGATAGACATACTCTCTCCTTATTTGATTCTAAATATCTTAGTTAAAAAAATGACACACACACATATATATCTCCAAACAAATGGTATACATATTCAAATAAATTTCGATTTTAATCAATATCTTATTATATAATTTAATTATATAAACATTAATTTTGAATTAATAGAGAAATATATAAATTTAAACTAATTGTATACTGAAAACATAAAACATTATATAACCATATATAATGTAACAACAACAACAAAACATATCATATTATATAATTTAATTATATTAGTATTAAATTATATAAAACCTTAATTTTTATATGTCCCATGATATCATTTAATTATATAAACATTAATTAAGTTATTTAAAACATTAATTCATATAAAAAAATTTATAGACTATATAATCATCATTTTATATTGCAATGAGAACATAAGCTTTTATATGTATATACGTACATATAGTGGTCTAAATTATAAATTTGTACCAATTACCATATTCGTTGCAATGAAAGTTGTATAAATTTTAAACATATGGACGTATTGTTAAAAGAATGTAACTGCGGAAGATACTCTATTTGATATTTGTCTATTGTATTATTGTATTCCTCCTTCGGGAGATGTCATTGATGTAATTAATAATGTAAGAGTCATTGAAAGAGTCAATGTAAACCCTAGGTCTTGTGTCGTCCTAGAAGAACCCAAAAGAGATTATTATATTATGTATTTGACAAGTCGGCCCAGTCAGTTAGGAAAAGTTGGCCCTGTTGGGGAAAATTCACCCCAAAGGAAGAATATAAATAGAGGATGTCTCTCAAATTTGTAATCACTCATTCACTCACACAAGATCGCATAGGAGAGAGAGAAGTTCGCACAAGTAGAGGGGTAGTTGATTTTGTCTTGGGGTTTACTTTTGTACTTTGTGATTTCTATATTGAGGAAGATTTTGTCAAGGTTTTCTCCCTTGTGGTTTCCCCGAGATAAATGTTGTGTTCATTGTGTTATTTTTGTGCATGTATTTCTTTCAGTGATAGATTGTTTAATTTTATATGCTAAACAAGTAAAAATTAGCATGGTATCAGAGTTGGCCTGAAAGAAAACATTGTGCAGCCTCTGTAACTGTAGAAACTAGGGCTTCTTGTTCCGGTAGTTCCCTCCACGGATCAGCTGAAAAATATAGTGCATCTAACTCACCTCACTAGGGCGCATCTTTCTGTCGAAGCAGATTTTCATTTTGAGAATTAGGGCATCAAATTTTTGGATCATCTTCTCACAGAATTGGGAGAAGGAGTACTTTTCTCAACTCACCTTGAGGAGGTGAACTTGCTCACCCAATCAGATTTCCAAAATCCCGAAGTCGGAAAATTACAGTTTCTCTGACAAACCCTAGGTCAAGGAAGAAGCAGTTTTCAAAAAGACAAATTTCTGGTAAATCTCAAATCTATTATATTTCCATTTGACGTACTCATTATATCAAGATGACAAGCATACCAAACTTTATGAGAAGCTTGAGGGAGATGAGAACTTCAGGCATGGAAGTATAGATTCATGCTCATTCTTGAAGAATGTGACCTAGAAGACTATGTGAAGGAAGGACTTACATAACCAAAGGGAGATGAAGCCAAATCAAGGCATACGAAGAATTTGGTCAAGGCAAAGAGGATCATTGCTAATTCCATCAAAGATCACTTGATCTCCCATGTGTCTTCCAAGAAGACCCCAAAATAAATGTTTGATGCTTTGACCATCCTATTTGAAGGAAAGAATATCAATAGGAAGATGACCTTGATAAATCAACTCAAGGGTATGAAGAACTTGAAGTCTGAGTCCATGCACTCATACTTCTCTAGAGTGTCCCAGATAAAAGAACAACTAGAAGCTATTGGAGACATGGTAGAGGATGCAAAATTTGTGATGACCACTTTGAATGGTCTTCCTAGAGATTGAGAGCCATTTGTTCGAGGCATTTGTGCTATAAAGAAGTTGATCTAGTTCAGACAGCTATGGGAAGAGTGTGTGCAAGAGGAAGAAAGGATAGCGATGAGAGAGGAGAAACTAAATGACAATGAAGATCAAGATTTGGCAACTCAAACCAAAGGTGGAAGGAAAAGGAAGAGTGATGTACGTACCCACTCTCCCAGAAGATCTCAAGGATATCAAAAGAACAAGAGGTTCAAGAAATACTTCTCTTTTGTTGAGTGTTACTCTTGTCACAAGACATGACATCTAGCAAGAAATTGTCCATCCAAATATGGACATCATAAGAAGTAGAAGAAGAGGTTTCGTGCTCATGTAGGAGAAGATAGTGAGTATGATGATGAAGACAAAACTAGAGATAATGAAGACTCCAATGAAGAATATGTTCTAATCTCATCACTCACTGGTTCAGTATCTCATGGGAGTCATACTTGGTTAGTGTTTAGTGGAGCTTCAAAGCACATGATGGGATACAAAGAATCCCTCTCACATCTCATTCAGAAGGAATCTCCACACAAGATAAAGCTTGGAGATGATTATCAATACCCCATTAAAGGAATGGGAGAAGCCTCTTATAAATTGGACTCTGAAAATTCCATGAATATGAAAGATGTACTTTATGTACCAGGTTTGAAGAAGAACCTTCTATCTATTTTTGCATTAGATAAGAAAGGCCTTCAAATTGCATTTATAGATGGTGAAGTTCTTATGTGGCCAAAGGGGAAGACTATTGATGATGCAGTAGTCATTGGAGTAGAAGAAGAAGGACTTTACAAACTGAAGGGTCATGTAGATACAACATTGATGACTCAGTACCTTGAGCCCTTGTGATATATGGCATAGAAGACTAGCTCATGTACACTACAAAGCCTTACCAATAGTAAGTAAGGTGGTGACTGGATTACCAAAAATTCATTTTGATCATGAAGGAGTATGCAAAGGATGTGCTCAAGGGAAGAGTACGAAAAACCTATTCCCAAGTAGAGACAGTAAAGCGAAAGGTATTCTGGATATTATTCACTCAGACATCTGTGGACCTATGTCCACCCCTTCTCTAAGCGGGTATTTATACTATGCTTCTTTTATTGATGATTACCCCTGCAAAACATGGATTTATTTTCTAAAGAATAAGAATGAAGTCTTTGAAAAGTTTAAAGAGTTCAAGGCTCTTGTAGAAAATATCTCTAAGAAGAAGATAAATATTCTAAGGTCAGATAATGGAGGGGAATATACTTCAGGTGATTTCAAATATTTCTGTAAACAAGCAGGGATTAAGAGAGAGCTTACTATTCCCTATAATCCACAACAAAATGGTGTAGTTGAAAGGAAGAATAGAACGATCATAGAAGCAGTGAAGGCTATGATCCATGATCAAGACTTACCCATGCATCTATGGGCAGAAGTAGCCAGAACTACAGTATATGTACAGAACATAATCTCTCATAGTTCTCTTGGAAACAAGACCCCAGAAGAGATGTTCACCGGTAAGAAGCCTGAATTTAGTCACCTAAATATATTTGGATGTCCATTGTTTATTCACATTCCAAAGGATAAGAGATTGAAATTGGAACCTTCAGGGAAGAAGGGAATATTTGTGGGCTATAGTGAGAAATCAAAGGCTTACCGTATCTACATCCCAGGATTCCGCCAGATTATGCTCAGTCGGGATGTTACATTTGATGAAGACATGGCTTTCAACAAATCCAAGAAGACTCATGAGGATGAAGAGGACCAGGAAGCTCATAGAGTTACAGAAACAAACACAGTACCAGACATAAGTATTGAAGAAGATCCCATTCCAGAGGATCATGACATGGCAGAACCTCAGAGACCTGAGGAGACACCTCACGAGGATATTTCTCGGAAGAGAAGACCAGCTTGGGCACGATAATTAATTCAAGATGCAGGAAAGTATGGTGCCCCATAAGGAACCAATAGAGAGAGCAAGAGACCAAGGCCATACTCCAGTTATGTAGACTTGATGTGTAACCTTGTTGAAGAGGAACCAATTTGTTTTGAAGATGTAGTGAAGAAGAAGGAATGGTTGGATGCTAAATACCAATCCATCATCAAGAATGATGTTTGGGATGTGGTACCAAGACCGAAGGATAAATCAATTGTATAGTCAAAATGGATCTTCAAAACAAAACACTTAGTAGACGGAAGCATTGAAAACTACAAGGCAATATTCGTAGCTCAAGGATTCTCGCAAAAGGAAGGAATTGACTATGAGGATACTTTTGCTCTTGTGGCCATATATACTTCAATTAGAACCATTCTTTCCTTGGAAGCTAAGATGAAATGGAAGTTACATCAGATGGATGTAAAGATGACGTTCCTGAATGGGAAGATAGAAGAAGAAGTATATATCGAGCAGCCATAAGGATTTGAAACGGAAGATAGAGAGTCACATGTATGCAGACTGGAGAAATCATTGTACGGGTTGAAGCAAGCACCCAAAGCATGGTATGAAAGAATTGATAGCTTCCTGATGAGTTTGGGATTTACCAAAAGTAAAGTAGATTCTAATCTTTATTATAATATTATGGATGATGAACCTATGATACTACTACTGTATTTAGATTATTTGTTCCTGACAGGAGAAGACAAACCCATCACTGAATGTAAGAGAAGGCTTGTAGCATAATTTGAGATGAAAATACACAGTTGAGATCCTAAAGAGATTTGGGATGTTGGATTGTAATGCCATGACTACTCCAATGGTGACAAATTTGAAGCTTTTGAATGATGCTTCATCAAAGATAGTAGATGTCACCATGTATAGACAGATTATTGGGTCATTGATGTACTTGACCAATACTAGACCAGATATATGTTTTGTTGTGAACACATTGAGCCAGTATATGGTGGACCCCAGGAGTGTTCACCTGATTGCAGCAAAACATGTGATGAGGTACCTAAAGGGTACATTGGATTATGGAATCAGATATGCTTCAGATAGTGAGTTCAGGTTGTATGGGTAGACAAACTCAAATTGGGCTAGAAGTGTGTCGAAGATAGGAAAAGCACTTCAGGATGTTGCTTTAGTTTGGGATCAGGTATGATCTCATGGATCAGTATAAAGTATCCCTGTGTTGCACTCAATACAGCAAAAGATGAATATGTAGCAGCTTGTTTAGCTTGTAGCAAAGTAGTGTGGCTTTGCAAGATGTTGGCAATATTTTTCGATGTAGAGATTGATGCTACAGATATACTCCGTGACAACCAGAGTTGCATCAAGATGACAGAGAATCCTATGTTCCATGATAGATCAAAGCACATCGAGATCAAGTTCCACTATATCCAGGATATGGTGTAGAAGGGATCTATAAAGCTCAAGTATGTTCCTATAGAGGAACAAGTTGTTGATGTGCTGACTAAGCCTCTATCTCGTGTAAAGTTGGAGTACTTTCAAGACAAGCTTGGTGTAGTCTAGAGGGACCTCTCTCTAAAGAGAGACTGATAGAGTTCCTATCCTTCGGGGACAGATGCAAGTCTTGGGGAATGAAGATCAGTACTGGCTGACTAATAGAGTTATAGTTCTTAGGAACTGATGCCAGTCCTGGGGACTGGAGATCAGTACTGGATGACTAATAGTGTTCCAATTCTTAGGAACTAATGTTAATCCTAGGGACTGAAGATCAGTAATGGACGACTGATAATGTTCTAGTTCTTAGGAACTGATGCTAGTACTGGGGGATGAATATCAGTACTAGCTGACTGATAGTGTTCCAATTCTTAGAAACTGATGTAAGTCCCGGGGGCTGAATATCAGTATTGGTTGACTGATAGTATTCCAGTTCTGAGGAACCGATGCTAGTCTTGGGGGCTAAAGATCAGTACTAGCTAACTGATAGTGTTCCAACTCTTAGGAACGTATGCCAGTCCTAGGAGATGAAGATTAGTACTCGCTAAATGATAGTGTTCTAGTTCTTAGGAACTAATGCCAGTCTTGGGGGCTGAAGATCAGTACTGGCTTACTTATATTGTTCCAGTTCTCAGGAATTGATGCCATTCCTAGGGGCTGAAGATCAGTACTGGCTGATTGATAGTGTTCTAGTTCTTAGGAATTGATGCCAGTCCTGGGGGATGAAGATCAGTACTGACTGACTGATAGTATTCCATTTCTTAGGAACTAATGCCAGTCCTGGGGGATGAAATTCAGTACTGGCTAACTGATAGTGTTCCAGTTATAAGGAACTGATGCCAGTCCTAGGGGCTGAAGATCAGTACTAGCTGACTGATAATGTTCCAGTTCTTAGGAACTGAGTCCAGTCCTTGGGGCTAAAGATTAGTAATGGCTGACTGATAATGTTCCAGTTCTTAGTAATTAATGCCAGTCCTAGGAGATGAAGATCAGTACTGGATGATTGATAATTTTCCAGTTGATGATGTTGATGACAAGGATGTTCCAACAGAAGATGTTCTAGCTGATGATGTTGCTGACGAGGATTTTCCAGCAAAATATATTCCAGCTAAGGATGTTCCAGCAGAGGATGTTCCATTTGATGACGTTGCTGATCCAACAGAAGATGTTCTAGCAGAGGATGTTGCTGATGATAATACAAGGATGCTTCTGATGGTGATATTCCAACCGATGATGATGACGATGTTGATGATGATCCAACAGACGATGATGATGCTACTCCATGAAATGATACCTCAGACATATGATGATCCAAAATATTCCTACAACATATAGAGATTCACAAGTCATTTGTGTAGCTGTTGATGTTACCCGCAGAATACCTTCCTAGTTAAGAGGGAGTGTTAAAAGAATGTAACTACGGAAGATATTCTATTTGATACTTTTCTATTGTATTAATGCATTCCTCCTTCGGGAGATGTCATTGATGTAATTAATAATGTAAGAGTCATTGAAAGAGTCAATGTAAACCTTAGGTATTGTGTCGGCCTAGAATAACCCAAAATAGATTATTATCTTATGTATTTGACAAGTCAACCCAGTCAGTTAGGAGAAGTCGGCCCTGTTGGGGAAAATTCACCCCAACAGAAGAATATAAAGAGAGGATGTCTCTCTCATTTGTAATCACTCATTCACTCACACAAGTTCGCATAGGAGAGAGAGAAGTTCGCACAAGTATAGGAGTAGTTGATTTTTCCTTGGGGTTTACTTTTGTACTTTGTGATTTCTATATTAAGGAAGACTTTGCCGGGTTTTTATACCTTTTGGTTTCCCACAGTCCTCTCCCTCTGTGCAGGTCATGTCTCTCTCACGCATAGACCCACTGGTCCTCTCCCTCTATGCAGGTCATGTCTCTCTCATGCACAAACCCACTGGTCCTCTCTCTCTGCGTCAGTCATGGACCTTTCTCTCATGTGCAGACCCACTGGTCCTCTCCCTCTACACAGGCCCATGGCTCAACTCCCAAGGGCTTCTGCGACATGTAGAGCTCTTAGTATGCCCCGTATACTTCCCTTGGGAATTCTGACTTGGGTCTCAACTTGGGTGCTTGATGGAGATGAGCCTCTTGGTCGCATGGTTGGGGATTGGACTCAATGGGTAGCCAATTTAAATTTTTAATTAGTATTGTGGACTAGTCATAGACTCGTGGACTCTCTCGGTGTGCTATATTTGGTCTTCGATGCTTGAACTCTCAATTCCAAGCGTATCCTTGACGGTGATGACAAGCTTGATATGAGGTAGGTGTCGACTTAGAATAGAAATAAAGATCCAACTTTTAATCAGTATCATGGACTTCTCCAGTGGCACTTAGTATGATTGATGTTGATGCCTTTGTGTTCAGACAATTATGTTGTTCATGTGGTTGGATGGTTAGTTTGAAGGTTTGGTCTCAATGATCGATTCCCATACAAACGATTTAATGCTTGAACCATGAGCTCTTTCATAGATACATTGGACGCTTGGGCTCGTTGACTATGGTGTGAATACCTTTGTAGTTGTGGGACTTTAGGTTAAATAATAGTTTGGTAATGAGCTCGATGCCCAAATCTAAATTTTATTAAATGTTTTTTTGTATCTATTTCCATATGTATTTATATAGTTTCATGTTCCAATAGGTTTTATATACAGTTACAATAAATATCTCTTTATCTGTACCTATTAGCGCATATATATATATATATATATTAAACCTTATTTGCAATTCATAGTAATAAAAATATACACATAGTCTTTGAAATCTTTTATAATTTGCATTAATTCATTTACCTCTATGATATATTAATGTTTTCTGGTGATTTTGCAGGTAAGTTCAAAAGGAAATTTTTGTTACAGTAAATTCCTAAGCTTGTAGGTTAAGTTCCAAAAGGGATTTTTGTTACATGTAAATTATGCTACCTTCCAGAATTTTTTTTCTACTTCTATAAGTTCTATTCCAGTTGTAGTATGCCCTCTGGTTCCAGATTTGGAACCATGGCTCTGATACCATTCTGTAAGGACCTTCCTTGGTCCCCGGTTAAATAATATAAATTCTACTTTTATTCATAGTTTTGTTTGTTTTCATTGCTTCCAAAACAATATGTTTCACTCGGTTTCCATTCAAGTTTGTTGTGCAGGTAGGAAACAAGAAAATATTTATGCTTAAGTATAGGTATGGATCATGTTTCACTAAACATCTATAGTCGATTTTTTTTTTATTGAAAACATATTAGAGCAGGTTTTCTTCAAATTCTAACTTAGATAACATAATAAATTTAAATAATGGTAATGAAATACCTATAAAATATCCCAACCCTTAGAATACTCAACCACCCAAACTGGATATGCCTCCCTACCAACTAGGATAATCTCTCCGAGCACACAGCTCCAAGAATTGCTTCTTAGACCCCCGACCCCAAAACCTGAGTACCTCATAGTCCAACCAGTCGTGTAGTTCTCCCCTTCGTGAAATTTTAGCCTCCTCTACTAAATTGCTTCCCGTCCAAAAGATACCCTTCTTCACTTCCCCCTTATCCTATCTATCCTCTTCCCTTCTACCGACTCATCCCTCTATCGACTCCATTTCTTGCCATTACTACCCTTATCTCCCCATTAATTTACAACTCCATGTCAGAATCTTATTAATGGTCGAACTATCACCTATTAAATTCCGAATCACAAGTAAATCACTTTTACCCCTTTTCTTTTATATAAGTTAGGACACATTTCATATGAAGTTTAAGAACCTTTAAATAATGACCACCGTCATTATCTATGTCCAACTTGACATAAATACATTTCGATCATGTAATTTATCACACTCGCATTTTACAACTATTAATTAATCATCATAATTTTTATTAATTAATCAGTATATTCATCCAACATAATTAAATCATTAATCCTTAATCATATTTACTCTTTAATCATTATGATAATATTTTTATTATTAGTAGTTCAACATCCAACTATCTGTTATAATCATCATTTAATTAATAATTATCTATTAATTACTTTAGTTTTAAAAATTGTTCATTGATTAATTATTAGTACCACTATTCATTTACCTAATGATTATCACACCCAAGAAATGCTAATTACCCTTCAGTTATAAATTAAAATTAATTACAATTTACTATTCAAGTCCATAATAATCTGATTAATAATATTTACATCATTAGCATTTGTAACCCAAGAAATTTGAGCTACTTAATATAATCAATATTTAATTAATATTAATCAATTTAGTAATAATATTATTAACATCCACTTAACATTATTAACGCTTAATTAACATTTACTAATTACGTTCGTAATATTCCTCTTAAGCATTTCTAACATTTATTTTAGTGATAACCACAATTATTACTTAACCTAATTCACAGTTAAACCTTCCATTAATAACTCAACGCAATTATATCAATGCATAACTATATACGTAATAATTAATTCCCAACTAATACTTAATGTATTTATTCACAATTCACAATGCATTCAAGCCCAACTGTAATAGTATAGTAGATAATTAATATAAGCCTATATAGACAAGTTAGGTAAGTGTAGCTACGGCTTACATACCTCGTGTCGGTACACTAATAGTACTAAAAAAAACATACCACATAATTACATAAACCACTATCTGTTGATGCATACCGAGATAAGAATTTCAATGACTATCTCAATTCATTATAATAAATGAAACAAAATAAGATACTGAATTACGACACACGAATCAAGCAAAGGTTTTCAGTACACACACAGAGTAAATTATGCTTCCCTTTTTACTTCTATGACATCCCTATCTACCTACTTTTTTCTACCTAATGCACAACTAACTTCTACATCCTATCCTTCCTCTGTTGGACTACCCTGGAGAGTCCCCTACATGGCATAACCCTAGTTAGAACCCATAAGCGGAAGTGTCAACTACATCGACCAAGCTTCCCCAGCAGGCACCCACTATTCATCATCACACACCTTGGGGAGTGCATCATAGTGCGACCCTCCCATAAATCCGGGTTTCCGAGGATAAATGGTTGGAAATGCCTCAACCACTCCTATGGAATAAGGGGCTATGTATACCTCAACATAGTTACTGCATTGCGACTATTGTACTCAGGTTTTGTCATTGAATAACCAATTTGGGTAGTTGAGTTTCCTGAAACCCAAAACCTACCCATACAACATGATAATAATACAATACTCATGTTAAACAATAATGCATCACTTGCATACCATTTATCTTTCGGAATCCATGTCCCCGAGGTACTCCCACCTCGTAGGATCCAGCTTCCACTTATCTCTTTTAACCTATAGGTTAGTCTCCAAACACACGATCGAGAATATCGTGCAATCATTGACATGTATATACATTTCACTTCTAATGAACAATAATGCAAATCATTTCTATGTACCATGCACTTGGTATCATATTCATCCATTCAACATATAAGTTTTAACTCGATATCCACATACCCATCATTTAGTAAATTTGCATGCTAGAGACATAATCAAAACATGAATATAATTCACAACTTTAACATCACACACACATATGTAATCTCCACAAAATAATAAGACCATATGTCCACAATGTCATAAAACTGACAAAGTCTCACGATAATAAGCAAATAGAACATATAATGAAAGTTCAGTTAATAAAATCAAAACGGGGCATTACAAGCGATGGAAAACTAATTTTGCAATAGTTGACGCAATATTTGCTTCTTCAAAATGTGCATATTCTAATATGCTTATATTTTTTTGAAAGATGTCATCATAGCATGTTTTGTATAGTTTGGTATGCATTAGAAACTGGGAAGCAGTTCATATGTCATGGATTTTGTGATGTATGTCTCATGTAAGCATAAGATGTCACAACTCATTGTATCGTGGTGGCTTAGCATGTCATTGATGTGCATATGTATATTGCATGTGTTAAGAGAGCATATTAAGATGCTTGAATGTAGTTCTATGCATTGTAGATCATATTGTAGAACCCATTTTGTATTGCTTCGTAAGTAT
Organism: Larix kaempferi; assembly: GCA_027924585.1. Taxonomy (NCBI): domain Eukaryota; kingdom Viridiplantae; phylum Streptophyta; class Pinopsida; order Pinales; family Pinaceae; genus Larix; species Larix kaempferi. The sequence continues at coordinate 7,302,937 of BSBM01000769.1, read as the reverse complement.
TGCATTTCAATATGGACTTTTTCTTTGACCTTGAAATTATATTTTGTAAGAGCATTTAGCAGATACAATGATTCTATGTTCCTTATGCAAGACAATGTTGTGTATACTAATGCATGTATTCATATACCAGTTGCATCAAATGCAACACCATCTAGCATTAACCCTTGTGATCTATGTATTGTTCGTCCACATGCAAGTTGAACTGGGAACAATTTTCAAACCTTCAAATTGCTTGTTTTTCCTATTCTTGGTATTGGTTTTGATGGTCACAAAATAGGTGTCCAATCTGGCAATATGCCTAGCATATATATTGTAGCAAGCCTATTGGATTGATGATGTCCAATTTTTGGATCGTAGAAATTTATCCATATAATGTCAAGTTTATTTGTTTTTGTTTATGCCTTTATTATTCCATCCACACCATTGACAAGACCATATTGTGAGTCGTAGTTGCTAGTACATATTTCAACTAGCATATTTAGCAGCTTTAAGACAAGTTGTGAATGAAGAGATGCCATATGTATATGGTATGTTGCATTGCTATGGTTTTCTTCTTCTTCTTCCATTGCATTGATTACAATTTCATCTCTTGGCATAGCTAAAAACATATTCTTGTTATGTGTTGCAACGTCTTTGTTTTTGTAAAAGAGATAAGGAAAAGTAGGGTCATTTGGTGCAGGTCGCATGCAATTTAGATTCAAATATGCTAGGTCACTAGTTGTTTGTGTATTTGTACGCATTGTATTCATAATAGCAATAAATGTTGCAATTGTTTGATGCATTGTAATATGCAGTTCGTAGCATTTTACATTTTCGTTCTAGAATTCATGCGTTGTCATTTGCTTATTTATTATAGGTTGTTCAAATATCAATGAACCCTGCATAGTTTTTGCTTGATAAAGATCACCATAGAATATCATATCAATGTTTCCATTGTATTTGGTTTGTGCATGTTTTATGTTTCTGAGACGATCATCAATTGAATATAGAAATCGATTTCCAACCAGAGATGCTTCATATATGAAAACAACTTGCAACTCATGGTAGAGTTTTGACAATGTATCTAATATTTCCTTACTAAGTGGAAAGAATTCAGATTTGTTGAATGACATTAGCAATGTTGAATGGATTGTTGTTCCACCTGCATTATATGTAGCCTTACCAGTGTATGCTAGGATCAATCCCTTTGGCTTTATAGGATCACTAGTATCGTGTGCATCATAGATACATATGAGCATTTGAAATATTGCCTTTGCTATGAATGTTTTGCTTGTTCCTTCCCCACCGGTAAGGAACAAGTATAATGGCATGTATATATCTCTACGTTTTTTATTGCAATGTCTTTGACAATTGCCTATTGTTCTTTGTTAAGCATCCTTTAATTCCGTAGTACTCTGAGTTTTTAAAAAGAAATGGATGCTTTGTTACTTAATATCCAATGTTGACGGATTTTTTCAAATGAGTGTGCGATATCCATTGTAAATCTGTTTGTAAGTCATAGTATTCACAATGATTTTTGGTTTCTTGTTTGTTTGTTAGTATTTCAGAGTTGCTTATAGTGCTATTGTCTACTTGTTCCATTACACTATCCAAATCACCCCACAATGGGTTGATGTTATATGTAAATTTGGATTCATTCATTTGTATTGTATGTTGGTTAAAAGTATATGCAGCTTGCCACGTTGGGAAGCAATGTGTCAATGTATGTTCATTGTTTTGAAATGGAACATATAGTAATAGCTTCTCTCTGCAGTGGTTTTCATAGTCAACATGTTTTTTGTAGTTGACAAACTGAATTACATTTGGTTTCTTTCTCTTTGATATGGGTGTCCCATCTTTCTTATAGTTGGATACAAACTCTGCTAAGCATATTTGTTTAATTGCATTTGGGCGGTCGATGTGATAATCGATAATAGAGTGACAAATGACATCTTATGAATTGTCAAGCTCTTATTTTAACAGAAATTTTGGCTTCAGTATGAACATTCGTTCATCCAAAGGAGATGTGTTTATAAAAACACATTGCCTTGAGCTGCAATTTAGGGGCATTGAATGTGCTATATGCACTGCCTATTGAGTTGGAATTTGTTGAAGGTTAAGTAACATATTTCCAAGACTACATATCATTTCTATAGCATTGATTTTTTTTTATGCTCTTTTCGTATCTTCCTAAATGCATGTGTCATTGATCTATCGAGTTTGGTCATATATGAACTACAATAAGATGATACTACATATGCATTGAGTATGTATTGGGCATATGTATTTGCATTCCATAGACATGGCATGTATGGTGCAAAACTATTGTTCCTTATATGCGATGGTTTTCGCTTTAGAAAAATCGTTGGTTGTTGGTTGTTTTATTGCGGAATTATAAAGTTTTAATGTCACACTTTATGCATCATGTAATCACGTGTAGCTTTGTTATTTCAGATGTACAACAAAACCTTGTTATGATCCTACTCATCTAAAGACCCAATGCACCAATTTGGCATCTAAATCCATAAATGAAGGAGAATGAAATATGATTAAACTTAATTATGAAGATGGACTTCCTAGCACAACATCATAATTCCAATGCAAAGTCTCTAAGGAGAAAGAGTTAGGCTGAAGGTACTTAGCTCTACCATAGGGGGTGTATCCAACCGGGACCTTGTACATAGCATGAAATGAATCAATTTTTTCATGTGCTTTCAAGAAGCTGACATGCTTTGCCTGATATGAAATAGAGGACGAATTTTCTTGCTGATAGTGTTGTTTAACGTGAGGCTTTGTTGGAGAAAACGCTCCTTTATATTTGATTCTCTTTCACCTCTGAATGAAACGTCCCAAACCTTTCCTGTGTTAAAATTGCCTACATGTAGTAAACGTTGGTTCTCCTTAATAAGATTTGCATCAGTCGGCCATTAAAAATCCATTACCTTAAGATATGCATTTCCAGGCTAGAGAACCTAAATTCTTAACTGAAGAATCAAGGGAACGGTCTCAAATCTGAAACATGGAAGATTATGAGCTTAAACCTTAAAATTCATGCATTTACGAATTTATAATCTTCATTGCAGTCTTTAAGCTCCAAAAGAATATCCATCAAACACCACATCAGAGCAATCCTATATTAACTAAAATTGAATTAATTAAATATATTTGAGAAAGAAAAACAATTGCTCGGAAGGAAAGAGAGGGAAAAAATGGAGGAAAACACGCACATAGGTAAAGGAATAAACACAAACAAATAGCTTAAAGCTTACAAACAATAATTACATCCTTCCTTAGGGCAAGATAAACCAAGAAGGAAATTTTTTCAAGGAATACTAACACAAGGGAAATATATAAAGAGTGAGAGAAGGGAGAGCAATTAAATTAGATAAATTAGAAAACCAAACCTTAACAAGGAAAATAGATTAAAAAAACAAAATACGGCATAAACATATCAACAATAGAAGTCAAATATATCAACCTTAGAAACTAAGGAGGATAGGCACACAAAAAAAAATGATCTAAGGACTAAATAATATCTACAAACTTAAAGATGAATCAAGCAGAAAAAGTGGGGAACAACTTAAAGCCTACAAAAAATTGAAAGATCCAAATAGATAAACTACAAACTAAAGATAAGACAAAGACCAAAAGGACTAAATAATATCTACAAACTTAAAGATGAATCAAGCAGAAAAAGTGGGGAACAACTTAAAGCCTACAAAAAATTGAAAGATCCAAATAGATAAACTACAAACTAAAGATAAGACAAAGACCAAAAGGACTAAATAATATCTACAAACTTAAAGATGAATCAAGCAGAAAAAGTGGGGAACAACTTAAAGCCTACAAAAAATTGAAAGATCCAAATAGATAAACTACAAACTAAAGATAAGACAAGACCAAAAGAGTAAGAGGAGAAAGATGGGAAAAACAAGGGAACCAATTACAAAAATAAGGCTCTAATCCTAGGATATGTACAAAAAAAAATTATAAATAGGGAATTAGATCGCTAAAGGGGGAGGAAAGGCCTATAAAAAGAGAATAATTATTATCATTCGAATATTAGATCCACTAAATATTTATTAAGAAATTAAAAGGGGGGTTATAAAAAAGATTCCTCTATATTAAGACCCTACAAAGAGGATGGATGTGGTTAACCTTGATAGAGTTAGTTTGCTATAGACCTACTCTACCTTACTTGGTCCCTAATGTTGTTGATTATGGGAATCCAACTACCATTGATCTCTAGGCCTTCGTGTTTTTTCAAGTTGTAAGGGTGCTTAATTATTTCAACAAATTGTATAATTCAACATTTATAGTAATGTTATTCCTTCATTTTCCACGGGGTGTAGAATAGATGGTGAATGGGTGTACTATTAAGGCACTCCTTGTGTTAGGTCACTGGTTCAAAACTCCATGGGTACTAGCTTAAAAAAATGGTTATCCTTCACCGGGATCATGATGTTTTCCAAGCACACATGGTGTTTGGTTTTAAGGGAATGATTTACCAATGCTAAGGTGCTAGCATGCTCATTCTTAATATATGCCCCAGAGAAAAGATAGAGCACTAGATATCAGTGGTAACTAGCGTCCCATAATCAACAATAGTATGGAGCATGTAAGGTATAGTAGGTCTATAGAAGACCAATTCTAGCAATATTAACTATCTCCATCCTCTCTGTAGGGTCTTAATATAGAGGAATATTTTTAATAACCCCCCTTTTAATTTCTTAATAAATATTTAATGGATCTAATCATAATAATAGTAATTTTCGCTTGTTATATGTCTCTCCTCTCCTAGCCTGGTTTTAGGTAGATTAATTCCATATTTATAATCTTAAAAAAATGTATATACCCTAGGACTATAGCCTCCTAATACACTAGTGATCGAAACATGGTAGATAATTAAACACTTTCTCCTTTTATGTGCATATTTTGACTGTAGTCCATCCTCAGTGCCTATGATGCCAATTGAATCATCCCAGCCTCCTCAGATGGTTGAGATATCAGGAACCACCACTAAAACATCCATGTTTCTTGAATGGGTTAACTAGAGGGAATGAACCATTTTAGGACTTCTAATTATGCACATATTCACACATATGCACTATCAATGTCCCTGCAAACTAATGTTCCTAACTCTATATACCATAATATGTTGAGGATACAGAAAGAATATGAGCGAATTAGAAAGCTTCATGAAGAATAGGTACTTCTTGAATATTTACATGCTTCTATATGCCAATTTTTGCTAAATGTCTTGTGTAAGATTTGGTCAGTTTGCTTCCTGTCATTGCTAGATCTGTTCAACCAAACATTTATTAGTTTACATAGATATTGAAGTCATCTTATTGGAAGATGGATAGCTATATGAACTTGGAGCATCATTTTAATCCCACTTCTAACATTTCTTCCTATTTTATGATAGAACACGCAAATCAGAGTTCAGTTTGAGAAGGAACTGGAAGAGATGAAAAGAAGATACACTGGATTCCTTCAGGAAGAGGAGTATGCATTGGCACCTTTTTCAAATATTTTGAAATCCCAATCAAGTCTACTATGGCTTGCAAATACATCTTATTAGTGTGCACTATCTCAAGTAGTCAATGAGATGTGCATGACTGAATAAATGAGCACCAATCAAACGATCCTGAGACTTAATGTTTTCCCCAAATATTTACAGGTCAATTGATGGTGTACTTGTAGCTAAGATGCAATGAGAAGAGCATTCCTGCTATACCTCATGAAATATATTTTGTTTCATAATATTTGTAGCTCCTTCCTTACCTACCATTATTCCATATTTCCTGAAATTGTTAATATGTTAATATCCTTCAAAGGATTTGATTGAATAGTTATGTTATGGAAAAGGTTACAATAATATGAGAAAAGAAAGTCCTTAAAGTAGCTTATCTATGGGTGTTCTAGACCAAGGTAAGTGAACCTCATTAGTAGTATCTATCCATAGTAGAACCAACCATTATTTAAAAATTATGGTCCTGGGCCAGCAATAGGTTGCGGTTATACACCTGTATGACGTGTTCTCAAAATAGTGTTCTCATAATTTGTTAGGAATTTCTATATCTTGTTGGTCATCATTTGATTTTATTTTTGAATAGGAATATATTACAAAGAGTGCATGGTTTATAGTACAACAAAATTTCAGAGAAGGTGCTAAAAAATGAAGAATGACAAAGCTCACAAGATGGATATGGAGAAGATGCAACATGCTGCTCCCAAAACTTTGGTAAAATAAAAATATGTAAAAATTCAAACGTGAATTAATTCAAATTCAACATGAATCGAATAAAATTAGTACCCTAGCCTTCGACGAGGACTATCTTTTCCTACAAGTTGCAAAATGCGCCTACACTTACAAGGATCCCTTGTATTCTACTGATCTATGTTTGGCACGTCTGTATTCTACCAATATGTGTTTGGACTTGCCAGTCAAAATGTGAAGAAAATAGAAAAGTGCTTTTGAAACAAATCGAGAGAAAACTAAGTTCAATTCATTTCTTTCTACTATTTATGCACATATATTAAAAAAACATATAATATAACTTTATGCTCTAATTTATGCAATCGTATTAACTAAGCAACTAAGCGGCAGGGATTATTGTATATGCCTTCTTAACTTATAATTTAATATTTTAATGGGTATAACTAGTGTACTAACCTTTGATTTGTTTGTGTGTGTGATTGTCTTAAGGTGTTCGACCTATGTGGATATACCTTATTTATTAAACATGAAAGACCCTTGATAAGCCAATAGGAACATTCAAAAGATAGACTTCAAAAACGGATCTAATGGGCTACCGAGAGACTTTGAAAGGTAAAGCTTTACAGGTGCCCAAAAAATAGTCATGCACACTTTAAGAGTGTAAAATGCTTCTTCAAAGTAACTTTATTGTAAAGTGCATCTCATTAAAATTATAAAAGCATTCATTCATCATTTATAAAGTAAATTTATTATTATTTTTTCAAAATGTATTTTTTCATGCTTAACTTCATTGTAAAAATGATTCCCACTTATTTTATAAACGTGTCTACTTATACTATAAAAGTAAGTTTATAAAAATTAGACAAAGACGAGAATTTTTTTACTCATTACAACTTGGCAACCTAATTGTGTACCTATCACTTGCCATGTGGCAACATGGTTACCTTTTATTCCTTTCCTCAAAATGGCATAACTTTGACATCGAGAGTCTTTTTTAGTGTTGCTATTTTACTCCCTATTTTTCAATCTTTTTTCATTTGAACAATCAATTTCTATTTATGAATTCATCTTACCTACATATTCTAATATGGCTAGTCCAAGTGATCTCTTGCTTACCAATTCAAATTACTTCTCATCGAAATCTTGTATGAAGGATTTACTATGATGTAGGGGACTTTACTAGGTTATATCGGGAACAAAAATTGCCCCTCTTAATCCATTAAAGAGATCTAAATGGGATAATAAGAATAAAAAATCCATGGTCACCCATTTTCAACCTTAGTTAAATATTAACCATAGATAAACATGGGAAACCATAGTCAAAGATGGACAAACATGATCAACTCGATCCAAATATAGTAACCATATTTACAAGGGTCTAACTATGGTCAATCTTAGTACAACTTAGTCACTTATTATTAAACCATAGTCAATATCGTTAACCATGGCCAAAATTAGTCAACCATGGTCAAACTTAGTGAACCATGACTAACGGAAGCCAACCACTATCAACCATGGTAACCCCCAATCTAGGCATGGTTAACCATAGTCAATCATAATCAAACATGGTCCATGGTAGTCAAACATCGTCACACACAATCAAACATGGTCAACTAACAACATTCATAGTCAACTAAAGTGAACCATAATCAAACATGATCAACCCTATTGAATTGTAGTCGTCCATATTTAAACATGGTCATCCCTAGTAAAACATAGTACAAAAAGTCAAGCATGGTCAACCATTATCTACCATGATCAACCATCATGAAATATAACTAACTATGGTCAAACATGGTTAGACACGATAAACCATAATTAACCATGGTTGAATATGGTCCACTATAATTAACCATGTTTAATCATAATCAAACATACTCAACCATAATCAACAATGGTCAACTATAATAGTCAACCATGTTTGGTCATGGTTAACCATTGTCAAGCATAGTCAATTGTAATCAACCATAATAAACTAAAGTCAACCATAGGAAAACATGGTCAACCATTATCAAGATTGTTCAAACATAATCAACCTTCATCATTAAGCATAGTCAAACATTGCAAACCCTAGTTACCAACAGTCAAACATGGTTAACAATACTTGTCCATGGTCAACTAAAGAAAACCATTGTTAAACATGGTTAACCATAGTCAAATAGCCAAACATGGCCAACTTTGTCTACCAAAATCAACCAATGGCAACTATAGTTAACCATAGTTGCACGCAATCATGATTTTAACCATAGTCAATCCTTAGCCAACAATCATCAAACTTCACCTCTTAACCTTGAACTATATAATAGAAAAGAGAATCACAAAAGGGAACATAAATCCAAGAAGAATGGTGGTGTCTAAAAAAACCATTGCAACACTTAAGCATACATCATTATCATCAGAACATCACAATACATATTGAGCATTTTTCAATAACTAGCACAACCCATAGGGTCATCCTTTTATAGTTTCCAGATCCAACAAACTCCCTGGAAGTGAGAAAGATCTAGTCCACAAATAGGGATCATTATTTCTAATGACTTCCACAAAATCCGCAATGTCCCAAAGTGTAATCGAAAATTGTTGTTGCGTCGACCATGAACATTTAGTTGTTTGTTCAACCAATTATTCAGTCGTTCTTCCAACTCGGCTAGTCAGGACTCCAGTCGACTGCTCCACTAGTCGCCTATTTTTTAACAACTTATTGTCTCTAGAAGATCCATAGGTGTGATGAACCATGAAGACCTTAGGTTCCAACACCCCCCCATCAACACAACGCTCAAGAGATTCAGGAGATGAAATTACTTGCTTTGAACACCCCCCCATAATTGTAGTTTCCTGAAGCTCGATCATAGCCCAAAGTTTCACAAACTTAGCTTCTAGTAAAGGCTTCGTAAAGATATCAACAATATGATCATTTTTCTTGCAATAAACAAATGAGACAACATTATCTTGTAACAACTAATATAGGATATGGGATACTTGTTAAGGTTGGATTTATTCAACGAACATTATATGCAAACTGTAATTAAATATTGATGTCAGCAAATGTATGCAAGTTTGCATTAACCAAATACTGAGATATATAATTACATATATATGGTATATGCATATTTATTTTTACTTATGTATGGTGTATGCATATAAATATGTCATGTAATGTATAGTGAGACATCATTGGTTTTTTTAAAAGTAATTTACTGCCTTGCTAAAATATTTGCATACATACTTTATCCTTTTTAAAATTAAATAATTATTGCAAAACACCTATGGAATACAAGCGGGTGAAGTTCAAGTTGACAAAGTCATATCCTGGGGTGACTTTGATGGAGAGCTTGTTAGAAACCATAATCAATGAATTGTTTGGGAGGTGTGTTTCACTTATTATATTTTTATGATTTTGAGGCAGTTTTAGGTGATCACTTACACACTTGTAAGTAGGAAGCTCAATAATATCTAACTTTTGTAGAAAAACTATATCATGGATAATTAATAATTAATTATGCATTTCTTTAGTAATAATAAAAGTGTACCATGGAGAGAGTTCCATAGTTTTATCCAATTCCATTTGTTGCATCAACTTGCAAGCAATCAACCAAATATAAAGTTGTAGCTTTGGATTGTTGTTGTTTATCTCCCACTGTCAAGTAGTGGTCTTGGTCGGCCATTGTCAAATATAATAGTTGTTATTCCCACCAAAGAACATGTCAAACCTTCATTCATGCCATATCCAGTGTGCATTTTGGTTCTTTAGCTTCATGCCATGTCCGATGTGCCATCAAAAGCTTTGAATAGCAGGCAGCAACTGGTACCCATAAAAATTAAAATGATCCGTAATTTGGTTGTCTTGTTTCAAATTATTTTTTGTTTTCACAATATGTCTCCGGATTTTCCAAGTGCAGTGAATCTTGGACTATGCTACCACTGCACCAAAACCGCTTGAAACCCTAATTGACGGTGTACAGTTTGAGTAATTTATGCAGCCTGTGCAATTTATGAGGTTCTGTACTATAGTCTGTATAAGCATACTTGTATTGTTAAATGCGTGAAATTAGACTCGACAACTTTATCACGACTTTGTAAAGTAACCGAGAATCAATATTAACAGCACTGTAACACAAATTTAGTTAAGGTTATGGGAATATTTAAGGTTATCAGAAGATTTGAGACACAAATGGTGGTGGGCATTGGGCGGTGAATCAGAAAGGGCAGTGGACTAACCACCTCAATTCCTAACAACTTTTAATATCTACATTAACTAACAACCCCATTTTCCAAGATCTACGCCGTTGGCCTAGCAATAACACCTAAAAGTATCAACCAATAGTAGATCAGAAAAACTATATGTGTTAGAATAAATAATGGAATAATTAACAAACTATGCAAAAAAAACATTAAAACATATCAAGAAATATGTAAAGTCAAAGATGGATTAAAAAGAAAGCCAACACATATCGAAAACAATAGTTTTAGAAGGACTAATAACATAAATTCATTAATTTTAATGAAATATTACATGTCAAATGATTAACTTTTTTGCATGTGAAAATATAATAGAACATTCTTAATATGTGTATAAAAAATTATTTGAAATTGTCAAAATTGTAAATTTCTATTATACATTATTATCATTATAGATCCATCTAACTCTAGTTCTACAAAGCATCCGGAGGAATCAAATCTGCAAACCTTTTACCACTAAACTACAACACACATCCCTCTCACCACTATGCTACAACACATTGATGCATGCATTCTTTCTTTTTTCTTTTTCTTTTTTTTATAGGACAAACAGACACTTCCCCACTTCCCCCTACCCGGGCTCCACTATGCTATAGCACTCATGCATTCTTATTTTTTATTTTATCTTTTATCTTTTTTTTTTATGGGATATATAAACATTTCTCCCCCACCATAACTGTAGAAATGTCTTCTCAATGCAACAAGACATTAATATGCATTCTTATTTTTATTTTTTATTTTTTTATGAGATAGATGGATCCTTCCCCACCCGAATGGTAAAAATATACCTTCTCAACAAAATCATAAATTGATTTTCAATATAATAATGATCAAATTTGTAAAATTTATTTATATAATTAAAAATATATCACCCCTAAATTTAAATTCTAATCATTATTATAACAATGTCCCATCGTAATCGCATTCCAACAAAAACACTTATTAAAACAGTAGCAGCAAATGAAACAACAAATAATGTCATTATTAAAAGGTTCATCACCTTGGTCCTGTTGAACATGAATTCACTATACAATATGATTTGATTTGAGACTAGTTATATGAAAACGAAACACAACCTACCATAGTGCTTCATATTGAATATGATTACATTCGTAAAGCACATTATTATTAAATTATTAAATTTGAAAGATAATTAACACTAATGAAAGTAAGTTCAAATATTATATCCGATTACTAAATCTACAAAATTATTATATTATAATTAAATTTAATTTTAAATTTTAAGATTTAAAAATTATTGTATTAAAATATTTATTTAGTATATATATAAACAATATGAGAAAAAATGTTTTAGACTCTAGTCAAATCCATTTGCAACTCTAATGAGGTTGATATAAAGATGCCAAGTCTTGACTAAATTATTGGGATTTGAGGAAGAGATCACTTTACATAATAACTATAATATTAAAAGTATTATTACATCTACATTTAAGAAAAATATGTGTTGCAATAAAGAATCAAAGAATAAGTGAAAAATATGTGTTGCAATAAAGAACAAAGAATAAGTGAAAAATAACATATTATAAGAAGGAGATCAACCCTAATTTAGAATATCAAAAGTATCTCTTTATTTTAACTAGCATAAAGAAGAAAATCAGCATTAATAAAATAGGAACAAACTCTTATGAGATCCATAGTGAAACAAGTCGTTGGGCAATTCCTAAAACACTATGGAATGAAAGAATATGTCAATCTTTGTGACACAAAGAAGGTTGAAGACAAAAACGCTTTCTCATAAAATGTCCTACACACAACCACATTAAAGCACAATTTCAAAACATTTATTACAATACTAACCTTACATTTTTACTCATCATAAATATGTTAATTTAAGAATACCACTCTTAAAAAAAATTGAACATAAAAATAAAATTTTAAAAAAACAAATAAATCAACTAACTCTTAATAAACATTAAAAACTACCATCATCATAAAAAATATATATATATAAAATAAATTTTATATTAATTAAATATAAACCTTTTACTTTCCCACTCTCTTCTCCTACGTTCATAAATTCCATTTATATTTTATTATTTTAATTTTTATCATATTAATTTGCATCTTCATTCTTTAGTTTATTATGTGATATGCCCTAGTTCCACTTTTCCTCTTTGTGAATTAGTATTATTTTTGTATCTTATATATTTCAATATAAATTATGGTAAGGTATTAGTTGTGTAATCAATCAAATTGGAATATGAATTTTAACTTTGCACCAACATGATATAAATACCTAGTTTAATATGCAAAGGATATTTTAATTTAATTATTTTATTAAAAAAATAAAAATAAAAATAAAAACTTTAACTGTGATGATATATTTGTAATTATATTTTCTCATAAAAATTACAAAATTTATTGATGTTAATATAATTGTAGCTTATAATACAATTATATATATTTGTAATTATATTTTCTCATAAAAATTACAAAATTTATTGATGTTAATATAATTGTAGCTTGTAATACTCAAGTTTTGATTCTTAGAAGATATTGAATCAAATTATGTATAAATTGTAAATGTGTGGCTATTATGATGGTGTCAAGGCATGTGAATATAAATTATTAACTTCTTATTGTAAATTTTATAAATATGTTTTGTATGAATTCCTACTGTAGAGCTCAAAGCCAAGGCATAACTAGGCAATGGATAAAGACATAGATATTGTCAATGTATAGACCATGTGGCAAAGTTACCATGATGTATTCCATAATATGTAAAATTTTAATTCTATAATATAGTATAAAATACTCCAAGGTGGTTGTGGGCATCACAAGCTAGGGGATATGAGTCAACAAGTCTAGTGGAGGATGAAAAGTGGTTCCCTAGGAAAAAAAACATTGTATTTCCAAGTCTCACCTCAAGAGCTCACACCATTTCCATTGTGTGCATTAATGAAGCTCACAATCATATTTAACTTAGAAAACAAATAGTAATGTAGTACCTAGGGGCCTACAATCAAATTCACATGGAAAAAACTTACACAACATACAACAAAACTACAAATCCATTAATTAATAACAAATATTCCACTCATAGTCTACTACTAAATAAACAATCACATGAAAATGTACCAAAAGAAATCTTGAATAGGTATTAGGTCAATATCCAATGATCTCGGGTCTCATTTTATTTTCAAAATCAATACATAGATCTATGGAATCCACAAAACCAACACTACACAAACCCAAAACAAAGGAGAGCCAAATGCCCCTATTACATCAATCTCCAAAATATTTAAGCTGTGAGGCTATCACTATTCAGTTCCAAAATATTTCCATTTCTTTGAGTAAACCCAAATATTTATTCAATTAATACATGATTAATAAGTGTCTCTTTAACTTCCAAGTACAACCCAAAATTAGTAGTTTGAATATTCAAAGGAAAATCGGGAAGAAAAAAAATTGGGCTAATTAATAAGTGTCTCTTTAACTTCCAAGTACAACCCAAAATTAGAAGTTTGAATATTAAAAGGAAAATCGGGAAAAAAAAAATTGGGCTTTCCCTATCAGGCTATGTTCTTGGCTTGGACACACACACCTTAAAATCCATATTTTATAATGAAAATTGGAGGGAAGGTGTATAAAAGAGTACTCTACATCATACCAGACATTCAAACCATGGATCTAAGTATTGAATGTGCACAATGCAAAATCTTAAAACCATGTTTCTACAAAAATCTAGAAATTATAATCTATTGCCTCGGGACTTATGCGCAATACCAAAAATAAATAAATTTTGATGAAATTTGGTGGATATGTATAGGAATATGTCCTCTACAACATATCCAAATTTCTAATCTTGAGTCCAATATATGATATTTCACCCATCAAAATACTAGGCCCCTGTTACCACAAAAATAAAACTTGGAAATCTCTACAAGATCATTTTTACACTTATATGTGAGAGAAACTCAATATTTGTTATTAAAATTTGGTGTGAAAGTATAATAAGGATTCCTTATAAGCATATCCAAAATATAGGTTCCAAAATGAATTTATGAGAGCACAATGATCAAAACAACATACCACTTTTGTTACTAAAAAAAATGAAAATAAAATAAAATAAATATTCTTTTAAGTGTGTATTATTTCCAAAACCTAGGTATTATCCTACACAAAACTCCCCCAATTGGAAAGAGTTTTCAAATAATAATAATAACAACAACAACAACAATTTTTTTGGGTGTATATGATTTCTAGAACCATAGAGATGTTGCGCGCAGATAAACATGCAAAAAGAAGTCAACTTCAAACTCTAGGATGAGATTTTGTGAGAGTTCAAACTCTCGACCGAGGGTTTAATCAAAATCTAGGCTGAGAGTTTGAACAAATCACAACGCCGTATTTTAAAAAAAATTCTTGACTGGGAGTTTGAACTAAACTCTCGACCGAGAGTTTGGAAGATATTTTCTCGGTAGAGATTTCGTGGTCAACAAAACCTGCGAAAATTGTGTGCATCTCTCTGGACTCTTCAACTTCTGCAAGGAGAAGCCCCTGCAAATTTTAAATATTATATGTCGGACTTGGTACCAATGGATTCATCTCTGAATCTAGTTTCCAATGTTATAATAATTGTTTCATTTCATTTAGAATTTCTATTTATTAATAATTTATTTCTAAACGTTATCCCTTAATAATTTTATCGTTCTGAAAATCACCTGAAATGAAAAATTAATATCTTAACAAAGACAACACCAAAAATTTTGAAATCTTCACAGAGATCTTTCTTGCCTTGTCCTCTTCAAAATGTTACTTTTATTTTTTTGAATAAGAGTAACACTAAAAAGAAAATTGAAGCTCACCAACATGTTTCGACAAGGTACCATTTTCTGGACATATGCTATTTCGATAAATAATAAAAATAGTTCCCAAGTTTGAAAAAACTCAAAATATAGTCCATGCACAAGTGCAGTGTGTCTAGATTGTGAGAATACATTTTTTTTTCCTAAAATGAATAACCATATCTTAAAAAACTAGTGCTCACACAGGTCACTCATTATCCATACCTAAAATTTTCAAGTATATGTCATTGGTGAGCACCAAATTTGTCCTAATATATTTCCATAAAAGAATTTAAAAAATTCGAGTGCGAAGCTAATTCAATTCTATAAAACATTTGTTTTTACTTCAAGGTGAAATTCCTAAGGGATATATGGGTTTAAAGGGGTTGAAGTTGAAAAATATAAAATTTTGCAGTTTTGTTTGTCAAAAAACAAGCAAAAATGGTTACCCAACTTCATGTTTTCACCCAATGATCAAAACAACATACCAGTTTTGTTACTAAAAAAAATGAAAATAAAATAAAATAAATATTCTTTCTAAGTGTGTATTATTTCCAAAACCTAGGTATTATCCTACACAAAACTCCCCTAGTTGGAAAGAGTTTTCAAATAATAACAACAACAACTTTTTTTTTGGGTGTATATGATTTCCAAAACCCTAGAGAAGTTGCTGCATCAAAATCCCCTGGTTAGAAAATGTTAGCATCTTAAAAAAATGAAAATCATTTTTTGGTTGTGCATGATTTCCAAAACCCTAGGGATGCTCATGTATTAGAATCCCCTAGTTAGAAAAAACATTAGTATCTTGATCATGAGGTTATTTATAAATAAACAACCACTAGAAATATGTGTCTTCTCTTTCTTTTCTTCTTTCTTCTAAACCACAATTTGCACCACTCCTCCTAAATTCTTATCTACTTTCCATACGTCTTATTCCTCTTTATCCATAACTCTGAAATCTTTCACTGTGGGTAATATATCACATCTATAATTAATATTTCCATATTCTTTACCTATTTTTCCTTCATCGTCACCATCATCATCTCTTCTACCACCTCTACCACTTGCTGCAAATGTTTCCCAATGGGGATCAATACCTAAAACCACTCCCACTAAATGGTATGTATTTCTTACCCATACTCCCTCTTATACACCACCACCAATGTCTCAATCAAAACCACTAATGCTTATTTTTGAAGCATCTTCGCATTCTTCTTTGTCTTCACTACAACCATCCCTCTACTCCAATAATCTTCAACTTGTTGCTACTCTTCTACATCTTCTTTCCCTTGCATTAACATCTCTTCCTATTGCAACTCTTGCTTATCCATGACAAACATGTCATTTGGTCCTTCATATTCTTCATACTCAAGCTCTATTTAATACTTTGTTGCACTTGTACTTTGCATATTTACTTCAACACATTCTTCACTTTGGATCTTCTAAACAACTCGGTGTATCTTTTCTTTGGTATGCTTGTGCACATATTCAAGGAAAATATTGTTTTCAAATCTTTCTTCCTCTATTGTACATTCAATTTCACCTTTGTGTTCTATAATGGTATTTAATTTTCCACACAGCTATCTTCTGCAACATCAACTTCTACCGCAACATATCTCCCTTGAAAATATGCTACTAAAATACCACTAACATATACAACACTTTTACAATCTACAACATCATTCACTATTTTAATAGAATATTTTGTCTCCACGTGCACTCTCTTGGGAATACTAGTGCTTGCTACTACTTCTTAAGTTTGCTACACAAACTCCTTCGCTTCACTTTTCTAGCAGTCTTTTGTTGCAAAACCTTCTTCACTCTCCTTTGGCATGCTATCAACAACATTTGAGAAATTAGCTTTTCTTGCTATACCCATATTCTTTCACCTCATATGAATTCTCTTCCCCAAAAGTCTCATTCACTTGCATGCCTTCAATTTCATGCAACCCACTCTCACTTTCATCATTCTTCTTAACAACATCTAGAAAAAATTATTTTTCTTTCTCCTCTCTAGGGTATTTTTTAAGGATTATAAAAGCATACTTAAGTATAGTATTGTAGGCGATTAATTTGGATTTAAACAAACATAAATATAGATCGGTAGGCAAATATTAAATACGAAACAAACAATTTACTACTATAACTTTTAAATGTGGGTGAAAATTATGATAAAAAATCATATTTTATGTAAATATAGGCGATATTAGAGACTAAAAATGACCAAATAATGAATTTATTTTATGAAAAAAGGCCCCAAAAATAGCCAATTGGTGAAATTTTGCCCCTAAAAATTTATCTCCTCCTCTCTCTACCTACTCTCTTTCATTACCTTTATATGCTTCTCTTCATCCTTCAAGACTAAATAACAAGCCTCATGTAATGAATGCATCATCTTTGCACAAATCCTCTTTCTAGTCAACAATTTCAAACCCATTTACAAATTTCATAATTTGCTCTTCATTATCTCTCACAAGTCCAAATATTATGAACACTTTAAAAAATTATTCAAATAATTCTATGTGCTTCTATTATTTTGCTTCAATTCCTATAATCTCCTAAGAATATTCAAAGATACCCATATGTTACAAACTTACCTCTTAATTTGTTGACCATCTAATCCAATTGTTGGATCTTGAATTTTCCTCTTCTTTTTATATCTATTCAATTCAAATCTTCCCACCATTTAGATGCATGGTATTTCAATCTTTCATAGGAAATATGCACTTCCTATGGGTATTCATTCTCATTGCATTCAAAATAATAGTGCATTCCTTAATTCATTTCAACCAATCTTATAGGTTTGAAATTCCAAAAAAAATAGGCATCTCCATTTTTTTCACTTATCTAGCTCTTCTCTAGGAAAATACCATTCGTCTTCATTTTTGTCACTCTTTTGTTCTTTCACTATTCTCTTCTTGTGAAATCTATGGCATTCAATATTTCCATCATTGTTTCACCATGGTTGTAAGTCCTCAATCTCACCTCCATCTTCTCTTTTGTTGTCTCTTCTTCTACCAATCACAAGAAATTATCTTCTTCTAGTCATGCTACCTCTTACAACATGTCCATTCTTAGTAATAATATTTTTGTTTAGGTTTCTTCAATCACAAATTCATCACTCGCCTTTATTTCCAAAGATGATCTATATTTGCAGCAATTTTGGGTAAATCCTCACCAATTAACAACACTTGTTTTGTTCCCTACAAAACCACTCACACTAGAAATGTCTTTTAATGGAACTACACTCACAAATCCCACATGCAACCACTCTTCAAGGACATGCCAATAATCCAATAGGAATGAAAATGTGCTATTATACCACTTGATGCAACACCTAGGGGATTGCAATCAAATTCACACATTGGAAACTAACATAACTATAAATGCATTAATTAATAATATGCATTCCATTCACATTTTCCTACCAAATCAACATTCACAGGAAAATGTATAGAAAATACTTTCAAAAATAATATTTCATCTTTATGGACCAAATTGGCAATGCTCTAATGCCTTATTACATTCACAAGTCTTTAGTATGTACATCAACCAACACTACACAAACCCAAATCAAAGGTGACCCAAAGGCCCCTATTACTTCAATCTCCTGAATATTTAAAGTATGAGGCCATGATTATTCAATTCCCAAGTCTTTTCATTTATTTGAGTAACTTAAATATTTACACAACTAGTACATGATTAATAATTGTCTCTTTAAATTCTAGATGCAACCCAATTTCTGTAGTTTGAATATTCAAAGTCAAATTTAAAAATGAGCACGTGGAAGAAATTTTGGGTTTTCCCTATAGTGCTCTATGTTTAGCTTGGTATCACATCTTAAACTCCATATTTTCTAATTAAATTTGGATGGAATGTATATAAAAGAGTCCTCCCCAATGTATAGAAAATTCAAACCCTAACTCCAAGTATTGAATGCACATAAGGTAAAACACTAACACCATGTTTCTCCATAAATCTCGAAATTCCAACATGTTGGCTCAAGACATATACATACTAATGAAATAACTTTTCATGAAATTCGTGTTTTCGGACAATCTACCTAAGCGAACTTAAAGGCCATATCTCCCTAGTCCAACTAGATCTAGAACAAATAAGTACAGAATATCATCAACTTCCCTAGATCAATAGAAGTGTAAAGTAACAAGTAAGTCTCTTACCTGAGATTCACAATTCCCTTTGCTCCTTGCTTGATCCAATGCTCCAGAACCTTCAGATATGCAGTTGCAAAGTCCTGTTGAACAAGTAGACACAAACAAACAATAAAATCATATATCACATATGATTGATCTAAGCTAACAGTTAAGGAGGTAAGATCTAAACACTAACAACACAATAATGTATATGGGAAGAGATTGTATTAACTATAATAAAGGAGAGTACAATAAGAGAGAACGTTACAACCTATGCCTTAACGTCGCAACCTTCCTTCCAAAAATCCAAACCAAAGCCTCCGAGGATGACGTAAGACTCCCAAAGATGAACAAGGATCACCTAATCTAGTTCCACCAGCATGAGAGTGCTATAGACCTTCTTCTTTTTACAATGGGGAGGAGCTTCATATTTATAAGACCAAATGGATAGAGTTGGTTGAAGACTAATGGGAGAAGTCTAAGGGATCCTCCCTTGAGGTTAGGGAACCAAAGGACAACTCACCTATCAGTTAGGGATATACTTCCACCTCGCCATGCTTCGAGAAGTCACTCAAAGCCCTTGTTTATCCATTTTAACCAACCCTGGTGCACCCTGCATGAAGGAAACTTGCGCCAGGAAGGGGGAAGCGCAGGATGCATAAGGGAAACCTGAGCCACTGACGCATCCTTCCAGATGACATTATGCGCCATGCATGCTCTGGCGCCTGTTGCTGGAAGAAAACCTGCGCCAGTGCAACTAGGAAATGTGGACACAAGGGTCAACAACTTGCTCTGGGTGTTATTGGTCAGGGAAAATTCAAGTATTGAGACATGAAGTTGACACAGGACTCATGATGAAGAGATTTAGGTGTAACCAAATTCCCTCCAAAGCATAAAGATGGAAAAATAAGACAAGTGATATGCTTTGCAAGATAGATTGCAAGGACTTGTTGGCCGGAAGGTGCTGTTGCAGTACAATTGACTCTGAGATACAAGTCTCACATGACTCACAACATGATTGCCCACCAATATATTGTAAAACCATGGTATTAAATACCAACTGAACACAATTATGGCTACTTGGCACAATCATAGATCCATGATGAGATGATAACACAACCATGACCAATACAAAGTGGATCCATGTGATATGACTCAAACAATCTCCGTTGCAACCTGGGTGAAATATGAAACAACCCAAGGTCTTCAAGCTGAACCCGCAATGATACGAATCTATCCATGTGATTACAATGTCTTGGAGTCGAACATGGTAGAAACCACTTGTTTACCAGTCATTGATGTATACTGTTAACAAGTGTGAGGGAAATCATCATTGATGTCAATGATTCTCAAGGTATCATAGTACATACCATCGAGCGTGAATTAATGAGTTGAGGTTGAACACTCAATGGGATCTTTCAATCAAGAGTTAATGATGTAAACTCATGTTGAAAGCGAGGTAACCTTCCATTGAGGCATGCAGGCCCAAGGTACTTTATTGGTTTCTAGAATCAATCCGTGGATGATGTGTTGAAGTCGACAAGGATGAATGCGTCGAAGGAGGGCCATGATGAATCCCCCATCATCGACACTAAATGAAACCACAGATGTTTAGGGTGAATCAGACAATAGAGTGATGTGTAAGAGTGACTCGGGGTAAACCTACATGAAGGAAGGTATAGTGATTGCAGATAATAAATAGCAAACGTCTCTTGAACATGGGCATGACATGACTTGGCAGTATTGAAACGACAATAATGGTACCAACCCCTAATGAAACTTATGATGGAAGCATTCTTCGTATAACCCAAAGGAGTGACAAGACTCATGGAATTAGCAGGACTCTAATACAAAAAAAAATTGCAAGTACTGAATGCATATGCAACTGAGTGCCATGTTCATGAATGACTATGTACTGCCATAACTACGATGAACACAATCTCATCCTTATTCCCTATCATGATTGATGAGTACCTCTTTTGTTTTTTAACAAGTTTGAGGAGGGTAACATATGCTCGGTATAGCTCATCCCATGGACGAGTCCAATCCCAAATATTTGACGAACCTAGGATAGGAGGGGTTTGTCCCATAATGGGCCCTTCGATGTCAGGTTTCAACAAGTCCAAAGAAGGTAAACTCGGTGTCATTTCATGTTTAGAGAGTTTGAAAGGAACTAAATAAGACTCCAAAAGCTCTTTTTTGTAAAAGTTAGTCTTCTCACCCAAAAAAGGATAAAACAATGTGAGAGAGAACTCTTCCAGTCATGATTGGCTGGAGCGCTCCTTTTTCGTAATTGGTGCCTCTTGGTCCGAAAAAGGGGTAAAATATCACCAAAAAGATGATCATTCAAATACTTTTACAAGCGTGAACACATCAAGTTCACTTGGCGATCTTTTCGTATTTAGGGAGTCTGAATAGAGCTTAAAGAAGGAATCTGAGGGGTTCTTTTTTCGTAGAAGTTTAACGAGCCCGAAAAAGCGATAAAATGTAACTCAGTGACTTATTCTCATCGTTTTACGAGCATGAGAAGGAACAAAGAGTAAGCTCGGTGTCATTAATATTCGATTTTGACGAGCAGGATAATAACACAAAGAACGCTCGAAGAGTTGTTCACACCTGGAAATGGGTGCGAGATGACTACGATCGTGACCAAAGATTATAATGCGGAATTTTGCTTCACCTGAGGACTCCAAAGACTAGGTCAAAATGATCAGTTGAGTGTTTAGATATAAAAATAATCCCAAATATAGTAAAATAACCTACAAAAGAATAAAATCGAAAAGGGAATATGCATTTTTCTGTCATAGATATGGATCTAGCTAAACTAGCTTACCTAGATTCTATGCAAAACAATAATATATCAACAATAAGTACAAAAAAAGAGAACAAGAGAAAAGAGTACACTGGATATATGTGGTTCACCCAATTGGGCTACGTCCATGGGAAGGTAGTCTTCTATTATCTCCAGAATATCTCCCTCAATCTTACAAGAGAGCAATGACAATAACCCCAATACAATATAACAATACTTGTGAATAAGTATAGATCATGATATATAAGTGATGTGACTCCATTGACTCTATTATATACTAAGAGATGAGGAGGAATTACTCTCACATATTACATGTGGAATAATATAATTCTCCATAATAACATCTCTTTATATAATAATGAATATCAAGTGTATAGTTTACCATAATGAATATGGGATATAATGTATTACTCTTTTACATAAGATTGTGGATATCTTCCAACATTATTACCTTCCAAGGAATATAAAATATTCCAACACACTAAACTAGCTTACCTATCTATGAAAAACAATAATATATCAACAATAAGTACAAAAAAGAGAAGAGAAAAGAGTACACCAGATATACGTGGTTCACCCAATTGGGCTACGTCCGCAGGAAGGTAGTCTTCTATTATCTCTAGAATATCTCCCTGAATATTACAAAAGGGCAATGCCAATAACCCCAATACAATATAGCAATACTTGTGAATAAGTATAGATCATGATATATAAGTGACGTGACTCCCTTGACTTTATTATATACTGAGATATGTAAGTGATGTGACTCCCTTGACTTTATTATATACTGAGAGATGAGGAGAAATTACTCTCACATATTACATGTGGGATAATATAATTCTCCTTAATAACATCTCTTTATATAATAATGAATATCAAGAGTATATTTTACCATAATGAATATGGGATATAATGTATTACTCTTTTACATAAGATTGTGGATATCTTCCGACATAATACAAAGACATTATTACCTTCCAAGGAATATAAAATATTCAAACACTCCCCCTTAATAATGGCTGGGAGAAATCCCACTAACAAAGGAAGGAAGGAGTCATTATTGCTCCCCCTTGATGACAAATTCCATAAGATCCATAAGATTTAGAATAAGAACACTTCGACTGATGGAATTTGATGAAGAACAATCTCTTCTCACTGAATCATGAAAGTGCACTCGAACCAGGTTGTATGATGAAATAAACATGTGACACAATCCAACAACAAGGTGCCTAGATCACCACAAGAATCATCACAACCATAACTGATAGTTGAAGAACTTTTATATAACATCCACACCAGTGTACAGATACTTTCTCACGGTTGATACAACAAAACATGTGGCTAAGAACACCACAACAGTGTACAAAATACCCAGATGGCCAATATACATGCGGATAGCAGACATTCTTCCAATCAAGGTGCAATATAAATATCTATAGAAGACTTCAAACATCGAAGAAACAAGACCCCAATGGTCTATACATCGAAAGTAATATCATACAGATGAACATCATCACTTTAACATTAGAATATGGTGCTCCATTATTTCTGGAAACATAAACAGAGAACTTATTTGCACAAGAATTTCCAAGATTAAAACATACAAAGAGCATAAAAACAACATTGCTCATACAGAAATGAAAATGCTTATACACAAAACGTTAGCAAACATCATATAAAAAAATGGCAACATGATATGATCAAATAAAATATTAACTTGAAAATTAAGGAAAATGAAGTTACTTTTACACATTAAGTGTCAGCCACAACATATAAAAAGTGAGCACAAAAAATGACAAATATTAGATTGCTTTTATAAAATTGCTCAAGAACAAAATAAACATGACATGATTAGAAATCAACATGATTAAGAATGAACAACAAAAAAAAACAAATTTAGTCATTAAACATTAGAAGAAGAACTACTAGATGACAACAACAAAGGCACTTAAAGCTACTTGTGATTCATCAGAATCTATCTTTTTAGCTTTAGCCATTAAGTGTTTCATTTTAAAGCAATTCTTTTCAAGATGATTAGTTTTACCACAATGCTTACAAGGATCATACACTTTATTCTTCTTATTATTTTCATGATGGGATTTATTAGTATGATTTGAAGTGTGTGAATTAGAACCTTTAACATTATTAAAACTTTTAGGATTATGTGCCATAAAAGTCATATTAGGTGAGACTTGTCCTAAAACAATTAACCTTTCTTGCTCATTTATCAATCCTTTACAAAAATCATCAAAAGTAGGTTTTGTGGTATTTAAAGACAATTCAAGAGCTCTATTCCTAGTTTGAATGAACATATCAAAACAAGATGGCAAATTTTGTTCTACAAGAATTATAAGAGCAGTGTCTGTTTTCTTGTAATCTTTACTACAATTATTTATTTTTTCATTTAAAGTTTTCACTTCAGCAAGATATAATTCTACTCTTTCAAAGTTAGTAGGATCTAGCTCAAAAATATTCTTTTCAAGGTAATAAGCAGAAACATCATCAGATTTATCAATTAAAGAAGCAAGAATTTTCCATACCTCAACGGGGCTGTCTTCTGCCTCTATACTTATCTGAATACTATCTACAACCGTTTGACCAATGAGCCCTTTTGCTTGATCACATTTATCTTCCCATATAGCCAAAGCTTGAGCATCAATAGGTTTCGTGTGTTCACCATTAACAATCCTCCATAGATTCTTAATCCTGAGAACATCAATCATTTTTCTCTTCATGCAAGATATTTAGGACCAACAAGTTCAGGAACAAAAGCTACTTTTGAAGTCATAATGACAGAAATATTGACAACAAACCAAATGCTAGAACTAAAAAGAGAAAGAAAGTGAATAACAGAAAACTGATATACTTTACCGTATTGAACTGCAGAAATGCAGTAGAAAAAACAGTAAAGGAAAGAAACTTTTACTTACATCCCTTTTGAAAAGTGCTAAGAAAAGTCACTCACGGGTTTTTCCACAATGGACTCACGAATAACACTGAAAAAACGCAGGTTCTGTATGGCAAGAGTCGCGATTACTCGCGGGTTGCGATGTAATGGAGTCGTGGCTACTCACGGGTCTTTGCACTGTAAGTTTGCGGTTCTACCGAAGCATTCGCGAGCTCAGCACACGAAGGGTCGCGAATAAACTGAAGTAAACGTGGGTTTGACAGTGAAACAGTCGCGAGTATGCTGGAGCATACGCAGGTCTGCACACTGAGATGCCGCGAGTCTGCATTGTATTCACGGGTTCGCAGTAGGAACAGTCCCGGTTAACCACGGGTCTTTGCGAAGAAAAGTCGTGAGTGTTCAGTTTAAGGCCGAAAACAGTGTCGAATATGCCAAACACAGAAACCTGTACAAGGTCTACCAAACTTGGACGAAAACTTTCGTTTTGACAATCAGAAGATATATCTCCTTGAGGAGAATCCAAAAAACATATAAATCTACAAAAATAACATCAAGAAACCCTTGAAAAAATTCTGCAAAAATCTACACAACAAAGTTAGGGTTAGAAATAAAAAACTGCAGAAACATGCCCAGATCTAAAGAGAGGCCTAATGGCTACCAGATAGAAAGCAAATCTACAATAAATAAACAATTCCCAAATGATAAAATATTTTTTTGAAAGCAATAGAAGGTGCTAGATCATAGCAAGAAGCTCTAATACCATGTCAGAGATATGGATCTAGCTAAACTAGCTTACCTATCTATGCTAAACAATAATATATCAACAATAAGTACAAAAAAGAGAACAAGAGAAAAGAGTACACCAGATATACATGGTTCACCCAATTAGGCTACGTCCACGGGAAGGTAGTCTTCTATTATCTCTAGAATATCTCCCCCAATCTTACAAGAGTGCAATGCTAATAACCCCAATACAATATAGCAATACTTGTGAATAATTATAGATCATGATATATAAGTGATGTGACTCCCTTGACTCTATTATATACTAAGAGATGAGGATGAATTACTCTCACATATTACATGTGGGATAATATAATTCTCCATAATAACATCTCTTTATATAATAATGAATATCAAGAGTATATTTTACGATAATGAATATGGGATATAATGTATTACTCTTTTACATAAGATTGTGGATATCTTCCGATATAATACAAAGACATTATTACCTTCTAAGGAATATAAAATATTCCAACATTTTCAATATAAATAGGGCAAAATAGTAAAAGATAGTTACCATTTGTTCTTTACCAAATTGGGAGGTGAAAGTGACCCTTTGGAGTGTAATTTTCAACTGCTAATTGC
Organism: Larix kaempferi; assembly: GCA_027924585.1. Taxonomy (NCBI): domain Eukaryota; kingdom Viridiplantae; phylum Streptophyta; class Pinopsida; order Pinales; family Pinaceae; genus Larix; species Larix kaempferi. Next base: position 7,276,443 of record BSBM01000769.1, on the reverse strand, counting down.
GGGAGCTATGATCCGTCATTTTTAGTGCCGTCAGCATTAGGTAAGCCTAATCCCTGCCTTCTTCATTTTCAGCGATTTATAATTTCATTTAATTTCCATTTTTGGGGTTTTGGGCTTGCATTATGGAGGGAAACTGCGCCCTCGGCCCAGCGAACTTTCCCTTTTTGGGACATGCGCCAAGGGCTCTCTGGTGCAAATCTCGACAAAGAGGCCTACATCGGTGGCACCCTGTTTGCAAAGACGGGATGTGCCGGCGTATAAGGTTTGTTTCGAAAACTCAAAATCTAACCAAAAATTGATGATTTGGATGGTTGGGAAAGCTTTGAATGGTGTTTTTATTTCCTTTTGGATAGGTTTTGGGTGGACACAATGGTGGTTGAATGGCGAGAGAGAGAGCATGAGCTTGATATGCTCAAGCAGCAAATGATCCACAATGCATGGTTGCACTGCAGAACTATGGGTTGCTGAAATACTTCCATGTTCCGGGAATGAGAACCCAAGTGCCACTATTAGAGCATTTGATCCAGTGTTGGGATCGGTACAGTAGCACTTCTAGATTGGCGTCCACATACTGACTATAGATATCGAGGATATCTATTCCTGACAGGATTGTCCCAACAGGGGAGTCCCATGTCTTTATCAGGGTCACGAGGGAGTGACCAAACTACATAGGACCTGATAGACCAGTGGTGTACTGATGGCACCCAGATGGTTGGTGGGAAGATTCCCATCAAGAAGCTCAGGGATCGACCTCTCCATACAATTTTGTTCACCATCGTGAGGGTGGCTGGTAGTAGGGATACTCATCTGGCGAGAAAATCCCATATGTTATATGCTGAGGAGTGCATGGCTCCTACGATCTTCAATTGGTGTGAGGGAATCCTCGCAAACTTGCAAAATTAGCTCACCAAGTGTCAGCGCGATGCGCTGAAGCGATTTGGCTACGGATCATTCGTAGTCTCATTCTTTTTGGAGCAGGTGTCGCATCTGCACCCGCAGGTCGATGTAGAGGATCTGGATCTGAGGGATGCTCACATGGTCCGTTGGATAGAGGTGATGGCCCTCTACGATGGTGGTGGTCCCATCATTACTTATGTTACACGCTTCTTCAGGTGGTTGAGGGGTCAGCTCCTCATGGTTGAGGACTTCCCTTACGATGGAACTGACTTCAAGGGGGATCCAGACCTGGTTCTCCTCGAGGGGATGCAGTGGGGCGACATGAGTAAGAAAGAAAACTCTGCTTCATTTTTCATTTTATTTGTTTAGATGTTTTTGGAGTAGTACGGGTGGTTGACATATGTTTGACACAGATGTGGGCCCATCACGACCAGTTGGTGTAATACCCCATTTTGACCCTTATGATATATTAGCATTTAATGTAAATAATGTGTACATGTGATGTATGTTTTCCTAGCGTGGAGCTCAAGGCCAAGGCCCCGCTAGTGAAAGACCGAATTTGATTTAAAAAGGCAAGCATTGATATTTGATGCCCATGTGCTCTTAAGCCATGGAAATTGTAATAGGATGTAAATAAACATCATGCAATAAAATACCAAAACTGGTATGGGAGCAACGAATGAGAAGGGGCCATGTGTATCCACTAGGGAGTGGTGAGGGGGCTAAGGGATTAAACCATAGGCTGCCATATGTCACCTTGAGAACCCATTTGACTTACCTTGCCGACATTTATTTATGTCGTAAGGAAGTGGTTGAGGAATTCAGTCCATGGCTTCAATGGAGCATGGGCAGCCCAGAAATTCATATGGTAGAGTATGGGCTCTGTTTTCTTGTACCACAAGCCACTCTACCTCATAAGAGTTGCTTCTTCCTCATCCCCATTCCATTGTGGAGGTTACCAGCACCATTTTCCATCCAAAAACGAATTGCCAGCAGAGTGAAAAACCAGAAATCGCGACTTTAAAAGAACCCATGTTTTGAAGAGCCAAAAATGCCCAGAGTTGGCATTGGACAGTGAAATCCAATGGGGGATCCATTGGTATGAACCTTGGGGCGAATTTGGGAGCAATAGCTACCCCAAAATCCATGGGAAAACCCAGTTTTAACTGCCCAGAAAATCAGTGACGGATTTGGAGTTATTTGTGACAGAGTTGTGAAAAATCCAAGAGTGGATGTATGAACAGAGGATGGAATTGCTGAGTCCAGCTTGAAGTGTATGTGGCTTTGGGATTGAGCTCAGTGGACTAGCATCCTCCTCCATCTCCTATTGCATGCTTGAAAAACCCAACTGTGTGTTGGCTCAGCATGGCTGTTTGAGTGAAAACCTGACTGTGAGTGAGCCATCTAGTTCCTCTTTAGTGGATACATAGCCCAGCTCGGGGGTGATCTCTCAGCTGAAAGAATATAGGCTGGACAGAGATCTATGGTTGGGTGGAACGTTTCTCTCACGTAGCCAGTCGTTGGACATTTGCGTTGCAAGATAAGTATTCTTTGTGGATTAAATTATATACAATCTGTGTTTTGCAATGGGGTATTTGAATGATTATTCTGCATGTTAATGAAATCGATATGAAGTAGCATAAGAAGGGGATTGAATTCTCTGCCTGTTGATTGCTTGAGATAAATATGCTGATGTGAATCTATGCTCATGTGTGTTGTTATGTTTATTTCTGATGTGTTTTATTGAGTTTGCATCTGCACACAGAAGTTTTTAATTGTTATGAATTTATGAGAAATAATATTGGGGCTAAGTCTGCCAAAAGCCCCGGTGTGTTGTTAATGTTTCCTTCCCTGCATTTGATGATGAAAGGGGACGTTACAGAGTGGTATCAGAGCTCTAGGTTCGACACTACGGCTGTTGGGCCCTTCACAGAAATATAAATCATTGTGTGTACATGCATTTTGTATTTGGAACTAAAATGCATTAAAGAAACCTCAAGATCACATGGCTTCTATTTGTTGGAATGAGAAATCATTTCCATGACTGTTTGGGGATTTTTGCAAGCTGCTTGCATTGATTGCATTCTATGAAATAGAGGAAGGAGGGAGAAAATTTATTTTTAGGTTGAATGCTTGCTCTAATTTGTCCCCAATGCTGTAGCATTCAGTTTTGTATTTGTCTGTTTGCCTCCATGGAGGAGAGAGAGGAGGGGCAACCTCTGCCATCTTATATTGTTTTTGTTGTTTTGTTGTTTCATGCTTAACATGAAGAGGTGCAATTTCTTTTCTTGAAATACTGTTTTTGTTGCAAATATGATTTATGTTTGTTAAATTCCTGAGTAAAAGCATGAACAGTCAGCTATTACAGCGCTATATCTCAATGATGATTTTTACTTACAATGAACCCACATTGTGTGTCCGATTGATGGTTTTCGGAAGTGAGGAAATCCTGCAAATTACGCCCTTATACTCATGAGTTTCCTTGCCCATGCTTGTTGGCTACTTGGAGATTAATTGTGAATCCATTGGTTGGATTGTTGAATGTGAAATGAAAAGAAAATCCCTTATTAGAGATGCAAGTTCTTGCCATTCTCTTACTGTTTTTATGCAAGTTTTTATGCAAGTTTGATCTGTAGTAGTTCACCTATGTAAGGGGACGAAAGGGAACATTCTAGAAAATTTTCTAAACTGTTGTGAAAAGTTGCAGTTGCAGGTAAGAGACAGAATGGTTTTGATGTGGAATTGGGAAGTGGGGGCGGAATTTTGATTTGGAAAAATGGTAGGATCAGATTTCTCAGATGTAGTAGAGGATCACACCATTGCGTAGAGCTCTCCAAGATCTTTCCAACGGTACCAAACTTTCCTTATTTGGTAAAGGGACGAGGAAGATATGACCCCGCAAGCATGCGGATTGCGTGCAGGTTACGCGCGGATTGCGCGCAGATTGCGTGCAGGTTGCGCGCGGATAGTGCACGGATTGCGTGCAGGTTGCGCGTGGATTGCGTGTAGGTTGCGCGCAGGTTGCGCGTGGATAGTGCGCAGATTATGCGCAGATTGCGTGCAGGTTGCGCACGGATTGCGTGCGGATTGCGTGCAGGTTGCGTGCGGATAGTGCGCGGATTGCACGCAGATTGCATGCGGGTTGCACGCGGATTGCGCGCAGGTCGCACACAAATTGCGCATAGGTTGCGCGCAGATTGAGTGCAGGTTGCGCACGGATAGTGCACGGATTGAGCGCAGGTTGCGCATAGGTTGCGCACAGGTTGTGCGCAGGTGGCGCACAGGTGGAGCACAGGTTGCAAAGGGAGTTAAAAAGGAAAAGCAGTTAAACCCAGAATTTTATAAAAGATGAATGGTGCGTCGAAATTGAGATCCGCGAATTGCTGAGTGTTCCTTGTTATATGGACTAATTTCACTCGATATAAAAGTTTTTGTGATTCTTCATAGATTTTCTTCCACAGGTGGCTGAAGTTGGCATTCTGGACCAAAATACAACTGTGTAAAATGTGCAGAATTATTGGTAAGAGTTGTCATTTTTGAAACAATGCTGTTTCCACACCCGATATTGGAATGGAGCACGGGGACAGGCATTGGAAAGCTTGTCCAACAGGGAACAATGATGCATGACCAGAGTTTGAATGAGGTCTACATATATCATAGATATTTAGTGCAGAAGAGTGCCAGCGGCTGTTTTAACAAACAAATTTTGTTGTCAATATGGGCAATTTCTACAATTGCATGATATGGAAGAGGAATTCCATGTTACGATGAGGGATCGAAAAGGGAAGAATTCCTTAAACCCCTGTTTGTTATCATATTTACAATTATGAAATTGTCATATGGCATAAAAATGTTAAAAATGTAAGGGATTACATAGATATATATATATGCACTAGATGGCATCTTAACAAACATTGCATAGTGCATATGGAAATGTTTGTGCATAAATGGGATATTGCATATTGGTAGAATAATGAAGTCTGCATATGCAATAAACCACTAATGGAGAATATTGTGGTTGATAATCACTATTGATGTTGGTATTGGTTGTAGGACCAAAGATAACAAAGAGCATGGCTAAATGTGCTGAGGATGTTGTTGCATGAAGCCAACAACCTTATGCAGAAAGGATGGTGCAACAAATCTATGATCATAAAGTTGGCAAAAGGACTGAGTAGCCTTGGTAAGAGGCCAACTGATCAGGTAACATCAGGCGATGTTTATGGTAACCATGCAGGTAATGATTATTGGTGCCAAATTGCATGAATGTTGAAAGAGGATTTGGTAAGATCTCTTCAACTATGTTTGAGCTATGTTGAGTTAGTTTGCAGGTGATATTGAATACCGATTGGGACTGTTAACCTACCAAGCTTGGTGAGGTGTGGTTAAGTGAAGGAAATGATCCTTACACTCTATGACTGTTTAGAAATCTCAATGCATTCATATGAATTTATATCATGCCATGTGTATGTTGGTTATGTGCTTAATAACCAAAGCAAGTGAGGACTGGTGGTCCTGATTATGGTAATGCAAGTTATATGAGATAGTCATGTTTCGATCATAATATGCTTGAATGCATAGTGCTCATGAAACAATGCAAGGTAGCATTGAGTAGATGTGCATTAAGAGATTTTATAAATCTTGTGATGCATTGTATGAATGCACAGGGATGATGCACGTGAAGTAAATAGATTTTGGTGATATTGATATATTAACAGCTGAAAATTTTGAATTATGGAATGTTATAATTCTGAAAATGTTTCAATAACTGTTGCAGTAATGAAACATTATATGCATAGAGACTTACGAAGTGTTTGGCTGATTGAAGTTTCAATTTCTGGTAGGAAGGTCTTACATATGGGAATGAGGATAAGTCCATAGTAGAGACCGGGATCTACCACATGCAGAAGCCAAAGGTTATGAGAAGGTTCTCATGGTTGTAAAGTATGCATGAAACAAATCTGAAAACATTCTCATGAGAATAATATCACAATTGCAAATCAAATTTCTGTAAGAAACGGATTTGAAAATTTGATCTAGAGCTTATGAAAAGGAATCTCATGATTGAGAGCTCTAAGTTCTGTTAGTAAGAACAGTTGTAAATCTAAGATTTGTAAATGTTTCGGATTTGAAATTTTGCTAATAATTGCTAATGACTGTTTGGCTTCTATGAAAATGTGTCAGGAGGACATGCTGTAAGTGGATGCTCATGTATGGCAGCGGGCATAAGACCATAACGGGCAGAGTGGTGTCACTCACAGGAGCCAAACAATATAAGGATAGCCTCATGGATAAGAAAACCAATTTCTGTAGTAGACAGAGTTGCAAATTCATATTGAATTTAATTATTAGTGCCATGGATTGGTTATGGAACAATCAGATTTGAATGGTATTGTTAAATGTTGTTGACTGTTTGGCTGTTTAATAAGTGTGCCAGGGAAACACATTGCAGTAAGACCAAGAGAGAGAGGTCTTGCAGAAGCCAAACTTCATGGGAAGGGATTCCATGATTTGAAAATGGGTTTCAGGTGAAATTCCATAAGACATTATTAATGTCTCATCTGCACTACATGATTGGTAAACAATATGAGTGAGATGGTGAAGATTATGTCAGTAAGACATATGAAGGTTATGTAACATCAAAAGGAATTGGAAAGGCAAACCGAGGGACTATCAACTCAGAGAAGGAGCCCCCATTCCTCATTAAAGAAGAGAAATAACATCTGCAAATGGATAAGTGTTCCATAAACCCTGATTTATATATATATACATACATGCATGTCTAATTATTAGAGTTAATATGCAGATCATGTTTTGATTTATTTCCATTATGGCAGACTACTTGAAGTATGATTAGGACCTTCATAGTTTACATCAGTAAGGAGTGCACGCCTTTCTGGTGCCGAGTTATGTTATGGATGCCAATATTGACTACGCCTTAAGGGAATGGACGCATTCCTGGTGTTTCAAGGTTGGATAGTGAATGTTAAGAAATATGTTTACAGTTTAGAACAACAATACTAATGAACTTGCTTATCCATCTTGTGTTGACAGCCTAAACAGATTGTAATTGATGTTACACACTAAAGAATCTAAATAAAAGGATGTTGTGAGGGGTTGTGGTGGAAGGGTTAATATAAATAAAAGGATGTTGTGGAGGTTGTGGGGATTTTGATGAAGGGTTGTGAAGTATTGATGAAAGGGATATTATGTGCCTATGGCTCCATAGTAGAGCCTTGACCTAGAAATGGTCGTAGTGAAGTTTCCTTCTAGTCAGCGTGAAGGTGTACTGGTAAGGTGTTGATTATTTGATGATTTGGAGTAGCCTGCATGCTGGCCAAACATCCTAGTCCGCAGGAGGATCCCAAGGCTTACAAAGTAAAAGCAGGACCCTGTGGACCAGAGAGAAAATGAACAATATAGATAAGTATTCAATTTCATTCATTTCTTATTTGAAATAATGAAGGTTTCAAGTATAAATCTTGTAACAATGAGCTGATGCATTATTGTTTCTTTGTTGAAAACCTTGGTCAATGCAGGAAGCAAGGACCCTGAAAGAAATAAAAGCTGCTTGGTAAATCCAGAAAGTGACTGGTTGGGCATTAATTATTGATGATTTGGAGCAGCCTGCGTGCTGGCCAAACATGCAAGATTATTGATGATTTGGAGCAGCCTGCGTGCTGGCCAAACATGCGAGATTATTGATGATTTGGAGCAGCCTGCGTGCTGGCCAAACATGCGAGATTATTGAGGATTTGGAGCAGCCCGCGTGCTGGCCAACCATACAAGACTATTTGATGTTGAGGGGCAGCCTGCGCGCTGGCTAAACATCCAAATCCATAGGTGTTTCCAAGGCTTATAAAGAAAAGAAGGACCCTATGGAATAAAGTGAAGACATCCAACGCAGGTATTGTTGGAAGCAAGAACCTTGAAGCATCTTAAGGATGCATGCGGACATGTAACCACCCTAAAGAGCTCAGCATGAGCAGTAATGAAAGATGGGGCTAGTGGAACTATGTGAGTCCTAGCAGCCAAGAGTTAGACCAACCGAGTGGAGGAACTCCATGGTTGAAAGGTCTGGAATAGACCATAGACACTGCGTGTCATAGCCAAGAAGGGCAGGTCAAGCATTCACGTGGAAGTGAAAGAGGACAAGAGCATGAAAACCACAGTGGTGGTGTGGGTTCCAGAATGGAACAAGACTAAGAGAAGAAACTCTTACTGCTCTCTCTTTCCTTTTTATTGATGCATTTATAAACACAGAAAATTGTTGAATGCATGTATGGCTAAAAGTAGAGTGTGTTTATTTGCTTGAAATAAATTGTGAATGCTGAAGTAGTTAATTTAACGTGAATGGATGAACATGAAAGAATTCATGTGTATGCTGGAAAAGCATGGAAAGTGTGAAAGTCTCATGAATAGAGCATGGGACCTCCATGTCAATTGGGGAAAAACAATTGACTGATTTTTTTTTTATGTTTAGGTTATGCTTGGTCTAACAAGAATTGTAATGATGAATTTCACAGGTGGAAATTAAATCAATTGGTTGCAGTTGTTATGAGCAAGTGTTGCTTGTGAGCCAAGTGAGAACCAGCTGTGCACAATGACCATGGCAGCAGACCATAGGCTATTAGAATTGGCTGGAAGTCTTCTTCAAACAATTGCCAAGACCCAAGAAAATCTTGGAGAGATGCTCAAGATGCAAAAGCAGCAGAACGAGATGAACCACAAGGTCTTGCAGGACTCTATTCGTCTGCAGAAAGAGGTAAAAAGCATTATGAAAGCAATCAACAAGGGAAAGAAAAGTGGATCAATGAAGAAGCATTCATCCAATCGTCTGATTAAGAAACGCTCCAGGTGGGAAGACTCAAAGGAAATTGAGCAGGTAAAGATGAAGCAACCAGTGAAGTGTTGGAAATATGGAGGGGATCATTGCCTCTGCAACTGCCCAACAAGAGAACCTCAAGAGGGTAGCAGCCATAAATTTTTTAGACTTAGGGATGAGCTAGAAGATCTGAATCAGTAGGAGCAGCTCATGAAAATCAAAGGACTTGGTCCTGAAAGTTCAAAGTAAAGAACAGAATGCAGGGCAGATCTGCAAAGTTTTTGAAGTTTTGGACATGTGTAATTCGTATATGTATGCCTAAGTCTTGGAACACCGAGGACGGTTTTATTCTAAGGGGGAGGGGATTGTAATACCCCATTTTGACCCTTAGGATATATTAGCATTTAATGTAAATAATGTGTACATGTGATGTATGTTTTCCTAACGTGGAGCTCAAGGCCAAGGCCCCGCTAGTGAAAGACCGAATTTGATTTAAAAAGGAAAGCATTGATATTTGATGCCCATGTGCTCTTAAGCCATGGAAATTGTAATAGGATGTAAATAAACATCATGCAATAAAATACCAAAACTGGCTATGGGAGCAACGAATGAGAAGGGGCCATGTGTATCCACTAGGGAGTGGTGAGGGGGCGAAGGGATTAAACCATAGGCTTCCATATGTCACCTTGAGAACCCATTTGACTTACCTTGCTGACATTTATTTATGCTGTAAGGAAGTGGTTGAGGAATTCAGTCCATGGCTTCAATGGAGCATGGGCAGCCCAGAAATTCATATGGCAGAGTATGGGCTCTGTTTTCTTGTACCACAAGCCACTCTACCTCATGGGAGTTGCTTCTTCCTCATCCCCATTCCATTGTGGAGGTTACCAGCACCATTTTCCATCCAAAAACGAATTGCCAGCAGAGTGAAAAACCAGAAATCGTGACTTTGAAAGAACCCATGTTTTGAAGAGCCAAAAATGTTCAGAGTTGGTATTAGATAGTGAAATCCAATGGGGGATCCATTGGTATGAACCTTGGGGCGAATTTGGGAGCAATAGCTACCCCAAAATCCATGGGAAAACCCAGTTTTAACTGCCCAGAAAATCAGTAACGGATTTGGAGTTATTTGTGACAGAGTTGTGAGAAATCCAAGAGTGGATGTATGAACAGAGGATAGGATTGCTGAGTCTAGCTTGAAGTGTATGTGGCTCTGGGATTGAGCTCAGTGGACTAGCATCCTCCTCCATCTCCTATTGCATGCTTGAAAAACCCAACTGTGTGTTGGCTCAGCATGGCTGTTTGAGTGAAACCCTGACTGTGAGTGAGCCATCTAGTTCCTCTTTAGTGGATACACAGCCCAGCTCGGGGGTGATCTCTCAGCTGAAAGAATATAGGCTGGACGGAGATCTATGGTTGGGTGGAACGTTGCTCTCACGTAGCCAGTCGTTGGACATTTGCGTTGCAAGATAAGTATTCTTTGTGGATTAAATTATATACAATCTGTTATCTGCAATGGGGTATTTAAATGATTATTCTGCATGTTAATGAAATCGATATGAAGTAGCATAAGAAGGGGGTTGAATTTTCTGCCTGTTGATTGCTTGAGATAAATATGCTGATGTGAATCTATGCTTATGTGTGTTGTTATGTTTATTTCTGCTGTGTTTTATTGAGTTTGCATCTGCACACAGAAGTTTTTAATTGTTATGAATTTATGAGAAATAATATTGGGGCTAAGTCTGCCAAAAGCCCCGGTGTGTTGTTAATGTTTCCTTCCCTGCATTTGATGATGGAAGGGGACATTACAGTTGGTGTCTCTTCGATTGTGCGGAGAGGGGTAGTGCGAGAGTTGGATGCCGCAATGCACGACGTCATCAAGGAGATGGATGAGCTGGAGGAGAACCTCCGACGTTTGACGCTAGATATACCAGAGCCGGCGGTTCATGACTTACCTCGTCGGTACTAGCATCACACTGTTGGAGTGTCTAAGCACTTCGGCTCGCTGCTTAGGAAAGTAGCGAGGGTGATTATCTACTATGACAAGCGTTATGAGGACTAGGCTAGTGTGTATATGTATATGTACTGAAATCTATGGGTTTCATATTTTGTATCGGGGGATATTTACTAAAAGCTTATTTGCTTCATATTTTTGTATCAGTACTACATTTTGATATGATATATAAAAACTCTATTGGTGGATTTATACACTGTGTTCTTATGGATGATTATGGGATCTTGCGTATGTTTGTTTATGTATTATGTACATGTCGTGCCGCTTTTATGTTTATGAATGTTTCATGTATCTACAATATAGCTGTCCAATATGAAATTGGCCATGGAATCAGCAATGGTGTTCATGTCTCTTGAAATGTGTAGGTACTAAACAGATTTGAAGGACCTCTCCAAGAGACGTACTCATCGGAAAATACGGAGTAACATGGGATCACAGATGGCGTAGACATGGTTAAGGTGGGAGACCACTAATTGTGAGTCGAGGTGGACGACAATGTGGTCCATACCGAGGGAAAGAGCGTCGGTTAAGACTCCAATCACCGCGTGTTACTCTACAACGTTGTTGGTTGCTTACCATAGACAACTCCCTCCCTAACTAATGTGCTCGCCAGTAGGGGAATAAAGTACCCAGGTTTGTGAAGCGAGGCTGCGGGTATGTCGGTTCGCATCGTCAACGAATCCAAAATAGGTTTCTATCTGCACATGCAGGCAGAACATGATATAAGCGTAAAGCCAAGATCCTAACACACTAAAGACAAGTGTCACACCACACAAACCACACACCATGTATAGTATATACAAGATACTAATGCGTGAAGGACTCAAGCGTAGTACCTCTTCAGGTAGACCCCATTGCGAGGGTCCCCCAAATATATTCCATTGTAATCTTCAAGCTCGTATGCTCCCTTCTCTAGGACACGTTTTACGATATGGCCCGTGCCACATGGACTCAAACTTGCATGCCCCTAGCTTATCATGTTTATTTTCATACGTGAGGACCAAATCCCCCTCATTGAAGATACGAGGTTTGACTGACTTATCATACTGGGATTTAATGCATTTCTTATGCGCTTCATTGGCAAAAGCAGCATCGCAGTGGGTCTCGTCGAGTTTTTCCAAGTAAAGAAAAGGTTCTTCCTCGGCAGTGGTGTTCGGGAGAAGTTCGACTGCAAGTTTTAGAGATGGAATCTTGCACTCTATCAGTAGAACTGCCTCCAATCCATAAACTAGTTGGAAAGGTGTGAACCCAATGGCAGTCTTAACAAAGGTCCTATATGCCCATAGGGTAGAAAAGAGCATGTTATGCCAGTTTGACTTGTGCGTACCCACCATGCACTGAATCATGGTTTTCAAGACCTTATTGATGGCCTCTACTTGTCCATAGGACTGTGGTTAGTATGGGGTTGAGTTCTCATGGCGAAAACCCAGTCTAGCACTCAATTCATTCACCATCTTGTTTTGAAAATGAGATCCGTGATCGGTGACGATGGCTTGCGGGACTCTGAATCGCGTAATGACATGATTGAACATGAAGAGTGCAGAGGTTTTTCCATATTCATTATATGTAGGAATATCCTCAGCCCATTTAGTTAAATAGCCAACGTCTACAATGACGTAACCATGCCCCCCAGCCGAGGTAGGCTTACAGTGCATGAAATCTATGCCCCACTTAGCAAAGGGGTCGACGGCAATAACCAGATGTAAAGGGGCTGTATGTGAGCGCTTTTTGAATTGAAAGTGCTGGCATGGGGGACATTAACGGCCTCAATACAGTCTTTGAAGATCAAATGCCAGTAGTATCTTGCACATAATATTTTATGGGTTGTAGCCATCCGAGAAAGATGACCAGCACAAGCCCCAGAGAGATAGTCATTCAGTACGTGTTCAGCTTCCTTGTGTGTGAAACAACGTCAAAGGATGGAGTCAACACCACGACGATACAAGGTATCACTGATGATCAAGTAGTACTTGGCGTGGTGGAGTATACGATGACAGTCGTCACAAGATAGTTTTAGGGTTGAACCATTGGGTTTGAAGATATAATGTGATATCTCCATACCATGGTTCAGACATGCTGATGAGAAACAACAACTCGTCTAGAAGGGAGTCGATGGGCTCAGTTCCTGAATCGGCACAGGGAAGATCGCAAATGAGTTCCACAAAACCCAAAGATTTCTTTGACTTGGCCTTCTCGAAGAGGAGATAAAATTCCTGAAGTATCATGATCCAGCGTGAATACTTTCCCTAGAGCACCTGACATGTAAGGACGTGGTACATGGGGTTCGATTCAGAAATGACGGTAGTGGTGCGGAGTAGTATGTAGTGGAAAAAATTTTGGACAGCAATGACTGCTGCGAGAGCGAGTTTCTCGAGATGTGAATAATGGATTTTAGAGTCAATAAGACCCTTATTGAGGTAGTAAATAACATGTTCCTAGGCGTTATCGTCTTCCTGGACCAAGACCATGGCGATCGTGGTGGCGGAAGCGACAAGATAAAGGATATAATCCTTATAGTAATTGGGCGGTTGGAGCACAGGGGCGTGAGTAATGGCATACTTCAAGTTGTCGAAGGATTGTTGGGCTTGGTCGTCCCAGATGAAAGGGACATCCTTCTTAAGCAATCGCATATATCCCTTTGTCTTTTGAGCAAAATTACATACAAAATGTCGTAGGTAGGTTGCCTTCCCTTGCAAACTTTGTAATCCTGTGATATGAGTAGGAGGTGGGAGAGAAACAATGGCTTCCACCTTCAAGGGATCAATGCGGATCCCATCCTTTGAGATGATGAAACCTAAGAGGCGTCCTGAGTCGACGCAGAATATGCACTTGTGAGGATTCAGACGGATGTTATACCGCCTGCATCTGAGGAATACACCCATCAAATGATCGATGTGGAACTTGCGATGCTGTGAATGAGCAAGGAGATCGTTGAGATAGGGCTCCACAAAGTCCTTCACATCATGAAAAGCATACGCCATGGCCCGATGGAATGTAGCACCAACAGTTTTGAGTCCAAAAGGGAGTTTACGATAAGAAAACGTACCCCAGGGTCAGATGAAAGTAGTTTTATTTTGGTCGGTCGGGTGGATCTCAATTTGATTATAACCGAAAAATCCATCCATAAACGAGAAGATGATGCTCCCGGTGCAATTGTCGATGATCTGGTCGATGAAGGGGGTAGGGTAGTTGTCCTTAGGACAAGCCTTGTTCAGGTCCCTATAATCGACACAGACCCTAATAGTATCATGCTTCTTAGCCACAAGGACGACATTGGAGACCCATTATGTTAAAGAAATAGGATGGATGAAGCCGACCTTCAAGAGATTTTCAATCTCTGCTTTAATTACCGCAGTTTTTCGAGGGTGCACTGGTCGCAACTTTTGGCGGACATGTTTAGCGTCGGGATAGGTTTGGATCTTATGCACAAAAATGGCAGGATCGATCCCAAGCATTTCCTCATAGGGCCAGGCGAAGAGGTTGTGAAATTTCTTGAATAAGGCCGCGTATGTGGTGATCTCATTAGGAGAGCAGGTCTGGCCGATGCGGATATGTTCCACGACGTTGGGTGTAACCGAGATGTCAATCAGGATGGTGGGCATTATGTTTGCCATGTTTCCTTTAGCGGCCATATCGCAAGTGAGGATCGGTGACTGTGGGCAAGGATAGACATCTAGTGTAAAAATGGTTGTGATGGCGTTCTCCACAGAATCCAATGAGGGTAGTAAAGTTGATCGATAGTGAATGTCTTCCCACGGAGGTTCATTTGTGTTCATAATCTCCATAATGGAATCATAATAAAGGAAATTCCGGAGCAGAGGATCTGGTGAGGATGATGTCCGCTGTAAAGAATGAGATGTAGAGGCCACTACTAAGTGGTCCTCAGGGGTTGGCTGGATAGCCTCATAAGTAGCTTCAGTTGGTGAGAGAGACATGGTATCTCCAAGAGTCCAATCAAATGCATGGTGGCCGCATCGGGTCTGTAGAGTTGGAAGAAGATGGAATCATGGAGCAGATCATGTTCACCATGGAAACATGGTTAGGGGGATCCGGGGTTAGAAAGATGCCCATAAGAGATGAGTCTTTTATGAGGCCGACCCCCACGCTCTCATATAGCTGTGAAGATTGTCCTAAGAGAGGGACATTGTCGCTAGGATGAGTAGTGGTGTCTGGTGTATAGAATTCCAATTGGTCGATAGTGACAATTCGACCTTGATGGGGGAATTGCACAATGCAGAAGACAGATGACGCGACCGCAGTCATGGCGTAAAACCAGTTACGACCAAGAAATAGATTATAATATAATGGGGCGGAGACTACTTCCACGTTAATGGTCACAGTCTTGCCCCCCCAACTCTAAATCTAAGGCTTGTAATAGCCCGTGAGGTTGGAGCCCACGACCGTCGAATGCTTTCAGGGTAGTAGGGGAACGGTTTAACGCAGGAGAGCCAATGGCTCGCCAACAGGATAACGACATGACCGAGGTGGAGGCACCTTCGTCTAAAACAGTATGATGGATTTTCTTCCCATCAAATTTTGTGGCAATTTGGAAAGCCAGCTGGTGGGAAAGCCTCCGTTTAAAATACTCAAGTTTAAACATGATCGTATTTGAGGAATCCAGGTCTACAGTGTTGATGGAAGCAATAAGAGTCTTACATTGATTGGGACATTTCTGTAAGACTTCTAGCATCGACATGGCACAAGGAGATTGTGCCAAGTCCTCTACAATGTTGTAGTTCTGAGCTACCCGAGCATTAGGATTGAAAACTGTTTTTCTAATCGTGCCCTTAGGAGGACGCAACACTGAATCTAATAAAGGTTTCTCAATGGTGAGAGAACCTTGCGGCGCAGAAATATCTGAGGTAGAGGCGGAAGCCTTTTCAGTATTACTTCTGGTGGATTCCTTATGAGGGACTGATTTGTATGATCGTGATCTAGTATTTAGGTTAACCATTTCACTACGCATGATGAGAACATGCACGATGGAGGATGTTTCTCCTTGAGAAGGAGAAGGTTGGGCAATCATTTATTGGTTTTGGGTGGGGAAGGGATCATTGAGAACCACAGGTGTGGAGTTTCCCTTAAGAAACTTCTGCACTTCGTCTCTGTGTGGGCACTCTTTGGTGAAATGGTCACCACCACACAGTAAACAAGGATACTTGACCTTCCGCTTTTGTCTCGTGTCTTCAGGAGGGTTATTATGTTCCTATTGATTGGAATACTTCTTGGATCTGCCTTTGTTTTTATTCTTGCCACCAGATTTATGAGGTGAAGTTGATTGAACAGAATTCACCTCCTCGGTGGGAGAAAGAGTGGGTGACTTGGTGGTGTTGTTGCCATCATGTGGCGAGGGTGGGGAAGAACCATGGTGGTTCAACGATCCACCGGTTTGAGTAGAAGGCTAGGAGTGGACAAAACCAATAATGTCATCGGCATGAGTTCCCTGAGGCGGTTTTGCAGAGTCGTAGGTAGGGCGGGGTGCGTAAGGAACAATATCATACAAAGTGTCTGATTGAGCATATACAAGGTCTAAGTATTGGGCACGAGTGATAGCTTGTTCTTCAGTGACGACCCCCCCCATGGCTACATCTCTAGCTACAGTGGGTAAAAAAGACTTTGTAAACCAGTCAGCTAATAAATGGTATGGAATGGGAGCCTTAATGAGACGTCATCTCCTTCGCCACTTGTGAATATGATCCGATATATGAGTTGTGGTGGTCTGGAAGAGAGAAGTCAGTAGGTCTGTACCAATTTCATAGAGTATGGGTAACTAGAAATGAGTCAGGAATGACATAGCTAAAGAACGAAAGTCAAGAAACGAGTGCAGTGTTATTTCAATGTACCACTTGGAAGCTGTATCGGTGAGGGTCCTTTGAAATAACCTCAGACGGATCATATCATCCATCAAGGAATTGGATGAGCACCATAGATGGTATGTCATCACATGGTTCTTCGGGTCTTCACCGGGCTTGCCATCAAACTTTGGAATGTCAAAAGGTAACTTAACCGGAATGGGTGGTCAATTATAACGGTGCTGGATGGGATCATTGGTCAAACGAGACAGGTCTGGGAAATCTAAATTAGCCAGAAATGGCAGCTGTTGGTTTGGCTGCGAATACTGGTAGTATTGATATGGCATTTGCGTACCAGTAGGACCTTGAATCGATTGATTGTAAGGTCCTCCCATAGGGATTTGGCCATAAGGGGGTGGGCCTCCTGGGTTGGGCGGGGGACCTGATGGTGGTTTGCCTCCATAATAAGGTGTTCCGCCACCAGAATGTGAGATTCTTCCACCGCCGGAATAAAGTGGTCCCCCGCCGAAAGGTGGGGATCCTCCGTCGCCTTCGGAATAAGGGGGTCCTCCGCAGCCTTCAGAATAAGGGGGTCCTCCACCTCCTCCATCGGAGTAGGGTGGGCCTCTGCCTTCTCCATCGGAATAGGGTGTGCCTCCTCCTCCTTCACCAGAATAGGGTAGGCCTTCACTAGAAGGTGGGGGTCCTTTGCCGCCAGAATAAGGTGGGCCTCCGCCAGAAGGTTGGGGTCCTCCGCCGTTGGAATAAGGTGGACCTCCGCCCCCACCGTCGGAGTATGGTGGGCCTCTACCGCCGGAATGAGGTGGGACTCCGCTGCTTCCAGAAGGAGGTGGAGGTGGACCAAACGGGGGTGGGGGTGGTCGGACACGGGTAAATGTTGCAGGTGGGGGTCCAATTGGCATAGCATTGTGATGTCACGATGGAGTGTTTGAGTTTCCGGGATAAGGTATCCCAGGAAGAATGTTCCCGGGAAGGTATTGTCCTAACGCAGGGCTGAAATTACCTGGATACGTACACGGGGGTTCACTCAGTGAAATTGTTACATAGCACGATCGTTCACGTGATTTAAAGAATAACCCTAATTTCACTAAATATTAGAAAATTCCTCCTAAAATTTTATTGTTGAACCCCCCTCCCAATATTCCTTTCCAATTGAAAAAACCCATAGTTTCACCAGATATTGCATGTATCCATTTTTATCAACCCATTTTTAATACCCCCTTCATATCATATTATCAAGTTGTAACAAACAAGAACCCTAACACATCTTAGTATAAGAAAACATGATACTAAATAAAATAATAGTATAATTCTAATAATGATCCCACCAAGATTGCAGGGGTGACGAATCAATTTGTAGAGTTGAATAGTGGAAGACCCAATGAAATAGTACCGAGGAAGGAAAAACGCATAAAAGGAAACCCCATTAAGAGATAAACATAACGAAGAATGTAAAAGGCTAATAGTCCAATAGTTAGTGAAATGCTTAAAAAAGATGAGAATTGCATATGTTTCACACCACATTCTGCCAATCTACCAATTTTATATCATGTAAATATAAGTATAGCCATAAATATCTCATGTTTTCTATAAGCTTAATAAATCAAACTCCATAAAAAATCAAAATTGAAACCCTTTCGTGGATGGACTCCCCTACCTTCCTCCTATCAAAACAAACATCATTGATGTTTGAACCCAAATGAACATAGAAAAATTCCTCTTACTTTCCAATAACACCATATGATCACGTGCATAGCTTGGATTTGTGTCATTCACAAGATGTAATGAATTTCCTCCACTTCCTCTACATTTATTCTTGCAATCAAGGTAATTAACAACATTTAGTTACATTTTCTTGGGTTATATCTAGTTTATTTTTTCTTTACAAGAGAGGGAAAAATATCCATTGTTATGTTTCAAGTATGCAATAGTTATAAAGATACGCCAATGGTGAAACTTATATGATACCATTTCATGGTAACGATAACACAAAAGGTATGTAAATAAGGATTTAGATTTTCACCTATGTTCATGTCAGTTCCAATACAGTATTAAGATGGTTCCTTACATATAAGAATTTAAATTACAATTATGAATGTGCCAAACATAACTCAATCTAACAATTATTCATAACTAGCAATGTAAAAATGTTAAAGAAGAATACAAAAAGTTGAAATAAATAATTAGCCAAGAAAGATTGATCTAACTTTTATTGGTTCCAGTGAGCCAAGAAATATTGATCTCACTTTTCTTGGTTTTCATGGAGCAAGGTTTGATTGAATCTCAATACCCACCTAAACCCCAGCCTAAAAAATGAAGAGTTAGATCTTTACTTGAATGCCTACAAAAAATACATTACAATTTTTCAACTATGGAACTCCCAATCATATACATATCTTAACTTAAATATGAGAAAAAATATAGCATCAATTCAAACCAAGCCTAAATAAGCTATTAAATAGGGATTGCTCAAGGACAGTAATACAAAGAGACTTCCATCGATATTATCATTGGTACACTTTTACCATATTTATGCAAAACTTATGATCATAAACAATATCAAATAAAAGTGGAGGGTCCTTAAGTTTTAGGTGGGTATGAATTGAGCCCATCATTTGGAGGTATGAATCCATCCCATGATTTGGAGGTTATTCCTTAGCCCACCCAAATAAAAAACCCCAAATATTTATATTATTATGCCAAATTAAAAACCCCCCTTGACCCCTTAATATGGTGCAATATATTTTTGAGGTTTTTAAGAGTATTCAAACCCCCAATATGAATGGATGTGATATGATATTGCCTCGCTAGTGAACCCCCTATGGATACGTATGGCTCCATAGTGATTGAGTTAGGTTGGATGGCACCCCACCATGATGTAATCCCATGGTCTGTCCCACAACTGGTAAGGAGCTTCCAACGAAATGACCAGTTGGAAGCCCTCCACTCATTTTATGGCTAGGTAACAAGGGTTTCCCCCCAGTAAGGATGTTTTGACCACTCATTGATGGTTGAATCATAGTAGGTTGATGGGTACTAAGTAGTGGAGGAACACTACTCGTAATGAAATTAAGAGGTAAAGAGTATCCTCCCCTTGAATTTTGGGGTGGGGGAGGGGGGGGGTAGTGTTCCCGTAGTAGTATGAGGGGTGTTAGAAAATTGTCCTTCAGCATTCTTAGTCGTCTGGGGTATGGAACTGGTCTCCTGATTAAGAGGTGTACTCACAGGAAGCAAAGGTTGACCAGGTTCGTAAGTGGTTGCGTCATGTATAGGTGTTTCCGGTAAAGTGAATTATAGAGAATGAATTGGGGTATGTTGAGACATGGGAACTTCCGAGTTTTGACTCCCTCGTGAGAAACTCTGTCATCTGAGTTCTTTGTCGGTTGTACGTAGCCAGTTGATGCGGTCATAAAAGGGTGCCAAAAAATCATCATTGGGAACCCAATAAGGGGGTGTGGTTCCTGCGAGTGGAAATGTAGCGAAATGATCCCAATGTTTCCCTAGAGTGGTTTCCCAAAAGGATGCAGACAGACCAAAATATGTGGATACAGGGTCATCCTGGGGTTGATTGTACCATTCTACAGCCCCAGGTTCTCCTTCCATCGAATGGTGGAAAGATGTGTCTCGTGAAGCAGACGGTTCCATGGTCACAGACCTTGGAGGATCAGTGATTAGTGGACTCAAGGGAAGTGAAAAGTTCACTCCCGAATCCATGGTGGAGTTTTCTTCTTCAGGTGACATGACGGTAACTGGTTGGTCCATGTTTTCCCTCGAGCGTACCTCTGGATCAAGGGGATATTCGGGTGGCAAGTTTAAAAGTATACGGGACCTTCTCAAAGGTTGTTCAGCCAGAATGACTGAAGCATAATTTCTCCTAAGTGTTTTCAATACAAAAATAAAAGCAATCCAAAATCTACACAAACTAAGGTCGCAAGAAAACTTATGTGATAGGTGTGGATTCAAAAAGTCTGGAACCTCATAGGATTGTCAAGGCTTCGCAACTCGCGATATACCCCAGGTTCCAACAGTTATACTTGGCCCAATTTTTCAGAGCACTAACCAGGGAGGATTGGGACCATACCCCTGACAGCTATCATGCGCCCCAAACAGAGATCGTATGCCAAAGTTATGCCCCCAGGATGTTGATACACCAAACTACCCAAAACGGGGTCCACAAAACTGTTGGCTTCTCATCTTCCAGGGTTAGGGTTTTGGATTTTGGGTATTGTAAAAGGGCCTTCAGAGCCTCATTGTAATCATATTCTTGCGAATGAGCAGATCTGACACATCTCTTCTCATAGATAAGCCGCCAATAATCCAGCAAGCTTGTTTCCCGCTGCATTTTACAGTTTCAGCTTATTTCCTTATTGAATAGAAAATCAGTTTCACTGTATCTCTATTATTTTGTGTTAAGCATCTTTTAATAATATGTATTCATTTCGTTATGCTCATAAAATATGGATCAGTGGTATCAGAGTGATCTGCTCCTTGTCATCTTAATGCATGTCCCCAACGAGGTCAGGGTACAAAGAATTGGGTCTCGAGCTTGTTCTCTTGAGGACAAAAGCCCTCGGACACCCATGCAACCTCTCATGGCAGGAGAAAAGAAATATGAAGGGATAGGATATCCTTTCAAAATGTTGATTAAAGAATCCCTCACGCAACAGAGGAACGATATGATGGATAGTTTCATGCAAATCCTTCAGTGGCTACCAACAGGCGACATGTCTTCCTCGAGCGGAGGCGTCGCTCCCTTCAAGGTACAAATCAACTTCGATATTCCTATATTTGAAGGTCAGATAGATGCAGATGTTGTAGACAAGTGGTTGAATCTACTATAAGGGTATTTTTCTGTCCATAACTTTTTGAATAGAGAAAAGATTACTTTTGCACTCCTCAAAGCTGCTCCCCATGTGAAAGACTGGTGGGAAAATTTATGTGAGCAAAAGGAAACAGAGGAACCCTCATTATTTATAGTCACGGCCACCTGGGAATCCTTTCAGGATGCTATTAAGGAGCAATACTACCCTGTTGGAATTTATGACGACTTGTATATCAAATGGACCACACTGCGACAAGAAAGAGACCAAGCAGTGCCAGAGTTCACAAATATCTTCCATACCTTGAGCACCAAGCTAGGTATCAAAGATTCAAAGCAACATCTGGTGCTCAAGTATCGCAGTGCTCTGCATAGATACATCCAGACCGAAATGGAATTTCTGGACATCTCCTCCTTGGGCGCGGCCTACCGATATGCCGTCAAAATCGAGCATAAGCTTAAACAAAATGTTGATGTATATGTAACTTCGGAATGTATTTCACATATATGTATATTGTATTCCTATAGAGATGTTATTATTCCTTTATACGGAAGTATCATTTATATTGTAAGTGTCGTAACTTATACTTGATGGGTTATTAGACCACCTTGTTTGGGGTCGGCCCTGTATAAGTCATGTGGGTCAAAGGGTTATTAGACCACCCTATTGGGGGTCGGCCATGTGGGTCAAAGGGTTATTAGACCACCCTATTGGGGGTCGGCCTAGTCAACATTATGTTATGTGGTTAAGTTCGAGCCTACATGAGTTAGGTAAAAAGGCAAGTCAAGTCAAGTATAAATAGAGTGTGGGAGGCACTCTATTTACTCACTCACTTCTCACACATGCACTCAAGGAGGAGTGGCGCACTTATGGAGTAGGAGGATCTACTACTAGGTTATGTCTATCTCTCATGGTTGTATCATTGCTCTATCTATCTCTAAGGAAGTTATTGGGGTTTTTCACCTTTATGGTTTTCCCTAAGTAAATCTTTGTGTCTCTTGTGTGCTTACATTATTGTCTCCATGATTGATATGCTGTAGATATGCTGTACATGTTGTTCTCTCAATTAAGATCCTAGATCAGATTGAAGTAAATTCTGAAAATTTAACATGGTATCAGAGCTAGCCTGAAAGAAGGCATGATATGGCATGTATGACACTTGTTGCACTTACGATGCTAGGGCTTGATATAGCAAAAACCAGTCATCGTAGAACTTTCGCTATAAATATGTTTTGGCAAAGTTTTCGGATCTAAAATTGTTACAGGACGAAGCGAAGATCTCCATGTACCTTGTGTCCAAAGGAAAACCTCTAATTCGTTGTACTTTGTGATTTATGATCTGTACAATATAGGGTTTCTGCCTCTTCCAGATCTGAGTCAAAATCAGGTGGCCTTGGGAAAAAGGTCATAACCTGGGCTAAGAAGTTCCAAATGAAATTTCGTAAAGCGTGATAGGTAGTACACAGACTTTACTATCTCAGGAAACTTTTTCAGAGGCCGAAGTTGAACCAGTGACACGTGGCACGCCGTACAAGTTCGCTCTCCTGTATTATCCCAAAACAGGTCACGTTGCGAAATTTGGAATAACTCTCTCTCAGAGAATCCAATTGAGGTCAGACCTGTCAGGATGGAAAGATAACAGGTCAGGCTATCTCAAGAAACGTTTTCAGACCCTATGGATTGAAAAGTTTAGAGTTACACTAGAAACAATCAGGTACATATTTCTGTCAAAACAGAATTATTTTTGAGTACCTTCATTCATGGCTTCCGGAATTTAGGGCTTTGGAGAAAGTTGGAATTTTTGTAATCGGAGACCAAGGCTGGATGCTACTCATAAAAATATAAATCTAGAGACCAAGATCAAAAATTTTGGTTGGGAAGAAGGCCGGGCTTGATCAAACCCTAGTTTGGGACTTTGATCAGAAAGTGGAAAATTAGGGCTTCTATAAAAATGGGAATTTTTTAAATCTGTGACCATGGCTGGAAGCTCCTCAGAAAAATAGAAGCTTAGAGCTTTGGTTCAAACCTTTTGATTGGGCAGAAGAGTGGGCTTCATCAAACCCCAGTTTAGGGTCACGTCTAGTGAATCCGAAAGTTTCAAAGGAAAAATTGAGGAGTGAAACTTTGCAGTTTTCAAATTCTGAATATATCAGTTTGATCAGCTCATCAAGGCGCATATTTCTATCCTTTCGAAAGTTTGAAATTTAAAGTTTGAATTTTTGGGGTTTCTCTGACAAACCCATATCCAGCTCCAGGTCTAGTTCTTGCAAATGAAGTGGATTGGGTTAATCCTAGAAGAAGATGGATTGGTCACCTGCATAAGTGAAGATGTTCATGTTTCAGAGGGAGATGAGGCTAAGGCCTTACATAAGAAGATTACAAGCGATCTCGACAGGTATGACTCATCGAGGTATGTTTCGATATTTGTTCATGATTAAGTTTATGGTATGTTTGTCTTCATGTTATTACGGTTAGTACAATCTTGACTTGTCATATCACCTTAATAAAACTATGAATGCACAATAGAAAATATTCATTGATTAGGGTGTTGACACTTATGATTGTACTAATGAATTATGGTGTTGTATGAGGTTTATGTTGTCTACTAACATGAAAGGTACACCAAGAAAGACAAATCATGTTCTGGTTCAAGAACATATGATCATGATGACATGAGGACAAAGATTCATCCATTGTCATGGATCTCATAGAAGATCCATTTACGAGGTATGTATAACTTGGTTTTATAATGGTTAACCTATGAGATATACAGGTTACTAGCACAAGTCATTGAAGAAGAACAAGAAGACATCATGTGAGTATGTTAGACATAAATAGCTAGCATGCTAATCCAGGTATGTTTTTCCTATATCAAGCTAGTATCCTACCTTGTGTTAGGATCTTATAATGTTGTTGATAATGATTATTCATGAAGTCATAGGTTTGAATAATCATGGTTGTATGCATATTATGTTTCTTACCATAATTGATGATATGACTAACCAGAAGAATCATGAAGGTATAGGTTTGAATAATCACAGGTTTTATGCATATTATATCTCTTATCTTGATTGATGATTCAACTAACCCGAAGAGCCATAGGTTTGAGTAATTATAGGTTTAGACATGTTATGCTTCTTATGATTTGACTAACCATAAGAATCCTACATAAACCTTGAATGCTAATGCTTATTATTTCTGTTTGAAATGATCATGACTGTACATGCTTGAGATTATTGTGTTTTAATAGTATACTAATGATTTTATATGAGATCGCAAGGATAACACAATCATGATACTAATAAGCATGCATAGGGACCAAGGATGAATATGAGTTCAAGAACAGGTAATCCAGGAAGCAAAGATCAAGAGGGAGTTCACTTCAATAGTTTCTGCAAGGATGCAGATATTCAGAGGGAGTTGACCATCTTTCCACAACAGAAAGGTGTAGAAGAAGCTACTTCAGATTAGGACTCCAGCAGCTCCTGTAAGGAAGCAAAGACTCAGAGGGAGTCCACCCAACGAACAAACAAAGATAAGTATTTTAAATTCTTATTTGTTTGTTTAAATAAAATTGTTCAATGATGTATATGCTCATGTTCCTAGACTTAGGATATGTATTGTGCATATTAGAATAGTTGCATTGATGAATAGTATGCTACTAATATACATGGGTAAGTGGCCTATGGCACTGTACAACATTCCATTGCTACTTATCTAGAATGAAACCTCTTTGCTGACATGATGGGAGTTGTGCACACTCTTAACAATGTTCTGGTAGAGATTGGAAGGCATCTAGAAAGTTACGGGATATGGATAAATGTTGTATTGAAGCATTGGCTAAGATAATTGCATGATTGTATGACATATTTCTTTGTGTGTAAGAATTTGTTCTGAAAACTATGAGATGTTTTCTAATCATACAATTTAACTTGTTGTGTAGGAAAGATCATATGCCATCTCCTACAAAAGAAGAACCACAACATTTGTTCAGCAACAAAATTATCTATTGAAGATATTGAAGTTCCCAGGATGCGGGAAGAATGCCATGATCCGTCGATCATGAAGAACGATGTTTGGGATGCGGTCCCAAGAGCTGAAGGGAAGTCTGTTATGACTTCCAAATGGAACTATCAGATCAAGCATGTTGCAGATGGTAGCATTGAGAAATATAAAAGTGATGAAATAGAAGATGCACCAGATGGATTCAAGACAACTTCCTTGAATGGTGTAGTTGAAGAAGAAGTGTATGTGGAGCAGCCACTTGGTTCTGAGACACATGATAGGAAATCATATATGTGAAGAACTTGGTATGGTGAAGATAGATTGATTGCCGACACGCAGCGGAAGCTTACTACCGAGTTCGAGATGAAGAACTTGGGGATGATGCACTATTTGTTTTTGGCATGGAGGTGTGGCAGAATGCAGAAGGAATCTTCCTTGGACAAGGGAAGTATGCAGTAGAGATCCTGAAGAGGTTCGGGATGATGGATTGCAAGGCCATGGCCACACCTATGGAATCAAATCTGAAGCTTCTATGTGATGCTTCATCTGAGATGGTTGATGTCTCTATGTATCGTCAGATGATTGGGTCATTGATGTACCTGACGAACACGAGACCAGACATTTGCTTTGCTGTGAACACATTGAGCCAGTTCCTGATGGATCCGAGGAGTGTTCACCTAGTTGCTGTAAATCATGTTTTGAGGTACCTGAAGGGTACAGTGGATTATGGGCTCAAGTATGAGGTGAATCAAAAGTTTAACCTGCAGGGTTATGTTGATTTAGATTGGGCTGGTAGTGCTGCAGACAGGAAGAGCACATCTGGGTGTTGCTTCAGTATAGGATCAGGTGTGATCTCATGGTTTAGCAGGAAGCAGTCCTGCGTAGCACTAAGTACAGCTGAGGCTGAGTATGTTGCAGCCTGTTCAGCTAGTTGTGAGGTAGTATGGCTGCGGAAGCTACTGTCTAAGCTATTTGATCTCCTGTTGGAGGCTACTAGTATCTTCTGTGATAACCAGAGTTGTGTAAAGCTGTCTGAGAACCCAGTGTTTCATGACAGGTCAAAACACATAGAGATCAAATATCACTATATCAGGGATATGGTGTAGAGAGGATCTGTGAAGCTCCTGTATGTTGCGACGGACGAGCAGATTGCAGATGTGCTGACGAAGCCACTAGCCAGGGTGAAGTTCGAGTACTTCAGAGAGAGGCTTGGCGTTCTCCAGATTGAGGACACTTCAAGGAAGAAGTGATGGACACATTTGCTTAAGCCATTCCAAGCATGTTGGAAGGAGGATCCTTCACATGGCTATGGATGTAAGCGCTGGATGATGAGCATCAGGATGATGTTCTGGTTTCTACTTGGATATGATCAGTTGGATCATTTTATGTATGTATGTACGCATCATGTTGGATGTTGGATATGATCAGTTGGATCATTTTTATGTATGTATGTACGCATCATGTTGGATGCTGGATATGATCAGTTGGATCATGTGTATGTATTTTGTATAGGCATCATGTTGGATGCTTGGACCATGTATCTGTATATGTATCAGGGGGATACATTGTATGATCAGGTGGATCATGTATGGTGATATGTATCATGTATTTGTATTTGTATCAGGTGGATACATTGTATGATCAGGAGGATCATGTATGATGATATGTATTAGATAGATACTTGGTATGCATCAGGTAGATGCATTGATGATCAGGTGGATCATGCATGGTGATATGTATCATGTATTTGTATTTTTATCAGGTGGAGACATTGTATGATCAGGAGGATCATGTATGATGATATGTATCATGTATTTGTATTTGTATCAGGTGGATACATTGTATGATCAGGAGGATCATGTATGATGATATGTATCAGATAGATACTTGGTATGCATCAGGTAGATGCATTGATGATCAGGTGGATCATGTATGGTGATATGTATCATGTATTTGTATTTGTATCAGGTGGATACATTGTATGATCAGGAGGATCATGTATGATGATATGTATCATGTATTTGTATTTGTATCAGGCGGATACATTGTATGATCAGGAGGATCATGTATGATGATATGTATCAGATAGATACTTGGTATGCATTAGGTAGATGCATTGATGATCAGGTGGATCATGCAGCAGGATGTTGCAGTGATGATCAGGATGATCATGGATGATGAGCTTCAGGATGTTGCTCCAGATGACATGCAGCAGGATGTTGCAGTGATGATCAGGATGATCATGGATGATGAGCTTAAGGATGTTGCTCCAGATGACATGCAGCAGGACGTTGCAGTGATGATGATCAGGATGATCATGTGTACATCAGGTTGATGTATGGTGAGTATCAGGATGAAACTTTGTGGCAGTGGATCAGGTTGTGCAAAGGAGCATGTCTGGGAGATCCTATAGGTCGGAGTTGTGTACCCGTAACAGCCTGGGATGCTCTTTCAAGACATTGCTCTGGGAGGACATGTAATTTGTGCCCTGGGAGATCTTTCAGGTTGGAGTTGTGTACCCGTAACATCCTGGGATGCTCTTGCGAGGTTTTGTCCTATGGCATGTAATTTGGGCCCTGGGAGATTTCAGTTCGGAGTTGTGTACCCGTAACATCCTGAGATGCTCTTTCGAGGTTTTGCCATGACCACATGTAATTTGTGCCCTGGGAGATTTCAGGTTGGATTTGTGTACCCGTAACATCCTGGAATGCTCTTTCGAGGTTTTGTGGTGGGGTCACATGTAATAGCGCCCTGGGAGATCCTACAGGTCGGAGTTGTGTACCCGTAACATCCTGGGATGCTCTTTCGAGGTTTTGTGATGCACGTAATAAGTCCTGAGGATTCCACAGTATGGCCAGTGATGATGAAGACCTGCAGGTGGTGGGCCTACATCCAGTATGAAAAAGGACTAGCTCTATAGAACTTCCTATTACGAGTAGATTCAGAGATTGATTGAGATAGTAGCAGCAGTGACGATGATGATGACTCGATGACGATTATCCAGTGACGATGATCCAGAGAAGATGACTTGTGCTAGAAGAATTGTGCTGAGAAATACCTTCCTAGTTAAGAGGGAGTGTTGATGTATATGTAACTTCGGAATGTATTTCACATATATGTATATTGTATTCCTATAGAGATGTTATTATTCCTCTATACGGAAGTATCGTCATTTATATTGTAAGTGTCGTAACTTATACTTGATGGGTTATTAGACCACCTTGTTTGGGGTCGGCCCTGTATAAGTCATGTGGGTCAAAGGGTTATTAGACCACCCTATTGGGGGTCAGCCATGTGGGTCAAAGGGTTTTTAGACCACCCTATTGGGGGTCATCCCAGTCAGCATTATGTTATGTGGTTAAGTTCGAGCCTACATGAGTTAGGTAAAAAGGCAAGTCAAGTCAAGTATAAATAGAGTGCGGGAGGCACTCTATTTACTCACTCACTTCTCACACATGCACTCAAGGAGGAGTGGCGCACTTATGGAGGAGGAGGATCTACTGCTAGGTTATGTCTATCTCTCATGGTTGTATCATTGCTCTATCTATCTCTGAGGAAGTTATTGGGGTTTTTCACCTTTATGGTTTTCCCCAAGTAAATCTTTGTGTCTCTTGTGTGCTTGCATTATTGTCTCCATGATTGATATGCTGTAGATATGTTGTACATGTTGTTCTCTCAGTTAAGATCCTAGATCAGATTGAAGTAAATTCTGAAAATTTAACACAAAAGACGCGGCAATTTGGGCTTGGGAACCCCTCACAGCAAAAGACAGGAAAGGGCGGCCCCAACCCACAGAATAAAGGAAAGAGCAAAGATGGACAGTATCAAGACAACCATTCTAGGCCGCAAGCAAAGAAGGGCACCGGAAAGACAAAGAACGATATAGGGAAGTGGTGCGGCTTCCTTAAGAGCCCTTGGAATAACACTGCTGACTGCCGCTCAAAGCAGTCGCTGGTGGCCGAAGTGAAAGCGTCTAAATCAGATGCGGGTTCTGACTCTGAGTCAAAACCAGAAAGGGAAAGACAGATCATTGACATGGAACCTAGTGCCACCGTGGCTACCACCAAGCTCCATCCTGATGAACCAGATGAGCCAGAAGAAGGAGAGCGCCGCTTCCATTCACAGATGTGGGTAAAAGGAACCCCGTTGCACTTCATCGTTGATAGTGGTAGCCATAAGAACCTCATCTCAGCAGAGGTCATCAAGCAGATGGCCCTGCCAACAACGCCGCACCCACAACCCTACACCATTGTCTGGCTCTGCCAAGGAAGTGATCTCCGTGTCATCCAACAATGTCGACTGTCGTACGCCATCAAGCCCTTCAAGGACGAGGTATTGTGTGATATTGCTCCTCTCGAAGTTTGTAATGTTAATTTGGGACAACCTTATTTATGGAAACGTCATGTCGTATATGAGTCTCAGCCTCGTAGTGTTATTTTTACTTTGAACAGAAAATTGTACAGGATACCTGAGGTAGTCCCTCCTAGTGCTATTTCCTTGATCTCTGCCAAGCAATGCAGGAAGGTCATCTCTCAGACCAAGAAATTTGTCTTCTTCGTGATTCACTCTCTGAGTGAGAGAAAGATCGCAGCCACATCCAGGGCCTCCACGACCGATCTCTCCACACAACAGAAGCAAGTGGATAAGGTCATGGAAGAATACTCAGATCTCTTCTCCTCTCCTACTAGGGTACCTCTCAACTCCTAGGTCAAGCATCCCATCGATCTGACCCCAGGTGCACCGCTACCCAATGGGACAATCTATTGTCGCTCACTGTTAGAAAATGAGGATATCAAGAGGCAGATCCAAGAATTTCTCCGCAAGGGGTACACCCGTCCCAGCTTATCGCCTTGTGGGATCCCAATCATGTTGGTGCAGAAGAAAGACGGGACCTGGCGGCTCTGAATTGATTACCGGTCCCTGAATAAAATCATAGTCCGGAACTAGTACCCGATTCCCCGAATCGAAAACCTCCTTGATCAGCTCATGGGGGGCAAATACTTCAGTAAGATTGATCTAAAGTCTGGCTACCACCAAGTCCCAATAGAACAAACAAATGTATGGAAGACTGCCTTCAAGTCAAAAGAAGGTCTTTTTGAATGGCTGGTCATGCCCTTTGGTTTGAAAAATGCTCCAGCAACTTTTATGAGGATGATGGAGGATATCCTACGACCTTTCACCAATAATTTTGTAGTGGTGTATCAGGATGACATCCTCATCTACAGCAAGACTTAGGCGGAACACTTGCAGCATATTCAGCAGGTTCTGCACACCTTGCGGCAGCACAAGCTGTATGCAAACTTGGAAAAATTCTCCTTCGGCATGGATAGGTTCCTTTACTTAGGCTACATCGTTGATCAGCATGGTGTGCTACATCGTTGATCAGCATGGTGTGCATGTAGATCCATCCAAGATCCAGGTCATCTGTGACTGGCCATCGCCAACCACACTCACTGAACTTTGGAGCTTCTTGGGCCTCACCAATTTCTATCGCAAGTTCGTGATGGGATTCTCTCATATCGCATGGGCCCTTAGCCAAGTAACCAGGGGTGGCAGTAAGGAAAAATTTGCGTGGGTCCTGTCCCAGCCAACAAGCCTTCGATGACTTGAAGAAGCATTTGTGCTCATCCTCGGTACTCTCATCACCGGACCTACAACACCCATTTGAGATCGAGACAGATGCTTTAGACTATGTTGTGGGCGTCGTTCTCACTCAACACGGCCACCCCGTGGCATATCATAGTGAGACACTATTAGATGTTGTCCGTAAGTACCCTACTTACAACAAAGAAATGTACTCCATTGTGCAAGCTTGCCGCTAGTGGAGACATTACATTCTTGGGAAGGAGACAGTCATCCACACTAATCACAAGCCACTACAGTTCATGCAGACCCAAGGAAAATTGCAGAATGACCGCCATTAGAAGTGGTCAACATACTTACAGTAGTTCCACCTCAACATCAAGTATAAAACAAGAAGTACCAATCAAGTTGTTGAATTCCTCATTCGACCTCCAGTTGCGGCACTCACCACGGTGCTAGACTCTTGCGGCCACGAGACCTCCGGATAGCCCCACCTCTACGAGACAGACCCTAACTTCTCCACCACCTACCGAATGTTGGGAACCAACTCAGTGGTCTCTAATTTCCCTATTTAGGACGGGTTGTTGTGTCATCTGGGCCATCTCTGTGTTCCATCAAGCGAGCGCATGATGCTGATTTGGGAAGCTCACTACAGTCGGGTGGCAGGACACTTTGGTGTCGAAAAGAAAGTGGCAGTGCTACAAAAAAATTTCTATTGGCCGAAACTTCGACAAGATGTCGACAAGTATATCAAGTCCTGCACCGCCTGCTCTATTGCCAAACCGACCACTAAGAAATAGGGTCTGTACACCCCTCTTCCTACTCCTAATAGGTCGTGGGAATCCATCTCAATAGACTACATGTCGGGCCTCCCATCCACCAAGAGGGGAAATGACTGTGTTTTTGTGGTTGTTGATCGCTTTTCCAAGATGGCAATTCTAGCCGCCTGCAAGAAGAACATCACAGCAGAAGCCACTGCCAAGCTCTTCTTTGAACGAGTATGGGTACATTTTGGGAGCCCACAAACCATTATCTCAGATCGTGACATTCGGTTCCTCAGCTCATTCTGGTCGAGGCTCTGGTCATTGTTGGATACCAAGCTCACCAAATCCGCTTCCTTCCACCCCCAGACAGACTGCCAAACTAAGGTCATCAACCGGATGGTCGTACATATCCTACGCATGTACAATTCAAAACACCCCCACACATGGGATGAGAGTCTCCCCTATGTCCAGCATAGCTACAACCGAGCTCTACATAGCTCAACTGGCCATAGCCCCTTTCAGCTAGCATTGGGATTCCAACCATTGGGCCCCATGGATGTTGCACTACCCTTGGAGACCACCTCGTCCCTTGCTCCACCAGACGTTGACAAAGCCACCCGGTTCATTAAGCAGATCCAACACATCCACCAACAGGTTAAGGATATTCTACAAAAGTCTAATGACAAGTACAAGCAGCGCCATGATCAACATCAGGTGCCACATAAGTTTCAGGTGGGCGACAAAGTTTGGTTGCATTTGCAAAAATAACGCCTTACAAGGCCCCATAGGAAGCTTCGCCCACTCCGTTATGGGCCTTACACCATCACCAAGGCTGTGGGTGACATTGCTTTTGAGCTCAACATTCCCCCCTTCCTTGTTCTGCATCTAGTCTTCAACATGGCTCTCCTTCGGCCATATTTCCCACCATTATTATACACCTTTGAGATAGCAAAGCAGTTGACACCAACAGAGCTCAAACCTGACTGCATGCAACAGGAATCCAGTGATAATATTGTGGACACACAGATCAAGGGCACTCGACAACAAAGGATCCATCTTTATCGAGTCGTCAAAGCAGGGCAGCTCCTGCACCAAGGCAAGTGGCTCACCCAGGGCCAAATTCAGCATAAATTTTATCATCTGATGGGAGAACTCAACACAATGGATACCATTGCTTCCTAAGGAGGGAGGATTGATCCAGGTGGATATCGGTGGCGACCCACCTTTTCCAACTAGCTCAAAATAGTTTTCTGGCAATTTTGGTAATTTACTATTTTTAGCAGTTTTTCGGGTCCTGAACTTCGGGAGCCGTTTTGAGGCCCTAAACGACGTTTTTTGGGGTATGTTTTATTGATATCTTTCATGATGAAATTGGTCCCAATAGTTGTAGTTCTAGGATAGATCTTTCCAGTGAGCTATCGTGTTCCCCAAATGGAGATCGTATGCCAAGGTTACACCCCTGGGAAGTTGATACACCAAACTACCCAAAACGGGGTCCACAAAATTGTTGGCTTCTCATCTTCCGGGGTTAGGGTTTTGGATTTTGGGTATTGTAAAAAGGCCTTTAGAGCCTCATTGTAATAATATTCTTGCAAATGAGCGCAGCCGACACATCTCTTCTCAGAGATAAGCCACCACCATTCCAGCAAGCTTGTTTCCTGCTGCATTTTACAATTTCAGCTTATTTCCTTATTGAATAGAAAACCCGTTTTATTGTATCTCTGTTATTTTGTGTTAAGCATCTTTTAATAATCTGTATTCATTTCGTTCTGCTCATAAAATCCGGATCAGATATTGATCCTAAAAGAATCAGGGAAAGCCAACAGACTCTCTAATGACAAGATCTGATGGTGGGAGGGGTTCAGGAGGCTAAGAAATGGATCACTAAGAAATCAATGGAATCACACTCAAACTGAAATCAAAGCTAAAGTCTTTCCCCAGTATGGTCTACAGATTTTTTTTCGGACAATCTACCTAAGTGGACTTAAAGTCCAAATCTCCCTATTCCAACTGGATCTACAACAAATAAGTACAAAATAGAATCAACTTCCCTAGATCAATAGAAGTGTAAAGTAACAAGTAATTCTCTTACCTAAGATTCACAATTCCCTTTGCTCCTTGCTTGATCCAATGCTCCAGAACCTTCATATCTGCAGTTGCAAAGTTATGTTGAACAAGTAGACACAAACAAACAGTAAAAGCATATATCACATATGATTGATCTAAGCTAGCAGTTCAGGAGGTAAGCTCTAAACATTAACAACACAATAATGTATATGGGAAGAGATTGTATTAACTGTAATAAAGGCGAGTACAATAAGAGAGAATGTTACAACCTATGCCTTAATCTCGCAACCTTCCTTCCAATAAGCCAAACCAAAGCCTCCAAGGATGAAGTAAGACTCCCAATGATGAACAAGGATCACCTAAGCTAATTCTACCAGCATGAGAGTTCTATAGAACTTCTTCCTTTTCCAATGGGGAGGAGCTTCATATTTATAAGACCAAATGGATAGAGTAGGTTGAAGACTAATGGGAGAAGTCTAAGAGATCCTCCCTTGAGGTTAGGGAACCAAATGACAGCTCACCTATCAATTGGGGATAGAATTCCACCTCACCATGATTCAATAAGTCGCTTGAAGCCCTTGTTTATCCATTTTAACCAACCCTGGCGCATCCTGCATGAAGGAAACTTGCGCCAGGAAGGAGGTAGCGCAGGCTGCATAAGGGAAACCTAAGCCACTGACGCATCCTGCCAGATGACATTATGCACGATGCATGATCTGGCGTCTGTTGCTGGAAGACAAACTGCTCCAATGCAACTACGAAATGTGGACACAAGGGTCAACAACTTGCTCTGGGTGTTATTGGTCAAGGAAACTTCAGGGATTGAGGAATGAAGTTGAAACAGAACTCATGATGACAAGATTTAGGTGTAACAATTCGGTCTATGGGTAGACAAAGCTTCCCTTTACAACATCCAAACTTTAAACTTGGATTTCAATATATGATAGCACTCTAATCAAAATGCTAGGCCCCTGTTACCACATAAAATAATAAAAGAAATTATGTGCACTAGTTTTGGACTTAGGTACTGGAATTAAACCTGATATTTTTTTTTAAAATTTTGTGCGATGGTAGCATATGATTCCCTATACAACGTATCCAAAATTTAGGTTATAAATCCAAGGTATGAGAATGCGCTAATCAAAATACCATAATATTGTTGCTACTAAAAATTTGAAAAAAAAGATTATGATGATGATAATAAATAATAATTGGTTTATGGGTTTATTGGATTGTCAAAATCTCGGGGATACTCCTGCATCAAATATAAATATATGAAAAGGTTTTTTTAAGTATAGGATACCTCAAATAAATCTCGATAAGAAATGAGTACAATCATATTGGAGAAGACAACCTCTCATTCTATTCTTTTTTATCATTGTTTTGCACTTATTATGACCAGCATTCCTTCTACTGTGCTCTCCATTTCCATCCTATATTCCCTTGTGGTATTTGTCAAGCACTCTATATGCAGCTAAATTGTTATCAATACACACAGAGCATATGAAATTTATTGTCAACCCGAGAAAGTCTTTTTATTTCAAATGATAAGTGCACAATCTATGCTTAAACACCAAACCATTAGAAGTAAATACTTTTATCCTCTATCATCCATGTTCGTCCCAAAAATCTATGCAATCCCAATTGCCTTCTAACTGCTATACTTTAATTCCTCTCTATCATGCATCAATAAGAAATGGTATCAGACCTAATCAACAATTGCAGGAAAGAAATCTCATTCGTATTCTAGAACAATCACTTGTCTGATCTAATCACTCTGGAAATCATAAAGCATAAACTAAACATTAATCTAGAAATCCAATTGCAAAAGATTGAGTCAACTGTTCTAAGAAATTAAATTGCAGAATGGAAATCAAGCAACACACAACAGGAAAGATAAATTGTAAGGGCTCATGGGATCACAACTTAGTTGTAAGATGAACACGGCTGTGTATAACTGCAATTGAAATGCATAAAGCAAACCTTACTCAGTCGACTATTATTCTACACCATTCACCAATCTCACAGAAATATAATCTTTTACTGAAAATCCACACAATAACTACTACTGTTGCGTACAAAAGGAATATCTGGAACAAAGAATCACACAACAATAAATCAAAGAGTCCTAAATTAACTCAACAATCTCTGTGGAAGACGGGCCCAGCCTTCACACAGAGACGCTGGCTGAACAACACAAACTCCTTTAGCTCAGAAGTAACCCCTTATATTAACAGAAGAATGATTACACAGTTTTGCTCGGCTGCTAATACAATGAATTAATTGTCTGCTTTTCAACCCCTGGGTCGAGGCAACTCCCCATATTTATACAAATCATAACATCAAACCCTATAATCGGGCAGCCATGAAGATCTCTGATCTTCAGGTGCCCTAAATAACTAGCTGTTACAATACGTGGGCAGAGCAGAGACATCAAAATATGAGAGAGTTATCAATTGACCCAAGAGTAGCGGTCCTTCCAAATCTCAACTAGACTCGAGCAGCAACATACTCAAAATAGCGCATTCTATTACAGCTGCCCTGTCACAGCTGTGCCTTAATTGATAATTCGATCCCCAAGGATCCCTTTACAAGCAATGAACATCCCTTCCTTCATGACTTGTTCAGCCCCGATCTTCCTGCAGTCCATTTATCTCAACTACCTTCATAAATCATAACATGTTAGCACAATTAAGAGATGCACAGCTTTAATTATCACAATCATAAGCATTAATAAAATAAAACAATGATCAGCCATACCTTGGTAATTTGGGGAATAAGGTAAGGACAATAGGTCTGATTGCCATGATAAGTGGTGTAGGACAGGGGCAGGAAAGATGATTAATGATGATTAAAAAGGGCCAATTCTGGGCTCAACATCTCCCCCCAACTACCCTGTTGCATGTCCTCATGCAACAACCTGCATATGAATCCTGTACTGAGCTTTATCCTAGGAGAGAGAGGAAGAATTGTAGGAAACTCAGGCACCTTATCTATCTTTTGAAAGGCCTCTGTGAGTAACCCAATATCTTCCAACCTCACTATTCCCCTTCCACTGCTACTTGCTGGTGTCTGGGAAAGTTGAAAGGAAATCCTTAATCTGAATCCAACTCAATGACATCTATATGGGGTGGAAGCACTGGTTCTTGTGGGACAGTGTCTTCCAGCGCATCTAGATTTAACAAGAGAGTTGCTGGTTCTTGTGTAACAACAACATCCTTTAAACCTTCTTCAGCAGCTACATTTATTGATTTTGGAGACACTGGTTCTTGTGTAACAGTGTCTTCTTTGTCCTTCTGCTGCTGAGATTGGATATCCTTCTCATCGTGCAACCCCTCCTCCAAGATTTCGGTGTCACCTGAGCATGGTGTCTGTACCTGTTCATCTTCACTCCACTGTGTATCGGGAATGATATCCACTCCAGGGTTAGCTTTTGAATGAAATGCAGGAATTCCTGCTGTAGCTTCCAAGGGTGTTGGTTCTTGTGTAGCAACATCCTGGCTTACCTCTTCACCCTTCTGTTGTTGCAACTCTTCTTCTATGAGCTCTGTGTCATGGGAGTCCTCTGGGGTTACAACCCAGAGTTCATCATTAAACTCCAGAGTCTCCTCTGTTCCAGGTTCTTCTCCCATCTATTTGGCCGATTGGACAAGTATATTCAGGTTTGTTGGTTCTTGCGTTGCAGCATCCTGTTCCAATTTATCACTGTCCTGCCTTTGTATCTCTTCTTCTAAAATTTCTGTGTCCTGGGAGCATTCTGGGGTTACAGCATAAAATTCTTCATTGGCCTCCAAAGTATCCTTCATTCCAAGTTCTTCTCCCATCTGATCTATGATCTCTGTATCGTGGGAACACTCCGCGGTTTCACTATATTCCTTTATAAGCTCCAGAGTGTCCCCCATCCCATGTTCTTCTCCTACCTGTTCCACAATTTCTGCATCGTGGGAAGTGGCAGCTTCAGCAAGGATGTTTAAAAGTGATGGTTCTTGTGTGACAGCACCTTCTTTTTCCACTGCTTCCCCCACTGTGGCCACAGGCTGTTGTGCTGAATAAGTGTTAAGTAAAATTTTATGGCATGCTTCCTTAAAGATTTCTCCATAGGTGGGGCAGAGTATTAGTTCATCCTCCTCCCTAGCTCCAGCAGAATCTGATTCCTCCACTTGGTCTGCAGCCTCTATCAACGTATACATTTTTCTTTCACCATGTTTTCTGCAGGTTTCCTTCCAGGTTTCCAATTCCCTCCTAAGCACTTGGAGGCCCTCTTTTAACATTGCATTCTCAGCCAGAAGTCCTTCAATTCCAGGTTCTTCCTCCACTGGCCTTTGTGGAGCATCCCTCGGTCTTGGTACAAGGATTGGGGGCTCAACCTGTGCCTCTAGGGTTTCCCATCTTTTCCTGGTTGCCTCTGCTGCTATGGCTAATCGAGTTCTTTTCTTTCTGATTGGTGATATTAGATTAAATTCATTGGTGGCTCTCTTTCTTTTCTTCTGTTGTGTTTTCTTTTGTGGTGTTTCCTTCTGTGGTGTTTTCTTCTGTGGAGCTGGTACATAAGGGATCAAAGCTGAGATCGAGGGAATGTGTTCTTGCCTCTGATGCTGTTCTTCTTCAATTACAGCTCCTCCTCCTTCCCACTCTGGTGAAGACTCAATTGTTACCAGCTCAATGTCTTCTTCCATTGCCCTGGCTCTGTCATCTTCAGGTTCCATTGTCGTAGCATTTGATGCTGCTCCAATTTCACCTTCTGCTATCAGAGTTGCCCTGTTATCTGGGTTTTCCACAAGGGTTTCATCTACACCATCGCCTAATGGCTCTGTTTGTGCCTCCCCTTGCTCTCCTTCAAATGCAGTTTCATCCCCCAATGGTTCTGCTTGTGCCGGAGATTCATTTCCCCCGAATGGCTCTGATTGTGCCCCTGGTTGTTCTTCCTCTAATATAGTTTCCCCCCCAGATGGCCCAGCTTGTGCCCCCGGTTGCTGTTCTTCTACTGTGGTTTCATCCACCCCGGATGGTCCTACCTATGCCCCCGATTGCTGTTCTTCTCCCATTTCATCCCTCCCCCCAACTTCAATGGAGGAACTCCGGTCCTCCTGTTGTGGTGGAACCGGTATTTGTTGTAATGGGACGACCCGCAAGGGAACAGGTTGCTGAGGTCGATTTATGAACTGTTCCCAGGTTATATGGTGTTGGGAAAGGGTCCTTATAATAATTAATTTGATAAGGCCATGGTGGGTGAGAGAGGAAAGTGGATGTTTAGCAGACTGAACAAATGTGGCCATATGACGCAAGTCATGCAATAAATAGTATGGAATGTTCAATAAAATGCCATGGTGGAGATGAGAAAGCAAAGGAAGTTCAAAGTTATACACAGTTTGGTATCTACCTTCACAAGTAATGTACTTCTTGAGAAAGATAGCAACCTGGTCCCATGGCCGCGGCAGTGAGTTCAGTGCAATCCCTCTTCTGGACGCTTCAACTTGCTCCCCTGCGAGTAAAAATTCTTCGCGTGCAACCGTTGTAGGGACTCGTCGGTTAAACCATGGTTTTCCCACCATCAGGATGGTTGTAACCTCGGATATAATGATCTCAGAGACTTCTATGCGCAGCCCCCACACCTTGGAGTGAATTTTGGTAAGATTCAAAGCAAATTGTAGGGTTGCGTCCCGATCGAATCCGTCCAACCGTTCAAAGAATTCGAGCCAGCCAGCAGCTTGAAAAATTGCAAGAACTTGAAGATTTCGCCTAAGTTCTCGTGTATTAAAAGGTTCATGGTGAACTGGAATCCCCATGGTCCTGTATGCAAGCTGAAGTTGCTATTCCACTGATTACGGGATCCCAGAATGGAAGTTGCAGCACAGAGGATGCACGAATCGCTGACCGGAGACGTTGAGAGAACGGGCAAATTTGGAAAGTTGAGCACAGAACAGTGTTTGAAATTTCCATGCCGAATTGGGGAAGGTGGCAATTATTAGCGTTTACGTCATATGAGGGAAAGGTTTAATCAGGTATAATGGTAGTACGAGTGAAGGTACGACCAATATCGTTTAAATGATATCAATGCTTAATCACGTGATAAATGAAAGCCATACCTCATAAAACTGTGCGTCGGAATGTTGCGGAAAATGGTGGAGCATGCAGTTGGTGACGTCATGGAGCCAAACTCGTGCACAGTCAGACGTGTGATCATGATGACTCGAATAAGGCAGTAAGTTCTTTCGCCGGTGAAACACAAACCATCGCATCCTCGGGGTCGGAATGATGAGTTTGCCGGCACAACTAAGGTGAATTAGCACCATGATTAGCAGGTTTGAAACAATTCTTCTGTTAACACGGGAGTTACCACTGCAAGTTTCCAAAAAAATGATAGCACGGCCGACGAAAAATATGTTGTAGTCGCCAAAAAAAATATGTTGCAGCTGCTGGGAAAGAAGTTGCAGCCACCGGAAAAGAATACACGGCAGCCGGAAAAAGAATTTATGGTATCGGGGAAAATTACGACTGTCACGGAAAAGTTTTACGGCGGCGGGAAAAAGATTACAGCTGGCGGGAAAAGTTTGATGACTGTGGGAAATATGTTGCAGCCTGTCGGGAAAGTTGTTGCAGCTACGGGAGAATGGTTGCGGCTGCCGAAAAATAGTTCACGTCCGTCGGAAAAAGTTCACAGCTGCCGGGAAAAAGATTTTACCGGGAGACGAAAAATGATAACGCAGCCGCTGGGAAATTATGTTGCAGCCGCTGTGACATGATGTTGCAGCCGCTAGAAAGAAGTTGCAGCTACAGGAAAATGGTTCACAACCGCTGGGAAAAAGGATTAACGACTGCCAAGAAAAATGATTTTACCGAGCGACAGAAAATGATAACGCAGCCGCTGGGAAATTATGTTGCAGCCGCTGTGACATGATGTTGCAGCCGCTGGAAAGAAGTTGCAGCTGCCGGTAATGAAGGTTTACGGCTACTGGGAAATGATGTGGCAGCTGTTGGGGAATGAGATGGCAGCCGCTGGGAAATGATGCTGCAGCTGCGGAAAAAAGATGTTGCAGCTGCCGATGTTGCAGTTGCCAGAAAGATTGACAGAAGATGGGAAAAAGGATATTACGGCTGCTGGGAAATGAGGTGGCAGCCGCTGAGGAATGAGGTGGCGGTCCGAAAAAGATGTTACAGCTGCGGATGTTGCAGTTTCCAGAAAAGATTAACGGCACCCGGGAAAACGAATTTGCGGCCGCGGGGAAATGATGTGGCAAGCGATGGGAAATGAGGTGGCGGCCACTGGGACATGGTGTTGCAGCTGCCGAAAAAGTATGTTGCAGCTGCCGATGTTGCAGCTGCCAGAAAAGTGTTGCAGCTGCCGGGAAAAAGGATTTGCGGCAGTGGGAAAATGAATTTACGGTTGACGGGTAATGATGTCATGGTTGTCGGAAAAGATAATGCAGCTGCCGGAAAAGATGTTGCAGCTGCTGGAAAATATGTTGTAGCTGCCGGATTTTTTTTATTTTTTTTTTTTTTAGCAAAAGGAAAATACAGCGCAGGACGACACAGGGAGAATTTCGCTTGATGGGCCCAAACTGGTCGTTCTGCTGGTGCTTCCCTGAAAATTTTTGAAAAATGACAGCAAACGAAAAGATCAAATGCAAAGAGAAAAAAACAATTATACGCTACAACAGGAAATTATTTATGTACAACAAATATGATTTTCAGTTTAAGGATTGGCAAAGGTAGAGAAAAATTCCTGCTCGGGCCAACTGATAATCTGGATCTGCAGCAATTTGTGAAATGAATGCATCTTTCGAGATGGGCTTACGATACAGTCGCAGTCTGTGGCCGTTAGCGAGTAATGGTATACGGTTTTCATCAATGGTCACCAGGCGAACAGTGCCGTTGTCAAATACCCTGTCGACCAAATATGGACCCAGCCATCTTGTGCGTAATTTACCTTTAAAATCCTTCTTGAATCTGGAGTCGTATAATAGTGCCCAGTCTCCTTCACGGAAGATTTTCTTTTTGATGAATCGGTCATGCCAGTTGGATCTCTGTTGCTGAAGCAGCACAGTCTGGTCTACTGCAGCTAACCGTTTCTCATCCGATTCATTCAAATGATTCAATCTTCTCCTCTGGGCTTCTGTTACATCCAGACTCATTTCTGTGGCTGTTTTCAGGGTTTTGATCTCAAATTCAATTGGAAAGATGGCACTCTTTCCATATACCAGATCATAGGGAGAAAACCTTGTGGTGTTGCGCCAAGTTGTGCGATATGCCCACAGTGCTTCTGGAAGCCTGTCAGCCCAATCCTTTCGATGGCTTTTGACTGTTTTAGTAAGGATTGCTTCAATAACTTTATTAGTACTTTCCACCTGACCATTGGCCTGGGGGTGGTAAGGTGAAGCTATCCTATGCTGCACATGATACTTCCGGAGCAAGGATTCAAATTGGTGTGAGATGAATTGCGGTCCCCCATCGGTAACTACTTCCTT
Organism: Larix kaempferi; assembly: GCA_027924585.1. Taxonomy (NCBI): domain Eukaryota; kingdom Viridiplantae; phylum Streptophyta; class Pinopsida; order Pinales; family Pinaceae; genus Larix; species Larix kaempferi. The sequence goes on along the minus strand of BSBM01000769.1, from coordinate 7,234,190 downwards.
TGGTACCCCAAAGCGGGTAAAGATTTCACTGTACAGAAAATCAATCACCGCCTGGTCATTAGCCTTAGCCAAAGCTACAGCTTCTACCCACTTGGTCATGTAATCTGTACACACCAGAATGTAAACCTTCTGTCTGGAAGGAGGGATGATAGGGCCAACAAAATCCAATGCCCGTCTATCAAACGGTTCTAGTACCACTTGGGGCTGTAAAGGCATTTGATCTGTCTTATTAGGTTGGCCCATCCTTTGGCAGTTGTCACAGGACTGAACATATATTTTAGCGTCCCTGAACAGTGTCGGCCAGTAGTAGCCCATCCGCAGCGCTTTATGCCCTGTTCTTTTGTCTGCAAAGTGTCCTCCACAAGGTTCATCATGATAGGCCTTCAGTATATGAAAGATCTCATCTTCCCTTACACATATCCTAAGCTCAAGATCGGGTCCTGTGTAAAAGAGATGACCATTGAGCCAACAATACCTGGCACTTTGCTGGATGATTTTTCTTTTCTCTCGTTTAGACATATGTGGCGGAAGCTTTCCTGCAACCAAATAATTAGCAATGTCTGCATACCAGGGTGAATGAGCTGAGAGTGCGAATAAATGTTCATCTGGGAAAGAATCCTCAACAGGCGAACTGTCATCACTGTTAGTAAATCGTGATAAAAAAATCAGCAACAACATTTTCTTTTCCAGGTTTATCTATAATGGTAATATCAAATTCCTGTAATAATAAAAGCCACCTGGTTATTCTGGCATTGGTGACAGGTTTGTTCATCAAATACTTAATGGCAGAGTGGTCAGTGTGCACAAATGTAGGATACCCAGTAATGCAATGCCAAAATTTATTAATAGAACAATAGCAAGGAATTCTTAGTAACAGTATAATTATGTTCAGCAGGGGCTAAGTTTTTACTAATATAATAGATAACATAAGGCACTTGACCATCCTGTTGTCCTAGTACTGCTCCAATGGCGGTATCAGAAGCATCTGAAGAAATGTGGAAACGTATGGTCCAATTAGGTCCCCTTAGAATAGGGGCTGTGGACAGCTTCTCTTTAATCTTATCAAATGCTGTCTGGCATGCTTCACTCCACACAAACTGTGCGTCCTTCATTAACAATGAAAACAAAGGGGAAGCAAGTTTGGAGAAGTTTTCTATAAACCTCTTGTAATATCTAGCATGTCCCAGAAAACTTCGCACTTCTTTCTGCGTTGAAGGAGTAGGTATATTTTTTATCACCTTAATTTTTGAAGGATCCACCTGAATGCCATCGGTAGAGATGAAATGTCCTAATACCACCCCCTCACTCATCATCATATGGAATTTTTCAGTGCTTAATGAAAGGCGAGACTGTTCACAGCGAATTAAAACCTTCTTTAAATTTTCCAGTGCTTCCTCCAAGTCCTTGCCATAGGTAGTAAAATCATCCATAAAGACTTCCATGATATCATTAACTAATTCAGAAAATATGCCAATTACAGCTCTTTTCAACGTTGCCGGTGCATTACATAAACCAAAGGGAAGCACCCTGTAGGTAAACGTTCTCCAGGGGCAAGTGAAGGTGGTCTTATCCTGGTCCTCAGGAGCAATCTGAATTTGGTTGTACCCGCTGAACCCATCTAAGAAGGAGAAGAACTTCTTCCCTGATAGGGTATCAAGTACTTGGTCAATAAAGGGCAGAGGGAAATGATCTTTTTGTGTAGCTTTGTTTAGCTCCCTATAATCAATACAGACTCTCCATTTACCATTTTTCTTGGGCACAATTACAAGTGGGGAAACCCACTCACTATCTGAAATAGGGTAGATAAATCCTGCTTCCAAAAGTTTCTGGATTTCCTCCTTCACTATATCCCTCAGATTGGGGTTCATGCGTCGTTGGGGTTGACACACAAGCCGGGAGTCGTTTTTAATGTAAATATGATGAGTGCACAGATTAGAAGGGATACCCTTCATGTCTGTATAATCCCAGGAGAATGCCCCCTTACGTTCCTTCAAGAGACTGATTAGGCGCATCTGTTCTTCTGAGGAGAGACCAGGGTTGATGTTCAAAGTTCTTCCAGGCTCTACCTCAATAGGAATGCTTCTCGAGTTTTTCAAAACTAGGATTATGTTTTCGTCATCGACCAGTGCTTCCTCCGTAAGTTGTTCTTGTTCTTCCTTACCGAGGGTAATGTTCAGGAGTTGATAAACTTCTTTATCCACTGAAGTAGGTTCGCTAATGAAATTACTGATGGCATCGTCTTCTGTTTCGTTTTTAAAAGTTAAGGCCTTCCCTATTGTTAATAGTGGCTGAACATCCTCCTCCTCTTCCTGTTCTATCCAGAGAGAAGTTTCATCCTCTAAACTTGGCCAAGTTGGAGGATACAGGGTGAGGTTTTTAATCTCTGTACCATCAGATATAGTCATGGACCCAGATCAACAGCTGATGCAAGCATCAGCTATGGCCAACCAAGGCCTCCCCAGGATCAATGGATGTCCCCCCAGCTGTGATTTTGGTTGCAATATCAAAAATTCAGCAGGGTATTCCCATGAATCTACTGAGATGACAAGCTCGTCCAGAATCCCTTCGGGTCTAATGGTGGATCTGTCTTCCAATTCTAAAATGGTAGGGGTCGGCCTAAAATTAGTGAGTTCAAGCTTCCTCACAGTCTCAATTGTTATGACATTGATCGCTGCTCCTAAGTCGACTAGCATGTTGGGTATCTGCGTTTGTCCTATATGTACAGTGACAGTAGGATTGCCAGGGTCGTCATACTTGGTCACAGGGGTTTTTCCTATTATTAAAGCAGATAAATTCCCTATGACGTGAACAGTGGGAGGGTCTCTAGGTTTCCTCCCTGGTTTCTTAGTGCACAGGTCCCAAACGGTTTTGGCATAAATAGGCACGTCTTGAAGCGATTGCAGAAGGGGGATTTTAACATAAAGATTCTTCAACTCTCCTAGGAGGTTGAACTGAGGTTTCCCCCCTATTTTTGGTAGCATTAGTCTCTCAGGGTATGGTGGTTGCCTTACCAACTGGGTAGGCTGTGTATTATCTGATTTCTCATTTAATGTTTCAGCTGTCCCATCTAAGGGATGCTCAACACCTTCAGTGATAGAAACCGGATCGGATGGATGCTGTGAACTCTCTCCTTTTTCATGCACAGAAGGTGGAATATCTTCTGTAATTACAGGTTCTATTATCTTCCTAGATTGTAAACGAATATCATTACAAGGTACAGGGGAGAGAGAGTAGGCCGGCATATTGACAGTCTCCAATTGATGGACTATTTTATCATTCAGGTTAGGATTAGGTTGGGCAGGCAGCTGAGGCCGTAATGGTATATTAGGAACAGGATTATTCTACAGCTGCAGCTGCGACTGCTGAGGTGGTTATTGAGGATATTGAGGAAATTGAGGAAATTGAGGGTATGGTAGAGAATATGGTGACTGTTGAGGTGGAGATGGTTGAGGAAACTGGTTCCCAAGATGGAAGTTCCTCCATCCAGGAGACCATGACGTAGGTTGATGTGGCGGCTGTGTCCAAGGACTCCATGAGTTATAATTTTGCATTGCAGGTTGAGAAGGATTCCACTGAGCATAATTTGAAGGGAATTGTGTATTCACATTTTGCATATTATTACTCCAATTGTTCATATTATTCAAAAATGGAAACGAGTCCGGAGGCATACCTTGATTTCGAGGCTGCCAAGGTTTCTTCTGCGCAATGAAATAAGCTGATTCTACTTCTGGAGTTGATTCCTGCAGGACAGCCTTCACTTGAGGAAGTGTAGGACATTCCTTCATGTCATGGTTCAGCTCACACAGGTGACATACTTGTATTTTATCAAGAGGGCATTCTTTCAATGGATGATTCTTTCTACATCGGGGACAGAACACACCTAGTGTGAGATCCTCCACTGCCTGTTTCTGTTTGGCCTTCAGGACATCAATCTCCGAAGAGATGGAGCTCATCATTTCTGTTTTAAAATTTTCAAGGAGATTGCCTATCTCTGCACGTGTAGCTCCTCCATTGGATGACTTCTGAGTTCTATCGAAGACATCACGTTCCAACTTATCTCGTTTATCCCGCTTATTATTCCTGGAAGATCCCGTGGAGTATCTCTTACATAATTCCACAATCGTCTCAAAGGGTTCTTTGGAGATATATCCCTTTCCTAACAGATTTAACATGTCTAAACAATCATCCCTGATCCCTCTAAGCAAGATTATCTTGAGTATGTCCAGCCCCATGTTTGTCTGCCCAGCTCTTTGCACATTGTACAGCAGCCTTTCTACAAAATCCTCCAGACTTTCATCCTCCTTCTGCACCATCTTGAATAATTCCTCTCTTTTGTCCCTGGTGTTGCAATATTCTTGATATTTTTCCAGGAACACTTGCTTCATCTTACTCCAATTAGCAACAGTTCCTCCCCCAAGGCTCATGAACCATCGTAATGCATTGTCCTTCAGGGTGGCAGGAAAAAGTTTCAGCTTTTGGGCATTTGTGACGTAATCATAGCTGCAACAGAGGATATCAAATTCAAAAAGGAATTCGTCTGGATCTTATGCCGCCCTGCCATGGAAGCGAGGCAACACTGATGGTGAGATGTTCTTCATAGGAGCTGTCCCTTCTAGCTGCTGTATTGGAAATTGTAATGTAGCCGTAGTTCCTTCTGGCAGGGAATCATTTTCATGATGGTATTCTACCACTGCTTCTTCCTCTTCGTTCTCATGTCTGTTATTCATCTTTTCTTCTGTATCCTCTTCTTCGTTCGTTCCTGCGTTCTTTACCTCAGTTGTAACAGCTACGTATTCTTCAGTTGTAGCAGCTGCGTATTCTTTAGTTGTAGCAGCTGCGTATTCTTCAGTTGTAACAGCTGCGTATTCTTCAGTTGTAACAGCTGCGTATTCTTCAGTTGGAACAGCTGAATCAGCTGTACCTTCTTTAGCAGGGGTATATGCGGGAATCACGGCTGCTCATGTATTTTCCACCGTGGATCCTAACGCTGGCGCTCCAGGATCAGCAGGGCTTCTTCTGATAGGAGTCTCCCGTTGACGAGTCCTGGTAGCTGAATCAGTTCTGTCAACAATATCGTCGATGAATGTTCTTCTACCCAATGGTGGCCCTCGACCACGACCCGAACCACCTGCGCTGTTAGTATTTTGTGGGGTTTTGGGGGTTGGGAGGTGATCGCGTTTTACCCTCCTCGTATTCATGCGAAGCATATCATTTCAGCAAAGAAGAGACTGACTAAAAACAATTATCAGATGCAACTAATGACTAGTGTTTAATTTTTATCCTTCCCCGACAACGGCGCCAAAATGTCAAGCACTCTATATGCAGATAAATTGTTATCAATACACATAGAGCATATGAAATTTATTGTCAACCCGAGAAAGTCTTTTTATTTCAAAGGATAAGTGCACAATCTATGCTTAAACACCAAACCATTAGAAGTAAATACTTTTATCCTCTATCATCCATGTTCGTCCCAAAAATCTATGCAATCCCAATTGCCTTCTAACTGCTATACTTTAATTCCTCTCTATCATGCATCAATAAGAAATGGTATCAGACCTAATCAACAATTGCAGGAAAGAAATCTCATTCATATTCTAGAACAATCACTTGTCTGATCTAATCACTCTGGAAATCATAAAGCATAAACTGAACATTAATCTAGAAATCCAATTGCAAAAGATTGAGTCAACTGTTCTAAGAAATTAAATTGCAGAATGGAAATCAAGCAACACACAACAGGAAAGATAAATTGTAAGGGCTCATGGGATCACAACTTAGCTGTAAGATGAACATGGTTGTGTATAACTGCAATTGAAATGCATAAAGCAAACCTTACTCAGTCGACTATTATTCTACACCATTCACCAATCTCACAGAAATATAATCTTTTACTGAAAATACACACAATAACTACTACTGCTGCGTACAGAAGGAATATCTGGAACAAAGCATCACACAACAATAAATCAAAGAGTCCTAAATTAACTCAGCAATCTCTGTGGAAGACGAGCCCAGCCTTCACACAGAGACGCTGGCTGAACAACACAAACTCCTTTAGCTCAGAAGTAACCCCTTATATTAACAGAAGAATGATTACACAGTTTTGCTTGGCTGCTAATACAATGAATTAATTGTCTGTTGTTCAACCCCTGGGTCGAGGCAACTCCCCATATTTATACAAATCATAACATCAAACCCTATAATCGAGCAGCCATGAATATCTCTGATCTTCAGGCGCCCTAAATAACTAGCTGTTACAATACGTGGGCAGAGCAGAGACATCAAAATATGAGAGAGTTATCAATTGACCCAAGAGTAGCGGTCCTTCCAAATCTCAGCTAGACTCGAGCAGCAACATACTCAAAATAGCGCATTCTATTACAGCTGCCATGTCACAGCTATGCCTTAATTGATAATTCGAGCCCCAAGGATCCCTTTACAAGAAACGAACATCCCTTCCTTCATGACTTGTTCAGCCCCAATCTTCCTGCAGTCCATTTATCTCAACTACCTTCATAAATCATAACATGTTAGCACAATTAAGAGATGCACAGCTTTAATTATCACAATCATAAGCATTAATAAAATAAAACAATGATCAACCATACCTTGGTAATTTGGGGAATAAGGTAAGGACAATAGGTCTGATTGCCATGATAAGTGGTGTAGGACAGGCAATCAAAATAACAACTAATTAATCCAATGTGATGAAGAGTGAATTTGTATGATTTAGTAGGGAAATTGGTGGATGTACTGGAGAGTGGAGGTTTTGGGAAAGATATGAAACCATTACCCACATGATATTTCTACTCATTGACTTCTTTGGAACCAAAGAACTAATCCCCCAGTATTTCCAAAAAGTAAATCAATAGTGGGGTTCTTCCTTCCTACACTAGAGAACACTCTGGTAGTGATTTTATGAAGTGTTGTATAGAATATAAGGGAAAGGTCCAAGTTTTGTTGTGTATGGTAGTGAGTAGATAGTTTCATGGGTTTTTTATGGATGGATGAGGGTTCCTAGAGTGTTTTGTTGGGAGTAGATTGAATTATTCATGAGATAAATGGGTTGGGTTGAGTGTGCTACAAGCCCATATATGGATTATTTCCCCTTGTGGCCTTGTATCTTGGCTTCGAGGTGGCATCTACATTATATACCTAGATTGTCGAGAAATGAATCATTCTTATGTAGCCAATTTTCTGAACCAATCTCATTAAAATATAAGTGTACTATTCTTGTTTTATTTTATTTTATTTTTACTTTGACACGGGGTCGATTCCTTGTAATGTACCAAAACCAGAATTCGGTCACACTAACTCAAAAAATACAATGTCCTACTAATGTACTGCTGCTACAGCTATGATATATCTACAACAATCTTATGGTTCATTTCTAGGATGTCAAAATGGCACACTAGCTCCAAAGGTTCTTCAATAAGCACTAGGAGACTTGTGGCTTGACTCTGGAAGGCTTGGGGCACACTTGGACATTATGGGAATGGGTATTGGCCTCTATTATGCAGGTTCTACAATATTTTGTAGGTTTATCTAGGTTTTTTCAGAATTCAAAGGGTTCGGGAATGATTTGGGAGGATTTGGAGGGAGTTTGGGGAAGCAGGACAACACATGGTCATTATTTCCAACTGGATGAAAATAGTACTTAGGAGACTCAATTATCTGTAAAACCACTTGGGATGGATTATATAGTCTCAGGTTTATGCATCATCTTTTGGAATGTTGTTTGGATCTCCGGAGAAGAAGATATGGCTGATACAGTGGGAGCTAGTCAAAATTGACTAGTGAAAGAGCAAAGGTAGGAAAGATGGCAAAGGAGGGGAAGGGTTTAAGCGAGTGGGGATGAAGTTATGCAGTACATACCTGTAGTTGTTCTACAAAAATATGCATTACCTCACTTTAACATGTATGGCCTTCGGGAATGGGCGGATTTCCTAGCACATTGACCATTGGCACATTCGGGAGTGCATCACTCCTGGAGATGTTTCCCAACAAGCTAGAAAACCAATCAATTGCCTCTAGAATTGATGTGGAACCTCTGCTACTACCTGGTAACGAATGGGGTGCCACTAACAATCAGGGAACTCGCAGAAGTGGATTTGGGATCACAGAATGGAAAAATGGTGTAATATGTAGACCCGCTAGAAAGCAAATTTACAACTCCTCCAAAATACAATATGGCCTTGAACAAATAATGAAAGGAATGGATGACTGGGACCATTAATATGTTAATTAATAGTAAGGCATAAGAAACTGAACATGGGAAGCACCACAATAGTTAATTTGATCTCAAGCATGTAATTACTCAGATTTGCATAGTGAGACACATAGTAGATAGAAGCAAGAGGCAGTATGCATCGAATTGGAGCTTTATTCTTCTTCAGTGGTCAGAATGGACCATGTACATCAGAATGGTTGTGCTAAGAGAAAAAATGATAGCAACAGCATAGGGAGTGTCAAGAAAAATATATGTTAAGAATTCGACAATTGAATTGTCAATCCGGGGCGACAATTGAATTGTCAATCCGGGGCTCGTAAGCTTAGAGGTGTTGGAACGGTATGTACAGGACCGAAGCCTAAACTAGCCTAATCTAACTTATTCTAAAGTCGAAAACACACCTATATGTAATAAAAGGAAAAACAAGCTCATCACCTTGGGAAGAAAATCATCATGAAGTGACCATATCTCACGAGTTAGGTCATCAATTTATCCGTCGGTGACTGGAGCTACCAAAAAATCTAAAGTGCAAGAAGTTAAAAATACAGAAATGAAATCTAAGTGAAGAAATTCAAAATGCGAAAAATGTAAACTATAGAAAACCAAATCAAACTAATATTTAGCTAAAGCAACTAAAGTATAGGAATGCACAATAAAGAACTAAACTAGTCTAATGTTTTCTAAAGGAAATCTTCTATCCAATTCAAGCTAGATTCTATCTTCTAATCTGAAAATTAAAGATTTGTGAGTTAAAAATCTGCAGTATGCCTTTCAAGTTTCAAAGTCTCATTGAGTTGAATGCATATATAGTCAAGTTTATAATCTGGAATAGAAATATTTATTTTGACTCAATGATCTATAATTCTATGGAGGCTTGCTATAGAAGTAAAGATCAATGTTTTTACTATGGTACCTATAATTACAATTCTAAATTCAATGAACAAGTAAAATCTAAATGCAGTGTTTTAATTTATTTTTATATGAGTAACTAAATGCAATCTAAGTATGTTTCAAATATGATATAAGTGGAGAACAAAATCTAAAATATGTCAACTAAATTATAAAGAACATTAGATTCCTAAGGAAAACAAGTTGGAATAAGATACTCTATGAAATCAAACCCATAAACAAATTAAGTAACTAAGTTCCTAACAATTCAAAAGCATTCAACTATTAAAGACACAGTATCGATCCTATATATCCTTACGCTAGAAATCTATTGACAATCGACTAAATGAAATCTACAATGGATACAAGATATCAGAAAACCAGAAGAATAAGACTATCTTTTACTATTTACAAAAGAATAGACACTATCATTCAAAGGATCAAATGCATTCTAAACTATTGAGGATAGAGTTTCAATTCACAAACAAAACAAGATTTTCCCATGATTCTAAATTAAAGTAACTACACCTAGTTTGACAAAGGAAAATAACCTATTTTACTAGAAATATAACTATGCAACAACAACAAAAAATGGAATCAACTTCTACAACAGAAAATATCCAACCATTCAAGGCTAAACTTGGTACCTAAATCAATTTTATGTCCAGAAGAAGTTTACAGACCAAATGGCAATTCAAGTTAACAAGTATTTCAAAGGATGCATGAGTTTTGCTTTTACTTTGATCTTAGATTTCATAAATTATAGATCAGATGGTTGGAACATTAAAGAGAAGAAGTTAGTTATGGGGAAAGAAAACACTAAACCCTATGCACAATCTAAAATAAGTCTTGTCTATACAAAACTGGAAACCAAACCTATTTTCAAAGTGTAATCTACAACAACATTCAAATCAAATGAGCAAAACGTATTTAAAACAGATCCTATGCATTAAACTAAGTACAAAACTCAATTCTACAAACAAACTGAGCTATTCAATAAGAAAATTGTGTACCTTCATATAGTATGAAATTGCACAGGAGAATGAAAGCATGATCCAAAGGATGGCTAGTCCCCAAGGATTTCACAACACTGTCACATAAAAAAAACTATACACATAATCTTATTTCCGAAACTTGACTCTTCATTGGGTAGAAATCGAGTTACAGTAAGATCATATTGATGTCCAGACTCTAATTTCTAACACACCCTATCAATTACCAGTGTCTGAGATTTTATAATGTTTACACAATGCAGAGGAGAAACATCGAATCCAAGATTTGATCTCCCATAGCTTCACGTGTTCATACAAAAATAGAAATAGTTGATAACATCCCCTATTCAATTGCTTAATATATCAACAAATTAGCCTTCCAAGCTGGTCCTCGTGACATATGGTTATGAGGACAGCTTGTAGATAAGATTTTCATGCTGAAATTTTGAATCTAGAAAGAGATGTGGCCACACTGCCCCTTTTGTCAACCTAATGCTTGAATATGATTTGCAACGATTTGGGGATTCTTTGTGATGACCTAGGTAAATTGTAATGGACACCACACCATACGGGATCACCAATGAACAAAACCCATGTGGCATATTTAGTAATGGAGACCCACACATATGCTAACCATCGATTCCCCTTTCACTTCAACTTTAAATGCAAAATTTAAAGTTGAAGTGAAAATCACTAGGCCAAGATACAATTGATAGTGATGACCCTAGAAACATTATAAATTAAATAAAAATAAGAGGAAATTAACAAGATTAAACATAAATTACACCTCTAAATAATAATTTCCTTCAAAATATCAAAGACACCCCAAAACAAAAAATAATCTTAATATAACATTTCATAAAACAATTGAGTATGACAAAAATTAAGCCCGAAATGAGTTAGAAGATGATCAAAACTAGGGGACATCAGGGAGTAGAGCTTAGAGAGAGAGAGAGAATATAGAATAATGGACCATGTATTTCTTCTACTCAATGGAACCAAGCCTGACTGAACCTCCACCAAACACCTGCAACAAATAGTAGGGAGTGTGTGACTGTGTGTCCCTGGGGAATAGGGAGGCACAATGGCACAATCTCCAATAGAATATCAATATGAATCTCTATGAATAATACTGAATATATCCTTCCTTAATGATACAGAAGGGGCACATCACCCAATTGTTGACAAGAGGAGCATCACCCAAGTCTGGGAAGTTAGAAGCTTTCCTCACATAAACAATCAAATCCAAAAGCATGCCATTGCTAGTGCGCCTTGCTGCTCCTTTTAAGCTTGAGAAATATCCAATACCATGGAACAATACTATGGATGAGTGAAAACCATGTTCCATAACCACCTTTAGCCAATACCATGGAAAAATACCATGGAACACCCAAAACCATGCATTGGGTAGTCAGTGGCCCATAATTGCTCGAATCTAATGTGCATTTAATAGGTGGAATATTCCTAGTTTGTCCACCTTTCACCTTTCTTATCCTTATTTTCTCCCAAGGGCGCCTTATCTCCAAAGTTTTTCCACATTTCTAACTAACCTTATCCCCTTGGGCACCTTTTGACCCAATTTAGTTATTAATTGCCCAATTAACTTCATAATGACCATTTTGACTTATTAAGTGGACAAATACCTCCACATTAATTCTCCATAATTCGAATTTAGGGATCCATGTGGCCAATTTATCCATTAATAATTATTCTTGATCCTTAGGATAATTTTTTCTTAGGCAAATTTAATTATTTTAGCCACCATGTTAATTTTAATGAATTTTGCCTAGGTGACCTTGGCCAATTTTCCATAGGCCAAAATTGGGGACATGATAGTCCTCCCCTCCTAAGATTGCTTGTCCTCAAGCAAGTTGGAGCGAAGTAAATCATCCCAATCAATATCATGAGTACCTGCCTCAATAATTTAGCCACACTGAATCTCATCATGGGTCTATGTCAAACAACTGCATGGAAGTGAACATGTACATGCTCCTGCAACCACCTGCAAACCAATTGATATGAATACATCATCATCAATCCTCCAAGGAAACAACCATTCACAATATTTCAAATAAAATACTATGAACACAAATGGAATGTGCACCAACTGTACCTGGAAATCCCCAACTACACCTTGAGAGAAATCATGGATTCTCCCAAAGAATAGCTCCATCTATTACCACCATACAACCTTGGATTCAGTGTGAAAAATAAGCACAAATGATACAAGGATCCCAAATGATCCGCAAAAGCACATTAAAATGCAATACACATCCTCCAATGCACCATGCAAGAAAACCACAAATGCATCCAAAGAAATGTTCCTTGTGTAGGAAATTGGAACATGATACAACGTAGATGAACTCATGTGAAGAAAGGTTGACTTGATCCGTCAAGCCAACATGTAAATAACTGCTACAAAGATAAGCAATGCCAGGGTCCCATTGCTTCCATTGCATTCCCATCAGTGAGAATTCCATCCAACAAAACTCCTCAGGCAAAAGTATGCTTGGATCCCACTACCTCCACTGCAAGTATCCATGTGGCAGTGTCAAAGGTGGAAACTTGACATCCCAAGGAATGTCGGGATCCCACTGTCTACAATGTATCCTCCCAAACATCATCAAATCTATGTATAGGATATCAACATTAAGGGCACTAGGAAGGATAGCAATAATGTCATGAAGAATTGTTATATGATGCAAACTGAATGGAAGTATGTCATCCTCCAAGCTAGGCCGAAACATAGAGAGACTATCCATCATGAAATATGCATCCTCAAGGTAGGGACAAATCAAAAGGAGGCCATCCATCATGAAATACATCTCCAAAGGGTGAGGCCGAACCTCATCAAATCTCTTCAAACTCATAGGAAGGTTCTTATGTGCCCAATGCACACAAGAATCAAAGATGAAAGCAATAAAGCTCAAGTGACAAGGGTAAAAATCACATGTACAACCATAATAAAGGTAGGAATCATCCAACAAATAAGGATTCCTATGTTGCTCATAGGAAAATGATAAATCAAATAAATCTAAAAAAATGCAAGCAGGAAATACAAACATGTGTCTCCTCATCCAACAAGGGAATGGAAGGACACTCCAATCAAATGATCCAATTAGAAAGCAAAGTGCTTCCCCATGTGAACTCATCCAGTGGCTCAACTCTCTGCCACTGATCCAAGGGTGCAAAACTCCATCATATGATCCACTCAATGAATATAGGTGAAAATCCAATGCACCTCTATACATGGAGGCATCAAATATAGGCATAGGATGCCTCAACTGTTGTTGGGAAGGGTATGGTGCAATCAAATCAAATGGAGCGAATGTAGGAGCCTCTTTCTCTTCCTTAGGATCCAACAAGAAGAAACCCTTCACCCAATGCTCACCCTCAAATGTGTTGGATGAGGAAGGATGAACCAAATCTTTGCAACAAGTATCCACCAAATATGTAGATGCATCAACTCCATTAAGGGCTGGTCCAACACTAAGGAAATATTCTAACTCTTCAATGGAGAGATGACTCACTCCATGAGAGAGCTCATTTTTTATCTGGAAAGTGACATGTGATTGACACTCATCATCTACATCCCAAAAATCCTCAAGCACATGCATGTCATCATGCACCTCATGAACCACCATCTCATGAGGTTCCACCATAGAACTCTGAATGTCATCAACCAAAGGAGAATGGTTGATTGGAATGTAGGAGGGAATATGTGATCTCTGCAACTCTTGGTGAAGTTTCTCTATTTGTTTGAGACTCTAAGAGGGCACTTTGGGTGCATCTCAAAGAATCTTGGGTGGCCATCAACTCATGCTTGAGCTTGTAGATATCCTCTTCCTCCTTCAAGGAGGCTCCATACAACACCTCTACAAAATCAAACAAATCATCTATGTCGTAAAGAATTTGAAGAAAGTTTCTTTTGATGATGGAAAATTATTTATGAGCCTTCCATGGCTTCAAGAGAAGTTTGATCTTCCAATGAAGCAACTCTCCAACAATGATGTGACATAGAAGTGTTTGTATCATGGAGAAGATGTAAGGCCTCTTTGATTTTCCTTTTTCTCATCCTGAATGGCCTTAAAAGACAAGAAGGTTGGTATCAAACCTCCTCGTGACCAAACAATCGATCAACCGAATGAATATCACGTGGTGATGGTGAGATTGATCTTGGGACCTCTTATTCTACTGCGTTATCTTCATCTTCTTCAAGCACAAGGGAACTTGCACTTGCAGTAGTCTCCTCAATAGAAATATATATGTCGCCAACATAGAGGGATGGACATCCATTAGTAGATGTCTCCATGCAATCTTGGTACCCATCAGTAGGACCACATCAACCCTTAGGTACCCATCAGTAGGAACCTCACCATGATAACCATCAGTAGGTATCTCATCACTGCATCCATCAGTATATGCTCCTCCAAATTTTGGGCACTCATCAGTAAGTGTCTCATAAATGATTTAGAAACCATCAGTAGTTTATCCATGATCCAGATTCACAATAGGATTTTCCTCTGGATGATCATCAGGAAGAAAACAAGTAGTGTATTCTTCTTCTTCATTTATACAATCCTCATCAGTAAGGATTGGATCTCCAACTTTTTCAAAGTCACCTTTGAGTGACTTACACTCCTCCTTATTTAATTCTTCATCTACTTGACCACTTGAAGAACTAAGTGGCTCATGGTCCTCTTAAATGATTGAGAACGGCTTTAGGGGATCATTCTCATCCTCCTTCTGTTTTCTGGCACCAAAATACCTTTGGATCTCTTCTGACAATAGCATAGGCTTCACCTCTTTTCACACCTCATCAACCATATGTGCAACCTTCTCTTTTTTGGCTCTATTATAGGGGTCTTTGAATAAACTTGTGTTAATGCCTAAGAATCGCACACATGTGACATTTCAGCGATTCATCGAGTAAGGCGTCATCAACATAAAGAGTGCATATCACCACAGGAATCCTCAACAAATCCAAAACACAGCACGAGTCCATAAGTGCCAAGGAATAGTCAAAACAAGGGGTAGCATAGGTAATACACAGTTGACCCATGCTATGGCGCAAGTTATCTGAACAATGCTCGTGCTACAACCACGTAGATTTTCCTTTGATATCCGCGCTACTGTCAAAACGACGGGAACACTCACTCCCAAAGATCTGAATTCGGCTCCTCACACACTTGGTGGCATTAATCAGCCTCCCTTGTGTACCTTGGAGCTATTTCATGAAGGAGGAGAGTTCACATTTGGATCCAGTTGTTTGTTGGCCACCTCTTGGCCTATAAAAGAAAGCCATTGGCATGCATTTTGTAGGGAGAAATCAAAGTAAGTTTATGCTGCTCGATTTGAGTTGGAGCTTCCTCAAAGACCACCATTTCCTACTATTGTAAGCATTCCCAAGCTCCCTTGCCACCTTCCATCTAGGGGAAAGTGTTTATCTCCATTGTTCTTCAATATACTTAGCATTCAGTTTGGACAAGAAAGGCCTCCCTAAGGGAGATTGTTGGCTTCCCTTGAAGCCCATACCTCCTAGGTGTTGTACAATTATTCCATTCATTTTGTTTTTTTATCAATGTTTATATGTTTGAATGTGAACTACACTAACAATCTCTTGCAGGATCACTTGGAGGAATACCAACCACACACAAAAGGGGCTCCAAGGACTGAGTCCTTGCTGTAACGTACAAGGCTTAGCCCCTTACCAAGTGGAAGAGTGCACTTATGCAATTTTTTCCACTAATATGAAGTTCACAATACTGTCTCGAGGATAGGAGCTTCCAAAGCTCTTCACTCAATCTCTAGTACTTAGAGAGATACTGAGAGGATTCTTTTGGTCTTACTTGCTCCATTTTAGACCTTGAAGAGTAAGTCCTAATGTCTTCTCCATACATATGGCTATAAGAATAACCATCATTTCCTCTTCCAAATGTAATCTAATGGGAGACACTTGTAGAAGGTTCCTCCTGGAAATTTTCTTCCTCGTAGTGTCTGCAGTACTGTTCATACTGCTCATCATAGTCATCATCTTATTGCTCATCATCCTCATACATCTCATAGGAATCATCATCAGTGTAGGACATGGCTGCAATTTTATTCTTCAATGGATGATCCAATGCAATGGTGCAAGGACCATGTCTGATACCACTGTAATGTACCCAAGCCGGAATTCAGGCACACTAACTCAAAAAATCTGATGTACTACCGATGTACTACTGCTACAGCTTTGATAAATATGCATCAAGATTATGGTCCATTTCTAGGATGACAAAATGGCCCACTAGCTACAAAGGTTCTTCAATAACCACTAAGACGATTGTGGCTTGACTCTAGAAGGCTTGGGGCACACTTGGACACTCTGGGAATGGGTACCAGCCTCTGTTCTTCAGATTCTGCATTATTTTGCAGGTTTATGCAGGTTTTTACATACTTCAAAGGGTCCAAGAATGATTTGAAAGGATTTGGAGGGAGTTTGGGGAAGCGGGACAACACAGGGTCACAATTTCCAAACGGTTGAAAACAATACTTAGGGAACTATATTTTATTGAAAACCACTTAGGATGGATTATACAGAATATTAGGTTTCTACATCATCTTTTGGGATGTCGTTTGGATCTCCAAATAAGAATATGTGGCTGAAACAATGGGAGCTAGTAAAAAATGACTAGTGAAAGAGCAAGGGTAGGAAAGATGGAAAAGGAGGGGAAGGGTTTAAGCGAGTGGGGATGAATTTCTACAGGACATACTTGTAGGTGGTATGCAAAAATATCCATAGATGGAATGTACCTCACTTTAACATGTATGGCCTTTAGGAATGGGTGGATTTCCTAGCACATTGACCATTGTGACATTTGGGAGTGCATCACTCCTAGAGATGTTTCTTGGAAAGCCGGAAAACCAATCAATTGCCTCCATGATTTATGTGGAACCTCCACTCCTATCTAGTAACCAATGGGGTTCCACTAACAATCAGGGAAATCACGGAAGTGGATTTGGGATCACAGAATGGAAAAATGGCGCAATTTGTAGACCCGACATAATGCAAATTTACAACTCCTCCAAAATACAATATGGCCTTGACCAAATAATGAAAGGAGTGGATGAATGGGACCATTAATATGTTAATTAAAATTAATGCATAAGAAACTGAACGTGGGAAGTGCTACAGTAGTTAATTTGAGCTCAAGCATGTAATTACTTAGATTTGCACAGTGAGAGACATAACAGATAGAAGCAAGAGACAATATGCATGGAACTTGAGCTTTATTCTTCTTCAATGGTTAGAATGGACCATGTACATCGGAATGGTTATGCTAAGAGAAGCAATGATAGAAGTAGCATAGAGAGTAGAGAGTAGAGAAAGAGAAGATGGAATATTGGACCATGTATTTCTTCTGCTCAATGGAACCAAGCCCGACTGAAGCTCTACCAAACACCTGCAACAAACAGTAGGGAGTGCATGACTGTGTATCCCTGGAGAGTAGGGAGGAACAATGGCGCAATATCCAATAGAATATCAATATGAAGCTCTATGAATAAGACTTAATATCTCCTTCCTTAATGATACAAAAGGGGTACATCACCCAACTGTTGACAAGGGGAGCATCACCCAAGTCTGGGAAGCTAGAATGTTTCCTCGCATAAAAAATCAAATCCAAAAGCATGTCATTTCTAGTGCACCTTGTTGCTCCTTTTAAGCTTGATAAATATCCAATATCATGGAAAAATACGATGGATGAGTGAAAACCATGTTCCATAACCACCTTTAGCCAATACCATGCAAAAATACTATGGAACACCTAATACCATGCACTAGGTAGTTAGTGGCCCATAATTGCTCGAATTTAATGTGCATTTAATGGGTGAAATCTTATTGGTTTGTTCACATTTCACCTTCCTTATCCTTATTTTCTCCCAAGGGCACCTTACCTCCAAAGTTTGTCCACATTTTTAACTAACCTTATCCCCTTGAGTGCCTTTTGACCCAATTTAGTTATTAATTTCCCAATTAACTTCATAATGACCATTTTGACTCATTAAGTTGACAAATACCGCCTCGTTAATTATCCATAATTCAAATTCAATGATCCTTGTGGCCAATTTATCCATTAATAATTATTCTTGAGCCTTAGGATAATTGTTTCTTAAGAAATTTTAATTATTTTAGCCACCATGTTAATTTTAATGAATTTTTCCTAGGAGACCTTGGCCAATTTTCCATACACCAAAATTAGGGACATGACATTCCTTCCCACTACCACTATACCCCTAGGTGCACCCGCACAAACCCCTAACACGGGGCACTGGATATATGAATTTTGAACTCGTGACATCGCAAGGAGTACCTTAATAGTACACTCTATCACCACTTGGTCTACACCCCTGGGGGAAAGTGTACTATTCTTGTTTTATTTCTCTATAAATTTAAATCCCTAATTATTTGGTATGAATATTAATTTGTTCATGTAATGTGTGAATTTTATCAAGAATGAATATGAACATGTTTTTTCCATTATTTAAATTAGTGTGTGTTTTAATTATTCCAGTTCATTTTAATTCCACACTTAGGGATGCAATCATAGTGTATTGGTCTTCTTCGGAATCCAAATCTATTTTTTTATGGTGAATTTGGTTGGTTAACGACCAATATTTTAAATGGGTACTCATATGTTGGCTTGGAATGTTGGTTGTGGAGCTTGATTATCTTTTTGATGCATCCAATCACTATGTAGCAGGGTCTAGGGGCTGCTACCCTTGGCATAAATTTTAAAATTGCCTTGTAAAATGTTGTAATTTCATAGTCATTTGGACCGTTCTTGACTTGGTCAGTAATGGGTTTAGTTAGTGGTTTATAGGTCCATGTTTTTGGGTAGCCCATGGTATTTTTCCATGGTTATCCCTATTTAATAGAGAAGGCATTGTATTGTGGTTGTGTATTGTGAAAGATCAATGTGTCTGAGAGAGAGACTGTGAGAGAGTGAAGAGGAAGTTGCAGTGGATGTGTTGCAGGTTGTATCCCTTCATTTTGTTAGATGGAATAATAAAAAGGTATTTTTTTTCTCCATGGACATAGCTCATATTGGGTAAGTGACGTATATTGGTGTATCTCTTGTATTGTGTTCTTATGTGTTTTATTGCCGCATTTTATTTTATGTTATTGCTCTGCAATCCTATTTGTCTAACAAGGAATGAATGGGCATGTGTACCAAAGAGTGGTATCATATATTTTATTCAATATTGACACCTTTGTGAATTTTTATAGATTAATGGGTGACTCCAAGAGGTTTAGGTTCAAATTATCTATGGAAATAAAGCATATATCTTTCTATATGTAGCAATCTTAGATAATAAGTAATCCAAGTGTGCATTAGAAGTTGGGACAAACAAAAATAGATACTTGTTCTATGGTTCATCTCTAAAAGGAATGACACACGAATTTTAATCATGATAGATTATAATATTTGTACTCCTTGGGCCACAACATACCCAAAGACAATAGGTTAATGCTTTGTGTACATGGGGCATAACAGAGAAAACACGGAAGACGAGTAAAGGGATTTTTGCAAGTCAAAGGAAGAACAAGTGTAACATGCTATATGTGGTAGTTAGATTGAATTTGATGTGTGAAGGGAATAATCAAAGGAGGAAGATCTCAAATTGATTGTGCATGGTTCGATCAAAGTAATATTTGTCATCCAAGGGAATTTTTTTAGGATTTGGGGGGGGATATCCCAAAAGCTATGCATAGTTGTGGGTGATTGGATTGCCCCCAATTATCTAATATTGTTTTGGAGTTTTGTGGGAATTTCAAGGAAATTGCATCCAAAGTCGCCACAAAAATTTGAGTCATCTTATCTAGTGTAATATCCATCATTCAATAGAGTTTTGACAAAAGGTTGGGATCATCTTCTCTAGTGTAATATCCTATTGGTTCTTATGTTTTCCTCATTTAAAGGAAATGGATTGAATCACATTGAGTTAAAATTGATTGTTATAGAAAGAATTTTGATTGCTTTAATGAGTAAGGATACCTAAGAATAGTAAGAGTAAATCCAAAGCAATTCCATCAAGGATATTTCATCATTGCAACTGAATAAATGATTTAAAAAGAAGTGTCAATTGTTTGTAGCTCATTTATCGGAACTAGCAAGAGACAAAGGATGAAAACTTGAATACTTTTCTATGTTACAAGGATTCAATTATGCGATTCAATGAAGTATCACGAATTCCTCAAAAGGGAGACATTAATTTCCTAATTGACCTCATACCAGGAGTTGCACTAGTGTTAAATATTTCTTATAGAATGATTACCCTAGAATTAATGAAGATGAAAATTCAATAACAAGAATTGATTAACAAATGATACATTAAGAAATTTAGTGTGTTTTTGGCGAGAATATGTTACACCTAAATATTCCCATCATAATACTCAGTGTAAACATCCTTGAAGTTCGATGACTAAGAGACCAAATTGGAAGAGATGCTAGCCCATTTCCATAGGGTTTAGTAAGGTCGTCGTAGGTCACCTTTGTGCAACCTGCGACGTCGCAGGTCACCCTCATGCAGCCTGCGACAATGTCAGTTAAATGGCTAAAAGGGAAACTTTGAGGCCTTTCTCGAAGGTGTGTGATGTTGATCTCTATCCCTAACCTATAGGGGAGTTAGAATTCGGTTCCCTAGCCCTTTGGGAGGATCCCTTAACCCTCTCCCACTATATCTCAACCCACCCTATCCTCTTAGTCCTATATATATGAAGCTCATTCCCATTCCAAAGGGAGGAAGTCTATAGCACTTGCATGCTGGTGAAATTAGCTTAGGAGATCTCTACTCATCTCTTGCGAGACCTATACTTCCTTTGGAGGCTTTGGCATTAGCTTGTTGGAGGAGGATTGAGACATTAATTTTTGGTTGTAATCATCACTCTTTTGTGCTTCCCTCTTTTAATACAGTAGTATAAACTCTTTCCACCAAATATTGTTGTGTTAATGATGTTTTGTGTATTTTACTTGCTTAACCATTTACTTAGATCCGTTACTGTTTAGATGCATTTTAATTGCTTGTATTGTTATGTATGTCTTGATAGGTCTTGCAGCTGAGATCTGACGACCATGGAGCTTGGAACAACATCAAGGAGAAAGATATACAAGCTAGAGGTAAGACATCTAATCACTCGATATTTAACTAGATCTAGGAAAGCAGTTTTATATTGTCTCACTTGTTCTAGACTTACGTTGAGCTAGGGAGATCATGCCTTAAGTCCGCTTTCGGTAGATTGTCCGGTAACAAGTTTGGCAACCATACTGGGGAATTACAATGCATTGTTTTAAGTTTTAAGTTTGAAAGTATATTTCTGTATGAGCGATTTCTTTTGCCTCCTTAACCATTTCACCATCAGATCTTCTCATTGAAGAGTCTGTTGACTTCCTTTGAGTCTGTATGTTTTATTGGCAAGCCTTTTGGTTGATCCTATTTGGAGATCTTTCATCCTTGCATAGGTATCTCTCCCATCGCACCTGGGTAATATATCCAAAGAGAAATTCCCCTGTCACACCCAGTCTGCTGCTCTGCAACCTGCGACACTGTCGCACACCACAGTTTGACATCCTGTGACGCTGCTGCAGTTCACCTGTTTTCCACCTGCGACGGTCGCTCTGAGTCTGACCAGAGAATACGACGAGTAGTCTATTTTTGTGCTTGGTTTCTCTCCTAATCAACCTTTGATTTTGGTTTTCCGTACAGACCTCCTTTGCACTGTATCTTCCAGTCAGAGACCTTTTTGATGTTGCATTGCTAGTGTTTGGTTTTGTTTGGTTTGATTCAGAGTGGTTTTGGGTTCCATTTTGGACAAGTTTGAGTTTCGGTAGTGGTGGAAACTTTGGTCTCCCCCACCTTAATCCACTTGACCTTGCTTTCCCTCCCCTCCTCACCTGATCTGATCTTTGTATTAGATCCGATCCCAAACCTCTTTTGCACATGTTACTTAGCTTTGATTGCATTCGGTTGCTTGTTGAGTGTCTTGAGTGTTCTAGTTCATATGAGTGCTTGTCATTTTCATGAGAATTTCTGAGTGTTTAGAGTGCTACAAATAATCTTTCTTTTCAGTTATTCACGCTTAAAAACATTATTGTGATCAAGTTGTAATCTTGGTATATCATTGGAAAAAAATCAAAGTGCATAATTTTTACTGTTTTCAAGTGCATTTGAAAATTGTCGTGGAAATTGGTTCATGCGTTGGAATTTATCATTCATTAGTCTTTTGGAAAAGTTTGAGAGGAAAGTTAATCATTTGTGCTTTTTGGGAATTATGAGCCATTCATTTTCTTGAAAAAATCAAGTGAGATCAAGTTTTTGCAAACATGATTCCATGCTTGAAAAATTATATGCATCTTTGGTTTTTTATGTTTTTAAGCTATCATAGTGAAATTGGAAAAGTTAGTGTGCTCTAGATAGAAGTTCTCTCTTTTCATCACTTAGTTTCATTTTTTTATTCGAAAAGACAAAAGAAAATGCTTAGATTTGGTTTTTGATGCTTGTGGATTTTTGTGCCTTTGCTTGGAAAAAACAAAAAGAGCACTTTTATTGTCAAATTTGATAGATTTGGGATTGTGTTGCATTTTGTTGTTTTGGTAAAACCACTTGGAAAAAGATTTCTCCTTCCTGTAAATAGATTTCATCAAAATAAAAGTACAGTTTTTCATGTAGTTAGGGATTTCATTTTGTTTACATTTATGTACTCACCTCATGCATTCACCTAACCGTCCAGATAAAATTAACGGTAGAACTAGGGTAAAATTTTTAGGAACTTGTGTGTTAAGTTAGAGACGTGTTCCCGCGTCGTAAAACGTGGAAGCTGTTGTTACTTGCCAGCACTGTATTCTGGGGGTATTGTAGTCTTCCATGAACCAACTGGTATATCGAAGCTCTTTCACGTACCAACCAGGTATATCGAAGGCTCTTTCACGTACCTTAGGGTATATCGAAAGGCACTTCACGTACTTGGCGTATATTGAAAGGTGTTTCACATACTCGGTAGTATATAGGAAGGTCTCATGCCATACGGTTGGGCATTAGACAGCACCACTACGGATTTGAGCTCCCACGTACCTTGAGTATACCGGGAGACACCATTAGGATTCCTGAAACCAACTGAGCTATCCATTTGGCCGTCTTGGCAGAGCAATACACTCAGAACAACACTCAAGGAGATTACTAGGCACATACCATCCAGGTAGTCGGGTATTCAGGAAAAGGTACAGTCCCAATCCTCCTTGCCGTGTTTTACTGTTGGACCCTGCAGTATATAGTGAGTTGTGAAGCCTTGACAATCCTATGAGGTTCCAGACTTTTTAATCCACACCTATCAAATAATTTTTCTTGTGGCCTTAGTTTGTGTAGATTTTTCTGGACTACTTTTCTTTTGTTTAGATTACCCTAGGATAAAATCTATTTTAGTCACTCTGGCTGACTTTCCTTGGAGAAGGTCCCACAAAATTTTGAACTTACCACTCGAATATCCCCTTAACCAGGAGGTAATTTCGAAGGTAAGAATGGACCCACACGTCACGGTCGTGTCACCTAAAGTTAAAAACCCTACTTTGAATATTGGAGCACACATGTTCCCTCCAGATTCACCCACTTTCCACCCCTCAAGGGGTGAAGAGGCAGAAACTTTAACTTCACAAGACCTACCTCCCGTTTTACCGGGAGATCCTGGATCGGTGGAATGGATAAATCCTCCACAGGACGACCCTATATCAGCTATTGGTCCAGCTACATCCTTTTGGACATCATCTCTAGGCCGCCAAGTGGCTCATTTTTCCATTGCATCCCCACCCAGTTGGGCTAATCCTGACAACCCTCTAGCACCTTATCGTGATCGTATGACTCGATTACGTGATATGGATGAGGAATTTTGAAGACAAAGTCTTTTACTAAGGTTTGAAGACCTGACGTTACCTCCATATCAGCCACTCCCGAGTCGTTATTTATCTTTTGATTCACCGGAATCACCCACCCACAACGTGACTACTTATGAATCTGGTCAACCCTCACTTCCTGCGAGTACACCCCTTAGATAGGAGACTAGTTCTATACCTCAAATGACTCATCTTGTTGAAGGACAATAGTCCAACACGCCTGTTAATACCACGGTTACATTACCCACTCCTCCCCCACCCCAAAATTCATGGGGAGGATACTCTTTACCCCCTACCTTCCTTACGGATAATGTTCCTACCGCAGTAGGTAATCAACAACCTATGTTGGGTAAACCATTGATTAGTGGTCAGCACGTTGCTGCTGGGGGGAAACCCCCGTATCCTAATCCCAATACCGGAGGAGGAGTCCCCATCGGTCCTTTTGTTGGAACTTCCCTCCCCGCTGGCCCATCCACCACGGGATTATCTCATGTTGGGGGACCATCCCATGTAACTCAACCACCATGGAGTCAAGCGTATCTAGGTTATCTTAACCCTGTGTCGGGACTAGTCAATCCCGGAAATGCACTCTACGGGATACCTTATCCCGGTAATCCATACACTCTATGGGGGCATCAAAATGTTTTACAACATGGACCCCCACCAACAGTCCCTCAAGTACCACCACCCCCACTTGGTCCCCCTCCACCTCCCACCGGAGGCAGCGGGCCCCCATATCATCCCGAAGGAGGTGGAACTCTACCTTCTGATGAAGTACCACCCCCTTCTGGTCATAATGGCCCACCCACTCCCAACGGCGGAGGCAGAGGACAACCCCCCCTCGGTGGCGGTGGACCCCCACCTTATGGTGGAGGACCACCCCCTGCTGGAGGTGGTGGTGGAGGACCCCCTTATTATGGTGGAGGTGGTGGTGGAGGACCTTACCCTTCTGGTGGTGATGGTGGCAGAGGTCCCCATCCCTCCGGCGGAGGAGGTGGCCAACCACCCCCTCCTGGAGGAGGTAGTGGAAGACCACATTATTACAATGGTGGCGGCAGATCTCCACACCCTCCCGGCGGTGGCAGCGGACCTCCACCCCCTCCCAGCGGTGTTGGTGGACCTCCACCTCCCCCCAGTGGTGGCGGCAGACCCCCACCCTATGGCTATGGAGCACCTTATTATGGTGGCGGACCTACATATGGTCCGGGAGGCATACCCCCTTACGGCCAGTTTCCCCATGGAACACCTTACAACCAGTCGATTCAAGGTCCTACCGGTCCATACATGCCCTATTAGTACTATCAGTACCCCCAGCTGAACCAACAGCTACCATTTGTGGCTACTTTGGACCTACCCGAACTGTCTCATCTGACGAATGATCCCATCTTCCACAAGCATAACTAGCCTCCCATTCCGGTTAAGTTACCATCAAATATCCCCAAATTTTATGGCAAGCATAGTGAAGACCCAAAAAACCATGTGATATCATATCATTTATGGTGTTCATCCAACTCCTTGATGGACAACTCGATCCGTCTTAGGTTATTTCAACTGACTCTCACCGGACCAACTGCCAAGTGGTATATTGAACTACCACCAAACTCCTTTCCATATTTTGGTTCTCTTGCTATGTCATTTTTTACCCACTTCCAGTTGCTCATTCGCTATGAGACTGGTACCGACTTATTGACCTCTCTTCGCCAGAATATCGCAGCCCACATCTCGGATCATATCCATGACTGGCGGCGAAGACGACGTCTTATTAAGGCTCATATTCCGGATCAACTCTTCGCTGACTGGTTCACAAAGTCACTTTTATCTGTCATAGCTCGAGACATGGCCATGGGAGGGGCCGTCACTAAGGAACAAGCTATTTCCCATGCCCATTACTTAGACTTGGTCTATGCTCAATCCGACACGTTATACGAAATCGTTCCTGACACACCCCACCCTACGTATGACCCTGCACAACCACCTAAGGGTCCTCAAGCCGATGGAATCATTGGTTCCCTTACCGCCCAGCCTCCTACTCAAACTGTTGGATCATCGAACCCCCAGGGTTCTTCCCCATCCCCAACATAGGCTAGCAACAACATCACCAAGTCGCCCACTCCTGCCTCCACCGAAGAGGTGAATTCTGTTCAATCCGATTCATCTCAGAAATTCGTTGGTAAGAAGAAAAATAAAGGGAAACCTAAGAAACCTTCTAACCAGCAGGAGCCCAATCCCACCCCCGAAGACACCAAACATAAGAGGAAGTTGAAGTATCCTTATTTACTGTGCAGTGGAGACCATTTCTCAAAGGAATGTCCCCAATGAGACGAAGTGCATAAGTTTCTCAAAGGAAACTCTACCCACATAGTTCTCAATGATCCCTTCATCGCTCAGAACTAGCAACTGATCACACACACCTCTCCTTCCCAAGGAGAGGCATCCTCTACCGCGAATGTTCTCATGATGCATAGTGATACCGTCAACTTGAACACACGTTCTCATTCGTATGACTTAGTCTCTCAAAAGGAACCGGTTGGAAGTAATACTAAAAAAGCTTCCACTTCTATTCCCGATGTCACCATATCACACGCTTCTCTCACCATTGAGAAGCCTGCTTTAGAGTCAGTGTTACGTCCACCCAAGAGCACGATTCATAGAGCCGTTTTCAATCCTAATGCTCGGGAAACTTAAAAATACAATAATGTAGAGGACTTAGCACAAGCTCCTTGTGATATGTCGACTCTAGAGGTCTTTCAAAACTACCCTAACCAGTGTAAGACTCTCCTCGCTACCATTGGTGCGGTTGATCCGGATTCTTCTAATACCATCATGTTCCAACTTGAGTACTTTAAGCCGAGGCTTTCCCATCAGTTGGAATTTCAAGTTGCCACAAACATTGTTGGGAAGAAAATCCATTGTACCATCTTGGATGAAGGTGCCTCTACCTCGTTCATGTCAATTTCATGTTGGAGAGCCATTGGATCTCTCGAGTTGAACCGTTCGTCCACCACCTTGAAAGCATTCCACGGGCATTGCTTTCAACCTCATGGGTTGTTACAAGCCTTAGCAATCGAGTTGGGGGGTAAGACCGAAACCATTAATGTGGAAGTGGTCGCAGCCCCTTTAGATTATAATCTCTTACTTGGTCGTAATTGGTTTTACGCCATGACGGTGGTCGCGTCATCTGTCTTCCGCATAGTACAATTCCCCCACCAAGGCTGAATTGTCACTGTCGACCAACTGGATTTCTGTACACCTGACATTGCTACTCATCCAGGTGATAATGTCCCATTACTTGGACAATCTTCTTAGCTATATGAGAGCGTGGTAGTCGTCCTCATAAAAGATTCATCTCTCATGGGCATCTTTCCAACCTAGGATTCCCCTAATCATGCTGCCACGGTGAACATGATCTCCTCTAGGATTTCATCTGTCCCCAACTCTACCAATCAATGGCTTGTACCTGATTAAGCCACTATGCACCTGATTAGATACACCATGCCTCTTTCACCTATTGAACTCACTTATGAGGCTCTCTATTCAGCACCTGAGGACCACTTAGCTGTGGCCTCCACGTCCTATTCTCCGCAGCGGACGTCCTCCTTACCCGACCCTCTACTCCAAACTTTTCTGTCTGACGAGTCCATCATGGAGATCATGAGTTCGGATGACCCTCTGTGGGAAGACCTCCACCATCGATCGTCTTTCCTTCCCCCATCGGATACTATGGAGAATAGCATCACCACCATCTTTACACCGTATTCCTACCCTTGCCCTCAGTCCCTGATACTCACATGTCAAACAGACACTGAGGGAAACTTGGAAAACATTGAACCTACCATTTCAGTAGACATATCGGTTACTCCTGGTGTAGTGGAACACATTCATTTAGGCCAGAAGTGTTCCCCTAAAGAGATTACTACTTTCACGGCCTTGTTCAAGAAATTTCGAGACGTGTTTGCCTGGACCTACGAGGAAGTGCCCAGGATAGACCCAGCTACTGTTTCACATGAGATTCAAACCTATCCTGATGCTAAACCAGTCCGGAAAAAGATCTGACCGGTACACCCTAGGAAAACAGCGACGATTAAGGAAGAAATTAAAAATATCTTGAAGGTCGGTTTTAACTACCCTATTCCATTAACAAAATGGGTCTCAAATTTCGTCCCTGTGGCTAAGAAGCAGGGCACCATTTGTGTCTGTGTTGATTATTAGGATTTGAACAACGCTTGTCCCAAGGACAACTACCCCACTCCCTTTATCGACCATATCATAGATAATTGTGTCGGAAGCGTCATCTTCTCATTCATGGATGGATTTTTCGGTTACAACCAAATTGAGATCCACTTGACTGATCAACATAAGATAGCTTTCATATGTCCTTGGGGCACGTTTGCTTATCACAAGCTCCCTTTTGGCCATAAAAATGCCGGTGCCAAATTCCAACGGGCCATGTCATATGCTTTTCATGACATGAAGGACTTTGTGGAACCTTATCTTGACGATCTCCCCGCTCATTCACGGCAACGTGAGTACCACATTGATCATCTGACGGCCATTTTCCTCAGATGCAGGCAATATAACATCCGCCTGAACCGTCACAAGTGTATGTTCTGCGTCAAGTCTGGATTCCTCCTCGATTTTATCATCTCGAAATATGGGATCTGCATTGATCCCTTAAAGGTGGAATCCATTTTCCCTCTCCCACCTCCCACAGACATTACGAAACTTCAAAGTTTGCAAGGGAAGGCAACTTACCTACGGCGTTTTGTCTGTAATTTCACACAAAAGACGCAGGTTTATATGAGACTACTCAAGAAGGATGTCCCATTCATTTGGGACGATCAAGCGCAACATCCTTTGACAGTCTCAAACATGCCATTACGCATGCCCCTATGCTCCAACTGCCCAATTACTACAAGGATTATATCCTTTATCTCACTGCTTCTGCCACCACGATTGCCATGGTCTTGGTACAGGAAGACAACAATGCCCAGGAGCATGTGATCTACTACCTAAGTAAGGGTCTTATGGACTCTAAAACTCGTTATTCGCATGTCGAGAATCTTGCTCTCGTGGCAGTCATTGCTATCCAAAAGTTATATCACTACATACTGCTCCACACCACCACTATCATCGCCGACTCAAACCCCATGTACCATATTTTAACACGTCAAGTGCTTGGGGGCAAGTATTCACATTGGATCGTGATACTTCAGGAGTTCGATCTCCTCTTCAAGAAGGCCAAGTCGAAGAATTCGTTGGTATTTGTCGAGCTCATCTGCGATCTTCCTCGTGTTGATGTCGAATTTGAGCCTAATGATTCTCTTCCAGACGAATCATTGTTCCTCATCAGCATGTCTGACCTGTGGTATGGAGATATTACCTTATATCTTCAAACCCAACATTTCAACCCCCAAATATCTCGTGGCGATCGTCATTGAATTCTCTACCACGCAAAGTATTATTTGATCATCTGTGATACCTTGTACCGACGAGGCATTGATTCTATTCTTCGATGATGTCTGACACATGAGGAGGTTGAACACATCTTAAATGACTACCACTCTGGGGCTTGTGGCGGTCATCTCTCTAGGATGGCTACAGCCCAAAAGATACTGCGCGCGGGATATTATTGGCCATCTATCTTGAAAGATTGTATTGAGGCCGTTAAAAAATGTCCCCCATGCCAGCATTTTCAAACGAAAAAGCGCACCCATCTAGCCCCGTTACACCCAGTTATTGCTGTTGGACCCTTCGAAAAATGGGGCATTGACTTCATGCACTATATGCCTACCTCGGCCGGGGGGCATGGTTACATCATAGTAGTCGTGGATTACTTTACAAAGTGGGCCGAGGCTATGCCTACATACACGGACAACAAAAAATCCGCCGCACTCTTCATGTTCAATCATGTTATCTCACGGTTCGGAGTCCCGCAAGCCATAGTCACCAACCATGGATCTCACTTTCAGAACCATATGGTCGATGAGCTTAGCATCAAATTGGGTTTTCGTCATGAAAACTCAACACCTTACTACCCGCAGTCCAATGGACAAGTAGAGGCCATTAACAAGGTCTTGAAAACCATGATTCAATGCATGGTGGGTACGAATAAGTCCAACTGGCACAAAATGTTTTTTTCGTGCTATGGGCATACCGGACTTCCGTTAAGACTACCACCGGATTTACACCATTCCAGTTAGTTTACAGATTGGAGGCAGTCCTACCAATAGAGTGTGAGATTCCATCTCTCAAACTCGTAGTCGAACTTCTTCCGAACACCACTACCGAGGAAGAACATTTCCTTTACCTTGCAAAGCTTGATGAGACCCGCCGCGATGCTGCTCTTTCCAACGAGGCACACAAGAACCACATCAAGGAACAATACAATAGGTCGGTTGAACCCTGCGTCTTTAATAAAGGTGATTTGGTCCTCACGTACGACCAAAGGCACGATAAGCTAGGGGCAACTAAGTTCGAGTCCCTATGGCACGGACCATATATAGTGAAACGTGTTCTAGAGAAAGAAGCCTACGAACTAGAGGACTACGATGGGATATCTTTGGGTGAGCCCTATAATAGGCTCTACCTGAAGAGGTATTAAGCTTGACTCTTTCACGCATAGACATCTTGTATATACTGTACATGGCATGCGTGTTTTTTGTGGTGTGACGCTTTTGTTTTAGTGTGTCTAGGTCTTGTTTTGTTTCTTATACCATGTTCTTTCTGCATGTGCAGATGGAAACTTGCTATGGATTCGCGAATGACACCAACCGGCATAGCCGTAACCTTGCTTCGGCAGCCTGGGTACTCTATTCTCCCATCGGCGAGCTTATCAACTTAGGAGGAATTTGTCTAGGTTTTGCAACCAACAATGCTGCAGAATATCAGGCAGTCATTGGAGCCCTAACCGAGGCTCTTTCCTTGTGTGTGGACCACGTTGTTATCTATTTGGATTCACAACTAGTGGTTTCTCATCTTAACCGGATTTACGCTATTCGCGACCCTACTCTACTCTGTCTCTATAGATGAGTCCGTCTTCTGGAAAGGTCCTTTGAATATATTCAATACCTGCACATTCCACGAGATATGAACACAGTTTCTGACTCGATGGACAACTTCATTCTAGATCGGTACATTGCACACACATAACATATTCATAAAATATAAAAGCATACACAACATGTAAATCATCCATTGTATAAGAAAACATGTAAACAAGATCACATTAATCATCCATAGAACACATAATGTATAAAACCATAAAAAATGTATGTATATATATATAAATCCATACAAAATGATGGTGTTGATACAAAAATATGAAGCATGCAAGCTTTCAGTAGGTCTCTACAAAATCTGAAGCTCATAAGCTTTCAGTATACATAAGTAGAACATGAGCCTAAGGTCGCTCAGCCCGGGGTCTCGAAGCCCCCGACTGCTGCCAATGAAAGTAGAATACGGCCCTCACCACTTTAGCTAGTAGCATGCCAAAACGGGTAGACACCTCGACGGTGTACTTCTGGTAGCCCCGAGGCAGATCACGAACACCCAGCTCTGGGATATCCAGGGTCATCCTCTATAGGTTCTCATAAACCTCCTCCACCTCCTCGGTGGCATATCGCATCGCGGGACCCACCACTGGCACCTCTACTCTCCTCGCAATGATGGATACCCCAGTTGGTCACGATGGACCCACATCTACAAACAACACCAAGTTATCAGCACTACTCCAAAAAAAATCATAAGATATATAAAATCAAAAACACAAAAGTTGTTGTTCTTACCGAAGTCACCCCATTGTACTCCCTCGGGAAGCACTAGGTCAGGATCACCTCTGAACTTTGTCCCGCTGTAAGGGTAATCCTTAATCATGAGGAGCTATCCCTCCAGCCAAGTGAAGAATCCGGTTCCATAACCTATGATGGGACCCCGCCACCATGGCGGGCCATCACCTCAGCCCATCGAATCATATGTGCATCCCTAGCATCCTGGTCATCCAAGTCCACCTATGGACGCATATGAGGTACCCTGTCTAGTAGAAAAGAGATCACCAAGGACCCGTATCCAAATTGTTTCAACTCCCTGCGCTGATATTTGGTAAGCTGACGCCGGATGTTGGTAAGGAGTCCCTCACACCAGTTGAATACCCGAGGAGCCATGCACTCCTCCACATACATCAACTGTGTCTTGCTTGCAAGGTGAGCAGACTGAATCCCTGCCACCCTCACTAGAGTGAAGAGCACGGCATGCAAAGGACGGTCTCGAATCTCCTTAATGGGAATCTTCCCACTAGTAACCAGGTGCCTCCATTGCAATACTGAGTAATCATATCATCTACGGTCCAATCACCTCCTCGTGAGCCAGTAAGAGATACAGGTTCTCCCCTTCGGGATAATCCTGTCAGAAAATAGATGTCCTTGACATCTATACTCAATGTATGCACCCTGATATCGAAGTGCTCTTGCGCTGGATCCCAACATCGGATCATATGTGTCAGTATCTGAACTTGGGCCCTCATGCCCATCACTTGAAAGTATTTGAGAATTCCACAATTCCTCAATGCAGCAATGCATTGAGGGTCATTTTCGAAATGAGCATCATCCAACTCATGTTCTCGTTCTTGCCACTCTAAGACCATGATTATCACCGTGAACCTGTTGAGAAGCACAAATAAGCAACATTAGAACTCACCCCATGCATCAAAGTTTTTTCTTTTGGGTTGGGAAATGAGTTGAACTTGGATGTTTCCATCGTCGTAGACTCTCCTTGCAGACAGTGCGACATCATCACAAATGACTCTTACAAGATTTGTGATGAACCTGGGTCATCGCAGTTCCCGTAAGGGCGGCCTGCACCGACCCGTGGGCGCATTTCCCCCAAGTAAAACAACTCAAAACCTTAAAAAATAAGCAAAAAACATGAAACCAATCCACTGAAAAAGTTGCAAAGATGACTTTAGGCCTACCGGATCCCGACGGCTCACGAAATGGTGGACCATAGCTCCCAGAATCAGCAGTTGAAGTTTGGTTCCAAATGGAACTTCACACTCTCCAAACTTGGTAAAAACAATTGTAATTTCTTCACTATTTCACCCATTTTATAACAAAAAATGGAATATTCCTTTTATAATTTGATGCTTTAGTGGGTTTTTTGCTATAGTTTGAATCATTTATTGCATTTGAATGCTTGGTTAACTATTTTTGACCTAGTCTTTGAGGTGCAGGACAAGCTAAGTGCCTAATTAATGTCATTTTTCACCGCAACGATCATCTCATAAGTATCATCAGGTATGAACAACTTCTTCGAGCGTCTTTTTGTCATTGTTCTGCTCATTAAATTCAATTCTTAATGAGAACTGAGCTTACTCTTTTTTATTTCTCGTGCTCGTTAAACGATGCGAATAAGTCACCAAGTTATAGTTTATCACTTTTTCGGGCTCGTTAAACTCCTACGAAAAGGAACCCCCCGGAGTCTCTCTTTAAGCTCTTTTCAAGCTCTCTAAATATGAAAAGATCACCAAGCGAACTTGTCACATTCACGCTTGTTAAAGTATTTGAATGGTCATCTTCCTGGTGATATTTTACCCCTTTTTCGGACTAGGGGGCACTACTTACGAAAAAGGAATACTCCAACCAATCATGACTGGAAGAGTCCTCTCTCGCGTTGTTTTACCCTTTTCTGGGCGAAGAGGCTAACCCTACGAAAAAGTACCTTTGGAGTCTTCTTTAGTTCTTTTCAGACTCTCTAAACATGAAATGACGTCGAGTTTACCTTCTATGGACTCGTTAAAATTCAACATTGAAGGACGCGTCATGGGACGAACGCCTCCTTTCCCAGGTTCGAAAAATATTTGGGATTGGACTCATCTATGAGATGAGCTATACGGAGCATCTGGTTACCCTCATCAATCTTGTCAAAAACACATGAGGCACTCATCAGTCATGATGGGGAAAAATGAAATTTTTTGTGTTACACCTTTACCAGTGGCAGTACTTAGTCGTTCTTGAACATGGCACTCATTTGCATTTGCATACAGTACTTGGGTCATCTGTTTGTCCTCGAGTGTTTCCTACTTCCTGAGTCTTGTTACTCCTTTGGGTCATCCAAAGAATAATTCCACCATTAGTTGCATTAGGATTTGGCGTCATACTCATCATGTCAATACTGCCAAGTCATGCCATGCCCATGTTCAAGAATACATTCACCGCTCATCATTTGCAGTCAGTACACCCTCCACCATGTCGGTCTACTTTGAGTTTGTCTTGCATGTTACAGTACCATCTGATCTACTCCAAACATCTATTATCGAGTTTCGTGTTGATGATAGGGGATTCATCATCGCCCTCCTTCGACGGGTTCATCCTCGTCAACTTCAAATCATCATCTGAGGATTGAACTTCGAAACCAATCGAGTACCTTGGGCCTGCATGCCTCAATGGCAGGTTAACTAGCTTTCAACATGAGTTTACATCATTGACTCTTGATTGAAATATTTCGTTAAGCATTCAACTTCAACTCATTCATTCGCACTTGATGATATGTACTGTGATACCTTGGGGCTCATTGACACTAATGGTGATTTCCCTTGCGCTTGTTAACGGTATACATCAATGACCAGTAATCAAGTGGTTTCTACCATGTTCGATGTCAAGACATTTGAATCACATGGATAGATTCGTATCATTGCGGGTTCGACTTGAAGACACTGGGGAGTCATGTTTTACCCAGGTTGTGATGGAGATTATTTTGAGTCATATTACACGGATCCACTTTTGTATTGGTCATGGTTGTGTTATCATCTCATCATGGATCTACGCTTGTGTCTAGTATCCATGATTGTTTTCAATCGGCATTACTACCATGGATCTGCAATGTATTGGTTGGAAGCCATGTCGTGAGTCATATGAGACTGTGTTCTTAGAGTCAGTTGTACTACAGGGGCATGCTCCATCCGACAAGTCCTTTCCATTCCTTCTTTCAAAGCATTTCACCTGTCAAGTTCCAACAGTTTCATGCTTTGGAAGGCATTCTGTTACACCTAAATATTCCCATCATAATACTCAGTGTAAACATCCCTGAAGTTCCATGACTAAGACACCAAATTGGAAGAGATGCTAGCCCATTTCCATAGGGTTTAGTAAAGTCGTCGCAGGTCACCTTTGTGCAACCTGCGACGTCGCAGGTCATCCTCATGCAGCCTGCGACAATGTCAGTTAAATGGATAAAAGGGCATCTTCGAGGCCTTTCTCGAAGGTGTGTGATGTGGATCTCTATCCCTAACCTATAGGGGAGCTAGCATTCGGTTCCCTAGCCCTTTGGGAGGATCCCTTAACCCTCTCCCACTATATCTCAACCTACCCTATCCTCTTATTCCTATATATATGAAGCTCATTCCCATTCCAAAGGGAGGAAGTCTATAGCACTTGCATGCTGGTGAAATTAGCTTAGGAGATCTCTACTCATCTCTTGCGAGACCTATACTTCCTTTGGAGGCTTTGGAATTGGCTTGTTGGAGGAGGATTGAGACATTAAGTTTTGGTTGTAATCATCACTCTTTTGTACTTCCCTCTTTTAATACAGTAATATAAACTCTTCCCACCAAATATTGTTGTGTTTATGATGTTTTGTGTAGTTTACTTGCTTAACCGTTTACTTAGATTTGTTACTATTTAGATGCATTTTACTTGCTTGTATTGTTCTATATGTCTTGACAGGTCTTGCAGCTGAGATCTGATGACCATGGTGCTTGGAAAAACATCAAGGAGAAAGATCTACAAGCGAGAGGTAAGACATCTAATCACTCGATCTTTAACTAGATCTAGGAAAGCAATTTTATATTCTGTCTCACTTGTTCTAGACTTACGTTGAGATAGGGAGATCACGCCCTAAGTCCGCTTTCAGTATGTTGGCTTACTGTACTACCTTGAGGTTTTCTATAAAGATCCAGGTTCTTCGTGGTTCAAGGAACCAACAAAACCCCTTTTCACCGACCCTTTCAACAACAATCTACGAGCAGACTGAGGTCTCACCCAAGGCGAAGTTATGGGGGGGCTGTGGAATCTGGTTTCCACAACTGTGTGATGAGTGCTTAAACAGATCTGATGAACAACGCACTGATGGGATGCGCTGCGAACTGAGGACTGTGAGACGATCACCTTCATCATGGTTAACACTTCTAAAATCCCAAACGCTTGATACAACTCGCGCATCCAAGGACTAAGCGGCTCGAAAATAGCTCAACACGGGATAGCGCAACAGATAATTGCGCTTCCTCTTCAGACTTAACCAATTTCAACAAGTAACACTTAACATTTCACCTACTCATCAACTACCTTAGATTATTGATCTTATGACTTATGCAATGTGATGGAACTCAAATTACTACTCACTTCCGGTGTTGCGCTTCGATGGAGTCACACAGTGCGAACTAAATTGACTTAAATGCTTATACAATGGGCTCATACATTCATTCAAACTTAGGAATACTTAAGAATCTAACATTCATCCACATATGTGAAACTTAACATATTACTCCCATCTCATTCCCTTATGGCGAATACATATAGAAGTAAACACATAAACTGATAAGCAAGATCTCAAGCATTCATTGGAAGCAAATAAACATATGCAAAACATGTAAACAATCACATAACACGGGAATTTAACGTGGTTCACCCCCAGGATGGGAGCCATGTCCACAGGAACTATTGTTGTATTAGTCTTTGGAAAGGGTACAACAGTTCCAGTTTGCACACTCAGCTACAGACTCTCTTCTCTCTCAATAGGCCTCTACGCACACAACTTGCTGAGCCTTTACAATGGCAAACTCAAAACAGGTCTTGCTCACGATTATATAATGAGAATTAAACCTAATCAACAACGAGAGATCAACCCTTTCCATTACAAAATGGTTCCTATTTATAGATCATGCCCGTAGGTCATGCCTTCACAATATGTAGGCAAAAACCCTAAGGTTTCCCAAAACTGTCGCGGTTTTCCCTTAACCGAATTGCTGGATTCTGGTAGTGAATCTTCCATCGTGGCCATCCTCTGCGCATGGTCACATCGCTTTCACCTTTCCCTGTCGACCGCATGCCGACTGTCTCTTTCTCCCGGTTGTTCCTTCTCTAACGACCTTATGCGACCGATTCATGCAGTGGTTCCTTGCTTGTGCGACCGGTCACTTTCCTCCACTTTACTCCTTACCCGTCGCTTGGTAATATTGGAGCATCTTTACCAAAAATAGACCGCCGATGGTCTAATCGGAATAAATGATGTCTTCCTTCCAATATTCTGCCTTGTTGGATCTCTGTAGATTGGACTCATCGCAGCACTGTACTCCTCCGCAACGCTGGACTTCGCAGCTCTTCCGATGCTGCGCTGTGCTCAACTTCGCAGCTTCCCAAAACTGACTTGTTCAAAAAGTATTCAACCTTACTATGCTTAACTTCGCAGTACCAAAAATTGATTTGCACAAAAATGCCCCACTTGGGCCAGGCCCAATGGGCTCCTAACACTTACATGTGGCTCTTCCCCGAACCACCTTCAACCTCTACTTCTCCTAGCTATTCTTCCTCCTGCGGAGCTAACTTTGCAGCAAGATCTTGGTATGTTGCATTCAATTTTGCAACGTCTTCCTTGGTGTCCTGCTTAATATGTTTGATGGTTTCTAACACATTAAGTGTTATTTCATCATCCATTTTCTCTTGTACTAAATCCTGTCCTTCGTGGAGCTCTCTCAACTTTTCTTCAATTTTCTGCATGAGCTCGTGGGCTTCCTCTTGCAAGGGATGTGACTTATATTCGATTTCGGTCTCCCTGTATGGCAGTGCTTGCAGTTGCTTCTTCAATCCCCTAAATTCTG
This sequence comes from Larix kaempferi, assembly GCA_027924585.1. Taxonomy (NCBI): domain Eukaryota; kingdom Viridiplantae; phylum Streptophyta; class Pinopsida; order Pinales; family Pinaceae; genus Larix; species Larix kaempferi. Next base: position 7,196,291 of record BSBM01000769.1, on the reverse strand, counting down.
GAAATCTATTGATTCGGTCCCTTGGCGGCAGGGCCTTGACCTCTGTGTCCAGTAGTTCTAATGCAGCCTGCCTGTCTTTCAAAGTGCTTTGGATTTCCAATAGATCTGGATCCTCTTCCAGGGAGGTGAATGTTTTTGTTGCCTCATCTAACAAGGTTTGGAACTTAGCCACTTCCCTGGCTATACTTTCTGCTACAGCTTTCACTTCTGCGGCTCTCTGTTGTTGTTGGTCACGTGGCGTCTTTGGTTGAGTCTACGCTTCCAACGCAGCAATCTTTGCTTGATAATTGATCTCCATATCCTTCATCTCCACTTTAAGATTGCTAACCACCTCACTGATCTTAATGACAGTGTCCGCAGCCTATGGCTGCTCGTCGCATTCTGATATCTCCGCAGCGACCGTAGAATCTAGTCTCTTCTGTCGATCGTGCTCATCTTGTAGTTCCATAGCCCTCTGCGAGATGGATTCCTGCAACTTCTTATAGCTAGTTCAGAGCGTCTATACTTCACTCATGGATCTCTTCCACAACCTACAGATGCAGATTGTGTAGACCGGGCAGTGGTATCTTCGCAATGTCGAGGTCCACGTGCTCCAAGTCCTTCATGCCCAATATTAACTGTTCCGGAAGTGGTATCATTATGCTTAAGGGATCAAGTTTGACAATGCGGTACTTCGCAAGAAAGGTCAGGGCTAGAGGTGTTGTCTTCGGCTGCGAAGTGCCCCCCGACTTCCCTTCCAACTCCGAGTCTCGCGATAAGGGTAATTTTTGATGTACTTCTTCAATCCTTTCTGTAATGCCTTGCAGCGTGGTCAGATTCTTCTGCAAACTCTTCTGAATTGCCTCATTCTTTTTATTGTTTGTGGTCATCAGGTCTTCCATCTATGATGTTACCGTAGATGTGATCATCTCGTAATCGTCGTCATGGAGCTTGGCTTCGGATTGTCCCTTCTGGCATTCTGCTTCTTCTTCTGTACCTTCTGCTGTATAGGACTCCTGACTTCCTTTCTTTTTCTTGTGCCTGTCCACGGCTCTTCGACAATGAGTGTCGGAATGGGATTACTCTCCGTGGAGTTGCTTTAAATTTCCACAATTCCTTTGACTCTAAACTCAATAGGCCATTCCTTCATAATAGTATCAATGTCTTCTTCATTCATGCAGTAGCTTCCCTGGAACCATTCAGGGTTCTTCTTCTATGCCTTGGCTAAAATATGGATAGAACGCATGTCAGCATAAAAATTGACAGTGCGAATGTACTTAGTCGTTACCTCTTTTGTTATCCGCGGCATGATGATAATGGCTTCACGCAACTGCTCATAGTAAGTGTAGAAGACTTCAGCTGTCGTGTGCTGTCTTTCTGAATTCAAGTTTTCCCAAAGGTTTGCATAACGGGGTCCTTCGCAATCATTGTTGTCAGTTCTGATGCCAATGTAATCCTTCGGGTCCTTCCACCCTACGAACGAAATCAGCACTATCAACCATGTATAATGGAAATTACCACCATGCGTCTGTGTATCATTCAGTTCCTCCAGGAGCTCATTCAATAGGTACTTACACCAGTTGAATCTTCCTCCCTCCACGGCTTTTGCACCAAGCAACACTGCGCCTGCGGGTACTTCCAATGGTCTTGCTTTTCTCAGAATTTTGTTGGCTACCAGTTGTGTGACAAACCGCATTGCCTCATCATCTTTGTCATCTGTGACAAATCCTCGTTTCCCTTTGACGACGGTTTGCATTTTCTTCATCTTCGCAGTGACCTCCTTGTCCCTACTTTTTCCTTGAAAGAACTGCTTTGGATCTTCACCTCTCTTACTTAATCCAGTTATCCAGTGGATCAAGTCAATGTTTAGGTCGATATTGCAATCAAGCCAGAGATATCCCTAGTGAATGCGTGACATAAGAGTTCGCACCACCACATTCAGCTCTGGCGTTCTGTCGAAGTGTGGCAGTCTCAATAGGTTGAGCAGTCCTGATTCAACTACTCCGGATAACCAACTTTCTGTGACCAAGGCAGGATTTCCTTTCATGTCTTTCTTCCAGCACATGTACTTGTCTGGCTGGAACTATGGATACTTAGGTTCATTGGGGTCCTTCTGCATCTAAAGCAGATCGTAATCTTCCCACTTACATTCCAGGATCTTACCCAACATATTTTCTCCCACTTGGACATGCTTTGACATAGGTGAGAGCGGAATATCATACTTGGAATTCTTCACTAGCTTGATGGCCGGTGCATCCTGCGCACGCAGCGAGATATACTTAGGGGTTAGCTTTAATGGTATTTCCTTGTCTCCCAGAGGAACTTGTGGCACTGTGGAATTCATCATTTTTGGCTTCATTTTCAGTGTCACTGGTTCTTTGCCTTTATCTTGCATTGTTGTAGCATGTCTTGGTGATCTTTGGGAACCCTGACCTTTCTCTATTATGATTTTCTTGATGGGGGTTCTCATCAACCCTTCAATTCCTCCATATCTAAATTCCTTCACAGTCTTCTGGACCATGAAATCTTGCTCAATAGAGGACCTCTCAGACATTCACTGGATAGATCTGGACAGAACGATGGGATTTCTGATAGCTTGCTCTAAACAATCATAAAGTATCGCTCACAAGAAAATTCAAAGGTTTCAGTAACGCCCGCGAGTCCAATTACAGCGGTATTTATAGGCATAGCTGAGCTCCTCTGTTCCTCTCAACGGATAGATAAGTATTAAATGAGGTATCCATTGGCTAAATATGGGGAAGATTTCGGTCCTTTTCTTCATTAATTCGTTTAGAACGGTTATTTCTGCGTTAAATGCTCAAGCGGTCGCTGGAAAAAGTACTGTGTAATGGCTATATTTGCAACTAACATTCTAACGGCTACTTTTCTGGAATGTTACATCGAACTGCATGGCGGACCATCACTACTCCAGTGCAGCTGCTTCACTGTGCCAAGATTCTCGATTCTGAACTTGAACCTTCTCTGCTTCATTGGGTCTGCACAGCTACCTTTTTGAGCTTCACGCTGCGCGGTTCTGCTCTTCGTTTTCTCTTTTTTTTTTTTGGCTACACTCTACATAGGGTTCTACGAAGTAGTGCTATCCCGGTGGGGCTTTATCTTACTTCCATTGACTAATCCAGGTAGATCATCTCCAGCTAACGTGGCGAACTGAATTGCACTAGCGTTAGTAACATGTACAATAGTATATGGACCAAGCCAATGCATCTTAAACTTTCCAGGAAATTTCATAAATTTGCTATCATACAGGAGGACTAGATCACCTACCTGAAAGGACTTGTCCTTGATGTGTCGATCATGCCATGCTTTTTCTCTTTCTTTCTGCACTTGTTGGTGAAAGCCTGCAATGAGGCGATCTTCCTCCAGACCAACCAAGTGTAGAATCCTTTCTTCTAGTGCGTCATGATCTCCCATGCCTGTGAATGTAGCTATTCTCAAGCTAGGAACAATATACTCCATAGGCATCACTGCTTCCTATCCATAGACCAATATAAAAGGCGTGTGGACTGTCGATTTCTTGCAAGTAGTTATGTATGCCCACAACACAGCCGGAATGCGCAGATCACAGTCATCCCTATTCACATTGCATATCTTAGTTAGCACATTCTCCAGTACTTTATTGAAAGCTTCAACAGTTCCATTTGCTTGTGGGTGATATGGAGTACTTCGCTGATGATGAATGTGGAACTCTTCTGTCAATGCCTCAATAGTTCAGTTCAGAAAATGAGTGCCTTGATCACTCATCAAAATATTCAGGCATCCAAACCTTGTAAGGATGTGCTAAAAAATGAACTGTGCGGCAGTGACTGCGCTACAGTCCTTAACTAGCTTTGCTTCTGCCCATCTGGTGATATAATCAGTAGCAGTAATAATATATCTCACACCAGTTGTTTTTCCCGGTGGGTTTATAGGTCCCACAAAATCAATTTCCCATCTCTCAAATGCCTGAAGTGTCAGCTGCGGATTCAAAGGCATCTCATCTCTTTGTGACGGCTTCCCTGTCTTTTTACAAACATCGCAGCTCTGGCAATGTTCCTTTGCATCTTTGTGAATAGTAAACCACCATAGCCCTTCTCGCAATACCTTATGCGCAGTGGCTCTTCCTACGTAGTGACCTCCCGATATACCTGAATGTGCCTCAACCAAAATAAATGGCTTCTTGTGTTCTAATACACATCTGCGCAACACTTCATCCATCCCAACTTGTATAGATGTCCAACAATTATGGTGAAGTCTGTTGATCTCACTACCAGCTGCTTCCTCTACTACATAGTGAACTCAATGGGTGCCAAACCAGTAGTCAAGAAGTCTATGATACCTTTATAGTAGTCATCAACAATCTGGATGGAAAACAACTACGCATCAAGAAGATTGTCTTCCAGGTTCGTAGGTTCTTCTCCTCACTCGATTCTTGACAGATGATCAGGTCCCAAGTTCAATCGGCCAGGCTTAACCAATATTTCAAAGTTGTACTCCTGAAAGAGTAACAACCATCTGCACATTCTCCCCCCTAACACTGGCTTGTTGACCAAGTATTTCAAAGCAGAATGGTCAGTGAACATAGAGAAGTGCGCACCAAGAAAATAGTGCCTGGATTTCTGCAGTGCGTAGACCATAGCTAGACCCTCTTTCTCAATGGTCATGTAATTATTTTCTGTAAATGAGAGCTTCCTGCTCGAAAATGAAATGGGATGGTCAATTCCTCCCTCTCCTAGTTGTGCTAGTACCACTCCCAGTGCTATACATGAAGCATCAACATGGACATGAAATGGTTTCTCCTAGTCTGGAAAAGCTAATATCGGCGCAGTTACCATTTTCTCTTTTAATGTGTCAAAGCCTTGTTCACATTCTGCATTCCAGATGAAATGCGCGTCTTTCTTTAACAACTTCTCCATCGGTGTGGTTATTTGAGCATAACCCTTTATAAAATTCCAATAATAACCTGTATGGCCCAATGTGGTGTGCAGCTGCTTTACTGAATTCGGTGTCGGCAGGTTTACAATAACTGCGATCTTCGCAGGATCAACCATCAAGCCTTGTTTGCACACAATGTGTCCCAACAGGATTCCATAGCATACAAAAAATAGACACTTCTTCAGGTTCAATGAAATTTGATGCTGTGTGCACTTTTCTAGCATCAATATGAGGTTTGCGCAATGGTTCTTCAGCAACCCAAATATTGTCCAATCATCAAAGTAGGCTTCTAAAAACTTATGCATGAAATCTTTAAATGCTGCGACCACAATTCTAGAAAATATGGCAGGCATGTTCTTCAGACCAAACAACATTATTGTATACTGGAACAACCCCCATTCAGTGGAAAAAGTGGTCTTGTTCCTATCTACTGGATCAATTCTTATCTGATGATATCCCGAAAATCCATCAGTAAAGGAATATGCCTCATTTCCTCCAACGTTATCGAGCACCTCATCAGTGAAGGGAGTAGGAAATGGGTCATCCATCGAAGCATCATTAAATTTTCTGAGATCCACGTAGATCCTGATCTCGCCTTTTGTCTTCTTGTCCTGGATCACCATCGGGCTGATCCACTCTGACTCTTCAACCGGCTTGATGATCCCTGCATCGAGCATTTTATCAAGTTCTTCCCTGACTTATTCTTTGTATCGTGGATTCAGTCTATAGGGCCTTTTCTTAACAGGATTCGTGCTTGGCTTAAGAGGTATCTTCATAACCCCTAAATTTCCCATAATACCTTTCATTTCTGTGAACTTTGTTGGGAATAAATCCTGATATTCATGGAGTAGGCCTGCGATCTCCGCGATCGTTTGATCATCCAGTAGTCTCCAATAGACGCGAACTTCAGCTCTTCGATTGTGCCAATGTTCGCTTTCTTTGTTTTCACATGTCCACTCATGTCTGGAATCTCTAGTGGAGGTCCTTCTACATCGCGCGCACCTTCGGACTCAGGTATATTGTTAATTTTTTAGCATTAATTCAATATACTCTAGGATCTTTACTGAGAGAATAACATGTACAGCATATCAAGTATAACAATGCATATCAATCACACCAAGCAATCACATGAGACAATAGACACACAGAGTTTCACTAGGGAAAACCATAAAGGTGAAAAACCCCACAACTTCCTCAGAGATAGAAAGAGCAATGATACAACCAAAGTACAAGATATAGTCTTCTCCTAGAAGCTACTCCTCCTCCTCAACTAGTGCGCCACTTTCCGAGTGATGTAGGAGTGAAAAATGAGATGAAAAAATAGAGATCTCCCTCTCTCTATTTATACTTGTTCTGACTTGCCTAATACACTAGCAGGGCCGACTTTTGTAGAAGAGTCTAATAACCCATGGTTGCATTAATCCGGGCCGACCCCACACTTGGTGGTCTAATAGCCCATCACGGCAAGTTACGACACTTGTCAATACAAATGATGACACTTCCGTATAGAGGAATAATAACACCTCTATAGGAGTACAATATACATGGGTGAAATACATTCCGAAGTTACATATACATCAACACTCCCTCTTAACTAGGAAGGTATTTCTCGACACAGATCTGCTAGCACAAGTTTTCTTCTCTGGATCATCATCAGTAAATCATCGTCCTCGAATCATCGTCATCGTCACTGTTGTTGCTATCTCAATGAATCTCCAATCTACTCGTCATAGGAAGTTCTACAGAGCCAGTCCTTTTTCATACTGGATGTATGCCCACCACCTATAGGTCTTCATCATCATTGGCCATACTGTGGAATCCTCGGGACTGATTACGTGCATCAACAAAACATCGAAAGAGCATCCCAGGATTGATTACGAGCTTACTACTCAACCTATTGGATCTCCCGGGATCTTTTACATGTTGACCTTCACAAAACCTACTCAGAGCATCCCAAGATATTACAAGCACACCGCTCTTCCTGTCTGGATCTCGATAGAGCATCCCAGGATGTTACGAGCACACCGCTCTACCTGTCCGGATTTTAAAGGATCTTTTCTATGTGAACTTTCGCAAAACCTACTCAGAGCATCCCAGGATGTTACGAGCACACCGCTCTACCTGTCTGGATCTCGATAGATCATCCCAGGATGTTACGAGCACACTGCTCTACCTGTCCGTATTTTAAAGGATCTTTTCTATGCGAAACCGTAGCAAAACCTACTCAGATCATCCCAGGATGTTACGAGCACACCGCTCTTACCTGTCTAGATCTCGATAGAGCATCTCAGGATGTTATGAGCACACTGCTCTACCTGTCCGAATTTTAAAGGGTCTTTTCTATGCTACCTGTACAACCTATCCACGGCCACAGAGTATCGACCTGATACTCACCATACATCATCATGATGTACATCATCATATGATCAACCTGATCATCATCATAGCATCAACCTAATGCATATCATCTGGAGCAACATCCTGAAGCTCGTCATCTGTGATCACCCTGATCACCATCATAGCATCATCCTGATGCATATCATCTGGAGCAACATCCTGAAGCTCGTCATCTGTGATCATCCCGATGACCATCTAATGCATACAAAGTATCTACCTGATACATATCATCATACATGATCTTCCTGATCATACATAAGTACATGATCTACCTGATACATACATAAGTACATGATATACTTGATCATACAATGCATCCACCTGATACATACATAAGTACATGATCTACCTGATCATACAATGCATCCACCTGATACATATAAAAAAAATACATGATCCACCTGATCATACAATGTATCTACCTGGTACATAAATACATGATCCACCTGATCATATCAAGCATCCAACATGATGCATATACAAATATATCAAGCATCCAACATGATGCATATACAAATATATCAAGCATCCAACATGATGCATATATAGAGCAGTAACTGGAGCATTGTCCTAATACTCATCATCCAGCGCTTACATCCACATCCATGGGAAGGATCCTCCTCTCACCATGCTTGGAATGGATCCTGCAAATGTGTCCATCACTTCTTCCTCGAAGTGTCATCAATATGAATAACACCAAGCCTCTCTCTAAAGTACTCAAACTTCACTCTGGCTAGTGGTTTCGTCAACACATCTCCAACCTGCTCATCCGTCGCAACATACAGGAGCTTCACTGCTCCTCTCTGCACCATATCCCTGATATAGTGATATTTGATCTCAATGTGCTTCAACCTATCATGGAACATCGGGTTCTCAGACAGCTTCACACAACTTTGGTTGTCACAAAAGATACCAGTAGCATCCAATGGGAGATCAAATAACTCAGACAGCAGCTTCCTCAGCCATACTGCCTCACAACTAGCCGAACAAGCTGCAACATACTTTGCTTCGGCTGTACTCAGTGCTACATAGGACTACTTCCTGCTGAACCAAGAGATCACACCTAATCCCATACTGAAGCAACACCTAGAAGTGCTCATCCTATCTGTAGCACTGCCTACCCAGTCCGAGTCAACATAACCCCGCAAGTTAAACTTTTGATTCGCATCATACTTGAGCCCATAGTTAATTGTACCCTTCATGTACCTTAGAATGTGCTTTACAGCAACCAGGTGAACACCTCTCGAATCCGTCAGGAACTGGCTCAATGTGTTCACCGCAAAGCAAATATCTGGTCTCATGTTCATTAGGTACATCAAGGACCCAATCATCTGATGATACATAGCGACATCAACCGACTCAAATGAAGCATCACACAGAAGCTTCAGGTTCGATGCCATAGGTGTGGCCATGGCCTTGCAGTCCATCATCCCGAACCTCTTCAGGATCTCTACTGCATACTTCCCTTGTCCAAGGAATATCCCATCTGCACTTTGCCACACCTCCATGCTTATAAAATAGTGCATCATCCCCAAGTCCTTCATCTCGAACTCAGCAGCAAGCTTCCTCTTGGTATCGGAAATCAATCCACCCTCACCTGTAACAAACAGGTCATCCACATACAGAAGTAGTATCACAGGATTGCCTTCCTCAACCTTGTAGTAAATGTTGGAATCCGCTTTACTCTTAGTAAAGTCCAAACTGGATAGAAAGTTGTCTATCCTACCATACCAAGTCATAGGAGCTTGCTTCAAGCCATACAAGGCTTTCTTCAACCTGCACACATATGACTCTCTGTCATGTGTCTCAAAACCAAGTGGCTGCTCCACATACACTTCCTCCTCGACTGCACCATTCAAGAAAGATGTTTTGACATCCATCTGGTGTATTTTCCATTTCATCACTCCAGCCATAGCAAGTACTAATCTAATGGAAGTGTATCTGGCCAAAGGAGCAAAAGTCTCTTCATAATCAATTCCTTCTTTCTGGGAGAAGCCACGAGCTACAAATCTCTATTTGTATTTCTCTATGCTGCCATCTGCAGCATGCTTGATCTTGTAGATCCACTTGGAAGTCACCACAAACTTCCCTTCAGGTCTTGGGACTACATCCCAAACACCATTCTTCATGATCGACTGGTATTCCTCGACCATGGCATCCTTCCATTCTTTCTTTTTCGCTGCTTCTTCATAACTGGAAGGTTATTTGTTCATAATATCACATAGTAAAGCAACATAGCTGGTATGTGATCTAGTCCTCTTATTTGATCTGTGTTCTTCTTCTGGAATTCCATACCTTTCTGCATCTTGAATGAGCTCTCTAGCCCATGCAAGTTTCCTCTTGTGAGAGTTTTTCTCACGGGGTGGATCTACAGGTTCTTGCGGATCTTCAACTTCACGATCTGTTTCTTGAAATATGGTTTCCTTTGGTTCTTCATGATCTTCAACAGGTGCCTTCTTTGATTTGATGTAAGATAAGTCCTCATCAAATGTTACATCCCTGTTGAGATCAATCTTCTTGAACCCTGGAAAGTATAATCTGTAAGCCTTCGAGCTTTCACTATACCCCACAAAGATGCCCTTCTTTCCTGAAGGATCTAGCTTTGTCCTCTTTTCCTTTGGAACATGTGTATATACTGGAAAACCAAATATTTTGAGATGGTTGACTTCAAGTTTCTTAACAGAGAAGACCTCGTCTGGTGTCTTGTTGTCCAATATCTTGTGAGGTGTTCTGTTCTGCACATATACAGCTGTTCTAGCTGCTTCTGCCCAAAGATGCATAGGCAGATCCTGGTCATGCAGCATTGCCCGTGTTGCTTCCATGATTGTTCTATTTTTCCTTTCAGCAACTCCATTCTGTTGTGGATTGTAGGGAGCAGTCAACTCCCTCTTAATCCCTGAATCACTGCATAGCTTCTTGAAATCACCTGAAGTGAATTCTCCGCCATTGTCGGATATGAATGTCCTGATCTTCTTATCAATTTGATTTTCCATCAAGGCTTTGAATTCCTTGAACTTATCAAACACTTCATCTTTGTTCTTCAAGAAATAAACCCAAGTCTTCCTAGAGAAATCATCAATGAAAGAGACGTAGTATACATACCCACTCAGAGAACTGGATGACATCGGACCACATACATCAGAGTGGATAATCTCCAATATTCCTTTTGCTTTGCTTTCACTGCCTGGAAATGCCTTCTTCATGTTCTTTCCTTTTGCACATCCTTTTCAAACACCTTCATGCTTTGTCTTGATTTCAGGAAGACCCTCTACAGCTTTGCTTGCAATTGGTAGTGCTCTATAGTGCACATTTGCGAGCCTTCTATGCAAAAGTTCACTTGGTTCCATGGATTCATGTACCATGGCATGTTCAGGTTCTCCCTTCAATTTGTGCAATCCTCCCTCTTGCTCTCCAATCACTACTGCATCATCTATAGTTTTACCCTTTGGCCACATTAGGACTTGGCCATCTACAAATGCAACCCTCATACCTTTTGCATCCAATGCAGATATGGAGAGTAGTTTCTTTTTGAGCCCAGGTACATATAGAACATCTTTCATCTTCAAGGACTTCCCAGAGTCTAGGTTGTAGGAGGCTTCACCACTTCCCTTGATAGGATATTGAAAGTCATCCCCAAGTTTCACTTTATGGGGTGACTCATGTTCAGATAAATTTACAAAAGATTCTTTAAACCCAGTCATGTGTTTGGAAGCCCCACTATCAATAAGCCAATCATTACATCCATGAGAGATAGTACCTGTGAGAGTAGAGATTAGAACATATTCATCATCACTTGATGAAGTATCACTTTCTGTCCTAGCCTTCTTCTTGGGAGGTTCATCATCCTCAGTAGCATGAGCATGAAACCTCTTCTTGTTGTACCTCTTCTTCTTGTTGAATTTGATGTTGTTATCTTTCTTCTTCTTGGGACAATTTGAAGCAAAGTGTCCTACTTCATTACAATCAAAACATCGAACATGAGATAGATCTTTCTTCTTGTGATGAGAGTGATAATGATTCTTGTTATGAGATCTCTCCCTCTTAAACTTGCTTCCCTTGGTGTGTACTGTGAGAGCTTGATCTTCATTCCCCATCTTTTCTTCTCGGGCCACAAGCCTTGCTTTTTTTTGTGAGCATTCCTCCCATAGTCTACTGAATGAGATCAACTTCCTCCTTGCACAGATTCCTTGGATGAAGGAGTCCCATGACCTAGGTAGGCCATTCAATGTGGTCATGACAACTTCACCATTGTCCACTACTTCATCCACAGCTTCAAGTTGTTCCTTGATCTGAGAGACCTTAGAGAAATAAGATTGAATGGTCTCTCCATTCTTAATCTTTACCCCTTTCAATTGATTCCACAGAGTCATCTTCCGATTTATGTTCTTCCCTTCAAATAGCTTGGTTAGGGAATAAAACATCTCCTTGGGTGTTTTTAGAGATGACACATGTGGCATGCGATGGTATTTGATAGAATCAGCAATGATCCTCTTTGCCTTGACCAAGTTCTTCGTATGCAAGGCCTTAGCCTCTTCTTCCTTTGGGACAGGGACCTCAGAACTTATGTAAGTGTCCAATTCATTTTCTTCCAGGATTAACCCAATCATATACTTCCATGTTCGGAAGTCATCAGCCCCTTCAAGCTTATCCTCAAGCTTGGTGTGGTGAGACATCTTAAAGAGTACTTCAAAAGGAAATAGAAAAGATTTAGGTCTTACCACTTGATTTGTAGAAATCTGGATCTGGTGCCGGATTAGGGTTTGTAAGAGAAACCCTAAAAATTCAAAATGTGAATTTCAACTTTCTGAAAGGATAGAAAGATGTGCCTTGATGAGCTGATTAGCCTGGTATACTCGGAAATTGAAAACTACAAAGTTTCACCGTTCAGAAATGCTTTTCAATCTCCCAGATTCACTAAGGAGGACCTTGAATTAAGGTTTGAGTTTCCCGGAGCTTCACCCAACCAAAAATCTCGATCCAAAGCTCTAAACTTCGATTTTTCCAAGGAGATTCCAGCTTTGTCCTCAGATTTCAGAAATTCCTATTTTTGTGGAAACCCTAATTTTTAGGGCAAAAAATGAAAGTGCCCAGAATTGAATTCTGATTGGACAGAAATATTATCCTTAATGAGTAGAGTCAATCTACCTTGCTTCCTTTCCAAAATATGTGGAGAGAAACCCAATAAACAAGAAACCCTAGTTTTCGCCACTGCATAATGTCTTCTTCTCAGGTTAGCTCTGATACAATGTTAATTTTTGAGCATTAATTCAATATACTCTAGGATCTTTACTGAGAGAATAACATGTACAGCATATCAAGTATAACAATGCATATCAATCACACCAAGCAATCACATGAGACAATAGACACACAGAGTTTCACTGGGGAAAACCATAAAGGTGAAAAACCCCACAACTTCCTTAGAGATAGAAAGAGCAATGATACAACCAAAGTACAAGAGATAGTCTTCTCCTAGAATCTACTCCTCCTCCTCAACTAGTGCACCACTTTCCGAGTGATGTAGGAGTGAATAATGAGATGAACAAATAGAGATCTCCCGCTCTCTATTTATACTTGTTCCGACTTTCCTAATACACTAGCAGGGCTGACTTCTCTAGAAGAGTCTAATAACCCATGGTTACATTAATCCGGGCCGACCCCACACTTGGTGGTCTAATAACCCATCACAACAAGTTACGACACTTGCGACACTTGTCAATACAAATGACGACACTTCCGTATAGAGGAATAATAACATCTCTATAGGAGTACAATATACATGGGTGAAATACATTCTGAAGTTACATATACATCAACATATATAGACGTTGCACGGATCCTCCTCATCGCTTTCTTCTTTTTTATCTTCTTCTTCAACAATGTTATAGCATTCAAGGACATGCTCTATATGTTTCGTGTACTTTGGCTGTAATGTTTCAGGTACTTCTATATCTCCAGAGAATTCCACTAATGTCATGTTTCTATGTGGACATTCTGGTCTAAATATTCTTTCCTTAATAATCTGTAAAGCATCATTTATGCTAGGGCTGTCATCTTCAAAACTGAAGCTCTGCTGGAAGTTCGCAGTCAGGGAAGGCCAATCTATAGTTTCTCTACGCAACTCCATGTCTAGATATCACTTCTTTGGAATTTGTTCCTCCAACGTGTGCACAAACAGATGCAGCCATTCTGTTTGTGGTCTCTCCTCCCATGCTTGTGAATAGATTTCAATATGCACCCTTGGATTTGTCTTTCCATTATATTTTTCAAAGGTCAGCGTGATAACAGCAATTAGTGTAGGGTTGTGTCTACTCTAAACATGTTATTTTACTAAGAAGTGGTGAGCCTCTATGTCAGCATATTAAAATGATTATCACAAGTCATTAATCAGATCTACATTCATTCATCAATTAAAATAAGCAAAGCTAAGATCTAATGCCACTTTAAACATCTAAATCATGTAAGATAAGCAACATTCAAACATTCAAATGGAACAAACTTGAATCATTTCATATTAAAACAATGAAGAGATACATTCCTACCATGGATCTTGGTGTGAATCCCTCCTTTGCTATGAGCTTTCCTTTCTTCACCCTTGCTTTTGAAAAAATTGAGTTTCTCCTCCTTCAGAATCTTTTCAGCATGCCTTTGCTCTTGCTTTTTGTACTTTACAATGCCTCCCATGCCTTTCTTATATGGCATTGGGAAATGAGCCTTAAGCTTTTCTTCTAAATGTGGGATTACTCCTTTTCCTCATTTTAGATTATTTTAACCTGAAAACCCACTTTTCCATAGTTTTTTAGGCTTTTTGCACAACTTGACATACTTTTAGCACAATTAATGCACTTTAATGCATTCTTCTTCACTTTTTGATTGATGTAGCTTAGTTTCGGACTTTTGGTGAGCGGTTCATTGAATGAACTTGGTCTCTTAAGTTCCGACTTTCTTCACCTAATCCTTCCATTTATGGGAGAAGTGATTAGATCAGAGAGGACTTGTCTCTGAATGTACTTGTGTTTTGTCTTCATGTTGTGGGCGCATAGTAAAAATGTGCTTCTTTTGTCACATGACTAGGGATGTTAATTTGATTATTAACAGATGCCCCCTAATGTGTGAGTTCTGAAGCAGAGCTAAGGGCCGAAATACATTACTGAAATTTATACTTTGTATACTGATACTCTTTATGCTGATACTCTTTATCGTTCAAAGCAAGGATGATGAAAGGAAAAACTCACGAGCGCGGGATTGAGGATCACACCTGCATGTCAAACATAGCAATTTCTCAAATATATAATATCTTCCTGAGGCGGGCATACCCATACTCAGCAGTAAACAAGCATGGCCACGAACAATACACAGTGGATCCATGTCAAAAGTAAAATTTTCAGAAGTGGAAACATGCACTTTGATGAGTGCGAGAACAAGGTCTTCATTGAACTTCTGATATGGCATTCTAATATTGCACAGCTTTAGTAGTGCATCGATGACTGATACAACTATTTTTCCCAAGGTCTTCAATAAAAATCGACGATAGTACGAGTTTATATCATGTGAATAAATGATCTGATGTCAAGCATAATAAAACACCATCTGATTACTGGTCATTGATGTATACCGTTAACATATGCGAAGAGACCCATCGATAATGATGATGGAATCTAAGGTACTGAGTACAAACTAGCAAGTGTGAATAGATGTTCTGAAGTCGAACACTTGTAGAATCAAACAATCAGGGTTCATTGTTGTGTACCCACTGTCATTTGCGAGGAAACCTGCCACTAATGACTGCAAGATCCAAGGTACTCTTGGGTTTCTAGATCCATGTCCTAGATGATGATTTGATGTCGATAGGAATAGATCCATCGGAAGGAGGGCATTAATGCATCCCACATCAACCGATACGAAACAAAGATCAATAGTCTGATATAATTTGGTAGAGCTGTGAGATCCAACACTGTATACTGACACAAGGAAGACCGACATGATCGGTTGGGAATATTTGAGGAATGCTTGACATAGTTTGAACTTCCCTTGAACACATAACACGACGCAAAATGGACACTTGGAAACATAGGACTTTGAGTAACCGACCTTAATGAAATCATCCAATTCCAAATGCATTAACGAAAGCTTCATTGGTGACGGGAAGGATAACCCATCGGTGGAGATCTATTCAAAATACTAGTACAGTTTCCTAAGGAAAATGTAGATGGTGTACTGACGACGGATACCAAATTATGTTCTGTGTTCAAGGGCGACAAGGACTGACTGTTGCCATTTTCTTCAATGATATAATATGAAATGATTCAATTCTCCCTCTTTTGTTTTTGGATTTTTGTGTTTTCCAATTTTTTTAACCTTTTTCATTTATTAGCTTGAAAAATAGAATAAAGCATGCTATGATACATTAGAGGAAACGAGTGTCTCAAGGGCATGCGCCTAAATGTCAAGGGCATGGGTCAGGCCAAGGAAAAGATCCATATTGCAAACAAGGGCTGAGCTAGTTATGTACACTCTTATAGATGTTTCCTCCATGGGTATGGGTCAAATATACAAAAGCAATGGTTTATAGGAATCTTATAATAGAAAGTGACTGCAAAGGAAAATACACAATATAAGCAATAAGCAACGAAGCAGTTTGCACGGATGTTCAAGTGGATATTTTAACACATGCTTATGTAAAATGACAAAAAATTGGGATCCCATCAGGATATGGTCAGAAATGTATGAAAGAGAAATATGTGGTCTCAAACTCCAATTCATGATGGGACTAATAGGGCTCCTAGGCCTATGAGAATAACTCAGCATGGGCACCAAAATGGCGATGAGGTGCTGACTAGGGTGTCCCAGTATGGTCGCCAATCTGATAACAACAATTAGTGTAGGGTTGTGTCTACTCTAAACATGCTATTTTACTAATAAGTGGTGAGCCTCTATGTCAGCATATTAAAATAATTATCACAAGTCATTAATCAGATCTACATTCATTCATCAATTAAGATAAGCAAAGATAAGATCTAATGCCACTTTAAACATCTAAATCATGCAAGATAAGCAACATTCAAACATTCAAATGAAACAAACTTGAATCATTTCATATTAAAACAATGAAGAGATACATTCCTACCATGGATCTTGGTGTGAATCCCTCCTCCATTGCTATGAGCTTTCCTTTCTCCACCCTTGTTTTTGAAGAAATTGAGCTTCTCCTCTTTCAGAATCTTTTCAGCATGCCTTTGCTCTTTCTTTTTGTACTTTACAATGCCTCCCATGCCTTTCTTATATAGCATTGGGAAATGAGCCTTAAGCATTTCTTCTAAATGTGGGATTACTCATTTTCCTCATTTTAGATTATTTTAACCTGAAAACCCACTTTTCCATAGTTTTTTAGGCTTTTTGCACAACTTGACATACTTTTAGCACAATTAATGCACTTTAATGCATTCTTCTTCACTTTTTGATTGATGTAGCTTAGTTTCGGACTTTTGGTGAGCGGTTCATTTACTGAACTTGGTCTCTTAAGTTTCGACTTTCTTCACCTAATCCTTCCATTTATGGGAGAAGTGATTAGATCAGAGAGGACTTATCTCTGAATGTACTTGTGTTTTGTCGTCTCTGAATGTACTTGTGTTTTGTCTTCATGTTGTGGGTGCATAGTAAAAATGTGCTTCTTTTGTTACATGACTAGGGGTGTTAATTTGATTGTTAACACAACGCAACCTTCTCAGCAAATCTGATCTGCATCTTGATTCTGCATTGATCCCATGTGATCAATGTCTGCTTATGCGCAGCCCACCATCTGGCAGATGTCTCGCACAGTTCCATGTCTAGCGCTGGTAAGTGATGTTCTTCTGTAATTGCTACAGTATATTCTGTGATAAAGGAATAAACATTAGATGAACCATCATAGGTAGGAATTGGACTTACCTCCTTTCCAATCCATAGCAATGAATTTGTAATATGCGCGCATCTACTTGCATATACTTCATGCATATGGCCTTGCCAGTTCTCCAGTCCTGCATCAGAGTCTGAGATTCAAGAGTTGTCGCATCGCCAACTGAGTGTTCCATCTGCAGTGGGATTAATATAGTCATCTTGATTTGCAGTCATCTTGTAAAGGTGGTCAAGATCCTGTGCTCTGGATTCTTCCTGAATTGGCTCATTGTATCGGTCTCCGTCTGTAGGGTCAAGTGGTGTGATGACCCTGAGATGCTTTCCTTCGAAGATCATCTTCTTCATCTTCAATTTTATGATGGAGAGGTTGTCCATAGCCCAATCAATTCCCAACAATGCAGGATAAGGCTGACTATCGTCCACAATTTCGATAACCTCGAAGTCTGCATGACTTCGCACTCCATCAATGTCAACAATAACATTGGCTAACCTTCCAAAAGGTATGACTTTCTCCTGGTTGGCCATTCTCAACTGTATAGGTGACCATAACAGCTTTGGTCTCCCCATCTACTGCCATGTCTATTTAGTTAAGACATTTACTTCAAATCCCAGATTAAGAATGATTTCATCCATCTCATAGTCTCCTATCTGCGCATTGAATCTCATTTCTCTTCCTATTCTTTTGTGTTTCCTGATGTGATGAACTGCGCTCTGGGAAGTTTCCATCTCCCTGCATGGTTCATACTGATCTAACAGTTTTTGCAATTTTGCGATAGCATCTGGGCTCTTTAATAGTTTCATGCAACTCCTTAGGAACTAGGCAACAAAGGTGCCTGTCTCTGCTGCGTGGCACATTTTGTCATAAGCCACCGGCATATCCTCTATATGCGGTATTTCATTGCGCAACGGGATTCTTGGTGACCTAGGTGCTTGTCCTTTGAAAATGTCCCGTGCTTCTTCAAATAGTCCTTTATTTTTCTCTAGATAGAAAGCATGTGTCTTTCCAGTAGATTTTCTGATCCAAATTGTTTCAAGAGGAGTCTGCTTAGTTTCAAAGCCTCCAGAAGTCGAAGCTTCATCTCCCCTATCTCACCCTGTTGTAGCGCCACTTCGCGTCACTACATTGATACTTGGATCCGCAGGCCTTTTCTCTGCTGCGATCAACTGAATGTTCGGGTTCGACGCATCTTGCTTTATTTTCTGCATTTATGTAGCTAATACTAGACATTCCTCAATGACATGATCAAAATATTTGCAGTAATTACAAGTAGTACATTCATTGGTACAAATCTCTAGATAAGTGACCCGCCTGGCCATAGTTGTAGCAAATCATCTGGCCTCTTCCCCTTCCTTGTCATGGCCCAGTATTTCTTCCTCTTCCGTGGAATCCTCCGCGGCCTCTATATGCACCTTGGTCATACTGCGCATTATCTTGCTTCGGTGGGGTTTGTTCTTGTACTCTGTAGACTCCACTATCACGCATATGCTCCATGTCTCGCTTCCTTTCCTGCATGAGCTCATATGCTCTACAATTGTATTCATCATGTCCAACTGATTTACATAAATTGTAATATAGATTCTTAGGGGTGCGCACATACTTTTGTATGAGATAGCAATCTTCAGGACTGTGGCCTCGCATTTTATAGATTTCACACCATGGTGCTTGATTCTGATTTAGTGGATTCGGTGCTCCACTATTAAGATATTCCTGAAATAAGGGACTATGCTCTCTAGTGTGCCCTTCTCCTTTGCATCCTGTACACCATACTTCTTGTCTTTCTTGTTTTCCTTTCTTCATATCCTGAAGTTGTAATGCTAGGGTAGCTAACTGGGTCTGAATCTGAGACATCCCAGTGCTAGTCTCTCCAATTGGTGAAGCTTCCAACTTCATCGCGATTTCCAAGGCTTCTGCCTGTGAAGTAACCTTCTGCTGTATCAGTGGCAGTCTGATATGGGGAAACAACGTAGCTACAAACCATTCCTGGTGCTCTTGCAGAGCTATGACAAAACTTACTTGGTCCAGCAGTGTCTTAAATTTCTAGTCAAATTCCCAGACAATTTCATTAGGTTTTTGCTTAATATCTTTTAATTCTGTGATACACTGCGATTCTGACTTTGGTTTTTTAAATTTGCTCAATAATGCAGCCTTAAGTTCTACTAAGGTTCTATTTTGTCCCTGAGAATACTTCATGAACCAGTTTACTGCTCTGTCTCTGAACGTGGTGACGAGTTGTGCTCTCTTCACAGCATCATCCTCGACCTGCTTAACACTCTAGATGGATTCACATAGAAACCAGTGCTAGTTAGGGTCTTCCAGACCCGTTCCTTTGAATATCGACAACTTGATATCATCAGTCATCCTTCTCCTAGGTGGTGTAGGGTTCTGCGCAGGGTTCTGAGCGGCAAAAGTTAAATTGGTACTGCGCAGAATGTTTTGAAGTAGGTTATTCTAAGTCGAGATAATCTAAGTACTCACTACCACGATGTTACTGTTATCAACACTCTGAGGATGAAGGATATTAACAACAGGAGGGTTCTGAATTGACAGCTTCTGAGAGATAGGAGGCATGGTAATTGCAATGGGTGGATTCTGCGGTGTAATAGGCTGATAGGTAGCGGATAGAGGTGCAGTTTGGCTATCAGGATGAGTTTGTAAATCAATATCTACGCGGAGTCCAGTCTTCTTAGTGGTACACTTATATCTTTTTCCACTTCTCAAATTATGCATTTCTTCGTCAGAATCACTATAAATGCTATTGACCATTACAGATTCAAATTGCTAGAACTCTTTACTACATTTTTAAAATACCTTTTTCAGCTAAAATCATTTTAATGTATAAACTCAAATTGTTCAGGTACTTACCTATGAAACCTTTGAAAAACTCTGCTTCTGTTGCGTTGTAGGACTTCAAGGTGTCCACAACAAATTCTGTCACGAAGCTTTCTAAGATACTGTCAACCCAAAGTCAACTGCTCTGGAAAATGGGCTATCTGTTTCTTTGAGCCTCGTAATGAGCTCTGGAGTCCACTCGGTCGGTATGTTTGGTGGGAAACAGTTCTTGCGCTCTGCGAGCTGCGATAACCACTCGTGCAACTCATTTCCAAAAGATGCCCATAAAATCTCTTGGATATATTTCCACAGATATTTGTTCAACCAATCTATATCAGAGAGATGTGGATCTCTATTTTCTTTCCTGGCGAAGTCTCTTTCTGTCTTGTCACACCAAGCCTAGATTTCTTTCTTGTCGGTATGCCAAATTTCTGGAATTAACAGGACCTTTTCTTCTGATCACATCACTTCTTTCAAGCGTGGCAACTCATCTCATCACGGATTCTTAGCGTGTCAACAGAACCATTTGTTGGCTTACTATACTATCTTGAGGTTTTCTATAAAGACCTAGGTTCTTCGCGGTTCAAGGAACCAACAAAACCCCTTTTCACCGGCCCTTTCGGAAACAATCTACGAGCAGACTGACGTCTCACCCGAGGTGAAGTTATGGGGGGGCAGTGGAATCTGGTTTCCATAACCACGTGATAAGTTCTTAAACACATCTGGTGAACAATGTGTTGATGGGATGCGTTGCGAACTGAGGACTGTGCAACGATCACCTTCGTCGCGGTTAACACTTCTACAAGCCCAAATGCTTGATACAACTCGCGCATCCAAGGACTACGCGGTTCGAAAATAGCTCAACACGGGATAGCGCAACAGATAACTGTGCTTCCTATTCATACTTAACTAGTTTCAACAAGTAACACTTAGCGTTTCACCTACTCATCAACTGCCTTAGATTATTGATCTTATGACTTATGCAATGTGATGGAACTCAAATTACTATGCACTTCCGGTGCTGCGCTTCGATGGAGTCACATGGTGCGAACTCAATTGACTTAAATGCTTATACAACGGGCTTATACATTCATTCAGACTCAGGAATAATTAAGCATCTAGCATTCATCCACATATGCGAAACTTAACATATTACTCCCATCTCATTCCCTTATGGTGAATACATATAGAAGTAAACACATAAACTGATAAGCAAGATCTCAAGAGTTCATTGGAAGCAAATAAATAGATGCAAAACATGTAAACAATCACATAACGCATGAATTTAACGTGGTTCACCCCCAGGATGGGAGCTACGTCCACAGGAACTGTTGTTGTATTAGTCTTTGGGAAGGGTACAACAGTTCCAGTCTGCACACTCAGCTGCAGACTCTCTTCTCTCTCAATAGGCCTCTGCACACACAACTTGCAGAGCCTTTACAATGGAAAACTCAAAACAGGTCTTGCTCAATATTATACAATGAGAATTAAACCCAATCAACAACAAGAGATCAACCCTTTCCCTTACAAAATGGTGCCTATTTATAGATCATGCCCGTAGGTCATGTCTTTACAATATGTAGGAAAAAACCCTAAGGTTTCCCAAAACTGTCGCAGTTTTCCCTTAACCGGACTGCTGGCTTCTGGTAGCAAATCTTCCATCGTGGCCATCCTCTGCATGTGGTCATGTCGCTTTCACCTTACCCTTTCGACCGCATGCCGATTGTCGCTTTCTTCAGACCATTCCTTCTCTAACAACCTTATGCGGCCGGTTCATGTAGTGGTTCCTTTCTTGAGCAACCGGTCGTTGGTTCCTTACTTGAGCGACTGGTCGCTTTCCTTCGCTTTACTCCTTACCCGCCGCTTGGTAATCCTGGAGCATCTTCACCAAAAATATATCACCGATGGTCTAACCGGAATATATGCCATCTTCCTTCCAATATTCTTCCTTGCTGGATCTCCGTAGATCGGGCTCATCGCAGTGCTGTACTCCTCCACAACGCTGGACTTCGCAGCTCTTCCAACGCTGTGTTGTGCTCAACTTCGCAGCTTCCCAAAACTGACTTGTTCAAAAAGTCTTCAACCTTACTGCGCTTAACTTCGCAGTACCAAAACTTGATTTGCACAAAAATGCCCCACTTGGTCCAGGCCCAACATAGTAGATTGTCCGGTAACATAGTACCCATCTTGTTTGTGGAAAGAAATATGGAACTATCAGGTAGTGTATTAATTATAGTTAGCTAAATCATGTCACCATAAAGAGAAAGCATGCATTGCCTAGAATTGATAACTTGCTTGATCAAATGAGAGGGGGATTTTTTTCTCAAAAATTGATTTGAGATCAAGCTATCATCACGATAGAATCAAGGAATAAGACATTGACAAGACAACTTTTAAAAAATGGTATGGGCATTATGAATTTTTAGTGGTTCCATTCAAAGTTACAAATTCACCAAATACATTGTCATGCCTCATGAATAACATCTTAAATAAGTATTAGACAATTTTGTTCTTATTTTCCTAGATGACATATTAATTTGCTATAAGTATGAAGAAGAACATGAGAACTAATTATGGTTGGATTTTCCATTGTTGAGAGAACAAAGTTGTATGTAAAGCTAAGAAAATATTATTTATACTAGAAACATATCCATTACCTAAGTCACATTATTAATGAAGAAGGATTATTAGTGGACTAAAAAATATTAGGGAAATAATTAATTCGCCCAATCTAATGAATGTGGAAGATGTTAAATCCTTTGAGGGTCTTATTAGTTATTATCGAAGATCATAGAGGGGTTCTCCATAACTGCTTTACCAATCACTTATATTTATAAAAAGGAGGAAATGTTTGAGTGGTCAAAGAGATGTGAGGAATGTTTTTGGTTATAGTTGAAGAAGCTCCTTACTAGTGCAGCAATTCTAAAAATTGTTGATCCTAATAAAGATTTTATTTTGTGTACTAATTCAACATTGAAGGATTAGTAGAGTTCTCATGAAAAATGATCGCATGCTATGTTATTAGTCATGAAATATGAAAGAAAACGAGAAAAGGATGAAACACATGCTGTCACGTCCCCTTCCATCTAGTCCGATGCCAGGAAGGAAACATGACCAATCTACTGGGCTTCTTGACAATCTCATCCCCATTCATTACTCATAAAATCACGGATAATTAAAACTTCTGTGTGCAATTCAAACTCAATAAAAACACAGCGGAATTAATCAAATTTGCATACACACAAACAGTAATGCGTCAACATATTTAACTCAAGCAGATGGTGAATCAATAGACAACAAATCAATCCCATTCTTAGTCTATGCACAAGCTTCATATCAACCATATTAAGATATTCATTTCATCTCATTTAGCATGAACAGTTAACATTCAGGATTAACACATTGCTGAACACATAATGCAAATAAATTAATCCACAGAGAATACTTATCTTGAAATGCAAACATCCAAACAACTGGCTACGTGACAGCAACATTCCACCCAACCATAGATCTCTGTCCATCCTATAATCTTTCAGCTGAGAGTTCACCCCCGAGCTGGGTTGTGTATCCACTAAGGAGGAACTAGACAGGCTCACTCACAGCCATGGATTCACTCAAACGGTCATGCTAAGCCAGCACACAACTGGGTTTATCAAGCATGCAATAAGGAAATGATGAGGATGCTAAGCCAGTGAGCTCAACCACAGAGCTACATACATCTCAAGCTAAATTCAAGCAATCCCATCCTTTGTTCAAACATCCACACTTGGATTTCTCACCATTCTGGCAACAAAGAACTCAATCCCGTCACTGGGTTTTGGGGCTATCAAAACTAGGTTTTCCAATGGATTTCAGGGTATCTAATGCTCCCAAATTCGCCCCAAGGTTCATACCTATGGATCCCCCATTGGATTTCACTATCAAATACCAATTATGGGCGTTTATGGCTCTTCAAAACGTGGGTCTTTCACAGTTGCGATTTCTGGTTTTTCTCCCTGCTGGGAATTCGTTTTGGATGAAAATTGATGCCGATCCCTTCCACAATGGAATGGAGATGAAGAATAAGCAACTCCCATGAGGTAGAGTGACTTGTGGTACAAGAAGACAGAGCCCATACCCTGCCATACGAATTTCTGGGCTGCCCATGCTCCATTGAAGCCATGGACTGAAATCTTCAACTACTTCCTTACAACAGAAATAAATGTCATCAAAGAAAGTCAAATGGGTTCTCACAATGACATTTGGCAGCATATGGTTCATCCCCACAGCCCCCTCACCACTCCCTAGTGGATACACATGTCTCCTTCTCATTCGTTGCTTCCATATCCAGTTTTGGTATTTTATTACATGATGTCTATTTACATCATTTTTACAATGTTCCATGGCTAAATAGCACATGGGTAACATAATATCTAATACTTGTGCTTTTTAAATAAAATTCGAGCTTCCACTAGTGGGGCCTTGGCCTTGAGCTCTATGCTAGGAAAACATACATCACATGTATACAATATTTACATTAAAAGCTAATATATCCTAAGGGTCAAAATGGGGTATTACACATGCCTTGGAACTTGTTGAAATAGTGCATGTATTAAAAATGTGGAGGCACCATTTGATGGGAAAATGATTTGAGATAAGAACATATCTAACAATTTGAAGTATTCTTTCAACCAACAAAACTTAAAATGACAAGAGGGAAACATGGTTGGAATTCCTTTGTGAATTTGATTTTGAACTCAACTACATAATAGGAAAGAGAACATAGTTACAGATAGATTCAATATAAAAGATGCATGTTGCACTTTCCAGTACTTGTGAGACAGATTTAAGGGAAATGATTTTTAAATCCCTTATTTCATATGATCATTACATTTGAGTGAAGGATGGGTTACCATAAGAGAAACAAAATATGAGAATAGAATATTATCAACTGTTAGCCAACGGTGGACATCGTATTTATAAAAATAGGATGCATAATCTTAACTCTTGAGTCTTGGAAAGAATCATCTTGTATGAAATACATAAGTCATTGTATTTGGGCCATGCAAGCTACTAGAAATCAATTGCAATAACAAGAAATTAGTATTATACTTTTGGCCTAGGATGAAAAAGGATATTGTCGAATAAATTTTCAAATGAATGGAATGTTACTAGAAATCAATTGCAATAACAAGAAATTAGTATTATACTTTTGGCCTAGGATGAAAAAGGATATTGTCGAATACATTTTCAAATGAATGGAATGTTAACAAGTTAAGGTTGATCATCAACATCCAATAATCATCAACATCCAATAGGATGATTACACCCTTTTCCATTTATGAAGTGAAAATATGAAGCCTTAATGATGGATTTTATTACTAGACTACCAAAATCAATGACGTGACATGACTCCATCATGGTTTTGTTTGATAATTAATCAAGGAAACTCATTGTATTATTGTTTAATCTACACATAAGGTTTTTGTTATTTCAAAATAGTAATGAGAAATTTTATGATTACATGGAGTACCCAAGGAAATAATTTATGACAAGGATACAAAGTTCAGTTCCAATTTTTGGAAGAATCTCTTTAAGAATTTGGGTACCAAGCTCCATTTTAGCACTTCTTACCATCCACAAACACATGGGAAAATTGAGAGAAAATTAAGTGGTTGAAGGTATGCTTGACATGTATGTGATAGGTAAGCTATCTAAGGGGGAATATTATTTACACCTGGTGGATTTTGGATATAGAAATGGGAATCATGCATCATTTAGTATTAGTCCATTTGAGGCCCTATGTATAAAATGAAGTACTAAAATAAGATGGGATAAACTTGTGAATATAATTGTACTTGGGCTATAAATGCTCAAGTAAATGGAACAAAAAATCACCAAGATTAAGCAAAATTTGAAGGAAACTTGGGCACAACTCAGGACACGTAGAAAATCTATGCAAATAAGAATAAAGTGCACAAGGAATCTAGGGTTGGGGATTACGTCTTACTCAATGTGAGGCTAAGGATTATCTCAATGAATCCTAGAAGTTATGCCAAGCTAGTTCCCATATATTGTAGGATCTTTAAAGTCCTAGATAGGAGATGTTAGATTATTGAGAAATATGCATTAACATACAACAATATATTACCAACATGTAAATCAATAATCAGAATCTAACTAGTTTAATC
The DNA here is from genome assembly GCA_027924585.1 of Larix kaempferi. Classification (NCBI taxonomy): domain Eukaryota; kingdom Viridiplantae; phylum Streptophyta; class Pinopsida; order Pinales; family Pinaceae; genus Larix; species Larix kaempferi. The sequence continues at coordinate 7,170,089 of BSBM01000769.1, read as the reverse complement.
TCCTTTCAACACAAGCAATAAATAATCAATAGCAAGTATTGCAAGAGAGGAAAGGAAACATAAAAGAGAGTACACCAATTTTATGGGGTAAAACCCCAAATGGGGAAACATCCACGAGAAGGATTGATCTTCTTATTCTTCAAGAAAATTCCACTCTTACAATCTTGATCACCAACACATCACATTCCATTTTCACTTCATGTCACAATCACACAATAATGTGTGTATTTCATGTACTTTCAATGAGTCTCCTTCACCTTTATTATATATATAGATGTATGCATAGCTCACATCCCATAATACATGTGGAATAAATATTTTCCCACCTCTCTTATAAAAAAATGGTAATAAGAGAATTTACTTCATGATGCATGTGGGTTAACTCATTTATTATAATGTAGAGAGTTATGAAGAATAGTATTCCTTATTTTCTAGTTAGGACATTATAACATCTTTTGACATCTCAATATACATCATTACACTTCCAACACCATCACACTAGTCATCATTACATATTCCAACAATATAGGACTAGTTGCATATAGATTTCTATTACTAGCTAACATTAGATCTCACTACGTTTTCCATGTTTCCTTTCTTAAGAAATATGTACATGATCATGACCACATGACTGATTAGGTTGTGATTTAAGTTGATATAGGGGTATTTCCAAATAGATCCACTTGGAATCCTCAACAAGAACATAACATTTCTTAGGAATCAATCCATTGCACAAGTAAAGGTGCAATGGAAGCACTTTGGTCCTATTGAAGCTATGCGAGAGATAGAGGATGTCATGAAGGAGGCATACCAATTTTTTCTTGGATCTCAAGATTTCATTACAGCTCTTTTTAATCCAAGGAAAAAGGGAATGTATTTCCCAACTAGTTTAAACCCTTGGAAAGCATTGGATCATGTTATGTATAGATTGTAATGTGTGGTTAATATGAAAAGTGTCAAGGAATGTGATATTAAAGAAATGACCTTGTTTTATAAATGTTGTCAATATGTTTTGTATGCATTTCTAGTGTGGAGTTCAAGGTCAACACCTAACTAGAGATTGATAGACACATAGATGGTGTAAATATAATTTGTATAGACCATGTGGTAGAGTTATCATGATGCATTCTATGGTGCTATGTAAAACATTAATGGTGTAACATAATATTGTAACACCCTCCCCCTTGTGCTATGACCGTGTCCTTGATATCCTTGATTATTTTTAACTTTGTGATTGATTAATAGGGTATGATGTTTTGGACTCATTATCCCCTTTTTATGATTGATTATTGAAACTAATGTGGTAGCTTAGCGATGATGAACTCATTTTCATCAATAATATGGTTGAGTGGTTATACTACTCATTGAGAGTTTATATTACTAGTTGATGGAAAATATAGGCATTACATTTAATGTGCTTTATTATCACAGCATCTTTAATTCATCATGACGAAGATGATGTTGCATATGAATTTGTATTATTGAAAAATTTAATCTATTGCAAGTTGAGTGTTGATAAAAAAAGTGGGGAATCACATCCAAGAGAAAGGGGCTCATGTTCAATGAGGGTGACCACCATGTACTAGTGCATAGGAAGCCTTGGGAAATGAAACTGACAAGAAAAATTCCCAGTAAAGTTAACAAGGGTAAAAAGGCCCAAGGGGAATGAGTTGTAGTTTAGTATTACAAAATTATTAGCACTTGTAATTTCACTCACTAACCTAATTTCAACCCACATAAGATCTGGTAGGGGGAAGGAAAGGCCAAGAAATAATCCTAGGAGAGCTATTACACTTGGGAGAGATTAAAACAGTTGTCTACCTTGAGAATATGGATAGTCTAGGAGTAGATGTTGAGAAATTTTACATGAGTAAGAAGATTGTGTTGTGATATTGGGAAGTAGACTAATTTTTGTTCTAACCTAGTTTGAGTGAATACATTAGGATGGGAGTGTATGTGGCCAACCAGGGGTGCTAATTCTCAAATTTTACTAATAGTTTCCATTTTGGGCCCTAAGGACACCACTGTCGAGTATGCTGCTTGAATAGTTGGGGGTATGAATCAAGGGGTTTTATTGGTAGTAAGATCCATAAAAACAAACCACTACGGGGTTTTTAGGAGTGTTGTAAGACCAAGATCATGTCCACCACACTATGCTTGATTAGTGGATGCTTTATTCTTGTATATTTTTTGTTAGTTCAAGTAAGACATTTGCTATATTCTTTGTATTAAACTGTTCCTCATATCATTTACCTTGATCCCTACTTAGGGGGTGGAATCTAGTTCAAGTAACTGCATTTGTTGGGTGCAAAATTTGTCCTTTGGTGTGATCCCCCCTAGTTGGTGTTCTAATCATGGAGTGTTGGTTTGGACCAACAAATGGTCTTCCATGAAGAAAAGACAGTACAATTACTCTGTGTTTTATTTATGTTTCTATTGTTATTACTTTGAGATTTACTCAATTTCCAATATGAAAGTAATGTTAGTGGCTTTAATGGTCCTGATAGTTGTATTGCATCACTTACATTTCTATAGATTGGCTAGATTATAATTAATATTGACTAGACTATATTTAGAAAAGAAAAAAATGTGTATGGGTTTAATTGGGTGATACCCTCCTAGGAAGGAGGATTTTTAGAAATATATAATGCTCCAATATGATTGTCCTAGGGTGGATGATATTTAGGGATTCTAATTGAGGTATTTCAAGGTCCCAACAAAAATCCCAAAAATGGGACATGCGGAAAGCATTTACAATAAAATGATATCCAAACAAAATCTCCCTAGGAACATTGGAATAGTAGGAAATCAAATATTATTATGATGTCTCAAGACATCTTGATGGGTCAGTAGTCCAATGTGATCAAACACCAATGACCATTAATGTAGTGCATAAAATAAACAACATTTAGTTGGCTAACTTGACTTGCGTATGAATGGTGATGGGAGTTATATATATATATATATATATATATAATTGTTGTGATGCATAAATGTGACAAGGACCTAACCTACATTTGTTTCTAGTATCATGAGGAGTCTCATGAAGACCCGCTATGATGACATGGTCAAATATTTCAAGGGAACCCACTTGTATTTCTCCTGTCAGAATAAATCTTGAATTCCTTAAATTTTCTTAAACTTGAATGACTATTTTATACATGAGGAAGTTACCCTTTGGTTTCAGCTGCCAAGAGTTTTGTTGGACTTCATCTTCCTATTCATTAATTATTTACATGATTTATAAAAACCTCAATCCTTTCAGATTAGGTTTATAACATTCCCCCCTTAATACGAAGGGGTGTTCATGAGTCCAAGCGTGTTTCTAAATTTTTCAAGTCGTTCTCTTCCAAGCACTTTGGTGAAGATGTCTGCAATTTGCTCATTTGTGGAACAATGTCATAAACAGACTGTCTTGGCCTCTACATGATGTCAAATCAGATATTACTTTGTGTTGATGTGCTTGGTTCGATCATGGAATCTGAGATTCTTGGCCAACTTGATTGCATAAGTGTTGTCAATCAATAATGGAGTGGAGTTCTCTTATTTCTCCTGCAAATTTTCAAGTAACTTCCTAATCCACACAATTTCCTTTGTTGCTTCCACAGCAACTACATATTCTACCTTTGTTATCGAATCTACTAGAATTGACTATTTGTGTGATCTCCGGGAGATAGCTGCTAATCCAAGACTCATGAGGTAGCCAGAAGTAGACACTCTCGTCTTTTTGTTTCCATCAAATTCAGAACCAGAGTACCCAATAAGTTTGATGTCATCCACCTTAGAGTACTTGAGTCCACTTCAAGTAACTTAGAACTCTTTTAGTAGCATACCAGTGCCCTTCACAAGGTTTTTGCATGAACCTTGAAAGGAAAATATTTGGTTTGGTTGTGGTAAGGTAGATAAGGCTTCCCACAAGTTGTTTGTACTTGGTCACATCCTCGAATTCTTTTCATTCATTCGATCTGATCTTCAACTTTTGTTCTATTGGATTTGAGAGAGGGTTGCATCCTGTCATGCAAAATTTGTTCAACAGTTCTACAACGTACTTCTTATGGGAGATGAATATGTACTTTGGATGTTGAGTCACTTCAATTCCCAAGTAGTAGTGAAGGTGTCCCAGATCTGTCATTTCAAATCCCTTCTTCAATATACATATGATATCCGATATTTTAACCTATGTGATGTGTCATTTGATCAATATACAATAAATTAGATTAAATGAATTATATATTTTAAATTGTGATATGGACTATTGCGTGAAGAAACACATATGCTTATACAAAACAATCACTTAGATCATCAATGATTTTTTTTTATAGAAACAAATCATGAAACTACAAGAGAGAACACCGATCATAGTGCTCTGGCAATCCTAACCCTCTCTAATTCTAGATGCATCCCTTCATATCATGCCTTATTAGTCCCACATACTTATAATGTTTTATAAGATAGATGTTATAACCTACATCAACGTGTATGATAATTTTTAAAGTATTTTTTCATAATAGTTGGAATTTTGTTTATTAGTTGGGTTGGTCACTTTTACCCATAATAACATGTTTCCATCTAACTCAACTTTAAGTAAACATGGTAGCTAAGAATAATACTACTCAAAATCCTTAATTATAAAGAAACCTTATTAGTCCATGCCTTTCAGGCCGACAAGGACTCTATGATTCTATTTGTTGTTTTTCTATTAAAATGGAATGCACTTCAAAATTTCTAATCATAATTTTTCATTATAAACCAAATCAAACAAGAGCCACGAGGTGGCAATGTCCCCGACGTTTCCACTTGATCTTTTGAATTCATTTGCAAGGAGACTAGAGATTGTAAAGAAGTAGATGCCAAGAAAGCAAGTTTGTGAAATCATAAGCAACACGAAAATGAAAGTAAAAAAAAAAAAATTTACCAAGAAAGTTTGTAACAAAGTTCAAATTCTTTTGTTTAGTGCACATATATAAATAGAGAACATTAGATTATGAATTTGAAATGACATCTAAAAATTGAGTGTTTTTGGGGAAAAACAGATAAGATCTTGGATGACCAAGAAATTGAAATTTGAAAAACTAACTATTTTTGTATCTTTTGTTATGGTGACATCTACAAATTCAAATTAATTAGAAGCTTACTAGAGGAACCTCTATGGCTGGCATACCCATTGAAAATTATAGATTCTTTAATTTGAATTGATATATTATATGCTTGACTAGGGTTTATAAGTATTGACTCGTATGCTTTTGGTAACTAGGAATAACATAAAGAGAAGACAAACTACATAATTAATTTGGATTTTTAAATAGACCTTGAATTTATGATAATTTCTATTATACAGTTATTCACTTGTACTATGGTCTATGAAGGGTCTCTTTAAAGAATTGACTTGTGTGCTTTTGGTAACTAGAGAGATAATAAAGAAGAATGAAGTGCTAAAATAAAGGAAGAGGAATAACTCCATTACAGTAAATTTTTTAATAGAGTATGAATTTACGATGGGCCTCTTTAATGACTTGTGTCATGCCGAGGAAAAAGTTCAAGTTATTGATTTATACGGTGTAAAAACATTTTGTAATGTAGAGGATCTAAAATCTTATTATTTTTGGCATACTTCCGAGAAATATTCAACTATTATTATGCAGCCTAGATCAAAGGACTCTAGAGAAAGAGAAATAAACAATATGGCCATTGCCAAATTCTTCTAGATAGCTAGATCAACATGTGACAACAACACTATAGAAGTTTGGAAAAGAACAAAGGTCTTAAACTTGGTTCATATGAAAAGGCATATATATGAAGTGTTCTTTTTTAGATTTTTTGTTTGTTTGTGTTTTTTTCTTTTGAAATCAAGCAAAGCTTGGATAACGTTTATATTTCTCACGACTTCTAACCATTGTAATTGTTCAGTTAGGAAAACGCCAAAGGAATTTGACTTGGGACATTTATAGCCTTGGAAATAGGGGCATTGTTTTTTCCAAAACGACATAGTGCTAAATCCTATGATTTGGGATTTGACACCTAAACAAGTGTTGGGAGTTTTGATGCATTGCATTTCCCGATGGACGTCACGACCTTATCTATCAATGTATCTTGACATAAATTTTGTTTTCAGATTGTTGGTTAAAGTGTTGTGTTGGTTCATGACAAATAAAACTACTAATTACCATAAAGATACATTCTACAAAGTCCCAAGATTGCAAAGGGAATGAAGTAAATCCATGTAGACTAGGTAGTAGAGTTGTGAGGCTTTAGCCAATGATTTTTCATGCTATTCAAGAGATACAACCAAGTTAACACATTTATGGCCCATGGGAATCGCTCGAAGACAATGGTTCTCTTCACCAAAAGATATTTTCAATAGCCAATAGGTAGGTTAGTAATTGCAACCATTGCAAGAGAATTGAGTTCTCGGACTCCTTGTCCAATGTGTTTATCATGGCTTTTCATAGACTAGATGATAATCATAATATTGAATATCGATAAGAAATTCATCAAAAGGGATTTTATAAACTCATTGCATATGTTGGAGATAATCTTTTGCAAAGCCCTATGGATTCCATGTTGGCCAACATCTTGATCAATAACTCTTTGTACGATTGCCTAAATATTAGTATTAGGAAACATAGTCAGCATTTAGACAGTTCTGCCCAAACAAAAGGACCCAGATATGTTGAATAAAAAAGGACTCGGATTGAGGGTCAAGAGATGGTGTCCATCTCTTAAGGACAAGGCTTGAAGGGACTAGAGCCAAGTCTTGGAGAAGACAAGAAAAAAATGATCAACATAAATGAACTCGAAGCAACACCATCCTTTGACAAGGATGTGAAACCTAGGGACATATCCCAATAAGAGCTCCCACTCTGAAACGAGCCAATGGGACAAAGAGTCATTGGAGATGATCTTGCCCATGAATTTCCCAACAAGCATCAAGGATGAGGGAGTCTCTACCTTTTCCAAACCCACATCGTGACCCAATACCAACATAAATCTTCCAGCTTTAGCTTTGATGCATGTATATTTGCATTTAGACGCAACAGAGGGTCTTGAAGGAAGTCCTGAGACACTTGCAGAGGGTTTGGTCCTTTCCACAAGGGCACTTTTATCCATAGAGGCACGCTCCAAAAGCAATCAAGTTATGGCTTTCGAAGCCGGCTGGGATGAAAATATAGCTCGGCTCAAAGGGACTGGTAGGACAGGTAAGACATTTGATATGGAGTCCTCGCCTGCCCCATGTCAACAAACCCACCTGCCAAATAATTTCATTTGATATCTTCACTAAATGCTTTAGTACATCTCCAAATCTTCAATAACTCTTCTTTTGTATGGAATATCGCCACCGATTAGGTGATGTCCTCACCAAAGTCTAACTCATCTCTGTAAGGCATCCTAAATCGACCTTAGTTTTTCTCTATGGCCAAGACCTTTCAAATGCCTTAGCTTAAGTACTTTATTGTAGAGTTACATGAAAATTTTCAACCAATGTCCATTCTTATGCAGTGTGTGAAAATATGGTCACAATATAGGACAATGGTGACAGTGCATCCATACTTGTATATGTGTCTTTATAACTACTTCTACATCGAATGGATGATTAGGGTGGAATGGTTGTATCATGGTTACTTTGGTTGAGCCTAAGAGGGAGACACGATAGGAAATTAATATCTATATTTATGGTGATTGTATTGAAAAAAGTAAGAAGCATTTTAAAAATGATAAAATGTATCATGTTTATAAATTAAAATGAATAAAACATTAAAATCCATCTTATAAAAAATTATAAATTATAACTTTATTGAACCTGGGTAGGGAGGGCAACAATCTTTCCTCCCAACCACCAAAGCTACAACCAATGGATAGCGTATGTTATTATTATAAACCGATATTACAAACTAAAACATAACGTATGTTATTAAACCTATATCACAAACTAAAACATAAGATAAATCTACTTAACATTAAAGAATTTTGAGATATTTGCATAGCTAAATATAAATTTTAAAAATTATTATAAATTTAATTTTAAAAATACATTTTAATATTTATATTAAATAAAGTATTATAGTATAAAAGTTATTAAAAAACTAAAACGTAAGATAAATCTACTTAACATTAAAGAGTTTTGAGATATTTGCATCGCTAAATGCGAATTTCTAAAATTTATTATAAATTTAATTTTAAAAATACATTTTAATATTTATATTGAATAAAATATTATAATATAAAAGTTATTTTTAATAGTTACAATATGGGAGATTATTAATGTTACTTTCAATTATTATAGTATTATAATTAAAGTGTTTATTAATGATTCAAATATATACTTAAATATAATATTATATCATAGGTGATTATTTATGTTAAATAAATTATGTAGTTAGATATGTAAATCATTATTAAATAAAAATATATATTCCATCATTAAAAAAATTTAGTAAATATTATTAGTCTAAATTAAAAGTAAAAATAATTAATTGATAAAAATTCGTTACTAAATAATATCTTAACTATAATTATACATTTTCTTTTGATAAAAAATCCCAATAAAAATAGAAGATTTGTAATTTTTATTCAAAATTTTTAAGACTTTTCATATTGCAGATGGATTACAAGAAATCTCAATCAACAAAACTAAAAGGCTCTAACACTACTTCAATGTTTTATAACCAAATCAATTAGTATAAGCGATGTGTTGCAATGAATCCTCCATTAAACTATGTATCCTTGCAAAGCGATGGAAGCCAAGATAAAACATCGTACAGTAGTTGAGGCCGCCATCCTTCTATTAGGCTCTGAAAAGAAGAGAATGTTGAGAATGAAACAAGACAAAAATTACATTCTGTGTAGATTGCAGGTCGTTCATCAAATACGCTAACAAAATTCTTTGAATCTCATCTAGAATGATACAAAATTATAGTAGGATTGCAATTAATTTAAACAATTCATAATATTTACTGAACCGTCTAATGTGCCTTGCAGAGCTCATAGGGTGAGACTAAGCATAAGACAAATGGGACATGTTTGTAAAATCTTTAATTAAGGCAACATTTATGGATAGCAAAAATGAAATATTACCTCAGGAAGCTGGTAAATGTTAGAAAACATCAAGGACTTGTATCAGTGATATTGTGATAATTTTTTTGTAAGAGGCCACTTTGGAGCCGCGGAGAGGATATTGTGATAATTTTTTTTATTGTAAAAGGCCACTGTGGACCTCTCCAGCCACAATGAGAACATGGGTGCCTAAATTCTGAAAACTAAATCAAGGTAAACCAAACATATAATAAATTCATAAACTCTCAATTTAGCTTACTGATAAAATTTGATTACAATTTAAACATAAACGCAATATGTAAGCTTGAGCTAAGGACACAAATATGACAAAGTATATATGAAGCCCCTTCCCATATGGCCATTATCTTAACGAATATACACAAATATCCAATATCCTCATACATGTAAACACCTCAGCAAATTCATGATGCATATATACACACTAAGAATATGCTAAAATAGTAAATGAAATTTTAAAAAACAAGGGATATGCCTTGCATTTAAGAATTTAAGAAGGCATCACAAAGAATTTCCCAAAAATAAGGCCGAAGCTTAGTTCAATCAGAAAAATGGAGAGAGCAGGTGTTGAAAATGTTCAAAATATGACATAAACAAAAGAGTTACAAGCACAAAGGGCTGAACTATAGATTTAATACTACACAATTGTATATATATGTTACATGATTGATGGTTCAAGCCAATAACGGCTAACCGATCGTAGAACTGAATAATGGAATGTAACTAACACCAACTAACACACTTCATCTTCAAAGATAGAATGTTCGCCTGGATCCCAAATTTGATGTTGTTGTTGTCCTCTTGCCTTGCTTTCAATAGTATCATCAAACAACTGATCTTTGTGGTTGACTATCTTCTTCGTCTCATTGTGTCTCAACTCAAAAATCTTCGTCAAACACTTCCATAATTCTTCTATCTCAATGTTCAGCGATATTCCTTGCAAGTATATGTTACTGAACTTCATTTCCCGTTGCATTTCTATAATGCTAATTTAAACTTCTTGCAAAATATTGTTTTCATATTCTTCATCTGCTACAATATTCTTATTCATGTCTTCACAAATCCTTGGATTTTCTAGCCATTTTTCTAGCATTCTCAACTCTTCATCATAATCTATTAGCATTGCATCCAAGTGTTGTTCTTCTTTCTTGGCACCTGTGTAATATGCAAACACACACAAATTTGTAGTTCCAAAAACATGAGTTTCTTTGGTCTCGGTTGATGCTTCAAGCATATTTTCCTTGTGTAGGAATGGAATCTCCAAACACCCTACAAAATATTCATCTTGTTTCTCATCAAATACTACTACATGGACAGTTTTATCTTCAACTGAATTATCATCAACAAACTCAACAAACTTTGTTCGGTTCACTAAGTTAATGTCATCAACAATGTCTATTGCTGGATTCACCAAAGTTTCTTCATCATCAAAGGCTGCTACAATGGTAGCTTTACCAACAACTTCATCATCCACTGGTGTATCTACGTAGTGGGATTCACCTTCCTCTTCATGCTCTGTGGCACACACAAGGTTTTCAATATTATTCTCCTCTACTTTATCAAGGAGTTCTTCGACTTTCTTGTCTTCGTCTTCTTTCTCTTTCTTTCCTTCAAACATAGAAGCTTCTTCTAATGTACAAATATGCTGCAAAGTATTTATGTTTCTTCTCTTTTTACTGTACCTCATCTCCTCATCTCTAGAGCATCCCAAAAAGCTTTTGCACTAACAAGTTGATAAAATTTATAGAAAACACTATTAAAAACGCCTTCATCCACTGCTGACAAAATAAGAAGTCTTGCAAGTGCATTTTTTCTTTTATCATAGGGATCTACAAAATCTCCTTGAACAAAACGCCATAAATTTACTGAACAAAACAAATCTTCCATTTTATTTGCCTAAATTTCATAATTCATACCTGAGAAAAATGGAAAAATCGGCATTGATCTTCTCAAAATTTCATCTATCTCCTCATCTTCATTTGGTTTACTTTGCTCTTCATCTTCATTGATCTGCTCGATCTCTGCAATCTGATTCTTGTCTTCATCATCTTCTCGATTTATGGGCTCTTCTACTACAACTGAAATCTCACCATGCATCTTTACAAAATAGGCTTCTTGTGCCTTTTTGTTCTCTTTCACAATTTGTTTAACAATTTGTTTAAGATCTCTCCTAAATTGTTTTAATCTTCTCATATAACCCATTACAAAGTTTCTTTTGCTTTTTTTAAATAACCTTCTATCATGCAAAAAAAAAAATATATCAGAAATGATTTCTTTTGAATCTTTTTCCAAACTTCAAATCGCTTCACCAAAAAATATTCTTCAACATAGTCATCACCATTCCAATACATTCATTTCAAAGTTTAAATTCCACTAACCTCTTTTAAATGACATCCACAATCTCTTATCACTTTTTAAAAAATCCTTGTGAAACAATGGTGTCATAAAAGGAACTTTTCATAAACTTAAACCACCTTTCTTTTCGAATGATAGAAGCAATAGTTTTTATTTTATTACCTTCTAACTTTTTCTTTTTTTTTTTCCAGATCGAAGGTCTTTCACGTTTCTTCCACTTAAACTTTTTAACATGGACAACATTTTTTATGAATTTTCTTCACGACCGGAAGGTGGCAACTTCTATGTGTCTCTTGAGAGATCGTTTGCATATGCTTTCACGTCTTTTTCTTCACACTGAACACGAATTAGTACAGGAACTTTCTTCACACTGAACACGAATTAGTACACGAATTACTTCTCAGGGTCTTTTCTTCACGTCAGATACAGTCTGCTGAAAACTGGATCGCATATCCACCAATGCACTCAACAACTTAACAACTTCCAGCGAGCTTTTCTTCCCTACAGTAAACCACAATTTTCTTCAGGCGAACGACGATCTTGACTTCTTTCTAATGAATTAAGTCTACATAAAATTGCAGCTCACTTTCTTCACAACAACTTTATGTCTTCTCCAATGGATATGGAGATTCTTTTCTGCTCGTCTTCGCTGGCAGCGGGCTTCCTCTTAACGACTAACGACTACAGCAGACTTCTATTTCTTCACACAAATTTTGCTTACAAATGTCACAGCCCGGGTTTTGTATTCAACGGGATTTTCTATCGACGACTGATCCAACTAACGACTGGTGGCTTCTCAAACGTTGTCCAATGACTGGTTCAACCTCAGCTATCCAAACAAAATTCTGGCTAGTTACTCAGAACTTCTGATCAGGAACACCTGCTTCAACAGACTTCACTAGAACAGATTTCCCTCTGCGGGTTAGCAACAATTTTAACAAAACCTCCAACGACTCAACAGAACCTCCAATCAAGAAGAGACTCCTAAATCAATCTTGGATTCACCACCTGCTCTGATACCATGTTCAAAATATGGGCAGAAAAATAAAAAAAACAAAAGAGTTAAGGAATGAACTATAGATTTAATATTACACAATTGTATATATATGTTACATGCTTGATTGTTCAAGTTACTGAAGTTACTGAATGTAACTAACACATTTAACTAAAAGATTACTAATTCTAACAGAAAACTGACCTCATAGATAGTAGAATTCCTCCGGCATTGGCGCAAAGCATCAGGACCAAGCCCAAACTGCCTGAACGATAGAAATGCCCTGAAATGCCCAACCAATATCAGTTTTTCCAAGTCATCTCTCTTTTTCCGAGTTAGAGCCACTGTTAGCATCAAGTTCTGCTTCAAAGGAGACGTTACTATGAAATCCTTATTGAGCATCACGTGCAGGAGATACAATTGGGTGTTGGGTACACGGTGATCCCCTCCATAGGACCCGCTCCTCATACCCATCTCCAGGATAAAACTTCGCCTTGGGAAAGAAACACAACTAGACCCTCTGGAGTACCTGCAATCACGACCTTCGGACGACTCAGAAGACTCCAATGGTCTCTTTTTTGAAGCCCACTTTTTACATTCAAATGAATTATTGGTCTCCTCTACTGTGCATTTTCCTTTCCTCTTGTGTATGATTTAGATAGCAGCATTGAAAGAATTGCAAAGAGCAGCAGGATCAATGTAACTCTTAGTGCTTACCTTGCCACGGGATTCGTTATAAATTATAACCACATCACAATTAGGCTTGTCCATTGTGTGTTCTTCATATTTTAGTGCATCTTGTGCCTATGAAATTCAAACATGCGACGCTTGCAAGCTCGAACTCATGAACTCTAGCCATCAATTTCTACAATTTGTGTAATTGCAGACCTTCGCCTTTGTTGGGTAGATATGAAAAACACGTCTGACACCATTCTTCACCTCCTTCTACTTGCAAAGGAATTCTATCAACTTTCGTTGTTGATCCCTTTAGCTCTAGTGCTCGGACGAATGCGGTGTAAGGCGAGGTTTGTTGAATGCACATGCTCTTCTCCATAACTTCTCCATTAGCTCTGCAACATAAACCACTGTTATTGGTGCTCGAATGAAAGCGTTCTGAGGTGAGGTTTGTTGAATGAATAGGCTCTTCTCCATCTTCAAAAGAATCTACACAAGGCTCTCAGACACCATGTTTGGATGCTTGGTGTTCTAATTTGGAGCAACTAGTCAGCTACCTGGAGTCTGGACCATCTAATTGCTACATCAACAGTGCTCACAAATGTATCAAGATAGATTCTAAATGAGCATGAGGATCTTTATTTTTATCATTACTATGGAACAACCATGGAGAATGATATTAAAATATAGGTATTGTAAGCAATGAAATGGAATGCTCTGTATGTTACCTTTGTCCCAAGCAATTTCATTGAATAGTTTTTGTTGAACACTACAAAATAGAAGAAACTACCTCCGTTAGATTTGGCTGCTTTGTCAAATAAGAAAACCTCGACACTTGTTGACATTGTTGTGTCCATTAAAGCATAATATGAGTTTTAAATGTGAGGAAAAAGCATAAATCTATTCAAGAAACTGGGTTGAAGTCGGGGCAATGAAATGCAGATTATTTATGTGATTTTAAACATCTTCTGGGTTTTAAATGCCAGGACAAAGCAGAAATCTATGAAACTGCCGGGGTCAAGTCCCGACAACAGAATGCAAATTATTTATGTGATTTAATACAACTTCTGGTTTTTAAATGTGAGGACAAAGCAGAAATCAATGAATAATCCTTGGAGTATGCTTGGATATCTGATAAGCCTCCTATTTTCTCTAGATTGTAAGTCATTAACCTTTATGCCATAGCCAGTAAAACTCAGTAAAATTCCATAGAAGACAAAAACAAATTATCCACTTTAAACAAGCTTTCCTGCAATAGGACTGGAACGTTATCAAAATGAGAGTTTATTTCTACCTATTGGTTGAGCTTACTAAACCATGTCTTCATTCTGTCCTCACTTCGAATCCAATGAGGGATGCCCTGTTATTTTAAAAAATGAATCGAATACTATATTCCACGGTTGCTCTAAACAATCTAAATGATACAACGTATGAGATTCAAAAAACATTTACCTCACATATTCACAAAATGACCAGCATGGCGATGTATCTAGAAAGTTTAACCGTGTCAAAGTTCTGTTCCCAATTACCCCACTCAAGTTTCCGAAATGTCCACAAAGAAAAATGTACATCTGCCAACGTATTATGCCTAGGTCTTTGCTTTCTTAAAAGAGGACAATGTTGAGAGGGTGCCCCATACAGACCTACAAGCACTTAGCAGTAGTGCCAGATACAACAACCTCGAACGTCCCTTCTCATCACAAGGAATAGACAATGTAATTCCCTTGAACACTGAGCGAGCTGTCCTTCTTGTCCTAAGAAATGGACAATGAAACTCCCTTGAACACCGAACAAGCTGTCATTGGCTGGTGCAAGTTACAGGTCACTGTTCACATGGATTGCTAATGTGGTGCATGAAAACCTGTGAGTATCGATGGTGAATTGGTGGCATGATTACAAAGAATATGCTCTAATAGAGTGCTCACCTAGAATAGGTGCTTGCATTAACCAACCCAATTCTTCTTCTTTATAGGTTGCAGATAAAAATACATACATCTGTAATCACTCATATAGCAGCTATAGCATAGTTTGTTCTTCTTTTACCTAATTAGGTAACGACGACATAGATAGAGAATCTTATCTTCAGGATACGTTCCATTATCCATTACCTTAATCTCCATATTCATATATAGATGAACGATCGGGATTACTTTCATTACGGTACTATGTATCATACTACTCATAACGCTACTTCTTATGCTACTCAGCAGCATTGTGCAACCAACCAGTGTCCCGCTTTATCCGGTAGGTGCTTTGCACATATACAGGTTGGGTAATCCAAGTCTTGTCTACTGGTTCCAACTTTTGCCCTATACTTTGAACTATCTAATGCCACACATAGAAACTGTCGCTAAATTCAATTTTAACTAGCACAACTATTTAAGTTGTGGTTGGTGAACACCCACACATAGAAACTGTCGCTACATTCAATTTTAACTAGCACAACTACTTAAGTTATGGTTGGTGAACACCGATAGGTCACAAGTTAAGTGCCATGAATAAGTGATCTGTTACTTGTTCTTTATGCTTAGTTACTACTGTTATCCGTATTTCTTTTTTTTATAATTGTTTATTTCGAATTTTGAACGACACACATAAAATCAATCCAGACAATACACTTGTCCCCTCATTCTTCAATCTAGGAAAAGCATGGATAATAGTCCACCTCAAATTCTAAATATTTTTAAATCTAAGAATGTCATTTTGTAAAAACGTGGAGAGAGATGTTACCACTCAATAGAAGTATCTTTTCATGCATCCATTGCTTGCTCTGCATTCAACACCATCAATTGTCTAGAAACAGGAAGACAGGATGTTGCTAGAATTTCCAGACTCTGGAGTATCTTGGGACTCCTTCGACACAGAAACTCAAAGCGTTGAACTCATTTTATTTTTATTTATCTCTATTTCACGTTGGCTAAGAAATTCTTTAGCATATGGAAATTGCGAGATTTCAATTTGAGAATAACATTGAAAAGAGGCCTTAATGCGACCTAGAATGGTGGAAGAACCAGTTGTCATTGTAATCCATGGAGATTTGCAGTAAAGGGACTATATCACTAAGAAATACGGATGATTGGAAGATCTCATAAGCCCTTCCTAAGATACTTTTGCTTTAGTAAGCAATTTTTATGGCTATAATAATGGTATACTAATGTTAAAGTCCATAAAATAATTCAATACTCAAACACTAAGAAATACGGTGCAATTTTTATGGCTATAATTGTAATGTACCTACTTGCTGACCCAATAAGAGAGGGAACATGATAACAATCTATGGGGCTTTTCCTAAAACTTAGCCCAGTCATTAGCATCATATGAATAAAAACATTGGTGTGCAGATACAAATTAGGAAATATGCTCAGCGGAATTGAGACTAATCCACACACACAATTCATGCCCATCCAACATATCAAAAATAAAACTACAAATTAAACACTGCAGAAGTAAATACACATCAGATACTTATCTTTATTTCACAATTGTCCCAAGCAACTAGCTATGTCGCTACAACGTTCCACCCAACCATAGGCTCTTCGACAGCTTATACTGAGTCCGTCCGAAGGCCACCCCCGAGTTGGGCATGATTCTCACAAGGAAAGGGAACATTCCAGCTTATTCACAGCCAATTGATCATGTCATCTCAGCCAAGCCAGTCCACAGCTGGGTTTATCAGGCTACATTTGAACCCTGGATGCTTACCCTCAGTTCAAGCCAAAACAATGGATTACCCATTACCCATACCCCATCATACTCTTTCTACTGACAGCAAAATGATCATTGATAGGGTTACACATTTACAACAGAGATGTTCACAAAACAGAGTCCCCATTGGCTCTCCCAACTCGTGGTCCACCCAAACGAACTGTGGAATTTCGATTTCAACCCCAGGGAGCAAAACTGATTTCTCCCCACTGGTTATGATCCTTTCCAATGGCCTAAATGACCTCCAGGAAGACCCAAAAACGTTTTGTTCTCTTTCCCACTGGTAATCAACACAAAAACGCCCCTTCCCAAATAAAAGATGAAGGGGAACACAGAAAAACCATGGAGGAAAACGCCCAGGCAGCTAGAGCTACGTGAGGGAGCAAGGCAATGGATAATAATGGCTTAGAGAGCAATTTCGTGGCTCTTTTCTTGCCCAAGGAGACAAACACGATTTTCCATGAAGGGTGGCTTGCCCATACCCGAATTTGGATAGCCATACCTCTCCATTCCCAAGGCATTAACGACCTCAACCAACTCTTGGGAGAATCAATGGTTGGGTACAAAAGTCAACATGGATAGTTGAGGGTTTGATGGGTTCTTTCATTGACACTTGGCTTGAACTGATTGGCTCAAGGGTTTGAATGTTTTCCCTCCCAATTCCTTGTGAAATCATGCCCCCATCTTTTTGTTGCATTGCATAGCTAGTTGTTGGTATTTTTATTAAAATGCATATTACATGATGTTGAAGTTCCAATGTGCCTGGCTAGCACGCAAACCATATACATCAATAAATCGATAGCGGGGCCTTGGCCTTGAGCTCCTCACCATGATTTCATAACAATATTACATCATTTACAATTAAATGCCATAGGGTCAAACTGGGGACATTACAATAATAATGGTATATCACTAAGAAATACAAATGACTTGAAAATCTCATAAGCCCTTCCTAAGATACTTTTGCTTTAGTAAGAATTTTTATGGCTATAATAATGGTATACTAACGTTAAAGTCCATAAAATAATTCAATACTCAAACACTAAGAAATACGGTGCAATTTTTATGGCTATAACAATGGTATATCACTAAGAAATACGGATGACTTGAAAATCTCATAAGCCTTTCCTAAGATACTTTTGCTTTAGTAAGCAATTTTTATGGCTATAATAATGGTATACTAACGTTAAAGTCCATAAAATAATTCAACACTCAAACACAACTCTCTCTGTCTGGTTTATCAGCTTTGATGTGTGAAAAAGGAGTCTATTCTTGTGCCTATCCAGATCAGTTGATCCTCATGGATTTGTCTATCTCTCAACTGATCTTTATCAAACCCAAAAGAATGTCGGCCCACCGTTGGAGATGACCCATTCGTCGTCCCTTCCTCTCCCGATTCTTTTTTCGATCTAGTAGCAGTGCTTTGAACGAAGATGGTTATTCCATTCCAATGACAAAATACCTCTTCCAACCAAAGGAAAATAAAACATTTTTATACAATGAATTCACATTGGCCTTGGGTCATAATCTAAGTTGTCACGAAACTTCGGTATGGTATGGTATGGGTATGAGGATGGGGATGGGTTGGGTATGGGTACATTGGGTTCTCTTTCTCTATAACACGTCATAGTCACATCATCCACACATACATATATATGTATAAAACATGTCACAGTCACATCATACATGCATATTTTAGATTTTTTCATAAATTATGAATTATGATTCATAATTCTAAATTTACTAATTTATTGAACAATAAACATTCGCATTAAAAAATTGAAACATTAAATTTGATAAATCATAGACTTATAGTAGATATCAAGTGGAAGAATGGAAGTTACATAAAATTTGATAAATCATAGACTAATAGTAGATATCAAGTGGAAGAATGGAAGTTACATAAAATTTGATAAATCATTGTACCAGGCAGCTATAACAAACAATCAAACTCACATATGAAGGTACAATTGATATCTCATTCTAAACACCTATTTGTACTATTGTTACAAACAATAAAAAGTTGCAAATATATTCATGGGTTGATGTCAGTGTATTTCTCATTATTAAATACATATGTATATTTTTATGTGCACATTTGGTAGTCAAATTATGTTCCATGAGTGTTGAACACAAAACCATAAAAACATTCCTTGTAAATGAATGCAAAATCAGTTTACCATATTTGGACAATATTCAGTGGAATTTGAACAGTGTTGCAAAGTGCTTGACATAAGTCTTGAACCAGACTCCATACGTAGTTAGCAAAATTTAATTCAATTTTGGTTGGGGGTCATTACATTTTTCCCTGTGGATTTGCATTTTGTTGAGTCGGTCGTACCCCCGAAGTACCCAAACACAGGGTACGTTGTACTATTTAGCCTATAAGTACCCCTTTTTTTATAACGACGTCTCAGGTACGTGGAACCAGTATTGGGTACGACAGGAAACGTACCTTATGTATACCCAAGTACTTGGTACGGGTATGTGTATCCTACCCCAGGGTACGGGTACCCATGCAACATAGGTCATAATTAGTTAGTGTGGAGATCCATGATTGTTGTGTTCTAGTTAAATGCAATAGTGTTCACATTTTTCACTAGGTTTCAAAGTGGCATACTAGCATTGAATTTGAAACTTGCATTCATACCTAATAGCGTACAATCTTTTTGGCATTCCTTGCTTGAGCTCTAGTCTTCCCAAATGATTACCGGAAATGTCAATTTTCCTCTGATAGAAGCTTTTTGAAATAGTTGGAGTGATTACGCATAGACTTGGGCAAGGCATTATTGTTGGCCTCGTTAAGTCATATTCGCCGAAAATAACCTACTCGCTTGTGAAATAGGTCAAGGTTCTGCTTGATAGAAAACTCACTAAAGACTTATTTCTTTAACCCATAGAAAACATACACTAGAGACAAGGACTTGCTACTATGCAACTCTCTTTTTTACACTGATAGGAGTTTATATATTAGAATTTGGGGTGGACTATCATCTATGCTTTTCCTAGATTGAAGGAGGATGGGACAACTGTACTATCCAGATTGATTTTATGGGCATCATTCAAAAATTGGAAATAAACAGTTATAACGGGTAGAGGCAACTAGTAGCTCATGAATGGGTAACTCTAACTCATGCATGGATAAGAGGTAGTGTACATACAACCCATTTAACTAAAAAAATTAACGGGTAGAGGCATAGACAATATGTGACTACAACTAAGTATGGAGAACAAGTAACATATAGTTTGTTCATGGCACTTAATTTGTGACTATTTATGGATATTCACTAGCCACAAGTTAAGTGGATGTGCTAGTTAAGTTATGGTTTTACCCTCATGTAAAAGAGTCTATATAAATATTAATAAATTAAATATCAAGCTATATTGACATGTGTTCAATTATATTAATTGAAGATGGAAATATTTTTCTTTTAAATATATGTTTTCATAAGTCATAGTTTCCAATATGCATTGGGATGTGTTCAATTATATTAATTGAAGATGAAATTTTTTTTTTTTAAATATATGTTTTCATAAACCATAGTTTAATTTATTGTCTCACCATACAAGAATTTCCAATAATTTATTGTCTCACCATATAAGAATTTCCAATAAACTTTCTGATGGAAAAAAGAATTTCCAATAAACTTACAAATTAACCGACATCTCCATTTATGTTCATGTTCAAACAATTCCAAATTTATTGAAGGAAGGAGCGATATTTGGTGGCTTCTAGCATCCTCGTCCATGTTTCCACCATTCTTACCTTCCTTTCCAATATTGGATTTGATTATAACATAAACACATTTGATTATAACATAAACACATAGGTACCATACCCAACATGGATAACAAATGTTAGTAGTAGGATGCCAATGGGCCTAAACCTACGGCACTAACACATCATATGGGAATATAGATAAAAAGACATAACACACAAAGTATAGCTTGTATATGTTTTGGAAGTTGGACTAACTCCTTTTAAAATAACATTTAGATAGCTGATTCAAAGGCCATGATTGACTTGGTAGCAGGTCGGTCTTGGTTGAATGTTTTGGTTCTAGATAAGTGGACTAGTAGGATTGAGGAATTAATCAACACTTTTTCTTACATTATTTTTTTTCATATTTATCGGGAGTTTAATAGTGTTATAGGATGTGGCGAGATGGATGGGATTATGTTTTTCGAGGAAACTCTTGAGGATTATGTGATTGATTCTAGATCTGTCCCTTTCTTCTAGTTAGTATTTAGTTTTTGATGGTCAAAATGAGTCTTTGTTAGTTTTCTTTAAGGGTGATAATTTATGATCAATTTTGTTACAAGTCTGTTTTTTGGTCTATGTCTTTTGAACTTAGTTGTTGGCTTTATGTGATTGCTAGATAATGTGAGAGCTATTTTGGGTTGTTGGTTTGGATCGGATAGTAAGTCAGCTTGGAAGTATGATTGCTAGATGATGTGAGAGCTATTTTGGGCTGTTGGTTTGGATCGGATAGTAAGTCAGCTTGGAAGTATGAGATGCTCTAGATGTATATCAAGTTATTTGATATTGATGCAATTTTTGTAATTTTGATTCTCTTTTGAAGATGAATAACAAGTTGCAGTTTTTTTTGGTTGATTTGTGTATATTAGATGGAAATCTATGCTATATGAACGAAAGTATTGAAAAAAAAAATGTGTCACATTGTGTATGTTAGATGGAAATATGTGTCTAGATTGCAAGAGGATGAGACAAGTGTACTTTCTAGATTGATTTGATGAGTGCATGGATAACTGGTAGTAGTGACAAACCACGTTCAACTAGAAAAATGCAGATGATAATAGATAGTTGAGACATAAATAACAAATAATTACATTTATAAAAAACAAATAATAGATAACTTATTCATAACATTTAATTTTACGTATCAATATTCATTGAATCACTAGCCAATTAAAGTCAAGTGACTCTAAAGAGTCAAAACGACTTCCAAATGAAATTATAAATCTATTTTTTAAAATCAAAGAGCCCGCATGCTGCCGTGGTTCTTGTGGTATCTTGTTTGAGACGCTCGCGCTAAATTTCAATTTTAAACCCAGAGCAATGAATATATCGAACATGTGCGAGCAACCAATGTACTAAATCAGCCCAAGCTATCGTCAAAAACAAGGTAAGTTTTGAGGTTCAGCCCCGTATCGCATCTGGGTGCTTGGGTATCTCTCCGCTCTCGTCAAAACAAGGTAAGATTCGATCCCTTGCAGCTTCATTGAATCTCATTTGGGAAATATTGTAGTCCCAGTACATAACCTATGTGCTTCTGTACTGAATAATTGTTTATCAGACCAACAATTGTGGTCATTGCCCAAGAGCCTCTTTTGATGGAGAACCCACATAGGTTTTGTATGTTTCCGATCAAGAATCCTCAGATATGGGAAATGTATAAGAAGGCAGAGGCTAGTTTTTGGACTGGTAAGGATTTAGAAAGAATCATTGCAGCAGATGTGCTTATGTATGTAGGTATGTATTAAGGGATTGGCGTGGTTTTGCAGCCGAGGAAGTTGATCTGTCACAAGATCTTCCTCACTGGGAAAGGTTAAGCTCTGATGAAAAGCATTTCATCAGTCATGTTTTGGCTTTCTTTGCGGCTTCTGATGGGATTGTTTTGGAGAATTTGGCTGGTCGTTTCATGAAAGAAGTTCAAATCCCTGAGGTGCCAGTCCAGATTTTAGAATGTTTATACAATTTATTCTATTTATTGTTGTCTCTGATTTTGTGGGGCAGGGATTGACCTACTTGATATATTTGTTGTATTAATGAGTTTTGTGATGGCTCGTAGGCGCGTGCATTTTATGGGTTCCAGATTGCAATTGAAAATATTCATTCAGGTCTTCATCTTGTTTTTTATCTGCTTGGTGTTCCATAACTTAAATTTGTTGATTGCATTCTCTTGTTTGGTGTGGTCTTCTGATGTGATTGTTCATTGCATTATGTGCAGAAATGTACAGTCTCTTGTTGGAGACTTACATCAAGGACTCTAAAGAGAAGCATCACTTGTTTCGTGCAATTGAAACTGTTCCCTGTGTAGCTAAGAAAGCAGAATGGTCTCTTCGTTGGATCGATAGGTAGCAATGTCTTGTTTTAAAATTTAAAACAAGATCTACATATTCAGGTTCTGGACCTTAGTTTTTATTTGGAAAGTTATCTTTGTATTGTTTATAACTTTCTGTCAACATTTTGCAGCTCTGGAAGTTTTGCTGAAAGGATTCTTGCGTTTGCTTGTGTAGAGGGTATTTTTTTCTCTGGCAGGTTAGCTTATTTATCTGCTCTATAGTTAATTTGGTTTAGTACTTTTTTCATATTTTTCACTCTGTATTTATTCATTCATTTTTCCTTGCTGTTAATGCTTGTTTTGCAGCTTTTGCTCAATCTTCTGGCTGAAGAAAAGGGGTCTAATGCCAGGCCTAACTTTTGCAAATGAACTCATTTCAAGGGACGAAGGCCTTCATTGTGACTTTGCCTGCTTGCTGTACAGGTGTGTTGATTAGTCTGGGGTTTGGTGTTTTAGATTTGATTTTCAATTTGATTTGACTCCATTTTATTTGAAATACTTGTATTAAAATCTAGTTTTCTTGCAGCTTGTTAGATCACAAGCTCAGTGAAGAAAGAGTGAAGGAGATAGTGTGTGATGCTGTTGAGATTGAACGAGAGTTTGTTTGTGATGCTCTCCCCTGTAATCTTGTTGGGATGAATGCTAAACTCATGAGTCAGTATATTGACTTTGTTGCTGATAGACTATTGGTATGTATTTGTCATTGCCATGAATATGTTTGTTTGTTTGTTTTTTATTTGCAAATGAATATGGTGTAATACTTTACAAATTTAATTGGGAAGTCTCTGTGCTGGCAATTCAGGTTGCATTGGGATATAGCAAAGTGTATAATGTACAGAATTTATTTGACTGGATGGAGCTGATCTCTCTTCAGTGAGTATTTATGTTTTTATTGTTGATTGTTATTCCCCTACCTATATATTTACTTGGAAAATTGTAATTTTTATTGGGCTTCTCTTTCCAATGGTTTTGCAGAGGGAAAACAAATTTCTTTGAGAAAAGAGTTGGAGAATACCAGAAGGCCTCTGTTATGTCTGGTTTGGGCAACACGGATGGAAACCATGTATTTAAATTGGATGTACCCTTTTGAAACTTCGTATTGATTACTTAGCTTGGTCTATTCATGGAGCACAAGGATGGCTCATTGTGCTTGTAGAAAGAGTTTGAAAGTTTTTTTTGAAGTTTCAAAACCATTTATGTTTCTTCCATTGTATTGATTACTAAACTTGAGTTATTCCTTGAAGGAAAGGATGACCCTTTGTACAAAGATTTTCATTAATATTTATTCTTTTTATAGCATTTGAGGTTTCAAAATCAATTCTCGCTTTTTCAGTGTATCCCTATTTTTATCATACTTTCTTGATTGCTTACATTGGCATGTAGTCAATGTTTTTTACAGTAATGGTTTTGTCATTCATTTTCTTAACAAGTAAACCATATCATGTCATTTATCATAGTATGTTTTCCCCGATTTTCATGGTTAATAGTATTCATTTTAACACCCCTTACTCATTTCAACATCTTATACAGTTTTGAGTAATTTAGGTATATTGGATTCGTCCGTGTTACAGGTTAGTGTTCAAATTAGATCCAAAAGCATTGTTCTAATATACTATGAAAACTTTGAAAAAATGTAAAGTTTTACATTTAATGTGTAAATGAAAGTTCTCCAAATCTTCTCTGAGCACACTAAATATTCTTTGAGTATGTTGGAAAACATATTGTTCAATTAATGTGTAAATGAAAGTTCTCCAAATCTTCTCTGAGCACACTAAATATTCTTTAAGTATGCTGGAAAACATATTTTTAAACAAATAAAATTTTAGAATCCACATTCACTTTTAAAATCTAAGAAATAATAGATACTTTGTACTGATTCTTGATAGTGATTAATATCTCAGCTTATATAACTTATTATTTATTTATTTAAATTTTAATTTATTCAAAGGAAAACTGTCGTTTTTATTATAGATTAAATGAGCATTATATTGTTCATACACATATTGCATGTAACATCCCCTTCCATCATCAAATGTAGGGAAGGAAACATTAACAACACACTGGGCTTTTGGCAGACTTAGCTCCAATATTACATTACTTCAAAAATTCATGACAATTAAAAACTTCTGTGTGCAGATTCGAGCTTCAATATAAGCACAGCGGAATTAAAACACATTTGCACGCACACCAACAACAATGCTTCAACACATCTAACACAAACAGAAGATGATTCCATATGCAGGGATTCAATCCCATTCTTATGCTATGCACAGACTTCATTTCAATTTCAATCTCATAAATAAATAATATTCAGATTTATCACTTTACAGAACTCAGAATGTATATAAATTAATTCACAAGAATACTTATCTTTTAACACAAATGTCCAACGACTGGCTACGTGAGAGCAACGTTCCACCCAACCATAGATCTCTGTCCAGCCTGTATTCTTTCAGCTGAGAGATCACCCTCGAGCTGGGCTATGTATCCACTAAGGAGGAATTAGATGGCTCATTCACAGTCAGGGTTTCACTCAGACATCCATGCTAAGCCAACACACAGTTGGATTTTTCAAGCATGCAATAGGAGGTGGAGGAGGATGCTAGTCCCCTGAGCTCAATCCCAGAGCCACATACACTTCAAGCTGGATTCAACAATCCCATCCTTTGTTCATACATTCACTCTTGGATTTCTCACAACTCTGTCACAAATAACCCCTAATCCGTTACTGATTTTCTGGGCAGTTAAAACTGGGTATTCCTATGGATTTCGGGATAGCTAATGCTCCCAAATTCGCCCCAAGGTTCATACCAATGGATCCCCCATTGGATTTCACTATCCAATGCCAAATCTGGGCGTTTTTGGCTCATCAAAACGTGGGTTCTTTCAAAGTCGCGATTTCTGGTTTTTCACTCTGCTGGCCATTCGTTTTTGGATAGCAAATGGTGCTGGTAACTTCCACAACGGAATGGGGATGAGGAAGAAGCAACCTCCCATGAGTTTGAGTGACTTGTGGTACAAGAAAACAGAGCCCATGCTCTGCCATACGAATTTCTGGGCTGCCCATGCTCCATTGAAGCCATGGACTGAAATCCTCAACCACTTCCTTACAACAGAAATAAATGTCAGCAAGATAAGTCAAATGGGTTCTCAAGGTGACATATGGCAGCCTATGGTTCAATCCCACAACCCCCTCACCACTCCCTAGTGGATACACATGGTCCCTTCTCATTCGTTGCCTCCGTAGCCAGTTTTGGTATTTTATATTGCATGATGTTTATTTACATCCTTTTTACAATTTCCATGGCTTAAGAGCACGTGGGCATCAAAATTTCAATGCTTGCCTTTTAATCAAAATTCAGGCTTTCACTAGCGGGGCTTTGGCCTTGAACTCCACGCTAGAAAAACATACAACGTGTGTATACAATATTTACATTAGAAGCCAATATTTCATAAGGGTCAAAATTGAGGTATTACATTGCACCTGCTAATTTAAATTTAAAAGATATTGTATTTGTTTGAAAATAGCTTTTACAGACTTCATACCTTCAAAAACTGTCCTGCTATGCACAGTCCCTTTACATTACTCTATACACCATATCGAAACCATCTAATCTTTTCCTACTGTGGATTGCCTATGAACTTGTGCCGCTTTGGACAAAGAATCATATTAAAAACCAGAAGAATGTCCAATAGAATAGCTTATCTAATCTCCTCCTGCAGTGGGATACCTATAGGAACTCGTGCAGTGAGATATCTATGGGAACTTGTGCCTCTCTGGACAAAGTACTAGTTAAAAATTAGATGAATGCCTAATAGGATAGGCCTATATAATCTCTTACTATGGTGGGATACCCATGAGAACCTGTGCCGCTTTGGACAAAGTATCAGTTACTTTTATTGCAAATAGCTTTAACAGGCCTCGTACTAGCAGAAAATATCCTTCCATGCATAGTCCCTTCACATTCCTCATTATAAACCAAAATAAACAGACCATTTCTGATCTTGTACCAATAGCAAAAATACCATAAGCCTACCTTTAAACTTTTTAGAAGACATTACTAATAACAGACTCAACAGCCATATACAACAACTTGTCTCGTTTACCTTTAGACGTTTTAGAAGACATCACTAATAACAGACTCAACAGCCATATACAACAACTTGTCTCGTTTCAAATGATCTTAATATAAATTAAAAAAACACTAAAAGAATGCCTAATAGAGTAGTTCTATCTAATCTCCTCTTGCAGTGGAATGCCTATGCGAACTTGTGCTTCTTTGAACAAAGCATCAGTTAAAAAACTAGAAGAATGACCAATATAATAGCTTATCCAAGCTCCTCCTGCAATGGGATATCTACGGGAGCTGTGCAGTGGGATACCTATGGGAACTCGTGGCCTTTTGGACAAAGTATCAGTTAAAATTTAGAAGAATGGCTAATAGAATAGTGAGTACTGAGTAGGTTAACGAGTCCAAGATTTCGACTCTGGTGACATCAAATCATCATCTCCAGGCTGGTCTCCAGCACCTTGTCTTTGCTCCATTTCGGTTATCCGTTCTCGTCTAGTGTGGGGTCCTAATGACTGCCATCTGCCACCCTGAAGATATCCTTCATTAATTTCACCAGGAGGTTAATGACTCTGCCATCTGCCACCCTAAAGATATCCTTCATTAATTTCACCAGGAGCTTGGTGCAGTTGGGTTCAAACCAAACCATCCATCAGACACACCCCATTCTACCCTGTTTGCAACTGAAGTTGTCTCATTGCTCTGCTGCAATTCAACAGGTTTCTTATCATTATACCTGTGGTCAGGCATATATATTGCATTCGATTAACTGTATGTAGGTAATTGGTAAAGCAATAATGCTTAATGAGATCAACAACCATGATGAATCTCTTCAACACTAAGTAGAGGTAACATATGAAACGAGGTGACTATCAGCTCCGACAGACAGACATGCCCATGAAATTGGCTTACAAATTCGTGGGTACCTTCTATGAGGAAGGAGACCAGCGATAACCACTCGCACACCACTATCAACTCGGACAGACAGACATGATCATGAAATTGGCTTACAAATTCGTGGGTACCTTCTGTGAGGAAGGAGACCAGGTTTAAGAACGCAAATCACAGAATGGAAGAGGAGTTGGTATGCAGAGGAATGGAGCAATGAAATGATCATGACAAAGCAGATTTCACAATAAGGGGTGTATCCACAAAACGTAGAAAATGCTTTGATTTACCTGTACAAGTATAGCATAAAAAATTGCAATCGATGGTCACGAATGTCAAAATCCAGGCGATTACTTAATTCCCTGCAAGACAGGGAATACAAATCATGAGACTTTTAAATTCTTATGGATATTCTCCTCGCCATACAATTGTTCTCCATTTCGATTATTGTGATATTGGAAGCAATCTACAAATTAGTCAAGAAATACCCACTACTATATAGTGAATGAATAAATCTTGGAATTGATAACACAAGCTACATTTTGCAATCCAAAGGTTAAGGAGAGATTAGATAAATTCTCCTATGATCATTTATGGAAGGATCTCATAATTTTAGGAACTAAAAAGATTGCATAGCTAATGCCATACTTGTAGATGTTATTGCATTAAGCTATAAATACAATCTTAATTAAAAAATAGGTGTATGTTTAGATGAATGCATTAGGAAGCCTATATGTTTTGTTTTTCATCGAAATGTTTTGGAATTGAGATCTTTGAAATGCGTTTTTTTTAATACGAAACCAAATCAATATTTGTAACATGACGGGTAGTGATCCTTCATAGTTGATACCACAATTGTTGACCCTGAAATTTGAATTTTTGAGACACTTAAACATTATGCATCATGACAAATGCTGGTCTATGAAATATCTCTGTTAAATGCTAGAAAATTGTTACCATAATATTCCAAACCTACACTTAAAGCCAAATTTCTCAAACTTAAAGAAATATATTTTAGTTGTTACCATAATATTCCAAACCTACACTTAAAGCCAAATTTCTCAGACTTAAATAAATATATTTTAACTTTTGTCAGCGTACATCCAAATTATAAAGAAAAGGATAATTATACATATAAAATTTAGCATAGCTACTTAATTTGTCTATCATAAACTGTCTCTTAATATTTTTTTTTAATTTTTATTTCGAATTTGGAACTACTGCTATAAAATCAATATAAACACTCCAATTCTATAATATAAACACCTATCCATTCATTAGCACAAACATTTATATTTTTATTATAATATATATTAATAATTTTTTAACATTTTATATAATATTTAATATATATATTTTTGAAAATAAATTTAATTTTGGAGGGACACAATCCAAAACATTAAAAAGAAAACAATATGACAAATAAAGTAGTTACAAGTGAGGCTCACATGAATGCTTACTTGTAACGTCATAAATTTTAAGCATTCATTACAACTTCCATGGATAACATATATAGCTCCGTAATGGAAACACTAAACATCTCTTATAAAATATAAGAAGACTGAAAGCTGCAGTGCAGTGCAGCGAAATCCAAGACAAAGCAACCAACAATCAGATCAAACATGGGAACAGGTGGGATACAAGATGATATCCTGTGCGGTAATAACCAACAATGGCTTCGGTAGAAGGCAACATAATCGATAATGACTCCAATACTATGTCGGCGAGATAACCGATAATGTTCGGATAGTTAACTGATAATGCTTCGATGAATATGACGATATGCTTCGCTAAATTGGCTCCAATGCTAGGGAACGTAGGGACATCTAATTAGTAATTTGTAATTTGGGTTGAGCAGTTTGACACAACATTCATGTCCTTCCAAGTGTAGGGAACGTAGCTAGGGACCATCTTGAATCATTTACATTTAAAAATGGAAAACACAGAAAGGGGCTTGTCTATATTCTTTCATTTTTTTAATATAGAAACGTTAAAAAATATTAATATAGAATTTAAGAGTGCCTCTCTATGTCAATGAGGTCATGATTCAACCTCGAAGATGGTGGCCAACGATTTCCTCCTCCACTATGCCAAATTTGGATTTAATTTGCCCAACAAAGCTTTAGAGACGGCCACATTTGGAAGGACGAACACCAGTGACATTCCTTCCACTGTTTTGGAAGGTTCTGACATATTAAATTCCTTTGTTTTGGAAGGCTTTGATTAAAAAAATATTTTCATTTCTGAATGTCGACAATAAAGAAAATTAGAAAGCGCAAGTGATCATGCTTTTCTCACCCCTGTGAGGAAAACCTCCAGCCATGTATTTTTAGTGTCCCTTTTTAAGAATTTGCACAAACTAGGAAAAATTGTAATTTTTGGCCAATTCGACCCTTAGACTAGTATTGACTCAAGTGCTTCTAAATTGCTCCAAATGGTTCTGAATGAGTTTGGAAGGTATTCAGACATGTAAATGAGGTTGATGGATGCTTGGACACTCTTAAAACACTTCTGCAACATTAATTTATAATCAGGAAAAAATGAAAAAATGATGAACTTTACTAGTCAAATCGAGGTTCATAATCTCCAAGGGTAGGAGACAAAGATGGATTCCCAAACACTGTGAAACTTTCCCAAATTTTAGAATAGAGACACGTACTGATAAAGGACTTCAATGGGATCCCCAATTCATCATTAATAAGTTTCTATAAGCTTCTGCAACTCCCATAAATCATATGTTTGTATACTGGCTTTGACATAGGGGGGAATGACAGTAAATCTTCACAAATTGCTATGAAACTTAAGAATATTGCTCCAAATGCTTGTCTAATGAATATGAAACTTCCTCAGCATATTAATGGCACTCCATACAACATTAATATATCAGATATTGACTGAACCATTCGAATTTGATACCACTTCAAGTGCAAATAACAAGGTATTGGGGAAATGACACCATTTATTCATAGTTTAGCATTTGTACATGAAATCTCTTCGAATTTCGATCTGAAAGTATTATGAGCAATAAATACAGAGTATATATATCAAATTACAAATATATTGGGCCTCAAGAGCTATCTCAAAGAGATCATCACCTCACCAAGTGCGCCTCTCCTCAAGGAGCAAGAATATGCCAAGAAATGAGAGAATGGTTGTAGAAGCCCACGATCTTCCCTATAGCTTCAAAATGAAACAAAAGAATCCATTGTATCTCCAAATGAAAGTTCTGAATGGCCTCTCCAATTTCCAATTAGGATGGGAATCTTTCACCCTAGAAATTGGTGCTAAGGCAAGTAGAATAACACTCTACTAGCTCTCCTCTCCAAATGCAAAATCTCAAATGATCAAAAGCCACTCTCCTTATTTGTTCTTGTCTTTATAAACTTCTCAAGTCCTCCATGGGTCTAATTCCTTCCAAAAGGCTCATGCCAACTCAAGTTGGGAAGAGATTCCGAAGTATGCCACTTGTCCCTCCAATTCTAGCCTCCTCCTTCACTCAATTCGAATAGGTGTCTCTTTGGCTTCCCTAACTCCCTTGTGCGCATTCTTGGCGGAAATTTTTAGCCTTGACATGTCATGTATGTCAGATCTCATCCTTCAGGCCTGATTTGTGTCATACGTGTCATATCATCTTCATCATTGTTGTCATAGAAGCTAGGGAATCTAGCCCAAGTGTCTCAATATCTCTCCAATGCCTCTTCCTCTTCCATGGGAGTTACTCTTCCACTCCAATTTGACCTACATTGAGTCATGCCAAGTATATTAACCTTCCAACTCCCCAAGATCATTAGACTCCACCTTGGATTCGAATGGGTGAGAATAGAATGCCATGTAGCATGAGGAATCTAGCTTTGTGTGGGTCCCACACCACCAATGTGTCTCCATGACCAATTGCTACCTTGTTTTCCTATCATAAATATTATTTAACCCCTTTTAATATATTTATGTCAATATAATGCCCATTTGGGGTTTATTAGTTCCCTTATTCCAAATATAATGTTTCCACCCCAACTTAGGAAACTAGTAGATTGGTGGAATTTTCCCTTCTTGAGATTTATTTGAATGGGGACATTACAGTCCTCCCCACCCAAGATTGCTTGTCCTCAAGCAATCTCAATTTAGGATGCTAAAAACTTGTTCCTCCTCTATTAGGTGGCCTTCTATGAGGAATGTCTCCCAAATTTTTTTCATTCTTGTGTTTCATATGTGGGAGGACACTACTTGATTCGGATAGGTGTGCATTCCTCTCAATACCCTTTGTTTTCCTTCCGAATCTTTGAATCTCCTTTCAAGGATTTGATAGTTCATTGTATGTTCCCCTATAGAGTACAACCATTTCACTCCCAATACCACATTAGTATCAACAACATCAACCACAAAAAAGCTAATAAAAAATGTGTAATTACCTATGGTGAGTTGGAGCTTTGGAATCCATGTTTTGCACTCCATAGTATGGTGACCTAGAATGATGACTATGAAGCCATCAAATGGTTGAATAGGTAGCTTTGTCCTCTCCACCATGGCTGCATCAATGAAGTTATGGGTGGATCCCCCATCTACCAATATCGAAACCCTTTGTCCTTGTACAACTTCTTGGCATCAAATCGTTTGGAAACGAGTCACTCCTGAAAGCATTGCTAGTCTCCCTTTGTTGGGAAATGAATGATATTCTTATTTTTTCTCTTCTCCTGCTGTGGAATATCCCTCTTCTTGGGATGAAATATGTCCTCCTTCCTCCATACCCCCTTCATACTCATCATCATAAAATACTTCAATGAATTGTGCCTTTCCCTTAGCACATTTATGCCCTGGTACCCATGGTTGGAAGCATGTGTAACATAGTTTCTTCCTTCTAAGTGCTTCCTTGCTTAGTCCCTTTTTCTTATCCTTTCCACATTCATCTTCTTTCCATGGATTCTTTTCAAATCTAAATTGGGAAGGGAAGTTGGTCTTGGGGGGTGTCACCTACCCAAATTTTGAGACTATTTATTTTATCACAAAAACATTATATTAAATTATAATTACAAAGTTTTGTAATTATGACCAAATTTGGTCAAGGATGATTGTAATGACTGATTATTATTATTTAATAAATTAAAACAGGAGACAAACACCCAAGGGAACTGTTAAATGAGTGTTCACTGACCCACTAGGAGGAATGGAAGCTGTTAGAAGGCATGGGACAGATGTCAGCATTTGCACTCCACCACTAGCTGTTGGTTATGGGAAAACTACCCCTAAAATTGTGGCATTATTCCCCAGGTGGGTGGAAGAGAGTTGATGGCTCATTAATGACTAGGTTAACCACTAAAAGGCTTAGGCAGCCTAGATAAGACAATTCGAATTGAGCAGGTAGCTCTACATTATTTTCTGCAGAAATAATTCCTCAAGTGTATCAGGTGATCACTGAGAGATTCGAATAGGGAGGCTAAGTGGAAGTGCATTATGAGTCTGCTGCTATATATTTTGAGAAGGAACCAGAGGTGCTGGTGTAGGTCTGTTTGACTGCTAAGTCTGTAGGACTGAATGATCCAAATTACTGCTGCAAGTTGATGACCTAAAATCTTCTACAGATTCTTCTTCCTAGTGGTTCAGTGAACAAGCTCGGGGGTCCTAAGGCAAGTAATTTGGCTGTCTTCAGGAATAGGTTGGGTGGAACAGGCTCCTTGGGTTGTTTGTTTCCCTACATTCACCAGGTTCTACTGTTCCGTCCTATTCATTTTTAGTTATATGTTTTTCTGCACTTGTAAGTTTAATATTTACAGTTAATAGCACGCAGAAGTAAATATTTTATTTTCTGACGGAAGCATGACTTTGTATAATGTTGGTTATGTAAGGGGAATGATTGATTAAATATCTTCTCTATATTTTTCCCCATGTTGTCTTTTGCATAGTACTCTAGTATAGATAAGGAGAAATTAAGATAGATGATTTGATAGGCTGATTTCCAAATAATTGAAGTGACTAATGCTGTTATCTTGCACATTCTGTCAGAAATAAATATTACCTTTCTGTATAAAAACCTAGGTTTACACTCAAGTTATTTATTGTTGAGATATTGTAACTTCAAAGAATATTATATTTGTACTTTATTATTCCGGAGATGTTTCATTCCTCCGTGAAGATCTTATTGTATATCCGGAGATGTTTATTCCTCCGTCGAAATGTGGTAACTCGGGTTATTAGACTTCCCTAGTGGGGGTCGGCCCTGTATGTGTTATGTGGGTCAAAGGGTTATTAGACCATCCTAGAGGGGTCGGCCCAGTCAGTTGTAGTGGGGTATTTAACCCATTGGTTAAATACGAGCCTACGTGTACTTGTGTAAAAGATATGTCAGAGTGGTGTATAAATAGAGGAGGTGTGTTCCTCATTTGACACACTCACTCACTTGAGAATAGCGCACTTGTGGAGGAGAGGTCTGCTATGGAGAAGAAGGAGCTTATGCTCAGGGTTTGCATCTTTGTATATTGCTGGTCATCTATATTGAGGAAGCTTTACTGGGTTTTCTACCCCATGAGGGTTTCCCAGGATAAATCTGTGTCTCTTGTGTTTATGCTGTGCTTGTTGTTTCTTCAGTGATCCTGTATATGCTATTATTGTGAAATGGAATGTAATGCTGCTATTTTCTGTCTTAGCATATTAAATCTTAACATTTATTTCTTCCAGATCTCACCTATACTACATTTTGCTATCATTTTATTTAAGAACATTAAAGTATCATACGTTCATTTCCTTCTTGCATTGATACTCATGATTTAAACTTAGCATTTCATATTATAGGCAACTAAATAATTTCCTTTATCTAGGGTTAGGAAATAAGTATCTCATTTCTGCATAGAAATCTAGGGTTTATATTCTGGAATCATCTACTGTATTTCAAAATACATATGCATGGTAATTTTTGTTTCATTCATAAACTGTAAATAACTATAATCTTAGTTCATTTCTTCATCAAAATTTCAAGGTTTAAACTTAGCACTGTTTCTATTATTTAAAACAATCTGTTCTATCTCCATTTTTTTTTGCAGAATAGAATTTTATTAGGTTTTATTTCTTTAAACTTTCATCGTTCTACTAAAGACTAATTTCCCAAACCTTGCAAAGTTTGCAATTAGTTGCATTCTGTTTATTTATTAAAACCCTAAGACTATGTTACAGTTAGTTAGAGCTCAACACTTGAAAACGAAACATCCATTTATTACTTTTAAATTTCAAAACCAAAATTTTATTGTCGTTCAAACTATTACATACACATTAGCTATCTATACAAGACAGAGTTGCAAACAGAGTCATATGATTTTCTTTATCAACAAAAGTATCTTAACCAACAAATATTTCAATACCAAAACTGTGTCTTAACACCACTCCAGACTTTACACAATAAAGATCACAGAGTTTCACTTTTATAACACAAGTTAGCCACGGCTTCCGGCCATAATCAACATCTTATTTCCTAGACAAACTATCATTTTACATAAAACTATAAACCACTTATGTTTTATTTCAGATGCAATTTCATTTTTTTTTTTTTTATTCAAGACAAAAGTATAAGTATCGTCGCACATAAACTATCATAAGTTATTTTCATTGCAAAAAAATTAGACTTTTATTATCTTTTAAACATCGTAAAACAGGTCCCTTAGTATCCACACAGAAACAACTTAGCTCACGACTCTAAAACTTTCATCAAAACACTGTTTTGATTTCCAAATCATCAACGAAGTAAAACTTATACATTGCACAGAAACTATTTAAAAGTTTTAATACTACTTCTCCCATTAGAATCGAACGAGGGTTTATCCCCTTGAATTTTACATTTTAAAAATCAGTTACATTTCAACAAAAATCACTGTAAAACACTGCAACGTAGAATAACAAGACCAACCGAGGATCTCATCCTCCAGGCCTTGGTCTTTTGGTTCTTAAAACTTTTCACCGACCAAAACTTTGCCAAGAACTTTTTACAACCTAACATCTTTCATCAAGCATCGACCTTGCCGGGCCATGAGAATCTACGAAGACGGAACCACCGAGGCTTACCAAGTAAGTAGAGCAACAGTATTACACCAAGCTTTCGAACCCTGTAAACTCTCGATGAAGATTGCACTTGTCACAAAAACCAGAGCGAGGTTAAATGAAGTAAAATGCAGAGTTTAACTCGGATCAACACAATTATTATAGTCATTTATCATTAACTGAAAACATTACCTTATTAACGTAGTTCTGGAGAAAGAGACATCATAAGCAAACAAAACCGATGAAGTCATCTATCATTTGCTTGGAGAAAGTCCCAGTTCTGAGAAACTCGGTCTCTTTTTGCATGAGAATCGAACCTTGGTTCAAATCTTTCAACAAAAACCCTGATTAGCTACCACAGCTGTAAATATGGCTCGGCTCTACAGAAAGACAAAGACCTGGAACTAGTATTTTCTCCCAACAGGTCCAATGTTAAAACGTGAGGAAGGAGTCCTTAGAAATACAAACTACTGAACCCTGCATTTTAGCAGGCGGTCGGCTTCTCCTCCATACCACTACCAAGGAAAACTGAAGGATGAGAAAACATCTCAATGCAAGTCATAACCAAGTCTAGGGTTTTGCAATTCCAAATCCCAAGGCATCTGAGATCAACGATGGAGATTATGCCAACCCAACACGTTGAAGTTTGGGCATCAACTACATTAATACCTTATTAATTATCACAACCATCACGACATCCAACTCTGTCAACCAAGGTTCATTTTAGTGTACAGCTCGACATTTTGACAACGTTTGGGATCACTACCATCTTGCACCACAGCCACGATGGCACCAACTAGGAAATCCACTCAACGATGTAGGCAGGTGAATTTAATGCTTGACTTGATACAAGAACCTGCCAACACTCTAAACATTCAATGCCTGTCCCTTATCACACCGTAGGACCAGTTAGGGTTTGCATTATACGAACTCCTTGCAAGTCTAAAGTCGACATTTGTTTCCAAAGGTTTAATCATAGAATACTAAGTTATTATGGTTGTATAGTTTATTGTATGACTTCATATCAATATCTATCGCATTCGTAAAAGCTATTAATACTAATGTATAGATAGGATTCCATACAATACAAATCATAATATTAGTTCACATTGTTATCCCTAGTTTACAAGGTCCTATAATGTATACAATCTTTAAATAATAAAATAGAAAGGTCTAATTCCCATATTGTAGAAATTTCACATTAGTATTATCATAATATGATGCTAATATTATAATAGACATTGCTATTTTAGCATAGTTCTATATGCACTTATAATGGAGAAATATAGGAGCTACCACAATTAATATGGTAGTTGCGAGTTAAAATCCACGTACTGAAATAATATTGAGATCAAGTTTTCTTAAATGTAAAACAACGTATAAGTCGAATTATTCACATAGTGAGTGTGCATGTTATTACCATTCCTTGCATAGTGACGAAATGATGACAGGATTCTAATAGCACTAATAACCTTGTAAACTAGCACATAAATGAGAGTAGGACAAAGATCCATACCTTCATTAACTTTCATGCAAGGAAGTATTTAGAGTTTTTCACAATACATTGATGATGAATTGAAAAACATATTTACTCTTAACACCTGAATTGTTGTATTTTCTCTTACTCGCGTTTCTGCACAAAGAGACAGGTTCAAATGCTTTAGCTAAACATAGCTAAGTAAACCTCAGGGTACCTCGTAGGATCCCTTCATCACCATTCACAAGCAAACTGTCAGTACCTTATCAAGAAAATATATCGCAGGATAAACTTAACTACAGCCTGTAGATTACAAATAAACACAAACAAAACTAATGAAGTACTTTGTGCTATGAAGTATAATTTGTTGTTATCGTAATACATCATTAGTTAAAATATTAGTAATTATTTTATTTTTTGCATTAGCAATTTCAATATTTATTGCTACTTTAAAAATTTTAAATTTTTGTGAATTTTACGGGTTGTTACATGTGGTATCAGAGCTCATGTTCGAACTCTCGGCATGACAAGGTCCAAAGAACACGCAACAAAAAAAATTTATGACAGCAAAAGAATATTTACTAATTAAATTATTTTGTCATACATAAATTTGTTTTCTAAGTTACAGGTATGGAAGGATCAACTGAACACAAGGAGGACAAATTTCGAACAAATAGTCATAGCACTGGACAACATTATGAAAAAGAAGTCCATGGTGAATTGAATGACAATTCATCAGAATTGTTACATGCATTTCAGGAGTTAAAAGCAAAAATAAGATCTGTTAAACATGACAATGAGAGAATTCTAAAGGCATAAGAGGAACTTAACCAAGTACTGTTCGATCAATGCCCAACTGATGAACATGATAGAGGGATTGAAAATACCTCCAAGATTGAAGACTTACCTCATCGAGACAAGGGTAAGAAAGTGAAAATTCATGATGTGAACAACAGTTCAACATCATTAGAAGCTGCCAATGAAAAACGCAAAAAGAAACGTAATTATTCAAGTGATAGCAGTGAAGGAGATTACAAACCCAAAAGAAAAAGCCACAAACAGTATGAACATATTTCTGGGGAGTTCAAGAAAATCAAACCCCCAACTTTCTGTTAGTTTTGTACCTAGGGAAGTGTTCCCCAAGTGACAATTGCCTAATGTCACTTAGAAGGGGGAAAAAGGTGACCCTCACATTAAATGCACTTAATGAGACTTTATAAAATGAAAGTCACTTTTTGATAAAGTTATGTGGGTGAGTGATTTTTTTATTTAAGTGATTTAAATAAAAGTGATTTTTACTCTCATTGAATCTTATCCATTGGATTTGATCTTTCTCCACCGTTGGATTAGAACTCACTTAGGGTTAGACAAAAAGGCTTGAGGGAGGCATTTCACTTCACTTTTGAGAGATTCAAGAGAGAAGAAGAGCTAGAGAGAGCAAGAGAGCTTGGGCACGTAGTTCAAGGAGGCATTTAATGCATGTATCAGTTGGCACACACTTCGAGGCTTTCTGCTGGGCATTCAATGCACTGTATAGTCTAGATTACAGTTCTATTTCTTCATAATAGCATGCATCCCGAGGTGAGGGTACAACAACCATTATTGGCTCGAGTTTCAAGAGAATCTGGGCACGAGTTTCAAGGTGAATCTAGGAACCAATTTTGAGATAAGTTGCACGCAGCCCGAGGAAAATTCTGGGCACACATCTCGAGTTTTTTAGCACGAGTTTCGAGGAGATAGGGTGTACACAAAATTCAAGATTGCTGCACATTTCCCGAGACAGGTTTAGGGCTCGATGTTTTGAGACAGTCTTGCATAGTTTTCGAGGAGAACCATAAAATACGGTCATTGTATCTTCAGCATAGATTTCGAGACAAATGCCGAGTGAAATATATTGGTGGAGATAAGTAAAAATTTCTGTTGTATAAATTTATGTATTAAGACTTAGTGAAGAAATAAGAATCTCTCTCTCTCTTACTGGTTTTCCCCGTGGGGGTTTTTCCAGGGCACAGTTGCCAAAAATATCTAAGTCTATCTTTTATGGTGTGCATGTTTTAAATATTTATTTTCAGCCTGTTAGTGGTATTTTACAGCATGTTTAATTGTTACTGAAAATTTCATAAGTAACCTTCACCCTATGCAAAACCGGCTGTAGGTGAAAATCACTGAAATGTTGACATAAACCATCAAGCAGTAAAACCCAGAAAATCTACACTTTCAATGGTGAAATTGAGAAAGGAGAGACAGTTGAAGCATGGTTGTCTGGCATGAAGAAATATTTTCAAATCTATGATTATTCTGAATCATTAAAAGCAAAGATGGCCATATACAACCTGATCGGTAAGGCATATATTTGGTGGCAGGACATCAAAAGAGTGAAGGAAGGACAAAGATGTAAATTGGAGCACTTTTAAAAGGTACTTCAAGAAGAAGTTCTTATCTGAACAATATTATGAAGAAAAATCCAAGTAATTTTATGATTTAAAATTGGGAATCATGAATATGAAAGAGATGAACAATGAATTTCTGAATTTGCTAAGGTATGTGCCATATCTTGTGGAGGAAAAACCAAAGATTCATAGATATTTGAGTTGCCTACCTTTCAACATCAAGGACATAATAGAATATGACAATCCAAAGACCTTAGAAGAAGCCATGAGGAAAGCAACTTTCTGCTATGATACAAACCGCAAAAGAGAAGGGACATCTAACTGGAAAAATCATAAACCCAACAACTTTGAACTGAAAAAGAAGAATTTCAGGTTCAATGGAAATTCTGGGTTTCACAAGAAAAACTTTCCAAATCGAAATTTCCAAGGAAATAGTCCCAGAAATAACCAGCAGCAGAATTTTACAGCTCCTAGAAATACACCGAATGTTACCAGAACTAATGACCAAAGGGAACCTATAAAGTGTTTTGAGTGCCAAGGTCCTCATTATGCTTCAAAATGTCCCAAAAGGAAGCGGACAACCAATTATATTCACTCCATACAAGCTGAACCTGCTGTGGGAGACTTGGCAAGAGATATGCCCAAAATTAATGCAGCTCTAGATCACAGGCAAGCGGAGCATCAAGTCTCTATGGTAGAGATTGAAGGTATGCTGCGAAACCATCCAGTTTCTATTTTGATTGATCCAGGCACTAGCCTGAGCTATATATCTCTTGATATTGTAGAAAATCTTAAATTGAAAACAGAAAAATTTAATAATCTTGGTTAGTTAGATTAGTAACAGGAACAAAAAGAAAAGTGTTTGATTTTGTTGAAAGTTGTGTTTTAGCTATGAATCAGTTAAAAACACAAACCAAGTTAAATGTTTTACCCTTAGGATCCTATGACATCTTAATTGGAATTGACTGGTTAGAAGCCTATCATGTTATTTTGGGTTGTTATGAGAAAAATTTTACTTGTTTAAATGATGAAGGAGAAACAATAGAAGTAAAAGGTATTCCTAGAAAGACATCACTTAGACAGATTTAAACTATGCAAGCAGAAAGAGCAGTTAGAAAAGGATGTAAGATGTTTGCAGTGAATGTAGTACATGAGGAGTTAATTACTAAAGAGGACAAACTGAAACTAGAAGATATACCTGTCCTAAAAGAATTCAAAGATGTTTTTCCAGAAGATATTCCAGGGTTACCCCCGAAGAGAGATCTAGATTTTACCATTGAGTTGATACCGGGTGTGGTACCAAACTCCAAAGCTCCATATATGATGAATATACTGCAATTAAATGAGTTGAAATCACAGTTGAAGGAACTGATTGATAAAAACTATATAAGACCCAGCGTGTCTCCTTGGGGAGCACCTGTTATATTTGTTAAGAAGAAGGATGGCACTTTAAGACTTTGCATCGATTATCGCCAACTGAATAAGATGACAATCAAGAATCGATGCCCGTTTCCCCGCATAGACGATCTATTTGATCAGCTGCGTGGAGCAATGATATTTTCAAAGATTTATTTAAATTCAGGATATCATCCAGTTCGTGTGAAGGATGAGGATATTTTTAAAACAACCTTTAGAACTCGCTATGGACATTATGAGTTCGTAGTCATGCCATTTGGATTGACTAATGCCCCGACAATTTTTATGTGCTTAATGAACAATATTCTGCACAAATATTTGGATAAGTTCGTCATTGTGTTCATAGATGACATTCTGGTATATTCTAAAAGTAAGGAAGAACATGACGAACATCTGCGTATTATTTTACAAGTTCTGAGAGATCATCAGTTATATGCTAAGTTTAGTAAGTGTGACTTTCACAAGGATAAGATTCAGTATTTAGGTCACATAATCTCTAAGGAAGGAATTTCGGTTGATCCCGATAAGATAAAATCCATTAATGAATGGTTGGTTCCTAAAGATGTGACGGACATTCGATCATTTATGGGGATTATAGGATATTATAAAAAATTCATAGAAGGTTTTCCAAAGATTGCAAACCCCATAACCTCCTTACAAAAGAAGGGGAAGAAGTTTGTATGGGATCAAAAGTGTGCAGACAGTTTTAAGAAGTTGAAGCAATTACTAACTACAACACCTATTCTAAGAATTGCAGATCCTAATAAATATTTTATAGTATGTACCGACGCATGTAATGGCGGACTCAGTGGAGTCCTAACACAAGAAGGACATGCTGTTGCATATGAGTCTAGAAAGCTGAAAATACATGACAAAAATTACTCTACTTATGATCTAGAATTATTAGTAGTAATACATGCCTTGAAAATGTGGCATCACCATCTTATTGGCAGAAAATTTACTTTGATGACAGATAACATGGGGCTGAAGTATTTACTAGATCAAACAAACTTGAATGCTAGACAAGCTAGATGGATAACCTTTCTAAGTGAATATGATTTTGAAATTCAACATATAAAGGGTAAAGAGAACAAAGTTGCTGATGCTTTAAGTCGCAATGCAAATTTAAATTTATTTCAGCCATCAGTACATACACAACAGATTTAGAAAATCAGATTTTCGAAGGGATTAAGTCGGATGAAGAATATAGAAATTTACATGAAAAGACAACAGAAAATAATCCTGAAAATTCTATGGCAGATTTCAGGTTAAAAGAAAATGGCTTACTGCTGTACAAAAATAGATTATATGTGCCCAATGTACCAAAGATAAAAATTCTGATTTTAGATGAGATGCACAAA
Source organism: Larix kaempferi (assembly GCA_027924585.1). Taxonomy (NCBI): domain Eukaryota; kingdom Viridiplantae; phylum Streptophyta; class Pinopsida; order Pinales; family Pinaceae; genus Larix; species Larix kaempferi. The sequence continues at coordinate 7,127,587 of BSBM01000769.1, read as the reverse complement.
AGTCATTATTCTGGCCATCCAGGTTATCACAAAACCATCACTATGTTATAGAAAGAGTATTATTGGCCCAGGATGAAGGATGAAGTAGTAGAATATATAGCTAAATGCTTTGACTATTAAAATGTAAAAGTTGAACATCAACATCCGACTGGATTGTTACAACCATTACCTATACCTAGCTGGAAATGGGAGGTCATAAGTATAGATTTTGTTACCGGACTACCCAAGAATCATAAACAAAATGATTCCATCATGGTGGTAGTGGATAAACTCAGCAAGGCAACACATTTTATACCAGTAAAAACTACTCATAAGGCTCCAGACATTGCAGAAATTTTCATGAAACATATTTTTCGATTGCATGGAATACCAAAAGTGATAGTTTCAGACCGTGATTCTAAGTTTACCGGAAACTTCTGGAGATCTTTGTTTAAAGGGTTGAATACAACCTTAAAATTCAACACAACATTTCATCCACAAACGGATGGATAGACAGAAAGAGTGAATCGCATATTGGAAGACATGCTAAGGATGTATGTTAAAGACTAGCCTGGTAAGTGGGAGGACAAATTACATTTAGCAGACTTTGCATATAACAACCATGGTCATGCATCATCCAGGCTTAGCCCTTTTGAAATTCTTTATGGTAGGAAATGTAATACACCAGTTTCTTGGAATGATCCAGTTAATAGAGTTATTTTAGGACCTGAATTGTTGAAGGAAACAGAACTAACTGTGCAATAGGTACAAAGAAATCTTAAAGCTGCCCAAGATAGGCAAAAAAGTCAAGCATATCTAAAAAGGACTCATAAAGAGTTCCAGGTTGGTGAGCATGGTTTCATTAAGGTAAGACCAAAGAAGAGTTCATTAAAACTGGGAAACTGTGCCAAGCTGGCACCCAGGTATTGTGGTCCTTTCGAAATTTTGTCAAGGGTTGGACCCGTGGCATATTAACTGGCTTTGCCACCAAATCTAAAAATACATAATGTTTTTCATATTTCAGTTTTAAAGAAATATATACATGATGCTACTCATGTTATAAATTGGAATGATGTATAGGAGGAACAAGACGATGATTTTCAGGTGGAACCGGACTGTATCCTCGAAAGGAGGGAAACTCTACTCCGGAATCACACCATTGGGCAGGTAAAGGTGCAATGGAAGCACCTTAGCCTAGAAGAGACAACCTGGGAGTTGGAGAGTAGTATGCGGGCATCATACCCAGCTCTATTTCAGGAACACTTGGAGAGTGAATAAACAACATCGAGGACGATGTTGAGACTTAAGGGGGGGTGTATGTCACCTACCCAAATTTTGAGACTATTTATTTTATCGCAAAAACATTGTATTAAATTATAATTACAAAGTTTTGTAATTATGATAAAATTTGGTCAAGGATGATTGTAATATGATTATTATTATTTAATAAATTAAAACAGGAGACAAACACCCAAGGGAACTGTTAAATGAGTGTTCACTGACCCACTAGGAGGAATGGAAGCTGTTAGAAGGCATGGGATAGATGTCAGCATTTGCACTCCACCACTAGCTGTTGGTTATGGGACAACTACCCCTAAAATTGTGGCATTATTCCCCAGGTGGGTGGAAGAGAGCTGATGGCTCATTAATGACTAGGTTAACCACTAAAAGGCCTAGGCAGCCTAGATAAGTCAATTCGAATTGATTAGATAGCTCTACATTATTTTCTGCAGAAATAATTCCTCAAGTGCATCAGGTGATCACTGAGAGATTCAAATAGGGAGGCTAAGTGGAAGTGCATTATGAGTCTACTCCTATATATTTTGAGAAGGAACCAGAGGTGCTGGTGCAGGTCTCTTTGACTGCTAATTCTGTAGGACTGAATGATCCAAATTACTGCTACAAGTTGATGACCTAAAATCTTCTACAGATTCTTCTTCCTAGTGGTTCAGTGAACAAGCTCAGGGTTCCTAAGGAAAGTAATTTGACTGTCTTCAGGAATAGGTTGGGTGGAACAGGCTCCTTGGGTTGTTTGTTTCCCTACATTCACCAGATTCTACTGTTCTGTCCTATTCATTTTCAGTTATATGTTTTTCTGCACTTGTAAGTTTAATATTTACAGTTAATAGCATGTAGAAGTAAATATTTTATTTTCTAACCGAACCATGACTTTGTATAATGTTGGTTATGTAAGGGGAATGATTGATTAAATATCTTCTCTATATTTTTCTCCATGTTGTCTTCTGCATAGTACTCTAGTATAGAGAAGGAGAAATTAAGATAAATGATTTGATAGGCTGATTGCCAAATAATTGAAGTGACTAATGCTGTTATCTTGCACATTCTGTTAGAAATAAATATTACCTTTATGTATAAAAACCTAGGTTTACACTCAAGTTATTTATTTCTTCCAGATTTCACCTATACTACATTTTGCTATCATTTTATTTAAGAACATTAAAGTATCATAGGTTCATTTCCTTCCTGCATCGATATTCATGATTTAAACTTAACATTTCATATTATAGGAAACTAAATAATTTCCTTTATCTAGGGTTAGGAAATAAGTATCTCATTTCTGCATAGAAATCTAGGATTTATATTCTGGAATCATCTACTGTATTTCAAAATACATATGCATGGTAATTTTCGTTTCATTCATAAACTGTAAAGAACTATAATCTTAGTTCATTTCTTCATCAAAATTTCAAGGTTTAAACTTAGCACTGTTTCTATTATTTAAAACAATCTGTTCTATCTCCATTTTTTTTGTAGAGTAGAATTTTATTAGGTTTTATTTCTTTAAACTTTCATCGTTCTACTAAAGACTAATTTCCCAAACCTTGCAAAGTTTGCAATTAGTCGCATTCTGTTTATTTATTAAAACCCTAAGACTATGTTACAGTTAGTTAGAGCTCAACACTTGAAAACACAAACATCCATTTATTACTTTTAAATTTCAAAACCAAAATTTTATTATCATTCAAGCTATTGCATACACATTAGCTATCTATACAAGATAGAGTTGCAAACAGAGTCATATGATTTTCTTTATCAACCACAGTATCTTAACCAACAAATATTTCAATACCAAAACTGTGTCTTAACACCACTCCAGAATTTACACAATAAAGATCATAGAGTTTCACTTTTATAACACAAGTTAGCCACGGCTTTCGGCCATAATCAATACCTTATTTCCTAGACAAACTATCATTTTACATAAAACTATAAATCACTTATGTTTTTATTTCAGATGCAGTTTCATTTTTTTTATATATTCAAAACAAAAGTATAAGTATCGTCGCACATAAACTATCATAAGTTATTTTCATTGCAAAAAAACAGACTTTTAATATATTTTAAACATCATAAAACGGGTCCCTTCATATCCACACAGAAACAACTTAGTTCACGATTCTAAAACTTTCATCAAAACACTGTTTTGATTTCCAAATCATCGACAAAGTAAAACTTATACATTGCACATAAACTATTTAAAAGTTTTAATACTACGTCTTCCATTAGAATCGACCAAGGGTTTATCCCCTTGAGTTTTACATTTTAAAAACAAGTTACATTTCAACAAAATTAATAGTAAAACACTGCAACGTAGAATAACATGACCAACCAAGGATCTCATCCTCCAGGCCTTGGTATTCTGGTTCTTACAACTTTTCATCGGCCAAAACTTTACCAAGAACTTTTTACAACCTAACATCTTTCATCAAGCATCGACCTCGTCGGTCCATGAGAATCTACGAGGAAGGAACCACCGAGGATTACCAAGTAAGTAGAGCAACAATATTACACCAAGATTTCGAACCCTGTAAACTCTCGATGAAGATTGCACTTGTCACAAAAACCAGAGCGAGGTTAAATGAAGTAAAACGCAGAGTTTAACTCGGATCAACACAATTATTATAGTCATTTAAAAATTAACTGAAAACATTACCTTATTAACGTAGTTATGGAGAAAGAGACATCATAAGCAAACAAAACCGATGAAGTCATCTATCATTTGCTTGGAGAAAGTCCAAGTTCTGAGAAACTCAGTCTCTTTTTGCATGAGAATCGAACCTTGGTTCAAATCTTTCAACAAAAACCCTGATTAGCTACCATGGCAGTAAATATGGCTCGGCTCTATAGAAAGACAAAGACTTGGAACTAGTATTTTCTCCCAACAGGTCCAGTGTTCAAACTCAAGGAAGGAGTCCTCAGAAATACAAACTACTGAACCCTACATTTTAACAGGCGGTCGGCTTCTCCTCCATACCACTTCCAAGGCAAAATGAAGGATGAGAAAACATCTCGATGCAATTCATAACCAAGTCTATGGTTTTGCAATTCCAAATCCCAAAGCATCTGAGATCAACGATGGAGATTATGCCAACCCAGCACGTTGAAGTTTGGGCATCAACGACATTAATACCTTATTAATTATCACAACCGTCACGACATCCAACTCTGTCAACCAAGGTTCATTTTAGTGTACAGCTCGACATTTTGACAGCGTTTGGGATCACTACCATTGTGCACCACAACCACGATGGAACCAACTAGGAAATCCACTCAACGATGTAGGCAAGCGGCTTTAATGCTTGACTTGATACGAGAAGTTGCCAACACTCTAAACATTCAATGCCTGTCCCTTATCACATCGTAGGACTAGTTAGGGTTGGCATTATATGAATTCCTTGCAAGTTTAAAGTCGACATTTGTTTCCAAAGGTTAAATCGTAGAATACTAAGTTATTATGGTTGTATAGTTTATTATATGCCTTCATATCAATATAGATCGCATTCATAAAAGTTATTAATACTAATGTACAGATAGGATTCTATACAATACACATCATAATATTAGTTCACATCGTTATCCCTAGTTTACAAGGTCCTATAACGTATACAATCTTTAAATAATAAAATAGAAAGGTCTAATTCCCATAGTGTAGCAATTTCACATTAGTATCATCATAATATGATGCTAATATTATAATAGACATTGCTATTTTAGCATAGTTCTATATGCACTTATAATGGAGAATTATAGGAGCTACCATAGTTAATATGGTAGTTGCGAGTTAAAATCCACGTACTGAAATAATATTGAGATCAAGTTTTCTTAAATGTAAAACAACGTATAAGTCGAATTATTCACATAGTGAGTGTGCATGTTATTACCATTCCTTGCATAATGAAGAAATGACGGCAGGATTCTAATAACACTAATAAGCTTGTAAACTAGCACGTAAATGAGAGTAGGACAAAGATCCATACCTTCATTAACTTTCATGCAAGGAAGTATTTAGAGTTTTTCACAATACATTGACGATGAATTGAAAACATATTTACTCTTAACACTTGAATTGTTGTATTTTCTCTTACTTGCTTTTCTACACAAAGAGCGAGGTTCAAATGCTTTAGCTAAACATAGCTAAGTAAACCTCAGGGTACCTCGCAGGACCCCTTCATCACCATTCACAAGCAAGCTGTCAGTACCTTATCAAGAAAATATATCGCAGGATAAACTTAACTACATCCTGTAGATTACAAATAAACACAAACAGAACTAATGAAGTACTTTGTGCTATGAAATATAATTTGTTGTTATTGTAATACATCATTAGTTAAAAGATTAGCAATTATTTTATTTTTTGCATTAGCAATTTCAGTATTTCTTGCTACTTTAAAAATTTTAAATTTTTGTGAATTTTACAGGTTGTTACAGGGGGAAACCTTGTCATTGGTAACACATTCTGCAGATCTCTTGCCAAGTTCATGGCATCCTTCAATGAATTAGGTTTGTGGGCCTTAACTAAACCTTTTAAGGTTTCATCCAAACCTTCAGTAAAGAGCAATACCAATATTACCATAGATATATTAGCCACCTTTAGTGATAATTTTTGGAATTCCAACATATACTCAGTAGTGGTTCCAACTTGCTTCAATTGGGCTAGTTCTTTGAAAGGAAATTCTGGGTCTTTTTGATCAAATATTTCGAATACTGTGTCAACAAATTCTCCATATGTTGTAACCTGATCATGTCCCAAATTTTTCAGACCATGGAACCACCAATAATTGGAATCTCCTTCTAGATGTAAAATAGCCATTTTTAAAGCATCCTCTTCCACCATTGGGTCCAGCTGAAAATACACATCTAGTTTTTGTACCCAAGTATTTGCAAAACTTTGAGATGATCCATCAAAAGTGGGAGGGGTCATTTTACCAATGGAATAATTCAATTCTTTATTCTGAAATGGAATCCTATTACGTTCCCTCATTTTGAGTTTGTTTGAGACAGTAAAGTATTGGTCAAATGGTAGAGTGCTTCTACAATCTTCACTCAACTTTTCCCATTCTTTTACAACTTCCTGCATAGAAAATGGGGTGTTAGGTTCTTATTTGGCCACAATAAATTTAGGTTTAGTATCCCTTGGTGTCCTTTGAAATTCATTGGGTCTTTTATGAGGTCCTGTTCTTGAGAAAATGCTTTCTCCCATTGCCTTCTTTTCCTCAAAAGAAGAACCGTCGTTGCCTCCTATTGCTCCTTTGCTTCCAAGTTGGCTAGCCAACAATTTGAACCCTTTCATGATCTATTTTTTCATGTATTAAAATAATGGTTTCATGAATTTATTAAATTCCTCCTTATCCTCTGAGGTTCCCTCTCATCCCTAGCCATAGTTTCAACAAAATACTCTTCTTCTCCTACTTCTTCCTCTTCAACAAAAACACTTTTAGTTTCACGTTCTAAGGGTGGGGGATAATTTCTTTGGCTTATTGTACTAATAAATGATCATCCACAATAGGTACAAGGATCATTCTCTAATACCACTTGTAGTGTCCCTTTTTAAGAATTTGCACAAACTAGGAAAAATTGTAATTTTTGGCCAATTCGACCCTTAGACTAGGATTGACTCAACTGCTTCCAAATTGATCCAAATGGTTCCGAATTGGGTCTGAATGAGTTTGGAAGGTATTCAAACATGTAAATGAGGCTGATGGATGATTGGACACTCTTAAAACACTTCTGCAACATTCATTTATAATAAGTGAAAAATGATGAACTTTACTAGTCAAATCGAGGTTCACAATCCCCAAGGGTAGGAGACAAAGATGGCTTCCCAAACACTGTAAAAACTTCCCAAATTTAAGAAAAAAGACATGTTACTAATAAAGGACTTCAATGATATCCCCAAGTCATCATTAATAAGTTTCTATAAGCTTCTGCAACTCCCATAAATCATATGTTTGTATACTAGCTTTGACATAGGGGGAAATGATAGTAAATCTTCACAAATTGTTATGAAACTTAAGAATATTGCTCCAAATGCTTGTATAATGAATATGAAACTTATTCATCATATTAATTTCACTCCATACAAAATTAATATATCAGGGATTGACTGAACCATTTGAATTTGATACCACTTCAAGTGCAAATAACAAGGTATTGGGGAAATGACACCATTTATTCATAGTTTAGCATTTGTACATGAAATCTATTGGAATTTCGATCTGAAAGTATTATGAGAAGTAAATACAGAGTATATATATCAAATTAAAAATGTATGGGGCCTCAATAGCTATCTCAAATATATCATTACTTCACCAAGTGTGCCTCTCCTCAAGGAGCAAGAATATGCTAAGAAATGAGATAATAGTTGTAGAAGCACGCTGAAACAAATGTGACCATGAGATTTCATGTAGCTTCAAATTGTAACAAAAGAATCCATTGTATCTCCAAATTAAAGGTCTAAATGTCCTCTCCAATTTCTAATTAGGATGGGAATCTTTCACCCTAGAAATTGGTGCTAAGGCAAGTAGAATAGCACTCTACGAGCTCTCCTCTCCAAATGCAAAATCTCAAATGATCAAAAGCCACTCTCTTTATTTTTTCTTGTCTTTTATAAACTTCTCAAGTCCTTCATGGGTCAAATTAATTCCAAAATACTCATGCCAACTCAAGTTGGGAGGAGATTCCAAAGTATGCCACGTGTCCCTCCAATTCTAGCCTCCTCCTTCACTCAATTCGAATAGGTGTCTCTTTGGATTCCCTAACTCCCTTGTGCGCCTTCTTGGTGGATGTTTTTAGCCCTGACATGTCATGTATGTCAAATGTCAACCTTTAGGTATGATTTGTGTCATAGCATCTTCATCATTGTTGTCATAGAAGCTAGGGAATCTAGCCCAAGTGTCTCAATATCTCTCCAATGCCTCTTCCTCTTCCATGGGAGTTACTCTTCCACTCCAATTCTACCTACATTGAGTCATTCCAAGTATATTAACCTTCCAACTCCCCAAGATCATTAGAATCCACCTTGGATTCGAATGAGTGAGAATAGAATGCTATGTGGCATGAGGAATCTAGCTTTGTGTGGGTTCCACACCACCAATGTGTCTCCATGACCAAGTGCCACCTTATTTTCCTATCATAAATATTTATTTAACCCCTTTTAATATATTTATGTCAATCTGATGTTTATTTGGGGTTTATTAGTTCCTTTATTCCAAATATAATGTTTCCACTCCAACCTAGGAAACTAGTAGATTGGTGGAATTTTCCCTTCTTGAGATTTATTTGAATGGGGACATTACAATATTTGAACTGAGACTTGTGTAGCTTATCTATAACTATGTAGAATGCCTCGAATTACATGGAAACAATTATGCAACAATAGGAAACACTGTTGCACCTGTTGTTGTATTGCTGAAAAGACTTATGTTTGATTCCTACGAGGCGGTACAAACATCCTTCAGGTTTTCACTCCACTTTAGAATATCCCTATTGCATTTGATCTCCAATGTTAGAAATATTGACATTTTATCTATAAGAATTATTTTCGAACTCATAAATTCCTTTATTTATTTATTTTTGCTTCTATTTTTTGTGTAGCTTGGCAATGTCTTCAAGGTTGCTTCAGGTTCCCTTTCCAAAGATGAAAATGTTGGCAATAGATGATATGACCAAGAATACGAGGTCAATGAGATTTCCTTTGGATAGTAGTGGTGAAACTGGGGGCAGTGGCTAGGGGATGATTGAAGAAGATACAAATACATATTATGTACAATATTGTTGTGATTGTTGCTCAATTGTTCCCATTCTTAGGCGTCGTTGGCATTGTAATGTTTGCCCATACTTTGATTTGTGTAAAACTTGCTATGAGATGGATGCAAACAGACTTCCACAACCACATACTAGGGATCATCCAATGTCATCAATTCCTATTGAAGTTGATTCTGGTGCAATTGACAAGAGTGATCTCCAGTTTTCAATGGATGAGTTCAGTGATGAGCATCTATTACAAGTCTCTATTGAGATCAATTTGTGGCCCTGCACCTTATTTAAACCCTCCTATGGAACACAATGAAAACAAATATTTCCTTGGGGCTACAAATGATACAAAACTTGTCACCCTTTCTGCTTCAAAGCGTGCGATAAACTCTTTGCTTCTTCGTGAGCTCATGGAAGAGCTGAAAGGGTGGATGCAGTCAACTTCTGAACCCCATGCAATACCAATCATGCAACTCTTTTACAGATTAGCTTCTGCCATAGGTGGTCCTTTCATGGAAAATTCAACTCTTGAAAACTTGGATTTGGAAAAATTTGTAAAACTGATGATGGATGAATTGAATTTGAATGCCCACTTTATGGCTAAAACATGTTCATATTTTTGACAGGTTCTCATTCTTGTTTTCATTTTTTTTACTTTTATGCTACGCAATTGGCATTAGCTAGGGAATGATCAGTCACTATCAAAATTTGGAGCAGCCACATGCACCCAAGATTCAACCATTTCTCAAGGAACTCCATGTTCTTCAAGGGGTGGTTCTCCATGTACAAATGATGGCCAAGAGAAAAGTGAACTTGCATCCCATCTAGAACAAGCATGTGTTGTTTTAAGACAACAACATTTTTTTAATTATCTTATTGATATTCTACAACAATCGGGGCATGTTTTCAAGAGTCCATCTCTAAATCTGAAATATGGGCCAATAACAACTTTTGGGGTAGAGTGTGGTGTCTTAAACATGGCCCCTTCCTAAAAGCATGACATTACCATGCAAACCCATGTTAACAACACACATGCCTGCCAGATTTTGAAGTTGGGTTACAATTGTTGTAAGCATTCAAACTTTCCCTTTAACCACATTCCAATGGATAATGAATAATTTAAGATATGGAGATATTAAATCTAGAATAGTTAACACATTTCTCAATGTAACAAAATGATATTGGTTTTCTTGAGTTTATGCCTATGGATGTGGGTTATTAGAATGCAAAAACTTTCAATTTTGTTTTCTCTCAATCAAAAGTTTCCACTTTAGAGCCGAGGGAGATATATATCTTTTCCATAATACTATCATAAGTTTATTTCTCTCTGCTTCATATCTATGAATAATTTGGGTGTAAACCCTAGGTCGGGTTTTCAAGAGCTTAAATAGCCTAGGGATGAACACTACTTAGGGGTTTCAATTGGGAATGATAGATAACGCCATCACAAATTTATTTAATATCAAATTTGAAATTTTGAATAACCTACACATGAACCTGGTCAAAGGGTTTTCAATTGGAGTGGGTGCACCATTGTTAGTTTATTAGTTTTCTTCGCTTTTGTGCCGTGAATAACTTGGTATTAATTCATAGTTAGGGTTTTGGAGATTCTAAATAACCCATGAATGAAAATTAATGAGGGGTTTTCAATTGGGATTGGCGTAGGATGCAAGGCTTGGTGCAGGGATTTGTAATTTGGGAAATACTAGCTTTCTCAATGTTGTCCTAAGTTTTAGTGAACTAGATCTCGTAGCATTAATTGTGTTTCATAGGATTTTGTAATGCTCCGACACCATCGGAGCATTACCAACTATATGGTCGATACTCTTATCACCTATGGTGCAAATACTTAGAGTACTTATGGCGTTGATACCATCAGAGCATTATCAATTATAAGTCATGGATATGTCGACATGAATTACATATTGACAGTATGGCGCCATTACGGATTCGAGGGTTGTAAGTGTAAAAAGGGTTTCAAGTAAAAAACCAAGAAATAGTATCTCCTCTGAAAAAAACAAAATCGGACTCTTACTAACTAAACGAGTAGTATACCCTACTGTTTGCTCGTCCAAGACACATGTGCTAAGTAAATCAGTTGGCCACCAAACTTTCAATAATTTCTCCAACTGAATTCTTCTCCCTTTACTGAAAATAATGAAGTAAGAAGCAATAATCACCTGATTTTATACCACTATTTACCTTGATTTCTCATTTCCGAGATGTCATCGGAGGGTTTATGTTAAGCCCTAAATATTGGAACATTACTCCCTTTATTATGGTGCATTACATATTATTGATGTCATCTTGGGTCTATTAGTTTTTATTGTACCCCTTTTCCTCCTCTATATAGGAAGGAGATCTTTTCACTTTAGTCATCCTTGTATCTTGTATTGTCTTATGTACTTAGTACATTGTGTAAGGAGGTTCCTCCCTCGAAGAGGATTGTTATTCATATTAGTTCTTCATTATTAAGGAGTTGATTAATTTATTTTGGTCTATTTCTGCTATTTTTATGCTATATCTGGGACTTGGTTGCATAACATTTGGTATTAGAGCTCTTTCCTCGGCACTGGTTTCTTCAAAATGAGTCATCTTGGAATTCACTGTAATTTTTTTTCTACAAGGTTTCAGACATAAATATTAAAAACCCACCTCTAAAACATGCCTAGATATTCGTGGTCTGAAATTCAAATCTTGTTACATCACAAGTTCAGAGATATTAGCCTTGGAATCTAGGGTTTTTGACCAGTCCAAAAAACAGTCTAAAGAAGGTGTTATGGGGAAAAAGGTCATATATGGGGAATGAGAGATCCAAATTGAGTGAGACCAGTTGAATCAGAAAGAGTACAAACCAAAATATCTGTGGTAGAATTTTCAGACTCAGATTCGAAATATTGGACACATGGCAGTCCGTACAAGTTCGATCTTCTAAAAGGACCAAAACTAAGAAGTGTTGGGAGATTCACAATAAATTTATATTGGCACATCAAAATTAGGTCATACCTATGGAATAGGAAACAACACACATAAGGATACAATATGACAAAATTTTAGACCCATAGGAGTCAAGATTTGAATTTTACCTCAGTTCTAAGTCGGCCATAAAACAATCTTCTAATCAGGGTTGAAAAGGGTATGTCATTTTAAATTTGAATAACTTGAGTAGAAGGATCTATTTGTGGTGAACCCTAGGGTGTGGTACCTATCTATATTGTTCTAAATGCCTCCTAAAAGGGGAACCTATACACCAAATAAGTCTCCAGACAGTTTGACATGGACTTATGATGAAGGTGAAGAAATACGCAAGGACATATCTGATTCACAAGAGAAGACGATGACAAAAGATGCACTAACATCAATCCTAGGTAAAACCAAGAATGAACTGGAATTGAAAATGGATGATTTGAAAAAGGACATAGATGAATTGAAGGGTTTGAAGGGGGATATGGAAGTTTTGAAAGAACGTTTGTCAAAGTTGCTGTAAGAAGGGTTTACTAGAAGTGACAAGACCTCCCATGAAATTCATGATGAAAACAAAAGGAACATATATCATGACTTTAGGGACTCCAACATGGGGTCAAAAACCAACTTGTACATCCAAAAGATCGATATGAGGAAGTTTGATGGCATGGATCCGGTCACATGGATACTATAGATGGAGCAGTTCTTTGAGCTACATGAGGTGCAATCCACACAAAAGGTACGCATTGCATCTTTATATTTAGAACCTAATCAGTTTGTGTGGTATAGATGGCTTTGCTTGCATAAACCACTTGTCACTTGGACAATTTTTACGGAGGAATTGATAGCACATTATGATGACATCAAGATCAATACCTTCTTTAGCCAACTGATAACTCTCAAACAAAAGGTTTCAGTTGGGGGGCACATTGAGAACTTCCAAAGATTAAATATTAAGGCCACAAATATTCCATAGGAGCATTTGACTGACGTCTTCATAGGAACATTAAGATATAACATCCAACATGAGGTTCTCCTTTGGGAACCTAAATTCTTGGAGCATGCATTCAAGGTTGCAAGAAAAGTTGAAAACAAAATTATGGCAACAATGAAGTATACCACTTACAACTATAAAGAAGGAAGTGTGTTCTTGATTCATCCACAACCTACAAGGTTGACACCACACCAACTAGAGGAAAAAAGAGCAAAAGGGATTTGTTACAGTTGTGATAGAAAATATAGTAAGGGCCACAAGTTCACTAAGAAGAAAGTTTTTTTCATAGATTGTGAAGCAGAGGAATAAAAGGAAGAAGAAGCACCAAAAGGACATGAATGGTCTCAATATGAAGAAATAGAAGATACTACTTCTGAAGATATTACTCCCACCATATCGTGTCATGCATTGGCTGGAATTAGCACTCCTCAAACTCTCAAGATCGAAGGATATATAAAAAAGAAAAAGGTAATGGTGTTGATTGATTCTGGTAGTACTCATAATTTCATTCATTGTAAATTAGCCAAGGTTCTCAATTGCTTTGTATATCCAGCACTGGAGTTTCAAGTAGTGATTGCATATGGAGGAACTATTAATTGCTCAGGAAAATACCATAATATCAATCTCACTATGGGAGAATATGTATTGAATAGTCCAATGATTGATATTTTGATGGAGGGTGCTGATGTTGTTTTAGGAGTTCAATGGTTACAATAATTAGGAATAGTGGTGTTGTCACCCCAACAAATCCCCTTGATTTTGTATGAAATAAAGGGACCCCCCATGTAAATTTTTGTAAGTACTTAGCTATGATTTTCATTTTATCTTGTTTGGTTTGGTAGGTCAATTTATACTTGTTCTGCTTTAGATCCTTGACTTTTTGCGGTTTCTTTTTCTTTGACTTGATTTCCATGGAAGATGATTTGGGGATCATATGCTTTCCTTAGCAGTTGTATTTGAGTTCTTCTTGGTTGATAAGTCTATCTTTCATATGATGATGATTTGGCGATGTCATATTTTGTGTTGAGGAAAGTAGTAAAAATTTATTCTATTATCTTATTTAACTAACTTCCTCGCCCACACATTATCATTTTGTCAATTTACTTATTGACTTCTTGGTTATTTTTGAAAACTTATTCTCCATCAATATGTTTCGAGCTTTTAGTATCAATTGATTACATAAATATCCATTAAAATTCCTTGAGTTCCTTATTACCATAATAATATATATATATATATATACTCCCCAATTACATTTTAATGTCTTTTGAAGAAACTTTTTTGAACATTATGGACTTACTTTATAATACTCTAGAAAAAGTCATATTAAGGCTTTTTCTAAATAAAGTAACTTTAATTTTTATGATAATAGGAGTTTCTTTAATTTGACATTAAAATTCTTTACACGCTAACTTTATCTTCTAAGGAATATCGGGTTTCTTAAAATGTATTTAAACAAACAAAAGCTTAAATATGTGGATACAAATTCTTGTTTTATTGTTGTAAAGGCTTTAATAGTAAACGATTCGTTGTTATGTTACAACTTTCCGCCATGTTAAACAAGATCCAACAATCCGCATGCAAGAGGGGTAGATCTATGATTATAAAGTTCGTCATAAATAATTATATTGAGGCTATAATACTCATTATGCCGCAACATATCACCGTTTTTCGATCTTAAGTTTGCAACCATGGCTTCAATATATACGAGATTGTTGGGAGCTCTTGTTAGAGGATTATCATAAACGGTGTGGATCCAGTGGAAGGTATGTTGAGAAGGGAGGAATGTGTGCCAAATTGTTGAGTCCATTTCACTTAATGCATACCCAACTGTATAGGAAGGAAAATGTGCCTGGCTTGCCACAAATTTCATGAAGAAAAGATGCACATGGCCTACATGAGATAGGTCGATGTGATCTTTCTTGAGATAAAGGAGGAAGTTTGGACTAGAACAACCTACCCTCGCTACCACATCGCTAAATTACTAAGGTCATCTCATAAGTTCAAAGAAGAATGCTTGTATTCAGTGCCCATAAAAAGTACTAGTCACGTACATATAATCCAACTTACAGGGATAATTTGTCACTTGATTTTATATCTATTTTCTTCTGACTATTTTTTTAATGTGCAGCCACTTGATATTGATCCAGGTTAATGATGAGTTCATAATAGGCCAATTTTTCTTGTCATATTACTTTTAGTTTGATTTCGTTATTTTTATCATTGGATTTAAACATTAGTTTTCAAACTTCAAATAATGAAATGAGACTTCTAGTTATTTTATTCTGGTTCTGATTCATTATATCCTCATCTTATGATCATTGTGCAGATTTAGAAAAGAGGAACCGAAGAAGACGGTCCATGAGGATTTAGAAAGGAGAATGCAAGCAAATTAAAGAAAACATAATCACCCACTAGTAGGGAGATGTGTTTTTGTGTGGATGATTGTGGGAAAAGCGGAGGAATTAGCTCGAACGGTTGAAAACCCACTTCAAAAATGGGCCTGTTTACTTTACATCATAGGCCATTTCCCAAACAAATTCACGAGTTGTGAGATATTCGGGCTTGTTTGAGCTGTATTTTTCTAGAATTTCTTGTTGCGTCCAACTGTAAGATCCGTTGTCTGCAGTTTATTATGATCCCTTCTCTCTATTTAAAAAAAGAGAATTCAACTGCTAAGGGGGGGAGGGTCTCTGGAGAATGGGAGGATTTGGATTCTTGCCATCTCTGTATTCTTCTTGTAATGCTTTTGTTAACAGGAAGGAAGATGAGGCGCTGTTGTAGGGGGGATAGAGGCTCTGTAGAATGGAAGAATTTCTTCTTTCCACTCTGTATTTTTCTTTGCATATTTTTAATTTTTTTTTTCCTTGGAAAAAAACGTAATTTCATTAAAGGATAATCAAATTACATATTGTATAAGAGCTTCAGAGAGCCCTTTCAGATAATAATCTTTTCAGCTTCAAGTATCAGAGTTGCAACAAAAGATGTTTTCAAGCTCTTAAGAGAGAGATTAATCCCTAAATCTAAAACTCCCTAAATCAGGGCTGCCATGAATGGATCATATACAATGTAAAAACCCAGCTCATAAGAGCTGCAGAAATAAGTCTAAGAAAGTATCCAAATGTAAAGCCGACCAAAGGCAGGAAGAAGCGATATTCCTAGAAAGCATGGATAGTTAGCAGAGCCATCGGTTATTGATATGAAACTATAGATAGCCGCAACCATTCCTGGCATTCGTTGGGAAGTCGAATGAACGGCACCCCATGGCATGGACAACTGTCGCCGCAAGCAAAATCCTGCCGACACTCGTAGAAGTCCAAGTTGTCGCCGCCGTCGAACTGGATCCCGCGAAAGCAGTACACCACAGTCTCAGAGCCATGGGCGCCCCTGTTCAGCATCCCTAGCAAGGTTGCAGTCGCTCAATGGAACCGCGTGCTCCACTCGCAGCCGTCGTCGCCCCATTGTTGGATACCCTGCCCTAGAACAACTCATCACAGCATAGTAAACCGCCGTCGCCGCCACTGGAAAGCAAGAGGAGCCCGCTACCCAATGGATTTCCGCCACCATACCAAGCATAAGGATAATCGTCTTCAAACGACCATTGACAGACAACAACTTAGGGGAGAAGGAGGGAAGTGGCCATGGAAGGATCCATGGCCACCAAGATCATTTCGGGAGTTGACACTCAAAACCCTAGTTGCAGAGCCTCCGTGGGCACCTTTTTTTTTTTAATATATAAGAAGGAGGTACTATTTCCCAACCAGTTTTCCCATGGCAAATTACCATACTATATAATTATTTACAAGGATGCGATTGAGAGTCAGGGATGCTTGGTGATCATTTTCATACAATCAATCATGGTCGGTGGGGTTATGTAAGATTTTTCTTCTGCATAATTGAGTATGAATCAAATGTAATTTTCTTGGTGCATCCTTGTGTTTGGATTATTATATAGATTGTTTGAATTGTTCACATTATTATGATTTCATAAACAATTTGATTGAAGATCAACTATAATTTTTATTATTTGTTCATCTTTAATTAAATTGGTGTTCTCATCCAAATGGCTATTTATTTAACTTTGTTTAGGTATGTTAGTCATGAAACTTCTTTTTATGCACCAAGAATCCTAGTATTAATCATGCTCCTATGCAGGATAGTTTATGATAGATTAGGTAGAACAAATTTTAGTTTTAAATTAGAGTTTTAGTGTTATTTTAATAATTGCAAGCTACAGTTTAGCAGCTGCTGAATCTGTGTAATTTAACAGCTGCTAAATCTATGTATTTACAATTATTGAAATTTGCATCACATATTATTATATATTTCATATTAATTATCTTACATCATTGGGGTTCTAATTGCATGTTTCAGAACTCACATCATTAAACGGTAAGACTCTCCTTAAGAGAGCAAAATGTAGATTATATATACCAAATTTTGATTTTGTTGTTAAATAGACATTTCATTTTAAATATATTAGAGTAGACTGTAGATAAATAGATAGTTTTAACTTTGTAGGTTCATTAGAATTTAGTTTAATTTTTAATTTGTTAATTAGTTTAGGACATACTTTTTCTAAGTTTAAGTAGTAGGACTCTCCTTAAGAGGGTGAAACTTAGATGGTAGTAGGACCCTAAATTGCGAGAATTATCCATACCAAACATACTGAGGGATGCTTTAAGCGCCTTGTGTGGGTTAGTTCTCCATAGTTGGCCATAGACTGAAAATCTAGCCAACAAGTGGCTTTTAATTTTCAGAAGTTTTTCATGAAATTTTTATGGAAATGAAAGAATATGAGTTAAATGGTATCACATGGAAACCAAGTAAGGTGATAAGCTCTAATGGTATGAAAAAAATGATATAAAAAAGGGGCATCAATGTGTAATTGCACAATTATTATCATTAGATGTTCAAACATCTACATCTCATATTTCCCCAGATCTCCAAAATGTGATTGATAAGCATTCCGAGGTATTTGAAGATATTCCAAAAGGTCTTCCACATGTTCGATAGTTTGATCATGCTATTCACTTAATTCCGAGAAGTGTCCCTCCTAACATCAGACCTTACAGATACCCCTATGGGAAGAAGAGTGAAATTGAGCGTATGGTTGAATAAATGTTAGAGGTCAGCATAATTAGGCCTAGCCAAACTTCTTACTTTGCACCAGTGGTAATGGTACACAAGCCGGATGGATCATGGCGTATGTGTCCATATTATAGAGAGCTCAATAAGATCACCATTAAAGATAAATTTCTCATTCCTATCATTGATGAATTGTTAGATGAATTACATGGAGTCATTTTCTTCACAAAGTTGGATCTCCGTTTTGGAGATCATCAGAATAGAATCAAGGAGGAAGACATTCCAAAAACAACATTAAGAACTCATGAAGGTCATTATTAATTTTTGATCATGCCATTTGGCTTCACGAATGCGCCTTCCACATTTCAAGGTTTGATGTATTCCATTTTCAAGCCTTTCTTTAGAAAAAATTTGCTAGTATTCTTTGATGATATACTAATCTATAGGAAGTCTTGGGAAGTACATGTTCAACATGTTGACAGGGTAATACAACTACTAAAGGAGTAACAAATATATGCAAAACCTTCCAAATGTTTCTTTGGGGTAAAGAAGGTAGAATATTTGGGTCATATTGTATCTCAGGAAGGTGTCAAGGTAGACCCCAACAAAATTAAAGCCATGATGGACTGGATGATTCCCAAAACCTTGATGAATCTTCGAGGAATCTTAGGTCTGACAGGGTACTACCGCAAGTTTGTTCGGAACTATGGAAGGATAGAAACACCTCTAACAACATTATCACTACAAGAAAAAATGTCATTGCTGAGGTTCATGCATGTGATGGACCTTTAAGAATCGTCACCCATGTCACATATGATGATGACCCTTACAACATCGTCGTTATAAGTGCCTTTTGAGATGGTACTTTAAGGTTCGTCACCAAATCCCTTTTCAATGACACTTTTGGTGAGGGTTGTTAAAGGACCATTATTGATGCTCTCTTTGGTGACACTTCTACTGACAATATTTTATTATCCCTCACCAATACTATTTTATGTTACTTTTGGTGACTGTAGAAAAATGTTTGTGGCCAATGATAATTCTAATGCGTTTTTGATGACACTATGTGACTGTTGCTATATTTTTTGACAAAAGATAACGGTTTAAGACCAGCACTGTTATGGAATATTTGTAATTAATATGTTTACAAGGTCATACTAGTCACAATACCCACTCACAATATCTATAAGCAATCTCTAGTGGTTTTCCATAAGAAACCACTAGCAATTTATAACCATTCTAAAATGGATCTATAAGCAATCTCTATTGGTTTCTCATAAGAAAAATATATAAACCATAACCTAGTGACCTTGGCCATTGGTTCATCTCTAGCTTCCTTGCTAGAACCATGGGAATTATTTAGTTCTCTAGTTCAGTTCATCTCTATGGTTTATTTTCTTAATCTTTGACCGTCAATAGCCTATAAATGGTAACTAGTCCTTCACTATCTGAGTGTGGCTTGACTAAAGTTCTATCTTTCTATGAAAAAATAAATTGTAAAGTGCATTTTATGAATCCATGAATTGGTTAAAACATATTTGTATTGGATATACAAGTTATGTATCCATCTTATCTCTTCCCCCATTTACTAGGAAGCCACTCTATATGATAGGGGTAAACTTCCTTTGGCCATTGAGTTCCATGAAATCAAGTGCCCACTTTTTGAGTAAAAGTAAATGTATGAATCTATAACTTGGCTAAAACATCCTTCCATTGTATTTACAAGTATGTAGTTATGTATCCATCTTCTCCCATCCCCCATTTCCTAGGAAGCCACTATGCTAGGGATAGGTTTCAATGGGCCATTGAGTTCAATGTTGTGTAAAATTATTAGAATTCAAATTCTATTTTATACATGGAAAAAAATAGTTTGTTTTAAATATATTCAAACATAATAAGTGATTTACCTAGCTTGATGACTCTAATTTGTGTAAGCCTCCATTTTCAAATAAAAGCATATATCAACAAGGTATAAATGAAGATTGCAAATATGTGATCAACTATGGAAGTCTTGAGGTGGTGCATCTTACACCATAAGCAAGCAACCCCTTTATGATTCTCTTGCCCATTCTACTCAAACTTGTCGATTTGAACACTATATGCATAAGCACTAAGTTGTCTATGTTGTTCATGAACCCTTGGATATGTGACATAACTTCCATCTTCCTCTTGCCCCCGAAAAGGACAAGTTCTAGAATTTAGGGTTAGCTATTTCTACGTTGAGAATCCTTTGAGCTTGAGTAAGGAGATTACAAGTGGAAGCCCATCCTTATCAACCTTAATATTGTTGTTAAATTTCATGGATCATCCCTTAAAGACAAACATAACCATTTTCTTAACATGGGCATCATTCCTACTACTATTTGATTTGATGGTTTATGTGGAGCAATTAATTGAGTTAATTTTTAATATATTTATTTCGATTTTTTTATTTAATATAAGGTTATATAGCAATTTTATTTTTGAACTCACATTTTTTAACCATGATCCATCTAAGCTTCATGGACATATAGATAGAAAGATTCCCAACTTATGAGAGTTTTGTTCCAAAAAAATCCTATATATATTTTGAAAATATAAAATATGTGAAATCTCCACACTAAAAGTTGCAAACATGTTAAAAAAGTGACTACATTCAATATGTGAATATGCATTTGAAATGCCCCCGAGAATTAAAATATAGAATCTTTAAGTGCTTCGGTGCCTGACATTTCATCATGTACCAAAATCAAACTAGAAACTCTTTAAGTGCTTTGGTGCCTGATTGTTGGGTGCTTGAATTGTCTATGTTTTAACCCCTATTTTGATCCTTTTTGTGTCCTTTGGAATGTCCTTTTACCTCCTAGATCCTTATTTACCTTTATTTTGAAATATAATATCTTCATATGACCCCTACTTGACCACTAATTACACCTAAATAATCCAATATACTTACCACTAATTAACCCTTGATAACCTCTAAATGACTCATTCTAATTTTTTCCAAGGAAAACCTCATGGAGAAACCCAAGGGATGCTTCCAAACATTCATAGATGGCATATTCCCTAGTAAATCCATCGATGTAGACTAGTGTGCCTCAAACATGGGGATTCGAAATGGGCACATGTTTCCATGAACCTAACTAAATTCCCAACATCATTGGAAACCACTGGTTTAGATAAGCCCTAATTGGGTTTAAATGGCCCCTAATTACCCATAATTGAACCATAATTACCATTAATTACTGTTATTTAACCCATAATTGACCCTTATTTACCACTAATTAACCCCTAATTACCCCATAATTGACTTCTTATTAACCCCTAATTACCACTAATTACCCAATAATTACCCTTAATTGACCACAAATTACCCCTAAATGATCAATAATTAACCCCTAATTACCCTTCATTTACCCATAATTACCCATAAATGATCCCTAACTCTGTGCAGGGTTTGATTCCATCACATAGGCCTTACAAAGAGATTTTTTGGCTTGTGAGTGGGATATGATGGGTATTTTGGGATGTATAACACCATGAATAGTTTTTTACAAGTAGGCCATGCCTTGAGATTAACTTCCAGGGTCCAAGTTCATATAGTTTCCTCTAGGTCCCATAGGTCATGTGTAGCGCCCCAAATAACCACACATGCCCTACATAGGAAATATTTAGCATATGACGAGATATGTCCATAATTTTGAGAATCAACATACCAAGGATGGTTCTCAATGCTCGTGTCATGGTCTAGGGATAAAAGGCGAGGCACTAGGCCATAACATATATTTTTATGGGGCTCACATGCCATGTTTCATTGCTCAAGGCATCACACATGCCCATAATTAATAATCTTTGTCCTATGAGTTTGATATGGTGGTGATTCCAAGGTTTGAAAGACTTGATATGTTTCTTGGGGATAAAGGCATAATTTGGTGCAAAAAACTAGGTTCTGAAGTCCATGGAATCTATCTCTAAGCCTTACATGCCATGTGTGGGGCCTCACGCCACAACATAGGCCATGCATAGGCAACTTTTGACATGTGAGTGAGATGTGGTGTCCCATTTGAAGGTTTACTACACCAAGGATGGTTCTCACAACCCAAGTCATGGTCTAGGGTGAAGATTTAGAGTTTTAGTCCATAACTTGTGGGATATGTGTGGCCCCCAAGCCACCATATAAGCCTCTGCATATGGAATTTTTGGCCTACAAGAAGGATATGGTTTCCATTTCATATTGTGATACCTCTTCCTCCTAAGTTAGGTTCAACTATTCCATCCTTATGTGACTCTTCAAGCACACCTATAGCAAGGCAGAGACGAAGCACAATGGTAATGTGAAGATCAAGTAATAATTATTCACATACCAAGTAATAGTTATCATAGTTATATAAAGTGATAGTTATTCACATGCATACATACTCATATACATACATACATACATCACATACATACTCACATACATACATACATACATACATACATCCCATACATCCCATACTCACGTATTCACATACATACATACATTCACCAGTACTCATAGACTAGGTCGGTGTTATTCACATACAACTTAGTGATGAAATGAAAGAAAGTATATGAAAGACAATGGTGAAATATGCCAAGTCATAGTTATAGACCAAGTTGTACTCACATATATAAAAGACAATGCTAGGTGTCAAAAACATGTTATGAAAGTCAAGGTGCTTAAATTTAATCTTAATATTTTATATATAAACAAAACACATATGCATTCTTGAATACATAAAATATATTTATGGAAGAGGAACATCACACGTATTACTAAATACATTAATTCAAAAGTCATTTCCCCCTACACTATGCATCATTGTCACTATCTTACTATCCACGCTTATCTTTTCCAGAGATAAAACACAACTGTGATTTCAAATTCTTGTTCCCCACCTCATTGGATTATACATCCTAAGAGGAAATTTTTATTGGATGCAATTGGAAGAATTGGAAACAAACAATTGGTGGATTCATCATCATTGGTAGCCTTTGGAAGAAAACATTTGGAAGCAAACAGTTCGAGGTAGGTCCAATATAAACTTCAATTTTTATTATTTGTAATTCAATTTATTATTGATGAATGATGGTTTATATTCATTTTTTTATAAATATTTCATTGTAGTGATTGGAAATTACTTCCCAACGCCCAAACCCTCAAGTGCCAAATCCTCAAAATCCAAATATAAACATGAATGTAAACCCTCAAGGCAATGCCCCACCAACAATGGACCAAAATGTTTAAATCTCAAGAGATATTGGAAATCTAAGTACCTTGAGTGATATTTTTAGGGATGGATATCCACTTTGGCGCTCACTTTCTAAAGCCATAGATGTCATTATCCATACCATTAGGTAGGAAAATGGGGTGGTGTATAATATAACTTATTATAGGGAGTGAACATGTACCACATATGAAAATGGTTTGGATAAAAAATGCTATAAAAAAACTAAAACAACAAATATTTGCTCTATTCAAATACCCTCATATAGGAAAAATACCAAACATTGACAAAACTCATATTTTTATCAAGCGGTGCACCTATCAGCCATTTATTGACAACTACATGGATAGGTAGTACATTTTTTTTGATGTTCCACCTCATAAAAATAGAGAAATTCCATTATACTTTTTGAGGAAAATGTAGGTTGAATTTGTCCCGAAAAACATGTTAATTATTTCCATCACTTAGGATTCCAGGGGGCTAGTTTGGGGATACCTCACAACTAATCTAATTCAAGGCACTGAGATGCAAATTTCCTAATCCCTCAACCTCATAGGCTCTTACCTAGGGAATAATTCAATTTTATAGAGAAAATGCTTCCAAAATCATAAGAATCATTGCTCCATTTCACACAAACCATGGTTTTCCATGCCTCATTTGTTAAGTATATTGATCAATCGATACCAACATCTAATGGTGGGATAGGGACATCATCTCTAACTAGTCCAGGACCACCATTTTGTGGTGGGGGTAGACCACCATCTAGAACTAGGGGTGGACCTTGATTTAGTAGTAGCAAAATTTGTTATTCACATCCATGCACATCTTATAGCCATATTTGCCATGACCCTTCAAGAGATATTTTTCATGGTGGGTTTTTCAACAAGGTAAGTAATTTTATTCATTTAAAATATTATCAATTAGTAGTACATCAATAGCTATGAGTGTTAACAATGAAAGTATATCTAAGTATTAGTCCACCAACCAGACGTAGTTTTAGCTTATACTCCAAAGAAATAGGTGGTTTCAATTTCCAACCCTTATTAAGTGTATTTCCACTTGCAACCCTATCTAATACTGCATAGTTTCTATAATGGGGTTTAGTTTAAAAATACATATCTCATGAATATCGATCAACAGTTCTTGCGAGTCTATCTTTGTCAGTTCGAATGTCAAGTCGATCACTAGCCGATTGAAAAAAAGTGGAGTCCATCACTGACTTATTAATTGGAACCCACCATCGTGCCGTCAGTAAATACGAACACTTTTTCCATCCACGACACCACAAAAATGAAAAAAACGAGAAAGGAGATCAAAGTGTCAAATTGATCACCAACAGGAAATGCAACAAAATGAGGCAAAAAAATCAAATGTGAAACTGTAAATATTAGATCAGAGGGCAATGATCAAAATAAAACCACTGTAATGAAAATAGATATATGATCCCACTTTTTGACATGATTGGTACTAGGTTTTAATCCAAAGAGTAAAACTAGACACCATGGTTGCTAAAGCAACAAACGGGGTAGAAAATCCCCAACGCAAATTTGCAGTAGCGTATCTCCAAACACTAGGTTTGATCTTTCAGTTGACTTAAAATAATATACTAATGTGATTGTAAATTCAAATTCAATCTAAATTACTATTGGTTGTGGTGAACCTTATTTTATAATAATGTCTAATTATTCACGTGATATATATATATATATATATATATATATATATATATATATATATATATATATAATGATTCTAGTACCTACCACATTTTAAACTCGAAGGATTTTTTTCATATCCCGCTCACTATTTTGAAATTTATATCAAAAATAAAATAATAGTGACTAAAAGAGTGAGAAAGCCTTTTTTCACACTGGTTCTCACTATTTTGGAATTTTGTTGTCCATTTGCAAGTATGTGCACTTGGATTTTTCTACTATTGTTACCAACATGAAGAATAGCGGCCTCAGGCAATCTGATTTATTGTAGGAGGACACACACCACTAGAAATGGAGAGGCTCTAATTGACATCATCGTTGTGGAGGATGATAGTCTCATACCCTTTGTATCATACTATTTTGGATAAAAAGTGTTCCTAGGTCTATTAATTACTTCTTCAATCCATGCTTTTCACATTATATTTTAACAAATCTAGCAACTCAGTTATGTTTATTAAGTATCCTAATGTTTTCCTGCGAGGTTTCTAGTTCTATTCCTGCAGATTCTCTATCCATCAATTAAACCCCCTTCTCTGTTCTTTGATCAATATGGAATTTGGATGAATACACCTCTACTATGTTCTTTGATCAATCTGCAATCTATAATACAATAATTTATTGTGTGAGTTGGTGAGCGTTTGAAAGAATGAGGCCAAGTTCTCGGTGGCTGAATATGATCTTTGGTTAATAAAAAAATACTCTGTTTCTGTTTAGATTGGAATAAAACACCATAGAATTTACTGCCATAGTCTTAGTCATGGATGGAGCATTTTGGTTTCAAATCATTGTTTGAAAACTAGGTATAACATGTACAATTATTTCAACGCATTCAAGCTTAAAAACCAGGTATGATATGCATGATGCTTTATTGTAAGTTGTGGTAAATGTTAGAAAAACAGGATCATAGAGCAATAACAATAAACAAGATGCAAATACAAATTACACAAACACATTACAAGAGAGACACCAATATATCGTGGTTCACCCAAGATGGGCTACGTCCACACTGAAATTGCCAGTCCTTATTATTATACCGTCCAACAAAGTGAAGGGATACAACCTGCAGCACAACCGCTGCACTTCCTCTTCACTGTATCATAGTCTCTCTTCTTGATCTCAGAGATCTTTACAATGCATAATACCTAATACATTTTGTTCCCTATCTGTATTACAATGTCTTTCTTTTATAGGGAAAATACAATGGAAAAATACCACGGGATACCCAAAAACATGGGCCCAAAATCTGTTGGCGAAACATGCCCAAATTTTTTTCTCGAGGGCTTCGCCCCCGAACCCCCATTTCTTGGGGGCGTTGTCCCCGCACCCCCGTAGCTCGGGGGAGCTTCCCCCGAACCCTAAGGTTGGGGAACGAGTGTACAGTCCTCTGGGGTGCACGACTAAGACAATATCATCTATGAGACTGGAAGATCTGTCTCCACAACCAACAATCTCCCACCTGGAGACTGATCATAACAACTCCACCGCTGCTGCACTTGTTGGACCTTGGACTTGGCAAATTTCTCATCTTCACCTTCATGCTAGAAGGCCAACTGAAACCGAGCAGGAACTCAGTTTCTCTTTGGTCACTACCTTTGTAAACATGTCTGCAGGATTCTGGCTAGTATGTATCTTTTCGAGCTTCAACAATTCATCTTCCAGAGCAGACCGTATGAAATGGTACTTGAGCCGTATATGTTTAGTCCTGGAATGGAATGTCGAGTTCTTTGCAAGATGAATGGCACTCTGGCTGTCACTATACAAATTGCTATCCTTCTGCTTCTTACCCAATTCCTCCATAAACCTTTGCAACCAAATCATCTATTTACTAGCCTCTGTAACAACAACATACTCTGCTTCCATTGTTGAAAGTGTAACAACCTTTTGTAGTTTCAAAATCCAACTTACTCTTGTTCCACCTACAGGAAACACATACCCTGTGGTGCTCCTCCTGCTATCCTTATCACCTGCCATATCTGCATCAACATATCCCTGTAGAACAGTGTCTGAACCTTCAAAACATAATGCCTAAGTGGTAGTACCTCTCAAATACCTGAGAATCCACTGTAATGCCTTCCAATGTTCTTTACTTGGATTGTTCATATATCTGCTCAGAACTCCCACTACATGTGCAATATCTGGTCTTGTGCACACCATGGCATACATCAAGCTGCCAACTGCTGATGAATAGGGAATCTTGGACATGTAATCTGTCTCTTCCTGTGTCTTGGGACACATTTATTTACTTAGATTGAAATGGCTGGCCAAAGGTGTACTAACTGGTTTTGCATTCTACATTCTGAACCTCTCCAACACCTTTTGTATGTACTCACCCTAAGACAATGTCAATTTGCAATTTTTCCAGTCTCGTGTTATTCTCATACCAAGGATTTGCTTTGCAGCACCCAAATCCTTCATCGCAAATGAATTAGCTAACTTCCTTTTGAGCACATTTATATCCTGCATGTTAGACCCTGCAACAAGCATGTCATCCACATAAAATAACAAGATAATATAACTTCCATTATCTAGCCTCTTGAAATAAACACAGTGGTCAGAATGACATCTACTATAATCTTGTTCTGTTATAAACCTGTCAAATTTTAAATACCACTACCTTGGAGCTTGCTTCAAGCCATACAAGCTCTTTTTCAACCTGCACACCAAATTCTCCCTCCCTTTGACCTCATACCCTTGTGGCTGCTGCATATATATCTTTTCCTCCAAATCCCCATGGAGAAAGGCTGTTTTTATATCTAACTGTTCAAAATGCAAATCTTCTACTCCCACTAGACTTAAAATAGTTATAATTGAAGTCATCTTAACAACATGAGAAAATATTTCATCAAAATCTATACCTTTCTTTTCTGCAAACCCCTTTACAACAAGTTTGGCCTTGTACCGCTTCTTACCTCCTTCTTCTTCCTTCAACCCGTAAATCCATTTGTTCTGCAATGCTCTTTTACCAACAGGAAACTGAACCAAATCCCAAGCCTGTTTTCCTACCAATGAGTCCATCACCTCATTCATGCCTTGCTCCCACTTCTTTCTAATTTCCACCTGCATTGCTTCTTCATAACATTCTGGCTCACCAACATCAGTCATCAATAAATAATACATTGAAGGAGAGTATCATTCAGGGAGTCTACTTAACTTGGTATATCTTCTTGCAGTTGCAGGAGTTTCAGGTACTTGCTGTTGTTCTTGATTTTTTGGCACCTTTGGAACTTCATTTTCTTCAATTTCATCAAGTACTATGTACTTTGTGTTTTCCTTTTCCTGTTTCTTTCCCTGCAACTGATCTTTATACATGACCTTTTCATTGAATATCACATCTCTACTCCTAATGATTTTGTTATTTTCATAATCCCATAAGCAATAACCAAAATCATCAATCTCATATCCAATAAAGGTACATTTCTTGGATTTAGCTTCAAGCTTTGTTCTATTTTCTTTATCAATATGGACAAATGCTTCACAACCAAACGTTCTCAGAAATGAGTAGTTTACCTTTTTACATGTCCATTCCTCCTCTAGAATACCACCATCCAAAGCACTTGAAGGCCCTTTGTTTATTAAATAAACAACAATATTTACAGCATTTGCCCAAAACTATAAGGGAAACCCTGCATGCAATCTCATACACCTTGCACGCTCCATGATCATTCTATTCATCCTTTCTGACACACCATTTTCTTGTGGTGTTCCTGGGACTGTTTTCTCCCTATGAATCCCATGGTATGAACAGTAACTATAAAACTCCTTGCCGCAATACTCACCTCCATTATCAGATCTGAGACACTTCAACCTTTTTCCTGTCTCATTCTCAACCAAAGCTTTCCACTTCTTAAAAGTAGCAAACACATTAGACTTATGTCTAATGCAATAAACCCAAGTTTTTCTACTTGCATCATCAATAAATGTAACATAATATTGAGAGCCACCAAGAGATTGTACCTGAGCTGGTCCCCATACAACTCTAAATTTTCATTTTTCTTCTGTTTCCCAACCCTGAGAAATCTAACTCTCTTCTGTTTTCCATAGACACAGTTCTCACAGAATTCCAAACTTACCTGCTTCAAATCTGGCAGCAACTTCCTTGAGTGGAGAATTTGCATCCCCTTCTCACTCATGTGGCAAAGCCTATGATGCCACAATGCTGTATCTGTTCCTGTGGAAGCTAAAGAGATACAACGGTCAGTATTATGAGGAAATAAATACAACGTACCTACCTTGTCTCCTTTTTCTACCACCATTAATCCTTTAGTGATCTTCCACCACTTTTCTCCAAACATGGATAGACAGCCGCCATCTCCCAACTGCCCCGTTGAGATCAGATTTCTTTTCATAGCAGGAATATGCATAACATCTTTCAGCAGCCAATCAGTTCCATTCTTAAATTTTATCCATACCTTACCCATTCCAACAATTTTACATGGCTCATCATCACCCAATAAAACATGTCCAAAATCGTCTGGAACATAATCATGAAAATATTTCCTATGGGGTGTAGCATGACATGAAGCCCCTGAATCTACTACCCAATAATCATTAGTATTTTCTAATGCAAGAATCAAAGCATCTTGTAACACATCACCTGCTACATTTGCTTCCTGGATAGTTTCCTGCTGTCCATCTCCTTTCTTCTTTAGAGTTCCGTAGTCTTTCTTCATATGTCCTTTCTTTCCACAGTTCCAACACTCTATTTTTCCCAGTCTGGACTTGGATCTGCTCGTTTTAGACTTGCCACGATTACCTTGGCTCTTTCCTCTCTCCTTTTGTCTTCCCCTGCTCTCCATGGTCAACGCATTACCTGATGTCTCACCTGTGTTTTTTCTTCGCATTTCCTCGCTAAAAATAACACCAATAACATCATAAAATTTCAAGGTGTTTGAACAAGAGACAGAGTTACTTACAACCATGACCAAGCTATTCCATCTTTCTAGCAATGAACACAAGATTAGAAGAGACCTAACCTCATCATCAAAGTTCACACTTACATAACTTAGTTGATTTGTAACTGTATTAAATTCATTTAAATGATCAGTAACAGATCCACCTTCAGACATCTTCATATTAAATAAACGCTTCATTAGAAATACCTTGTTGGAGGCTGAGGGTTTTTCATACAACTTACCCAATGCGCTTATCAGATCCTTCGTTGTCTTTTCTTTTGAGATATTGAAAGCCACCGACGAAGCCAGGGACAACCGTATTGTTCCCAGTGCCTTTCTGTCAAGAACCTCTCATTCTTCGTCCCTCATGGCCGCCGGCTGCTTTGCTCTTCCTCCCAACGACATGAATAGATCCTTCTGGTACAAATAGTCCTCCATTTGCATCTTCCATAACTGGTACTTTTGGCCGTTAAACTTCTCGACCTTAAACTTTCCTTCTTCTGCCATTGCTCCCACTCGAACCAAAACCCTTGTTTCCTATGGGTTTAACTGCCAAGTAGACCTTTGGCTCTAATACCAATTGTTAGAAAAACAGGATCGCAGAGTAATAACAATCAACAAGATGCAAATACAAATTACACAAACACATTACAAGAGAGACACCAATATATCGTGGTTCACCCAAGATGGGCTACGTCCACACTGAAATTGCCAGTCCTTATTATTATACCTTCCAGCAAAGTGAAGGGATACAACCTGCAGCACAACCGCTGCACTTCCTCTTCACTGTCTCACAGTCTCTCTTCTTGATCTCAGATATCTTTACAATGCATAATACCTAATACATTTCTTGCCCTATCCGTATTACAATGTCTTTCTTTTATAGGGGAAATACAATGGGAAAATACCACGGGATACCCAAAAACATGGGCCTGAAATCTGTTGGCGAAACAACCCCAAATTTTTTTCTCGAGGGTGTTTCCCCTGAACCCCAAGGTTGGGGAACGAGTGTACAGTCCTCTGGGGTGCATGACTGAGACAATATCATCTATGAGACTGGAAGATCTGGCTTCACAACCAACAATCAATTGTTTGGGTACTCTCCAATAATTAATCTCATAACTACCGGAACACCACATTAATCAAGAGGACAATCATGGGAAAAGGAAACCACCACAAAGCCTTTTATATTTCAAAACTTATGGGTACAACCCATACTCCCAGCCAGTAAAAACTACCAGTTCAAACACAATTTTTATTTTATAATTTAACTCTCATTCCAGATTTGAAACAAAAAAATAAAAATGTCACAGATCCATTGGGAAAATTCCCATTGCCCAATAAAGTCTGGAATATAGTATACATTTAGCATTTATACTTGGAAGTACATCGGATGATTCAAATAGACTCTTCCCAGTGGTTATACCACATGTGTGTTATTTTACAGTCTAGAGAGTCCATGGATGAGCCAAGTTAACCACCCCAGGAACCAATTGCCACTTCACTGACCACTCAACATACAATCTTATCTCCAAGTCCGGTATTATCAATTAGTAATTTCTTTGGGCCATGTCAAAGAAATTGTCAAGGTAACCTACAAACCTACTTTAGGTTGGAGTCTGGCCCTTCCAACTAGAGAGGGCTCTCTCAATAATCTGCTGAATAATGATAAATCAAACAAGGTTCAACAACTGAAAACGAAGGCTAGGTCTGTGAATAAAGATAGGTTTTTTTTTAAAGATTTGCGGTTGATAGGGTAAAAGGTAAAACCATTGGGAAATGGAGTCTAACTGAAAATAGATCAAAGTGATCAATAAATTTTTATGGAGCAGATCTATGACAAGTGCAAGGTAGAAAATGATTTCTAGCTATCAAAACATTGTTGTAGTATGGTGGAGGAACAAAGAAACACAATCCATTAAACATAAAGCATCAATCAAGGATGAATTTTATGCTTAAATTTAGATGAAAGGGTGGCATGCTTAATTGCTATGATCCAGAGCATACAAGATGAATTCTGAACCATCCATTTTTTATTAAACATTTGAAGATCATACATTGAAATGAAAGATTGTAGAAAGAGACACATTCACGTAGATAAAATCACAAAACTAAAAAACAATGACACATGAATCCTTGTAAAGAAAGGCTTTGAAACTCTTTATTGATCACTTGCAAAAAGTTTAGAAAATGTTACAGAATATAATAGGTCTTTTCCTTTTCCAAAATTGAACCCCTTTGACAGTCTCTTTCATCATAATATATAGAAATCCCTTTACATCATCACCTTTTAGGAACTTGACACCTTTGGTTTCCAAAAATAGCACGTGGTTACAAAAAGTAATGACACACACCAACTGAGTCCTAACTTAAGGGATATAGTTACAAAGTAATGACAAGTGTAGGAAGATAGTTACAAAAATTATGACATGTATAAACTACTTCCTATCTTTTAGGACTCTGTTTAGAGACAAAATTCTTTACTATTTGTTAAAACAAAAGCCTATTTTATAGGGGATTTGATTTTTCTCCACGTTTCATACAACTTTGATGATGATTCCATCCTATGGAATGCCAAAAATTGATGATTGACCTGACCTTCATATTGTACACCAGTCTTATGGAAACCTGTAAATAATTCATGTTGATCACCTTCAGTATATATACTGCCTAAAAATGAGCATCTGATTGTGAACTGAGGCAAACACATTTAGGATGAAGATCATCTAGAATAGACTTAACAAAGAGTCAGTCTCAAAAGGTAAATGATAGATGTGCATGGAAATGATATCATGGCACTCTTGTACCCAATTAACCAAAATCGTGGGCAATACCAATCTATTATGATTCAAATAAATGGTCATCATGTCAAGAAATGTATGAAGGACATGTATTTTACATTGATTTTGGAGTACCAAATCCACTAATAAACCTCATAAAACCTTCATTACTTGATCCATGACCAATTTTAATTATTCTTTGTACTGAGGCATTCCGACAACACATATATAAAGGATATTTTTAGAATTCGTTGACGGAATGTTATAAATTGGCACACTCCCAAAAACATAAGTTAGACCTTTATATATCACATTATTAAGACTTGCATGATTATATAACCTTTATAAATGATCATTTAATTTAATAACAACAAACTTAAAAAGATACTAAATAACAACAAACCAAAGGTATTATTGAGAAAGACTCAAATAAAATAAGGTTTTATAAAGAAAATCAAAGTAAAAATCTAGGGGATAGTCCCATTGCTAACAAGACCAACACAAATGGTCTACATAATGAATCCTTATCTTAGATGTGAGACATGGTCACCATTTGAAGGATTATTTTGAATTATTGTTTTCACACTTTCATATCAAAGAATTGTCAATAAAGGCTTGTCATCTTTCCTATGTGGTGTCCATTTCAAGCTTCGTCACACAAATAATTGTTTTCATCACCCATGACATGGTCCTAGATTGTCTCCACACTTGCTCTTTACCTCCTCACATTATAAGAACCACATTACTAGCTCTATTTCCCTAGCATAGGAAAACTTTACTCTTCTCTTGCTCTTTACCTTCTCACATTATAAGAACCAAATTACTAGATCTATTTACCAAGGATAGAAAAAATTTAACCAAGCTCTTGTATAACATGCTATGGACATAGAAATCCATACTCTTAATAGCATGGATTTTTCTTTCAAGATTATTTCAATATATATAATATGGTGTTATCTCTCAAATTAAAATACCCTCAATATAAACAAGAACCTCCCTTTTATAAGGAAAAATTATCCACAGTAGTTGAGAAGATATATCACGGCCCTACTAGTGTGTGACTCAATATTATATATATAATATGGTGTTATCTCTCAAGTTAAAATACCCTCAATATAAACAAGAACCTCCCTTTTATAAGGAAAAATTATCCACAGTAGTTGAGAAGATATATCACGGCCCTACTAGTGTGTGACTCAATATTTGGCTGAGGAATGGCACTTGCATAAATTCTAAAACTACTATTAATTTTAATTTGAAACCAATCTTTTAAATTCTAAAAACTACTATTAGTTTTAATTTGAAATCAATCTTTTTAGATTTTTGGCATAGCTCATGATAATGGTTCAACTCTACCCAAATCATTTGGATGACCAATTTTGAATGTAAAATGAAAATTTCTCATTGCAATACTGGATTTTGAAGCATGCCAAATAATTTGGATGACCAATTTTGAGTGTCATGAAAACCTGCCAAAACCCGGCCATTGACATATTGAATTTTCAAGCACGCTTTCCTGCAATAGTTTGGATTCTTGCTTTTCTGGTCTAATTTAATGCGGATTGAAGTACCAACATCATGAAATCGAAAGTTCTGATCCTTTTTGGGTCAAAAGTTATTCATTGAGTGACCAAATTTGCAGCCACTGTAAAATATCATTCAGCAATAAACCACACGGATCCAACTACCCACATGGAAAAAGTTTAGAAAACCTCTGATCTATGGGCCTGTCAAGTATTGTGGTTTTCAAAAGATTATGGAAGATTCTATACATACAAATAAATGTGTCTTCAGAGGCACTAGATTGTTATCTCTGGCTAGCTAGAAGCATGAAGATGGGTATCTTGCAAACATATCTGAGATGGTCACGTATGTAACCCACAAACTTAACACTAGAATAATCAGACAACTCCATGGAACGCAACACAAATATGGACAAGGCTAAGATGGATGAAAGTGCTAGAAGATATGGACAATTCTAAGATGGATTAAAGTGGCACGCAACACAGATATGGACAAGGCTAAGAAGGACACATTCAACATACCAACGTGGGTTTTCTTCCTTCAGTTACACATGCAGAAGATATTGTTGCAAAAATCCCTTATATTTATGTATATTGATACCTATTTGAAGCAACACACCAAGTGTTTGACAAAATGCGTGAATGCGATATCATTTATTTGACTGTTATGGTGGGTGCTTGTGTAAAGAATGGGGATTCCTAGGATGCTATGAGGTTGTTATATGGATTCAATGATATCTTTGGTCATATGATTCTTTGTGCACAGTTTCTCATCCCTGCATTCGACAACAGAAGGTAGCTTACCTGCCCAGATATCATTAGACAACATGAATTTTTCCTCTCTTCAATTGAAAGGTGGGATGGCAACTAAAGGGAGCAATATGAAAGAAAAGGAGAATTTCTCTAGCCTGGAACTAGGCACTCGATCAAATGCAATGCTTGGGAGTGGATCCTAATTCGGCCATGATGGCAAGCTTTCTTTTTGCGTGTGCTAGTGTATTGGCTCCACAACAAGGTAACTTGTTCTAGCTATTGCTCTCATAGACATGTATGGTAGTTTGTATTTTTTGATATCCAATTTGTTTTTATTATTATTAGTGAAATTAGTATGTTAGATGCTCTTTCAGCTTTTAAATGAGATTGTGGTCTTGAATAGTGAAATATTTACAAGCCACAATGTAGGAAATAGGTGGAAGAAAGTATAAAAATATGCATAAATCAAAACACGATTCCCTGGACAAAATGGGATTCCCTTCTCAATGGGAGTCTCCTTCCAAAGTATAGTCATTAACACTTGTTGTAGATCATATCGCAGAAAACCTTCTGATGTCTATCATGCAAAATATCGTTGTTCTTGTTAATTTAGATCTAAAGGATGCACCTCTAGAAGAACCATTTCTACGACATGATATAACTAATGCTAGTGTTCAGTCGTTGGGTTCTTGCAATTATTTATCTCATTTTTCCCTTTCCCGTAGCAAGGAAAATTATCAAGCATTTTTTAGACGAGTAAATGACAAGGGTGTGTTTCTCATGGCTGAGAGTTGTAAAAACATGGAGTTCTTTATCTGCATACAACAGTTCTATCAGCATTTCAAGGATTAAATATTGTGGACAAATCACTCAGCCATGGTAAGTACTTATCATCAAGATCTTGGATGTATTTGTGTTAAAAATGGTAATGGTAATAATGGAGTTTAATATAACTTTGGGCTTACAGAGGCAGTGGCTATGATATATGTGGAAATCTTAATTATACTCTTCTCTGTCTAGATATTTGGAACCCAAAAATTTGGTTACTCATTTTCTCCTGCTATCTTGATATGGTACTCGTTTATTTCCTTCATTGGCAGCTACATCATCGCCAAGCATGATACAAGAGTTTTTAAGGCCTTTTATCCAAAATACATTTTGATTACTTCAAAATAAATTCAAAGCAGGGCTGGGTTTCACTTGGAGGAATAGTTCTATGCATAACAAATATGCATTATGCTTCCAGCAGCCCTTGAAAATTATATTTGAAAATTACCTAACTGAACCTTCATTTCTGATGTTTTGAAGGTATCTTGTAGGGATTGAGGCTATGTTTGCAAATCTGGGTCATTTTTCTGTTCGTTCAATCCAGGTATTGGGCATTGATGCATTTGTAGTACTAAATTTAAATACACATTAGATTTGTATTTTAAGGATACCAATGTAAGTAGATTGACGATGTTGATGGTTTGTGGTTTATTATATTTCCTTTACTCGAATAGTGTACGCTTCTTTAATCTTTGCATATGTGGGCCAAGCTGCTTATCTTAGGAAGTTTCCCGAAGATGTTGCAAACACTTTCTACAAGTCAACTCCAAGTAATTTTTCATACTTTTTAAGATGGATTGTTCTGTTTAGTTGGATGATTTTTATTTAGTTTGTCATTTTGTTTCGGAGGTTTTCAAATTTTTTAATCCCCAATCACTCACACTTTGAGGAAATCCCGGGTTATTGTTATGAATATTTACCCAACAGAACTCGACCAGTGGCCTTCTTTGTTCAATTCACACCACTGAATGAACTTGACCCACACCATTGAATTTGACACCATGAATTTCTCCTTGAAATTGACACCCATGATCTCCTCCTTGTAATTCCACTCACCACTTAACTTTACTCCACTTTTACAATACACCATTTTTGCCCATTGAAACTTCGAACACCAATTTTACACCATTGAACTTTGAACTCTGTGACCAGTTAACTTTGAACACTATTTTTAGATCATTGAACTTTGAACCTTTGAACCCCATGACCTCCCATGACTTCATGTGCTTGCAATTCACACTAGTTCATACTTCCTGTTTGCAATTCACATCTTCGACTTGCAATTCACACTTTATGACCTCTTGTTTTCAATTCACACCACTTCATCGACATAAACTATATTATTTTATAAAGAAGTTTACAATTTTTTTACAAGTTCATACCTCTGCTTTCAATTCACACAAATTCACACATTCACGCCTCCTTACCTACTGTTTGCAATTTACATCACTTCATAAACATAAACTAGACTATTTTATAAAGAAGTTTGCAAATTTTATACACAAGCAGTCTGCAAATATTATACACTAGCATAGAGCTCATAGAGGGATCGAGATGATCTCTACTAGTGACACCTATGGACTCCTAACCTCTTGTTTTCAATTACAACTCCTATATATTAATGGATTTGTAGATGCGGTCCAATTCCATGTGAGCAAGTGCTCCCATTTACTTTTTTTTGTTTATACACTTGCATTTGTTGTTGGGTTTTTGTGCTATTTGGAATGCAACAAATATTAATACCACGGAGAGAAGTAAGCTACATTATGAATTTGTATTGCTAACCCATGTGTAATCATTTTTAGTTATACCTTTCATTACTTATTTGTATTATAATTTTCTCTTGAAGACTATCTTGTACACTGGATATAGTTGAATCGGTTCTTCTATCGCCATCCCTTCAATTGCTCCTGTACATGCCTCACCCACATCCTAGCAATCTCCTCCTTTTATAACAGAAAATTGTTGCATCCACCCAAACAAATGGTTTAAGAATACTTCACCTTGGTCTCACCCATAGCCATACTTGTAAGGTTGTACTCAAACATGCCCATGAATCACTAACTTTGGTTATTTTAGTATGATTATTTTTAGTTTGAACAAAATCCACTCATTTACTGAGGCCATATTGTTAAACACATATGAAAAGAATGGCTCTACTTTGGACAACATATGCAAGATGAAAACTAGAAATAAGAATGGTTCATGCATAGATAATTTAATCAAATCATAGAAGACCTGATTCAAAGTTATTCTATTCCAACTTAGATAGGCATGAATATGTTTAGAACTTTAGACCTTTATGTTTGTATTACTATAACCTGTTATTGACCTTGCAAGTTACTAAACACACAATCTCGTCTGCAATTTACTAGTTGAAATATTTGATGTGATCCAATAGAAACTATGAAATTCAATGTCACAGCATATCTAAGAGCTGATGGATACCTCACAAAGAAAGAATGAGCAGAAAATTAGAATAAGAGTCAAAACTGTAGTAAAAAGAACAGAAGAATAATAATGTAGCAGAAATCAGATAGGAGCAGAATAATGTCACACGTTCCAATAATTAGTATAATCAACAATGATGTTACAAAGGATAGAATTCGAATCATGCAGGAGAATTCAAACCTTAGTTGGTCTAGCATAGGGATTATCACCACTAGAGTGCTCCAGAAGACTCAAAGTTAGATGAACTGAACCTAAAACCAATTAATTGAAGTCACAATCAATTAACTAACTAAGGAGGGCGTAATAGTGAGTCTTTCATGTATGCCAGTCAGAAAAGGGCGCATGAGGCCACAATCAGTGGCATCTGGAGCTCTAACCCCCCACAAGAGTCAGGTAACTCAGGTGGACTGCACCAGAACACTCAGTAGGTTCCTATAAAATAGGGAACTGACTGAAGTGGTCCTAAAATGTTGCATGCGGGGCTCAGAAGGTGGTAGATGGATCCTGGATAACATCTGCACACCACTAGGGGGGAAATGACATCATCAACAACTAGAAAAAATAAATAATGCTAGGTAGGACAAGGATGGAGTATTGAAATATCCTAACACCCCCCCTTAATCCATACTTTTGCATCCTGGGCCCTGGTTACTAAGACCAAAGGTCACCCATACAATCAAATAAATGATAAAAATAAAGAACTGTCCATGAACCAAGGAAATGGGGAAAAACCTCATGGGAAAAATACCCCCCCTCAAAAAAGAATAGCAATAGGGAACTCAAAGAACCTTCATACTAAGCAGAGAATGAAAAAAAATTCCTTAGTGAAATCCTTTGCAAAAATATTGGCAAGCTTCTCCTCTGTAGGATAGCAATGCAGGTGCTAGATATAGATTTGCTTCTCTGATGTGCCTCCCATTGTGTAGAAGTTGTATTTTCCAAAACAAGTCTTTCAGGAACCCTTCTTTCTATTGGAGCGAATGGCTCATTGTGGTCCAAATCGTGAACCTTTGAGTACCTTTTTTCAGACAACCGATATTGTTTCCTGGTTGTATATCCCCCATGGAAAGTCTCTCCAAGATATTGTGCATCAAACCCCACCATCATGCAACATCTCTCTAAGAGAAGTGGATCTGCATGACATAGTGCAAGTTTTGCATGATATTGAGATCTGGTGGTTTTATGGTCAGATGGATCCCCAACTGTGTTCCCAGCAGCTACAAGGACTTTGTGATCCCATATTGTCCTTGGCCATGGATTGGGAGCATATGTTGGATTTGGATATGAATATGAATCTTCTTGAACTTTATTCTCAACATCAAGATCTTGACCTCATCTTCATTAGAAGAGGAATCACTCCTATCTTCATCAAATTCCAATGGGGTAGGAAAAGAGTATGGCAAAAAATGTGAGAATTCACATGCCTTGGAGGCATGGTTTGCAAACCCTTTCGCTATAATATTCCCAGTGGAGATCTCTGCAATCTCAACTGTGTCATGACCAAAGACCACTTTCTTTAGTGAACCTGTGTGAGTCATCTGATATATAGACAACAAATTTTCCGACAAAGAAGGCACAAATAGAACATTCTTGAACTTTCCATGCTCCATATGTAATGTGCCCATCCCTTCAGCAGAGATCTGAGAGTTGTCTCCCATGTGAATAATTGGACCATCTTTGATATCTAGAGAAGAAAATGATTCTCTGGAGGCAACCATATGGTTGGAGGCTCCTGAATCTATGAGGAGGGCTTGTGATTTCAAAAATCGAGCCTTCAGTGCATGGCATCTCTCATGACCATCAGACTTACTTCCAGAATTAGTCTCTCTTGCACCTTTTGGGAGTGAAATGTTGTGTTGTTCAAGAATCTTGGTCAACTAATCTATCTTCTTCTGCATGCAAGATATCTCTGGATGGTTTCTTTTCTTGCAATAGGAACACTTGGATTTCTCAAATCCATTTTGTTTGTCCTTCTTAGAGCTAGAGGCTCCTTCTGATGGACTTGACTTGGCATTCAACTTGGGTTCAAATGGCCTTTTGTCCTTGCCTTTGTGCCTCCCTTTCCCATTCACGCTTTTTTCTTCTCCAACCATAAGAGCTTGATCTTTGGAGGCCTTCATGGCACCCATCTGGATCAACTTGTCTTGTTCTTGGATGAGAGATTCAGTGAAAAATTCTAAGGAGGGAATCATCCAACCAGGGATTGACATTCGCTCAGAATGGAAGGTAGAGACAAAGATGGAGAACTCAAGACCTAGCTTGCTCAGAATGGATAGCACCAGCTGCTCATCCTTCTTCTCAATGCCACACTACTTGCATTGCATAACCAAACATTTGAATTTTGAAAATAATTGTTGAATGGTCCCGAAACTGCTAGGTTGTAGATAAATCAACTCATTTTCCAGAATATGGCCTCTTAGCTCATCTTTTTTTTCGAAGAGGGTCTCTAACTTCAACCATAACTCCTTTGGAGTATTCGATCCTTCGATGTGGAAGAGTAGATCTCTGGAAATATGAATACACATGAAACCAAAGGCTTCATCCAATCTATTTAGATACTTGGTTTTCTCCACAGCCGAATTTGTTTCAGGATCCTTCTCCATTGTCACCCTGTACAGTGATCTGTTTTGCAGTACCATCTGCATATCAACCCTCCAATAAAGATAACTGAAGGGTGTCAGGATTCTAGGAGAGAGAGGAGATTTCGACTTGTCCATTACAACTGCTGGAGCGAATACAAGGTGAAACTGCTACTTCTGCAGAAAAAAATTGTTGCAATTGCAGAAAACTGTTGTAACTGCTGCAACTACTGCTGCACTCA
This sequence comes from Larix kaempferi, assembly GCA_027924585.1. Classification (NCBI taxonomy): domain Eukaryota; kingdom Viridiplantae; phylum Streptophyta; class Pinopsida; order Pinales; family Pinaceae; genus Larix; species Larix kaempferi. The sequence goes on along the minus strand of BSBM01000769.1, from coordinate 7,086,517 downwards.
AAAACTTGAATAACCTGCAAAAAAATATCAAGAATGGAGGTAGACTACTACTGAGCACTTCTTTAGGATAGTAGTCACTTTTATCCGGATACTTCACACCTAGCTAGACCTCATTGGATTTCTCCAATGAATTCAATGCAATGGCACCAGGATTTGTTGTGGAAATCCAAAGGCTTCTGGTGCACTACTGAAAGCAGCTTCTCAACCTATTCGCTCAACAGGCTCTGATACCATGTGAAATTCTATGTCACATCAGATCTAAGAGCTAATGGATACCTCACAAAGAAAGAATGAGCAGAAAATTTGAAAAGAGTGAAAACTGTAGTAAAAAGAGCAGAAGGAATAATAATGCAATAGAAATCAGATAGGAGAAGAATAATGTCACACGTTCCAATAATCAGTATAATCAACAATGATGTTACAATGGAGAGAATTCAAATCATGCAGGAGAATTCGAACCTCAATTGGTCTAGCATGGGGATTATCACCACTGGAGTGCTCCGGAAGACTCAAAGTCAACTAAACTGAACCTAAAACCAATTAACTAAAGTCACAATCAGTTAAATAAATAAGGAGGGCGCAATAGTGAGTCTGTCATGCATGCCAGTCAGAAAAGGGCGCATATTGAGGCCACAATCAGTGGCATTTGGAGCTCTAACCCCCCACAAGAGTCAGGTAACTCGGGTGGAATGCACCGGAACACTCAGTAGGTTCCTATAAAATAGGGAATTGACTGAAGTGGTCCTAAAATGATGCATGCAAGGCTCATAATGTGGTAGATGGATCCTGGATGACATCTACACACCATTAGGGAGAAAATGACATTATCAACAATTAGGAAAATAAAAAATGCTAGGTAGGACAAAGATGGAGTATTGAAATATCCTAACAGAAACCTGTACCATGAAATCCCACAAGTGGAAAGGGGTACAACGCTCCATGTAAATGAGATACCATGCCATCAAATAAGTGTTGGAAGGAAGTGTGCTCTAATCCAAATCACCAACAAAGAAATCTCATGTATGATGAGCTAGAGTGATCTAGGAAAACTGGATCACAACCATCCTTAGGTTCCAAAGAATCCCCAAGGACTAGGGTTCTCTTATTAAATACCATTAGCAAAGCACCCTCAAACTTGAAGCATGTCCAACGAGTAATAACGTTCTAATAGAGACCCTCCATATGCCATCAAATCAAGCTCAAATATCAAAGATGGATGATGGTTTAAGTATGATCAAACCTTCCTTACTGTCATACTGATATAGGTCTACCAATCTGTAGCCATATACATTACAAAATATAGGCAGTACAGTAAGAAAGGTATGCCAAAATTGTAAGTAACCCTCCAAACATATTTTAAATGGTTAGAGAGCAGCACAACAAATTATTGTATATAATTGTCCAAAATGTTGTTGCATTGAAGTCATCTCCTAGGGATGCTACTATAGGTTTGGTGCATATTTACTCTATCAAGAAGATCTTAAAGGTGTGCTCACTTCCATGCATACTTCATCTATTCAACCCATATGTTGTAGACGTATTTCTAGAATGGTGAATATCAACCAATTCAAGATCTAGATTCAAAGTTAAATATGGAAAATGACACTGATGTTTAAAATCAACCACATACACAAGAAAACTTGTTGACTTGTATGTGGTAACAACCCTATCATACTTCTCATTGATTCGATGGATATGGCATTGTCCTTTGATCTCCTCATAAATATATTAACTACAAACTTTTGCTATGAGGCTAAGCACCCCTAATATGCCATGTTTTTAGTTTTACTGATATATGGTTGATTGTGAATTACCCAACCTTATGGATACTTTTTATAGAAAAATTATATTAAGCATGCCTAGTGACAAAGTGGGATGATGACAAGAAAATGTCAAAACCCTAGCCTCCAAAGGTAGTGCTAGCTGTCAATATGAATAAATGGCCAAGTATAATCCTTGAAAGGATCCTTAAAAGATAGTAGCATTCAACAAGAATATGTCCACAAATAAACAACAAACCCTAGATCCTGGTTTTGACTACCTAGATCACCTCCAAAACCTAACAAACTCCATTATAAATGCAATAAAATAGCTCCAAAGTGGGCCATATCGTTAAAGTGTGGAAAAGGCATCCTCCCAAGGGCAATGCTCCAATAGACGAGGTATAGAAACATGTGCAATCCAAAATCCAAGTGAAATCCTCCATGAGATAAGGCTTGGGATTGGTCAAGGATGCCTCAAAAACTAAACATTGTCCAAGAAGTTCCTCAAAAAATGTTGTCACAAGTAGACCATTACAGGCTGCTAGAAATACATAACAATATCTTATGTTGATGCTAATTGGTGTTGCTTCTAAAGGAAAACAAATCAAAGATTCTACCATGTTATTGTTTCAGCCTTGAAAATATTTAAAACTAGAGGACATCTAATTGTTGATCAACATGCCTGCTATTCCATGCACAATGCCATGATCATACTTAGATGTATTGCTAGAGACGGATTCCTTGCTAGAGATGAAGATGGGTGTCTATTTTGGGGGATCTTATGAGATAATAAATCTGATTTTTTCATGTTTTTCAACTTTGGGCGAAAAAAAATGATATTTTTGTTTAGAATTCCACTTTTCAATAAGAGAAAAAAAATTAGAGAATTATGTTGGCTTTCTATTCATTATATTTTCAATTTTTTTTATTGACATTTGATATTTCAACTTGGCAAATGTTTGACAGTATGTTCTTATGAAATGAAAGGACTAAAAAATAGTCATGTTTTTTGACGGGCCTGAAATCATTGTTAAACTTGTGTTTTGTAAAACCAAAATATACTACGACAATATACACAAAATGTACTAAGGCATGACTATAATTTTGTAACCAATGTATCTATATACTAATTATTATATTTTTTTGAATTCAATCAATGGGGAAAGCTTGTCGATTTTCAACATGTTTTTTTTTACGAGACATTTCTCTCAATTTACACTAAAACTAAAACATCTAAGAATACCCTTTTGAAGTAGACACTCCAATTAACGACCCCATATTTTTTTCAATTTTTTTTATGGTATACTTTTAAAGTTATGGATTGTTCATTTCACCGCATTTTGAAAGCGATGAAACCAAACTGGACACATGCTAACAAAAAAAATAATTACAATTATTAGATCTCACCCAAACACAACAAAATCTATCTCAACGGAGAGTAGATTCAATGACTAAAATAATGGTATTAAGTTCGACAGTTGATTTGCACTGTAACAGATGGTTTTTCCCTTCTGAAAATAGAGAAGCCTGAAAACAATGAAGTTTTCAGGTATCAAATAGTATTCGGCCGAATAATTGTTTTCCGTTAGCAAACCATTAAATTTAACAACGGTTGTTCGGCCGAAAAACAAAACGCAAAAATTTTCCGTCGACGGAAAATAAAAATTATTTGAGATTGTATGAATTAATCTAAACGAGTCATATTCCACATCTCTTTCTTTCGTAGAGGTGTTTATAAAATATTTTTGAAGGGGCTTTTTCAAAGGAGATTTCTTTCCAAGGAGTTCTTATTTTTTTCCAAGGGGATTTTTCAAAGGAGATTTATTTCCAAGGAGTTCTTATTGCTTTCCAAGGGTTTTTTTCAAGGGAGATTTATTTCCAAGGAGTTTTTCTTCAAAGTAGATTTCTTTCCAAAGAGTTTTTATTCAAAGGGGATTTCTTTCCAAGGATTTTTTCTTCAAAGGACTCTTACAAGATTTTTATAAGGTGAAGTAAATTTCTATTCATATTTTTATAAATAGTTGAAAGACTAAAAAAACAAATTTAGTAATTGTTTTTAAATCTTAAATTTTTATTTTTTTACTATAAAGTGATGATTCTGTAATTTAACCTCTACAGATTAAACAATCATGGGTAATAAGAAAAACCGCCAAAACAAAAGTGATCATAAATGTGATGATGATGCTCACAGAGAAAGATAAAGACTCAGATATCATGCCAAAAAAACAAGGGTTGCACAAACAGAAGAGACAATTATTGAAGATGTAAATACATATTTACATGATAATGTTGATGAAATGGATATTGAAAATCAAGTACAAAAACAAGTTGAAGTTGAAGAGACCATTGTTGAAGATGTAAATAGGGATTTACATGCTAATGTTGATGAACTCAATATTGAAGATCAATTTCAAAAACAAGAAATTGGACCTGGTATGTATATATCATGTATTTTCCAAATTCATTTTTTATAATGAATTGTATTTTTGGATATATGTTAAATTAAATTTAACTGAATGTATATGTGCTTTCACCATTTATGATGAAATGTTAGAAGACATTGATCGCGAAAAATATGGGGAAAAATAGCCACACATGTTGCACAATATCGTGCTATACAAATTTATGATGATATTCTCAAACAATATTCAATAGCAGGACAAGTGCAAATTTTGAGATGTTTATTAGTGTCCAAGAAGTTAAGAGACCTGCTACGTCATTATTGGGTATTCATAAGGCGACAAAAGAGTCGAAATTGAAACATAATGTGATATAAAATATAAGTGATGCAATAAAAAAATTTGGAAAATCCAGGAAGAAAGATACCAAAGCTACACGTAGAGCAATTCAGACAACAATTATTTCTGCTAGTACTAGACAAAATCGTTTGACAACACAACTGGAAAAAACAATAGGAACCTCAAGAAATACATTATACAAACTTAAAAAATTCAGAATGCAAATAGATGAAAATGATGAAATTGCTTGTTGGGCAATTATTTGTGGACAACCTTACAAAGATAGAATGAGAGAAGATGTTAAAGATATTGTACATAAATATTGGTTGGCACATGCTCGAGTTTCACCAAATTCAAGGGATGTGATGCGACAAAGAGTATCACGAAATGAATACGCAATCCATGCAAAACATAGAATGGAAATGACACAAAGACAATTGTTCAATAAATTCAAGGAGGATCATCGTGGAATCAATATGTCAATCACTACATTTGTGCAACAAAAACCATGGTATGTTAGACCTATTACTATTCGTGACACATGTTGTTGTCATTATCATGTGGAATTTGAATTATATTACGACACTTTTCTTGAATTTGGTAAAATGTTTTGGACAAATTCACCACCTCCGCCCACAATATGTGAATTCATATCTCAAATTCTATGTGAGAGAGATCATGATGAACTATTTTACAATAAGAAAAGTGTCAGTAGAAAACATTGTCATCATTGTGGAAATCTAGTTTTATTCCGCAATAAATATCTTATTGATCATGATCAGTCGTTGTCAAATGTAACCGTTGATTGGAGAATATATGAATACATCAATTATGCTACAAGTTCTAGTGATGCACTTTCCAAACGAATTGATTTGCGAGAAGATAAAATATGTGTGAAAGATTTTCTGAAGAAATTTGAGAGTGAAATTTATAAATACACCAAGCATTCACATAGAGCACAATGAAAAGACCTTCAATTCAAACAGTCTCGTGAAATTTTTCCACCCAGAACAATTTTGTCTCTGGTTGATTTTGCAGAAAACTACACATTTGCTGCACAAAAGGAGATGCAAAGTGAATACTATCATTCTGACCAAGTTTCAATATTTGTCCATGTTCTATATAGACATTCTCAACACAATTTTGATGGAATTGAAAGAACATGTGACAATCGAAATGTGATTAAAGAATATCATTTTTATATCAGTGATGATCGTACACATGATACACATTTTGTTCAGCATTGTACATTGAAAATGTTTTCTATGAATCATTAAAAAGACGTGAAGTTAAATTCAATGAACATTGGATATGGTCGGATGGATGTGCGGGACAATTTAAATCTTCACGATCATTTTTTTGGTTATTTCAACTTCATAAAGCATCGAACATTAAACATCGTTGGAATTTCTTTTAAACTGGACATGGAAAAGGTGAACATGATGGTGCAGGAGCATGTGTAAAAAGAGCACTTCAAAGATGGAAAACGAACCATTCTTCTGTGAGATTTCATTCAGCTGCAGAAGTTGTACAATGGTGTCAATTACATGTAAGTATTGATTATAATCAACATTCAAAAGATGTGCGCAGGTTTGTACACGGTCTTTTTAATTTATATGAATTGTCAATTTAAAAAAATGTTATTTGCAAGTCTATCATTTAAGTATATGTATGTACTAATATTAAAAGTTGTCCTTTGTGATTTGTCATATATTGTGCAGGTTATTTTGGCTTATTGGAATCCAATATATAGATAGATCAATCCTATACGAGGCTGACACCATACATGGGACTAGAGATTTACACTCTATTCAAACAAAATCCTTCCAAAACGTATTTGCATTTGACAGTAGAAAGCAATCATGCTTTTGTCATATTTGCATTGAAAATGTTGAATCTACAGAAGTTTGTGAAAACGTAACGAACAACTACATAAAACATTGGAAACACACAGAGATTAATCCAAAGGGGAAAATGCCACTAGCAAGCTTAGAAGAATTAGAATTAGAAGAAATAACAATATAATCTGATGGCGATAGCATTTCAGATTTTGTTAGACAAGGTAATGAAATAAACTAAAAACAATGATTGTTCATTTCATATAAATTATGTATTTATAGAACTTAAAAATTCTTTGTTGATTGTTCATTGTTGTCCATCCCCTTATGTGTATAGTCAATTTAATTGATTTAAAAACCCTGACGTAAATTGTAATTTGCACAAGAGATTTTTTTGTTGTGATTGCACCTTTAGACAAGAAAGAAAAGGTGAAATATTATTTGATGGGATGCACTGAAAGAAAGATGAAGTTATTGGAGGACTACGACGACAAAGGATTTACATATGAGAGAGGATCCATCATTTTAAAAGGTTATTTTTTTCAACAAACCCATTTGACTGAAAAATATATTTAATTTCAAAATTATGAATATGATGTTATATGTTGTCAATATAGTCATTTAGTATGTGCATCTCGAATAAAATTAATACAAGTTTCATCGAAAAAAAAAATTAAAAACTAAAAAAAGGAAAATGTCAAAATTTGACCATGAACGAATAATTGAGGACGACATTCCATTGCGATGCTTTTAACCGATTATCTTTCAAATTGGCTTGTATACTCAAAAAATTCTATCATAAAATAAGGATTCAAATATATATGTATTCTTTAATTTTTTTCTTCTACTCCATCAATCTCTGATTTGTGACATGCACACTTTTCTTGGAATGATTTTTCTAGCAAGTGAAAAATGAATACACAAGATGGTTGTAAAGTTTGATTTTGCACATACATTGATTGATGCTAAAAATAGTTTTTTTAATTTGTTAAAATATTTTATCAACATTTAACTTTTGTAATGAAGACAATGTATGTTTATTTGAAATTTGTATATTGTTGATTGTTTTTTTTCCTTGGTATATTGTTGATTGTTAATTGTATACATGTATTTAATTATCTTAGATTTACTCAAGAATATATCATATAATAGTCAGGTACCTTCTCATATACTTTACAATGTGTCAATTAAAATTGATTGCAATTTTTTTTAACATAAAGTCTTTCCATTGCTTACTCCTTGTTAAGTGGTGTGCTCCTAGCTAAATTAAATTGTGTTTTTACATAATGTCCAATTTTACAAGTATTTAATTATATTTACTTGAATCAAAGTTGTAACATCCCCATTTTGACCCCATTGCATTAAATCGTAAATGATGTAAATATTGTTATTTAATCATGGTGAGGAGCTCAAGGACAAGGCCCCACCATTGATTTAGCGTTTTATGTATCAGCAATTAAAAATCGATGGATATAGTTCTTGTGCTCGCTATGCACAATAGAAATTAAAACATCATGCAAATATGAATTTTAATGAAATACCCACAACTAGCTATGCAATGCAACAAGAGATTGGGTCATGATTCTACAAGGAATAGGGAGGGAAATTATTCAAACCCTTGAGCCAATAGATTTAATCCAAATGTCGTTGAGTGAACCCATAAACTGTCAACTACCCATTTTGACTTATGCACTCAATCATTTAATTCTTTCCGGAGTTGGTTGAAGTAGTTAATGCCTTGGGAATGAATAGGTATGGCAGCCAATTTTGTGCATGGGCAAGCCATCAACTTGGGAAAACGTACTTTTGCTTTTGGGACAAGAAAACACCCACGAAATTGTGCCCAAATCCATTTCACCCATTGTCTTTCCTCTCTCACGCAGTCTGAGCTAGTTGGGTCTTTCTCCTTCCCGTTTTCTACCATTTTCCTGCATTTTTCCATGGTTGGGAGCTCATTTTGTATTGCACAGTGGCTGGGAAGAAGGGAGTCACGATTTTGGGGTTTATGGAGGCCACTTCTGTCCCTGAAATGCCCATGAACGTTTTCTGAAAACGAATTTGCTTCCCAGGGTTGAATCCCCATCCACCAGTTTGTTTTTGGTTACCCATGTCTTTCAGTACTTGTGTTTTTGCTGTTGAGTGCATCCCTATTTTAGTTGAACTTGTGAGCAAGAATTAGGAGTGGAAGTGGACCAGAATTGGCTTGATAAACCTAGTGAGGAGGTAACCTCTCAAGAAGATCAAGAGGGTTGGTTACTCTTCTATGCACACCTTGAAGAACACTAGAATGGAAGGTATGGCCTGAGGGACTGTGTAGTAGTGAAGGGGATACTTCCTTGTGCCAAGTGTGTAGGTATTGTGAGGACCAAGCTAGATAGATCTTGCAGAGGGTGTCCATATCTCTGGGGTTGAGCTCACTAGCTTAGCAATTCTCCCTTTCCATTACCTCAACATCCTGATAAACCCAACTATAGATTGGCTTGGTTGATTTTGGTGCATATTGGGCTATGTGTGAGTCTGTTGTTCCCTTTTTCCTTGTAGAGATCATGCCCAGCTCGGGGGGTGGCAGTTGTGATGAGAGATTGATGATCACAACTGGCCTATGGTTGGGTGGAACGTTGCAGTTGCATAGTCAGTAGCTCGGGACTACTTTGTTATAAGATAAGTACTCTCTTGTGTTAACTCTGCAATGTAATTATTTGATGTTATCATGAATATCTTGAATGTACGATAGATGTGTAATTGAATTTACTTCTGCTGTGTTTCTTACATATATACATCTGCATATGTCTTTTTATATTATGTGAATCTTTATTTAGTAATCATGGGGTCAGATGCCCTCGTTTTAGCATCACGTTCTCTCCATTGCACTGGTATGATGGGAGGGGACGTTACAAAAGTGGACAATTAATAGTTGTGATTCAAATGTACAATTAATAGTTGTTTATATGATCAGAAGGAATTGAACAAAATTATTTAAGTTCACATAATTGAAATCATGGAAAATGGAGATAACGATCATTTGATTTTTAATCACAAACAATGACTGCAAGATTGTGAAGCTTATGGTAAATTATAGCAATGGTTATTTACAAGAAACCGATGAAAATTTATCAAATTGTTGTCTAAAATCATTGCTCTAATTTAGCATAAGATTCACAATCCTAAAATCCTTGCTTATGATTAAAAAACAAAAAATCATTAAATTCCCATTTGTTATGATTTCAACAGCATCTATAGTTCACCAACTACGAAATTGTTGTACCTGAACATTGAACATATGAATCATTAGTTAAAAATTGAAAGTATGAATCATTTATATAAGATTCAAGTTTATTGTACATACAATTTACAACACACTTCCAAACAAACTTGATCTTCGATTTAAGTATAGTTATGATGAGATCATATTTTATGAAACACGTGTATATGTAACATACATGTACTTTAAACATTAAAACATGTGTACTAAATATATGGATTAATTTGAAAATTAAATGTACTCTAGATCTTTAAACCAATATCCTAAAACCATTTCAAGATTGAACATTAAACTAGATATAAGATTGACTATCATTATGAAAGAAAATTGCAACTTGTACATACAATTTCAATAATACATACATTCATGAACATCATGCAAAATCATATTCAAAGCGTTTACCACATAAAGTATGCTATGTAATTATCCCCCCCAAAAAGTTAGATCATTCAAAGAAAATACAAAATATGTAAGTTCAATGAACATATATAATCCAAAAATAAAGTTCTTGAATATGTAAGTTCAATGTACATATATAATCCAAAAAAAAGAGTTTATGAATGTCTAGAACAACTACAATATATGTATCAACATGCAGATACATGCAATATGGTAGTATGGGAAAACAAAAAAAAGGCCATTATAAATCATTCTTTAAATCAAAGTCCACCAATATCCTCCGTTGTGGTCTTCCCTTTGTCTCAACAAGTCCCAACCTGCAACATGTATAAAAGAAAATTATGAATCTCATAAATTATTTAAACAATTTTAAACTAAATTCAAAAGTTAAATTATTAAATTTATAAAAATAAAATTGAAAAGAATAGTTCAATTATAAACAAAAGTATCTCAGTCCCAATGTCCATGTCCATCAAAGAACCAATATCCTCGCCACCAATGTCCACATTTACCCGTGTTTCCTGAAATTTAGATTTTGTTTATAAATAAAACATTGTGCAAGTAAAATAAACTAAAATTAAGCAATTCACTTAAAACCAAAACAAAAAAATTAAAAACATGAGCTCACAAGAGATGGAAAATCATCAAAAAATTTGGAACCTAAATGAACTTGCATGGATAAAACCATTTTCAATTTCAAAAGGTGTTCACATTATCAATAGGATACATAGATTACTTAAAATTCGAAAAAAACATACAATATCTTTCAAACAAATATAAATCTGTAAATAATAAATATACCTCTCAAGGATGCTCTTCTACATTTTCACTGATGGAAAGTCGAAAATCATGTTCATTCAACATTCTAGAAAAATGCAATCAATAAAAATTTATGTAATGTATTTTTACTATATATCAAAAAATACATAATGTAACAAAAATTTCAATTCAAAATGAATAAAACAATTAAATATATTGTATGTACATAAACAATAGACCTCTCCTATACTCGATGTGTCATGGGATAGGACATTTGAAGCTGTATCGCGATAAACCTTACCATAAGCCTTAAAATCTTCAATTCTCATTGCATCTACCTCATCATTCGTTTTGTAAACAAAATTTTGACGAATAGTGGCTCGAACCCTCTCTCGAACCAATCCCACATCAACTCCTACAAATGTCGATGTTAAACCTTCGGCAACAGAATCCCTTGCAGATGTCCCAAGTTGGGATGTGGGCTCCATCTCCGATATTAAATTCACAAGCCTGGCTGGGCGAGATATCTGGGATGGAGGTCCAAGAGTTGCGGGATCTCTAATAGCACCTTTTCGATCATATGTTCACCCCTTTCCAACTCCATAAAATCTAGAATGAATATCGGTATAGTCTGACTTCATATTTAAAAAAAAAACTCTGCATAAAAAAATATAGCGAAATAATTAGGAACCTCATCATTCCATGGCAACCTACCATAGGATGTAAGGAACCGATCATATAATAGATAAGCAAGTTCAAGGTGCTTGAAATATTTCACTTTCAACATTTTTCGCTTTAGGCCTTCTTTGAAGTTAAACATTGAATTGGCATGTTCTCTGGTCACTCTCTCCTTCATAACAACCCACTTGTCCAGACCCATCACTTGTGCCCTTCTCCTCTGCATCAAGTCAACAAAATTGTTTGTAGTTGGTCTGAGACCCTCATATACCTCAATGAATTTTTGCAATGACCGCAAAAAAATCTCTAAACTTTGTTTGCTCTATGGAGGAAGATCCAAACTAGAAATATCATGTTGCAACTTGTCATAGTGAGATCTACAACTTTCAATGGTCATTTTTTGAACACCACTTTCCCATGGAAGATCCTCAGGTATATCAGATAAACACAGTTGTGTGTAAACATACAAAATTTTTGAACATGCACAAAATTACAATTTATACATGTATTAAAACATAAATGTTCATACCAATAGAAGGTTGAGATCGACGATCTCCCATAGAAGATACGAGGGAATCATCTGTGCCCCTTTCACCTAACTGGTGATCAGATGAATGTGAACTATACAACAAGCTTGAATCCGAAGGTGAAGCCGACAACCTTTGATTATTAGTCGAGACACCAATTCCTGATGACTGTGATGACCTCCCCTTAGTAGATGTCGTTGTACCAGTAGACCTTATACACTTTTTTCTCGAAGAACCCTCACTTTCCATTTGATAAGATGTCTACATTTACACAACTATCAACTCATAACATATTGAAATTTTACTTGTTTTGATATTTAAACATTCCAAACATTTAACCTAATCTCCCAGAGAAATATGTTATGTTATATAAGACAAGATAAAGATTGTGAGTAAGTGTTGTTATGATTTCCTAAGTCTAACCCTATAACAATTAAAGCATCGTGATGCAAATTGAAATTTAGACCTAGGGGACTGGAGGTGTGATGCAACGAAATGATAGGGGCAATGAAATCCATTAGGGCGATAGGATTTCATCTTGGTTCCGTGGCCACTTGAAGAAAAGTAAATTGTTAACTTGATGGACTAAAGCTTTTGGATGTCGTCCTATGTTGAGGACAATATCTATGTCCCTCCCATGTATGCTACTTGATTTCAATGCACAATACATAATGTTATTTCTAATTTTCAATACGAATCCTCGCAATTGCAAACAAGTGGCCACTACAAGTGCAATGTCGTGGACAGTGCCACCTCGTGGATCTTCTTTTAGATTTGGAAAGGAAAGAATGAATTAAAAAGATAAATTGCAACACAACATCAATTGTAATATAATGTGGTGAGTGTGGATCGAACATGCGTCCTTTGGATTTTCAATCTGACACTCTTTCTCAACTAAGTTATCTCCACAATTTGATGATAGCTAAATTTCTACTTATTTATCTTAATGGGTATTGACTACATGTTCAAATATTAATGATGAAGCATTGCAACAAAATAGATCTCGCAAACTGAAATTGCATAATAGTTTAAACAAATTTACTTATGAATGTGTGTTCAATGATGATTATTCGTAGAGTATTCATGATTATTAATAGAGTATTACAACAAAAATAGATTTACTTTCAATGATTCTTTAATTTGTATTAATCTTTATTTATAAAACTATGTAGTAAATAAAGAAGATGGAGATGGAAATGGTGCATCTATGCTAACTACTAATGAAGTTTTGAGAAGGTGTTCTATGCACTATAAACATGAAAACTACTATTGTTTACTCCCTTTCTAATTCAACCCAATGTTAGAAACCTAAATGGTACCGTCATCACAAAGTTATGCATGTTTGTGAATGTTGGGAAAGTTGTCATAGTTGTCCTCCTCCTCTCTACCTTAATAATTACAAGTTTCTTCACTTATGTTGGCAAGCTCTATGGTAGAAAAACCTTCTAAACTGAAGCAATATAACGATGAATGGTAACCCATTTTACTCAACTTTGAGCGAATAACAACAATTTACAGCAGCTTAATAAATATTGTATAGACTGGGATATATAGTGTTGAATCTGAAATGTTTCAGATCCAACTGTACATATCCCAACTTATAGAGAATTTATTAAGCTACTGCAGTTTGGTTATTGTTGGCCCTCAACATTGCCCTTATTGTCAAAGGTAGGGCATTACCCCTGAAGACAAAGACAATACTCCTATTGATGCAGGGTTTTTCTTCTTGTTCACTAATGTGATATTTTTTGGGGGCCAATGAGCTATATTATTTTAGGGTCTTTCGTTATGTTAGTTTTATTATGTGCATGTAACCTTTATTTGGATTAGAAAATTTCCCACATCATTCTTCATATATTCTTATTGGATTTACGTAATTTATTATACCAAGGCAGATATATTCTAATCACTTTGTAGTCAACTTCAGTTGACTTTTAATTAATTTGTGTTCTGCAAATTTTTTTATCTATAGTTTTCTAAAGTTAAAATTAAATTGCATATTAAATAGAATATTGTAAAAAATAAAAATAAAAAAAACATTTTTCAAATTTCTGAAATATAAATTTCTACTTTTTAATTGGACTAAAACCATGAGATGACCATTTTTATCTACTTTCAATTGTAATTGTGAGAATAAAAAATATTTTTAGAAACAAAAAAACACAAATTTGACATATGTCTTCCAATTTTATTATATGTCTCGTCAATTTTAATATACAATAATGAAACTAGTACAATATCATATAACCATAAACACATAAAACATATATATCTTACATCTCCCAAAATCAAAATTAAAATAATAATAACAGTGATTGCTTATACCCGCCTCTTAAAAATATTTTAATGTAATATTAGTATACAATTAAAAATTAAAAATTAAAAATTAAAATGAAGAATACTCTAAAACCAGTACAAGTATAATGAAGCTATAATAAGCCATGGTACTTAAGCCTGTTGTATAATCTCTACTAGTAATCAATCTAATAACAGTACTGAAACCATCTCTATTCAATAAGAGCAATACATATAGTACTTGTTATGATATAAGCTCTATTGGTAGGTTGTATATTACTAATAATGCAGTTTTTATTCCTCTACAATTAGATTAATTTTTGTCCAGGGTTGGCAGGTGCGGGGGAAGTAATATTAGACTCCATGGGGAGCAAGCAGAAAGACTTCGCCTGGGGCATTGGGAGGAAGACTAACAATGCTGCAGAATGGCTAGGTCTCATCAAAGGATTGGAGACTGCCTCCAGCTTGAGAATTAAGAAACTCACAATCCTCGGAGACTCTCTAATCATAATAAGAGAAGCTAGGCATATTATAGCAAAAAGAAAAGACCCCACCTCCAAAATGCATCTTCTACTACAATGCATCAGTATTGAATTTCTTGAGCTCAATTTCCTACATATTCTGCGTGGATTGAATGAGAAATCAGATGAAATGGCGAACATAGGAGCCGGGTTAGATTATGGCATCCTAAAGCTTGGTAATGATCTATTGGAAACCACTTGGATCCCTTAAACCAGGTGTTGGAATTTGTTCTAAGTCCTTTGATCCTATTTCTCATCCATCTCTCCATTATGGATTATAGTCATTTAATTAGCATATTAATTGAGCTTTTTTGGGAATTCTCCCTTGGAGAAATGACGGCCTCTCTCCCCCTCGATCGATTCCTTCGCATGCATGAAGTTATTGTGCCTCAAAGTACCGCTAGCTGGCTAACATGCAACCTCCTCGAAAAGATAAAACCCTGTCCCCAAGCTCATTTCAGATCTCACTCTGTTTTCTATTCTCTCATCGCTCTGCTTGACCTAGTTTCGAGTTGGCTTCACCTTGTTACCTACTCCTTCGTCTCCGGGCATATTACAGAACCCACTCTGCATTTTATTCTCTGTGCTGGAAAATAAATGGCGCATCATGAAATTGGGTGTGGTGGAGAGCATCATTACCGTGGTGATGGGATTTTTCAGGGGGACAAGAACCTCAATTGTGGAAGATGTTGCAGGAAGGGGCACGGCTCCAACGCTGTGCGTGCTAGGGGAGCTCAGCCGGAAGAGAGATGGGGCGATTATGCAGAACACGAGGGTCACCCTAGTTTGGGTCCCTGTAGAAGGCATCCAGGGGTTGGCAATGTCATCAGACAGGACGAGAAATGAAGTATCTCAAAATTCGAAGTGGAGTTCCTGGACCGTTTGCAATATTTAGAGCTCTAGGTGAGACTGGTTCGTGGAGAAAATATTGAGTTTAGGAAAGTAATTTCTCGCCTTTATAACTTTGCTACAACTTCTCACTCTGAGGTCAAAGCTCAAAATATCAGTGTGGCTGAAAAATTGAACATTTGGATTTGGCTTACCCTCGCAAGACCCGGAAGCTCAAAGTGACTGGCAGTGAGCTTGAGGACATTAACCGAAAGATGGAGAAGCTACAGAAGTTGATGGCTTTAGCTGGAAATTTCATGGACCTCAACACCGACAAGAACTTGGATGCGGACTCAGTGGGAGCGGCCATGGACGTTGGTCCTCGTTAGTAGCCTGCATTTCTTGGACACGGGTTGGATTACTAGTCTATTTTTATTATCTATGCTTTCTAGATATTTGTATAGGAACTCTGTTGCATACAGTACAAGCATTAGTATTTTGATGGCATCTTTCTTGGGCTTAATGTCCATTTTTTGTAAAAATACGACTACCAGAAATGTTTTTCTTCTGCACACTACTTATAGGAAATTTTATTAGATGTTATAGTTCTCATAGAATAGGAAAGGAGTATGCAAAAAATCAGTCGGAATTTGAAGAATTAGGATTGATGGTTGTCTCTCTCACAGAGGAGCAATTTGATCAGTCATTTTTTATGTATCTCTCTTTTTTATATATAATCAATCATATTAACCGTTTCTGTAAAAAAAAAAAAATCCTAATTATTGTTATAAATCTTATTAACTCGTTGAATCAGCAATTGCAATTGAACCTAGCAATTGATTGAGGACTATTTCTCTGTTTTCAGTGTGGTATGTGTATTAAAGCGAAGGACCTACCTGGCGAAATGGAGACTGAATCCGGCTGTCGAAAAAATAACATCCCCAAGCTCCACGTCCAACCTTGCTGAGCTCCACGTCCAACGTTGTCTAGCTCCATGTCCAGCGTCGTGACCAACAGGAAGAAGAATGGGGTGGCCGTAAGGCCACGTTGTAGCAACAGAGCCCTACAAGCAGAAAAATGGAGTGGTTGCAAGGCCAGGTTGCAGCAGCAAGGTGGCCGCAAGGCCAGTTCGCAATAGCAGGGTGGCCGCAAGGACAGGTCACAACAGCAGGGTGTCCACAAGTCCAGGCCAGGTCGCAGCATCAAGGTGGCCGCAAGTCCAGGTCGCAGCAGCAGGGCCCTACAGGCAGAAGAATGGAGTGGCCTCAAAGCCAGGTCGCAGCAGCAGGGCCCACATAATGTTCGGCGGAAGAATGAACGAAAACAACCGTAGCCACCTTATATTAAAACAATTATTCGACCGAAAAATTATTCAATCGAATAATTATTTGGCCGAACAACTGTTCGGTCGAATAACATTCCAAAAAAAATCAACGCAAACTTTTCTCGGCCGGCAATGCCTCGCACACATTTCTAGGTTGTCATTAGTTTTAACGGTCGACCATGTATGGTTGTTCGACTGAACAAATTTAAGCTTATTCGGCTTAACCACGTATATCTGGTGTTCTCTTTTCCTTGATCTCTTTATGTTCATGTTGGTATGTTATTGTTGCTTAGATAGGTAAGCTAGTTTAGCTAGATCTTAATCTCTAACATGGTATCAAATCTAGTTGCTATGATCTAGCACCTTCTATAGCTTTCATCAATAACTATTATCATTTGGGAATTGTGTATGTTTGTATATTTGCTTTCTATCTGGTAGCCATTGGGCTTCTCTTCAAATCTCGGCATGTTTCTGCAGTTTTTTATTTCTAACCCTAAACTTGTTGTGTAGATTTTTGCAGAAATTTTTCAAGGGCTTCTTGATGTTATTTTTGTAGATCTATAAGTTTTTTGGCTTTTCCTTAAGGAGATCTCTCTTTCGGTTGTCAGATTGGCAGTTTTCGTCCAAGTTTGGTAGACTTTGTGCAGGTTTCCATCTTCGGCAGATTCAACACTGTTTTCGGCCTAAAACTTGACTTTCGCAACTTTTTCTTCACAGACAGCGTGGGTAACCGTGACTTTCCCTACTGCGAACTTGCAAGTATATTGCAGAACCGCGACTTTCAGTGTACAGATCCGTGTGTGCCATGGCATACTCACGATTGTTTTACTGCGAACTCATGTTTACTTTAGTATAACCGCAACTTCACTGTACAAAGACCCGCAAGTGCTTCAACATGACCGCGACCTTACTGTACAGAGACCCGCGAATTTCTGATCAGAAGCGCGTCCTTCTCCTTTACATACCCATGAACCTGGGAATTCTCAGTGCATAACCCGCGAGAACACGCGAGTTTACTTTGGCAGACCCACGAGTGACTTTATTTGGCACCTTCTCTAAGGGCTATAGGTAAAGTTTTTGTTTTTTTTTTAATCTTGGAAAAGTTTCATCTCTTATCTTGAAATTTCTGTCATTAGCTTCTTGATCTCTTTGCATTAGGATTTTCGTTATGATTCATCATATTTACAGAGGTTGTCTTATTCTTGTTTATGTCTCTAACCTTCTTTGTGTGGAAGATGTTTTGACATTTTCAGGAGCATGGATCTCTAGTATGGTAATGGTGACATCAATAAATGAACCTATGCTTAGGACTTAGTTGTTTAATGACTATATTTTTTTATTTCTATAAGTGATATTATTTTGGTCTCACTCTTCTAATCATGATAGCGAAGATTTTTTATTTGTGTTATCTTGTGATCATTATTTGCTTTATTTATATGTTTTGCTGACCTTTGTGTAAAAGCAATTTCAATGTTTTCTTATAAGCAATATATTTATGATCATTATATGCTCTTGCTAATTAATTTCTTGAGTAAAGTCATTTTCTTGAATCTATGTGATATCATATTTTTTTGCTTGTCATAAGTTCTTTAATTGGGATATAGTTTCTTTCTCATGTATTGCAGAGATTGTATATAGTTCCTGTGTTACTTGTCTCTAACATTCCTATATGGAAGCATTGAAATTTCTAGGGCATTTCATCTCTTGCATATTTACATAGTGTTAACAAGAAATGAACCCATGATTAAGACCATTAGTGACTTGTCATTTCATAATTTGTATACGTGATATCATGAGTTGATCATACTTTGTTATATGTTGATCATATTTAACATTCTGATTTATCTATATCATGTCATGTTTATTTCGATCATCTTTTACTCAATATTTATATGGCTTTGAGCAATCTTATAATCTTGAAATATTTGTCATGAGCACCTTGTTCTTGTTGCAATGGGATTTATATTCTTATGATTGCAGAGGTTATCTTGTTCCTACTTGTCTCTAACGTTCCTATATGGAAGCATTGACATGTGTTTTTTGTCTCTAATGTTCCTATATGGAAGCATTGACATTTGTTTTTTGTCTGTAACGTTTCTATATGGAAGCATTGACATTTTTTAGGGCATTCATCTCTTGCATATTAACATCATACTAATAAGAAATGCACCCATGCTTAATATTAGTTGCTTGATGACTAAATCTTCATATGTTTAAGTGAAATCTTGGCTCATTATTCTATCTTGGTATCTATTATGCTCACTCATGTTTATGCTCCTTTATCTTTTATCATAACTTATCCTATCATTTTTTGATAATCTTTTGCTCAAATTTATAAGGTCTTGCATAAAAGCAATATATATTTTATATGTTCTTGAGCAATGTCATTTTATCATATCTTATGTCTTTTGGGCTTATCAAGTTTTTTTATATGCTTTATTCTTGGAAGTTCCTTTGTGTAGGTTCGGTATCCATGTTGTGGGATAGCTTGCTTATGTTATTCCTTCCTTGTTTAAGCATATGTTGGTTGCGGATCTTTGGTTCCTCTTAAGAAGGAATGTAATGTTGAATTTTATCATGTTCTATCATATTTCAATAATGTTGTATGATGGACATCCATCTTTTACTTTTAAAGTCATGATGTTCATCTGTATGATATCATTTTCGATGTATAGACCATTGGGGTCTTGTTTCTTCGATGTTTGATGTCTTCTACAGATATTTATATTGCACTTTGATTGGAAGAATATCTGCTATCTACATGCGTATTGGCCATCTGGGTATTTTGTACAGTGTTGTGGTGTTCTTAGCCACATGTTCTGTTGTATCAGCCGTCAGAAGGTATCTGTACACTGGTGTGGATGTTATATCAGATTTCTTCAGCTATCAGTTATGGTTGTGATGATTCTTGTGGTGATATAGGAATCTTGTGGATCTAGTATTCATGACGGTTTATCTTTAGATCTGGGCAACTTGCTGTTGGATTACGCCACATGTTCTCGGTATTTTACTGTTGGATCTATTAGCCATAAAGGCTTTTGTTTAGAGCTGGGCATCTTGTCGTTGGTATTTCATCGCACAACCTGGTTCGTGTGCAATTTCATGATTCAGTGAGAAGTGGATGTTATCTTCATCAAATCCATGAGGCGAAGTGTGTTCTATTCGCATATTATGGAGCATTCTGGAAGTTGTCATCATGGGGGATGTTGGGGTGTTTCCACCTTCCTTCCATTTGCATTCTTTCTCCCAGTCATCATTAAGGGAGAGTGTTAGAATATGTAATGATGACTTATGGGATATATTGGTAAAATATCAATTAAAGGCATAAAATAACTCTACTGTTATAAAATAGAGTTATCCCATATGCATCATTATAATTATATCCTTTGTAACCATCCTCTATATAAAGAGGAGGAAATTCACTTATCCCACATGTATTATGGGATGTATCGTAATCCAAACCTCTTGGTATATAAGAGAGGTGAAGGAGACCCTTTTGGGTATGTGTTGATTGTAATTCATCACACATCACATGTTGTGTATGTCATTTGTACACACATTGTATGATGGATCTTGATGTGATGCATATGTGAGGATGCCATGTAATCTTTGAGATATTTTTCATTAATGGAAGATGAAACCCTTTTCGTGGATGTATTCCAATTGGGTGAACCACGTATATATGGTGTTATCTTTTCCTTGATATCTTTATGTCCATGTTGGTATGTTATTGTTGCTTAGATAGGTAAGCTAGTTTAGCTAGACCTTAATATTTGATAGCTGCAAGGCCAGGTCGCAGCAGCAGGGTGGCCGTAAGGCCAGGTCGTAGCAGCAGGGTGGCCGTAAGGCCAGGTCGTAGCAGCAGGGTGGCCACAAGGCCAGGCCAGGTCGCAGCAGCAAGGTGGCCACAAGTCCAGGTCTCAGCAGCAGGGCCCTACAGGTGGAAGAATGGAGTGGCCGCAAAGCCAAGTCATAGCAGCAGGGCCCACAAAATGTTTAATGGAAGAATAAACGAAAACGACTGTAGCCACCTTATATGTAAAACAATTTTTCGGTTGAATAATTGTTCGACCGAAAAATTATTCGCCCGAACAATTGTTCAGCTGAATAACATTAAAAAAAAATCACCACAAACTTGTCTCATCTGGAAATGCCTCTCACACATTTCTAGTTTGCCGTTAGTTTTAACGGTCGATCGTGTATGGTTGTTCGGCCGAATAACATAATTTATTTGGCCGAATAAATTATGTTATTCGGCCGAACAACCATACACGATCGACCGTTAAAACTAACGGCAACCTAGAAATGCGTGAGAGGCATTGCCGGGGAGACAAGTTTGCGGTGATTTTTTTTAATGTCATTCAATCGTGTATGGTTTTTCGGTCGAATAACATAATTTATTCGGCCGAATAAATTATGTTATTCAGTTGAAAAAATTCCACTATGCTTCTCCACCCCCCGATTCTCACGAAATAGACACCCATCTTCATGGATTCACCCTGTCCACACACAACAAATTATCCTCCAAAATAAGTAGTTGCCATCATGTTTTCTTCCTCAAAGACGCTGCAACTTCCCCATAAATTGGTATACTTTAGCATCATCAAATATCTTAAATATCAACGAATGACATCAATATTAGGAGTGTTACCACTGTATCTAGTAGGGGTGACTTTATGATCAGTTGTGGTTTGTGATCATATCACAGACGTTGTTCTTGAGATGAGATATTTGGTTTCCCTATAGATTATTAGTCAGATATCTTATCAGTATGCTTAGATGGTTAATGTGTGTTGAATGTGCCCAGTAGACGTGGTTTCAAATGCACTAGTGTTGTGATATCTCTTACACGAATTGATAATTATAATAGTTGCTTATATCTTGATATGATTTAATGGAGTTACTTTAATCCTACATGGAAAATGGGAGTTTGAATTATTGGTCACATGAAAGGCATGATGAAGTCCCAATGTTGGATTGGCCTGCTCAACTAAAAATAGCTCAAGGTGTAAGCAGGGGGTTGGCATATTTTCATAGGATATGTTATCCACACATTGTACATCAAGATATCAAATCTAGTAACATTCTCTTAGATGAGCAATTTGAAGATTATGTTGCATATTTTGTCCTTTCAAGGTTTATTTTTCCATTTGACACACATGTAACTATATATTTAGTAGGCACTTTGGGATACATCCCCCCTGAGTATCGTCAAGCATGGGTATCTACTCTCATAGGCGGTGTCTACACTTTGGGGGTTGTTATTCTAGAGCTACTCACTAGAAATAGGCAAGTTAAAGTATGCAATACAATGATAAGCACACTTTTCCCCTTTCTGGTTGGATTGCATTTTATTTTCCCCTTTGGCTACCTACACAATTGTATAAGGCTTGGGACCTTGCAAATTGTACTTTAAAAAAATCGATACATCATTGCATTTGTGATTAAAATGACACTCATGAAATATTTTTCCCTTTTTTTTATGTAAATTGCTCCATCCTCCATGCCACTGCATCACATCATTAATATGCCAAGGAGGATGATCATAGGCTTATCACTAGCCAGTGACAATGCATGAGTGATTCACTAGCCTCAACGAGTGTCCTAAATTACAGGAATAATAATTTGCTTTGGATTCTTGTTGCTTAATGACTAATGGCATGGACTACACAACTGATTGTATCAATTATTTTATTATTACTATGTATTCTTGATTGCTCATAACTCCTGAAAACAGCATAATGGTGGCCCTTTTCTTCACATCTGAATTCATCAAGTTCATCCTTCATTTGTTGATTTTAATGGCACCCATAAAATGCCCTTGTTAATGATGTTGTGTTTGAGTATTCCTCCAGTCCATATGGATCTCGTATGAGTAGTTCCATGAGTGTTTCAAATACAGGGAGAGAGCACTTGTATCCATGATTTATGTCCATACTATACATAGGAACACCACCATTATCCTTTATATCAACACAACTTTTCTTATAAACTTCTTAATTGTTAGAAGAAATCTACCACTTATTATAGGGCTTGACATAGGTCTTCCAATGGTCCATTATGTAGATTTGCAAATGTAATTTTTATTCTTGGACCTTATATATAATATGATTAATCATGTGCACACATGTATCTACCTCAGGTCTGGAGATACCCCCTTAATAACCGCTACACAATAAACATACCCTTTTTATGAATGTTTAGGGCTAACTGTTTTCAATGGAAAAATTCTCTATGGTTTTTAGAATAGGATGTAGCATTCCCTTTTAAGGTTGTAACCTCACCATAACTTTGCAAACTGTCTCTAACAGTTTTGGGTTCTTCATGCCAGGATGTTGCCTTCAAACTCACATAACTATCAATCAATTCAATGAAAAAATATGCTAAATCAGTGGTATGTTGTTGCAGATGGTGTGCTACAATAAAATGTCTATGTTTACTACAAATATGACCATGGCATATCTCCAACGAGGTTTTTGTTAAGGATTATAATATTATACTTAAGTATAGTATCCTAGGCGATTATTTTGTATTGAAAAAACCATGTATATAGATAGGTATGCAAATATTAAATATGAAACATACAATTTATTACTGAAATATGTAAATTTTGGCGAATATTATGATAAAAAAATATATTTTATGTAAATTTTGGCAAATATTATGATAAAAAAATATATTTTATGTAAATTTTGGCGAATATTATGATAAAAAAAATATATTTTATGTAAATATAGGCGATATTAGAGACTAAAAATGACTAAATAGCGAATTTATTTTTTGAAAAAAAGCCCGAAAAATAGTCAATTGGCGAAATTTCGCCCTTAAAAATTACCCTAATCTCCAATACTTGAATTCATTAAAATGATGTCTCATCTATGTTATCACAGAATTCAATGGGTATTGCATACCTCAACAGCTAACATGTTGGCACTTTCTTACACCATTCTTAGGCATTTATTATGGGAAAGCAATATACGCTGCTACTCTTAGGTTCACAGTTTTTTATGATCATGCTCATTTGCTTGGAGCATCTCTATTCTTATGATAATCTATGGTCACCATACTTCAAGGAATGTTGGAAAGACCTGCATATAATACTCACCCTCCTCGATTTCACATTATAATTAGCCTGGGAAGATGAAGGAAGTCATACAGGCCAAAAATTTCCCTTTTTTAAATGCCACCACAATTTTCCCACATAATGCCTCTAAACAAAATCTGCTGCTATAGGATGCAAAAGGAATGGAGCACTTTGTAGGTATGAATTGTTGGAGTTGGACACAATTCTGAGAAGCTGCAATAGCATAGAAGTTTCCTATGGAAAACATAGATTCCTAAAAATAACATACTCTATAAAAGCTTCTCAATGTCTCAGCAGTACTTGATTTCGTGAGTTGTGAGATATACTTGTTTCATTGGAATACATTCCTATATTGGTAAAGGTACCGCTTGCATGTGTTAACTAGAATCATCTATCAAAAAATTGAAAATTTTAACAACCTTAAGATATATGAGACATCACATTTAGAGGAAGTACAAGATATATGAGCCATCTATAGTGTATTTTTCTATCTATATATTTGTGGGTTTGAGTTGACTTACCCTACACCAACTATAGGTTGTAAAGTACTTTGGAAAAATGCACTCGATATTTATAAAATCTTTATTTATATATTCTACCTACACCCACATTTGCATAATGTTTGATTTACTTGCTTTGTTGCAACATGCTTCCATGCAAGTATGGATAACACTTTTATAGTCCTGATAAATCAAATGTGGATCTACTGTTACATGTGATCAGTCATTTTGTGACCTAACAAGTCAAAATGAGAGTGTTCAAGGTTGTCAATATGGTCAACCATGTGAATATTATGTACAGTATGGAGATGGAATTTCAACTAATGGGTATTTTGTGAAGGATACATTTTAGTCCAATGAAGTAATTGGAAGATCACGACGAGGGAATCAAATGCAAGTGGCATATTTGGGTTAGTCTTTTCCATATATTTATTCTCTTCTAGTAATAAGCCTTATTAATAGTTTGCAAAATCTATTGAAGCCTATGCATCTTTGGATAGTTTTGTGATAAGAAAGATGGAAGAGCATAAGGTCGTAATTTCTAATTATTTTCAGTCCATATGCCCGTGGAAGAAAAGGAAACCAATGACTATTTAGAACAACATAGCTATATAATTTGTATGTAGTTATGGTAGTCTCTTTAATCAAGGAATGCTCAAAACAATAAATACTTCTTCTAATTTCCAATGGAATTTCATAGACCCTATGATATATTGTCCATTTCAAAATGATAGAGAAAATATATGTATGAGCTGATGCCTTTTTTTTCCATGGTATTATGTTGCTTGAAGAAGGAAAATAGAGAAGGGCACTAATAGAGGTCCAAATTCAGTGTTTTAATCAAGATAAGATTAGTAGAGTTGTGTGCATCTTGATGTTCATTCACCACAAATATCATTGCATTCTATTCCCATTAAATCCTCTAAAACTGATCTCTTAGTTTCTATTTGACTAAACTTGAGTGACCAAAGAAACTACTTTTTGCATCATACATTAGTTGTAAAATAGGTTGTAACAGGATTCTCTACAAATCAACAATACTAGGCCAACCCCTTTGGTCATTTTTCCAAGTTCATTCCACATGTCATTCTAGGGGAATTTCCTTGTATTCTATTAGTTCAACTTGCCACCTAAAATCTTTCCAACCATGAAACAACAACCCATTGCTAATACGATGCATGCTTGCTAGTTGTAAGCCTATGAAAATTCTATGAAATACTTCCTTTAGTTTGTTGTTTATGCGAAAACTGGCGTTTTTCCTTTGTAGGCCTTACATGAACATCTCTTTTATGTGTTATTCTATCCAAGATCATTTTTTCCTTTCCATCGATCTGTGACCCTATCCTTCTTCCATGAACATTTTTGTAGTATTGACCTTCTAGTCATGTTCCTCATGATGATACTATTTCAGGCATATGGGATCAATATTCCATTGCTTTCACATACAACTAGAAAAATGCTAGTTGACTTATTATGCTTTAGAAGCCACTTGCTTTAGGATCCTTTTCAACAAAGTTAATAAGGCTATTAAGTGCATAAAGTAGTCAACAACTTTTCTCATTTGAAAAACTCAACAGTTGGAGTTTCCCTTTGATGAATCTTTTATTTGGAAAGGTTTTGGAAGTGCTAGATAAGGATAGCCAAGAGATATTGCTACCCTTTATTAGAGGAACCCAACTAGGCTTTCAACAAGATCGACTTTACAACCCTACTTTAATTCTTCTTCCAACATGCAATGAATACAACAAGAGGATTGAATAGGCTTTAATATCGATATGTTTGGGTAGACTATCGACTATACCCACATAAATTTAGCCACGATGATAAGTCCTTTTGATTCAATCATTATTTGAAGCCCAATTTAATTGAACTCTGTCATATCACTTTTTTTTCTGGCAGCGTGCATGTGAAGAAGAACCTTGATTTTCGCTGCTAGAATGTCCAAAGTATTAAACCTTCCTTTTTAACATTTGAAATTTATCGTTTAGGCTGATTTAAGACCTGCAGGGTTACTTTAAAGCATAAAGTTGCTCAAATGAGATTATCAAACAAATAAAATCCAGGCAACTTGCTTTCACCCTAGTATGATGGCACCACCTAGATCAAAGAAAAATATAAGTGTTTGAAGCTTTCTGGTTGTATTCCTCATGTCAGATCCTTGCAGTTGTGGAATAATGGAAAGCTGTGGTATTTCTTGCAGCTATGGAATACTGGAAAATCATTGTGTACTTGATTTTATTTCAGTTTTAGTAGTGCCAAGGAAGAGGATATAAGCTTCATTGTATAGTCCCTTTCAGTATTTTGTTTTGCCTATGTAAATATTTTTCTATAAATATATGACAATTTTCAATAAAAAAAAGTAGTCTCTTAATGATGTAGGAGCATCCTTGGGAAGACAAATCATCGAGCATGAATTTTGTTGATGTAGATAGGTTAGGAATAGTTTAACCTATTTCTAGTTAAAATTTGAGGTCCAAAACATGCATAACCAACCTTGGGCATGAATTGTACCCTTGTTGGATGCAATTTTTTCCTTGATTTTTAAGTAGAGTTGTCTTAATTTGTAACAACATGAATTTTATGGATTAAGAGATGAGATCTAACAATATGGGAAATAATTGGGAGTTCGGCCTTAGGTTGAAGTAAGGGTTGGTTCTTTTCTTTTGACGTTGTTGCAGAGTGGTAAAGCCTCTGTAAATTGTAACTAGGTCTAACATCAATGGTCATTTGAGTGAATAAATATTGGTTGTGTGTTAAGGCCATTTCCATCTTTGTTTATGAATTTTTGAATTGTGGATGTTGATGAGTTTTTGTTATGCACTTTGATAGCAAGCAATAACCTTGCATTAATAAAAAGGTATCAGAACAAAAGAATCCTAAGTTTGAAGACAATTCTGGCAAAGAGTGAAGGGGCTAGGCATCATTGTTTGAGAGAAGCAACATGTGGATTTTGACAGAATTTGCAAGTTAGAAGGGTGGGATGAGGATTGTTGTGAGAAGAGATTGAGGAATATCGACAAATATGAATGTTAGTGAACATGTTGCAGAAACTTGAGAGTGTTGTCTACGTAACTGGATGCCATAAAATATCCCATAGAAGAGGAATCACAACAAATATGATTGATGAGAGTGAAGATGAAGGAGAAGTGGAAGTTGTATGAGGAGAACCAAAAGAAGAAAGTGCTCCAGAGGAAAGAATGCAAGGAGCCATAACAAGTTTGGTTGGTAGACCTAGATATGGTACCCCGTGTGTTGTGGAAGCTTCAATTCGGAGGAATTGATGGATTGTGTTAAAGAGATGAAAATTTGTTTTGAGTGCAAGGGAATTCTTGGAAGTAGGAAAATTAATTAAGGACACCTTTGTTGCAAGTAGATTTTATGAGACATTAGTAGATTTTTTGCAAGCAGACAAATGATAATTACCCAAGAGAAGAACCAATACATAAATTGCAAGAAGGGAATGGAAATAACACCAATGTCGACTATATATAGGTTATACATGACATTCATTAGACATTTAATCCAAATTCGTCTGACGTGCATGCAGTGTCGGTTGGATGTAGATAACATAACTCTAACATCCACTATATATGGGTTATTCGATATTCTTTCCACATTGTTTTTCTTAAATGATTATTAAACGTGGCTTATTAGACGTTCTACCGACGCATAGAAGGCCTTGGTGCAACACAGGTATCATAACTCTAACGTCGATCATGCATGGGTTAACTGACGTGCTTGTGACGTTCATCCCATTTTTACACGTGGCTTCTTGGACGTTTACATGAAGTCCGTTTGACGTAAATGTTGCATCGATGAAACGTAGGTAGTCCAACTCAAATGTCGAATAGATATGGGCCAACTGACGTCCATTCGACGTTTATTCCACATCAGTGCGACACGAATGCAGCGTGGGTTGAACGCCATTAGTTTAATCCTGGTGTCAAATGCCCATAGAAAATTGGATGTTGGAGATATGTTCATTCAATGACACAACCACATTTTCATGAAGTTGGGCCTTTGAGAGCCTCATTTGGGAGCCTCATTCGACATTTTTTCTTTTCGAATGGATGTGGGTTTGAATGTTGGATGGACGTTGACTAAAGGCGTCCCTTAACGGATACCTATGGGAATCTCTTAAGAGATGCCTACTGGCATCCCTTAAGAGACGCTCACTGGCGTCTCTTAAGGGACGCTTGGAATCATCCCATAAGCGACGCTAATCGGTGTCCCTTAAACGACGCTTATTGATCGACGTTCATCCGACATTTCAAGCGACGCTCATTTAATGGAATAAACTATCGAATGAGGTTCCCAAATGTAGTAGTGATTATAATACATAATCCTTTGATGCATGCAGCTACACAAGTTCAAGATCTCAATCAACAATAGGAGTGAGTCTTCATAAGCGATTTGATACAATGTTCGACTAAAATAGGGTATTTCCACACAGGTTAAACACCTTAAGCAACCACTCACAAATAGATCATAGATCAACAAACTAATGTTTTATGTGGTTAAAACCCTCAAATAGGGAAACAATCCATGGCATCAACCAAACAATTGCTTGAGGCATTATATTAATGCAAATGGAAAAACAATTTACATATGAGTTTCTCACTATCAATCATCAAGCAAATGGCCCTCCATGCTCTTTAAACAAATATCATGGACCAATTGGGTACTAAGTACAAATGCTTACTAAAGAATTATGACCATTAGATTACATAAGTACAAATGATTACCAAAGAATCATAGTTTACCTAAAGATACATTAGACCAAGTTGATCTTAACTAACTCCTAAGTGTCTAAATATCCTAACACCTTCAATCCAACCATGACTATGAATACATGATTTTTTGTGTGCTTAGAGGTGATTTCTATAGCATATGTGGGTGAGATGTGTCACACCTACATGTCAGCTAAAAACATTAATTAATATAAAAAATATAATGTAGGCTCACAATTAAATTAAAAAAAGACACACACACACAATTACGAAATAGATTCATATTAAATTCTATAGCCAAGTATTGAAGGGACTGCAACATTTGTTTCCATATGTTGGCCCAATATAATATCCTACAAAACTAAAAACAAATTAATAATAATAATGCTCCAACCTTATTGGTACTTTTCTTTGTTGTTTTTAGTGAATGAATTTGTACGTACAAGGCATTGCAAGAAGGGTAATTAGGTGCATCTATAGCCATGTGTCATGGTTACAATATTAATAAAAAAATCAAATGACCTCAGTAAAATTGAAAAAAATGGATCACTATAATAAAATAAATGAGCATAGATCCATCTTAACTATGGATCTATCAAGTGTTGAGAGGGATTAAATCCCCTTTTTTAGAGTACAAAACATGAACAAAGGTTTGCACCTCAAGCAATTTGATCCCTTTTGGTGCTTGATAGGTCCAACCTTATGATGGATCTATGTTGGTTTTATCATAAGTTGGTATAATTTGAACATGAATTCAGTATATAAAGGCACTTCATGAAGGGCGGTTTTTCATTTTCATATTGCGCTGTTGCAAACCACCGTTTCATCTACATGATGTCGTGCCAGAATATGTTGTTGAAGGTTTTTTCGTAAGGTTGGTGGGAAATGATATATCATATGAGTTGGGTTTTATTTTCTATGGCTGATGGGAGTCTAGATAAGCTCAGTGGTAATGAGCAACAATTTAATGGAGTTCAAGGTTAACGAAAGGATTATGAGGAAGGTCCATTACTACATCCATTGTTAGTGGCATCTCAAGATCCATACATAGCGACTAGTGACCTCCTCTAAAGGAACTGACAAGATTGTCACCTCAACCTCAACATCTCTGCAGCTTATGGCCTTGGGTGCCATCAATGCAACCATGATTTAATGCTATGACTATAGCATGTAATGAGGAAGAATTAGAGATTGAGCATGGAGGGGGGTCTATGTGATGGGTTTGCAAAAGAGGAAGGAGGTTGCCACATATTAAGTAACTAATTAGCTTGAGATAAGTTTTTTTACCACCACTACCCTGGACACTAGATAGATGCTTCAATGATAATAGCAATGCCACCTTCATCATTAATAGGGTTGTAAATGTGATATAAAGAACAATATTACATAGAATCTCAATTTAATGTAGAATATAAATCCTAATGAATGATGAACTATATTGCCAATGTCAATGCCCTCATCTCTAGAATAAAGAATCTATCACTATGTCATTCAAATACTTAAAAAAACAATCATAAATAATTTGAAATGTAAGTTTTTTTTAACTTTAGTTAAAATGCAAATATAGAAATAGTCCCATGAATATTAATCACCAATTAACACCGAATCAATTGCAATAAGAATAATAAAATTTGAGAATAGTGAGTTGAAAGGAAAACAAATCCTACTATTTAATAAAAACGTGAAAAATAATAAACAACTAACTAAAATAATAAATGATATATCCAGTATTGAAAATGATTGCACTCCAAAGGAACACTATTTAATAATAAAAACATGAAAAAAATAAGCAATTAACTAAAATAATAAATTATAGTATCTAGTATTGAAAATGATTGCACTCCCAAAGGAGCACTTTTAATGGGAAGGAGCTTTCCATAATCACATCATATCATATTCCTTACGATCTAAGATAGTAATATTAAGGAATGAGGCTATATTTTTAGTAGTTACATCATGAAAGTTGATTACATCTAAAAAGAATATTGTTATGTGAGAGTTAACGAGGGGAATTTTTGAAGTATTATACTCAACTCAAGGATTTTGAAGAACTCAAATCAAGGCAGATGAAGGTGAACAATCATTATAACCAGAGATATGGAGGGATTTATCGTAATTATTAAGGATAGGAAAAGGATTCGAGATGATTGTTTGATTGTATATGTGTATTAATTTTTATATGTTAAGGTTTTAAGTTATAGTGTTAAAAATAATTATGTATATTTAGTTTTAGAACGGTGTAGGGTTAAAATTTGACTGGTAAATAGTTGTTATTTGCCATTTTACACATCAAAACATTGTCACTCTATGAAATTAAACGTTATTAATGAAGCATGAATTTTAATTTAGTTGTGCATTTTTATTTTTATCGTCTCCCTTTATTAGGTAATTTGACTGTCTATTTAAAGTTTTCCCAGATAAATCTTATTTATCATTATGTGTGTGCTTCGTTTAATCATTATGTTTTTTTTGTTTATTATATTTTTTAAACTTTTATTTTTGTATTATATGAAGCAAGATATGAGAATTCAATGTTTTATATAGTTATTATAAATGTTATTTTAAAAAACATCAATTATTATGAGTAAAATTAAGATTTAAATGTCAAATGAAAAGTAATGTTAAAATTAAAACATCATATAAAAATTTCTTGACGTGCAAAGTTAGACGTCAAATTTCAACCATAAATGTTATAACCTTTTTTATATGAAATGGATAATTATATGTTTCTTAAATATTAATAGATTTTTAAAGTAACAAAAACATAGTAATAAATTTATAAAAATCATTTATGATTTTTTTTTTTTGTGCTTCCAACTTTCAAGAGAAAATTTTATGCCCTTAACAAGTTGGATGAGACAAACATGACTAACCTCAAAGATTTGAAGGGAAGTTTATGCCCTTAACAAGTTGGATGAGACAAACATGACTAACCTCAAAGATTTGAAGGGAAGTTGAGGATACAACCGGAATTGTAAAAATAAACCTAGCTCCTTTAAGGTTTGGGCATTGATATTTAAATGAAGTTTAACAACATTTATGTTCCATTACTAGAGAAATGAAAGACATAGCAAAGTAGTGAAACAAGGGTGACATGTAGAAGTATGTAATGAGCCACAATCCATATTAAACTGCATATTGAGTAAATATTCTCTATAATTTTTGTTTGGTGTTTTGTTTTGGTAGAGTTCCCATATGGGTTTCTCTAAAGTAAAATATTACGTTCCTCATTTTTTATAGTATTTATTTTTGAAGTTTTGTAAATAATTTCAATATTTTAAATGCATTAAACCTATGATATTTTATGTTATTTTTATAGATCACTTTTAAATGATAATTGACATCTATGTTAGACTATTGTTAAGAACACAAACAAAAAATAGTTGAAGTTAAATATATTTATAAATATAACCACAACTCAAATACTAACTGATTTAATTTAAAATGGAATTACTATTATATTTTCAAAAGTAAATGAATTTAGAAAAATTAAGATTAATAGAAATATTAGTTGAAAACATATAAAATAGTGTTGTTAGTTGCACTTTAAGGTAGATAACACTCGTAAATCTAAATTAATGGAAGAAGGCTTCTCTAGATTTTTTTATTTATATTTCTAAAATAATTAAACCTTAATTTATTTCACCAAGAGTATCGAGGTTCATCGACAACCCAATATGAAACTCTTGCTACTTTTTTTTTTTATCTTATATGAGTGTGAAGACATCTTTAGAAAGTTGAGGAGAAGGATAGAACAAATCCAAAAGTGTTCAACTTATAATCTCAAAATTAAAGGAAATAGACCCTATCCTCTCCTCCTCATATAAGCAAGTATCTCCCCCATTGAGAGCATGGCTATGACTAGGCACCTAGTGTACAAGAACACAATACATAACATGGGAGACAAGAGGCTTCCTGAAATTGTTTCAAACCCCTGTCGAAACCACTTGTGGCTTAAGCGAGGTTGGCATAAAGATGCCATGTCTTGGCTAAATCATTGGGGAGTCAAGGAATAGGTCACTCTAAAAAATAATAATACTATTAAAAAAATTATTACATCTAATTTAATTTTGTGCGAGTAAGATTCTAAAATCCTTTCATTACTAATAAAAAGTATTGTACATAGTGTTACAAAAATGGTATTTCATAGACCTTTTGCTAACCAGACCCCCCATATCCACTATACTTCCCTTCCCATTACATTTCATACCAAATGCTTTGAGAAAAAACCACAAGAAACTCCCCTTAACGGGTTGCAATTCATCCATCCTTCTAAACCCACATAATTGGCACTCGGCCATGACAAGACTTTCCCAGACCCCGGGCCCAAGGTCGTCACAATAACAACGTGACCCAAAATTCATCAACTTGACTGACACGAACCAAAACATAACAGAAAACAACATCCATCTTACCCCTCTCCCGCCGCTGAAGATGCCCCTTCCTCCGTAGAATTCTTCACCCAAATCGGTGATGGTTGTGCAACGATTGTCGGAGGAGAATCAACATTCACTGAGCGACAAAAGAATGGGAATTTTGTGAGGTCCAGGAATCCATCCATGTCCACCAAACTCCTTAACAGATATTCCTTTAAATGCTCATGACCTAAGTAACCAAGCCCCTGAAGCTTTCCCTCTCCATCATCATTTTTTCCAGTAATTTCCTCATTACCCAGTATGGGCTCAGCATAGCAGACGTGACATGCTCCTCCATACTCCACTGCATTTACTCTTATTCCATGATCGAAATGGTGTCTTCAATATGAGGGGGGCTCCCCTCCATGAATTCTTTCCTCTAGTCACTTTCTTCCACCCTCCGCTCACTTCGACCTTTCCCCCCACGACGGATCCTCATTTATTGGCGAGCGGCCATCGTCAAGTTCTTGACTGCTAGTGAATCCAGCCTCCTCTGCACCCACAGAACCTCAATTCGACACCTCATCCTTTTCTTCCTTCCCCGTTAAATCCCTTCCTGGTAGTACTCCACCAATATTGTCATTCAATTCCTTCATCATAACCTCTCGTCCTGCATCTACCTCGCCATCGCTGGATCCCATGCTTGCAAAGTACCTCTAATTCATCACTAGAACATTCAGCCAATGCCAAACCTTAATGTTGATGTTGTCTTTCCTCTTGTTGTCACGTCCAATTAAGTGGTGCATCCCTCCTTCACCCTTCCCCTCATTACTCCACCACCCTTTCATACCCGACATTTATTCCTCCCTCATGCCGCTAGGTGTTATCTTGACGCCCGACACATCCTCTCAACCATTGCGCGTCACGTATCCTTTCGCATGTGTCATCCAATAAATTCATCCACCCGCATCTAGGGTACATCTAAATTTAATAAGAAGTTATGGTGTGATAAAGAATTAGAGGATAAGAAAAAATTAAGATACTATAAGGAGGTGATCAACTATAAACTAGAAGATCATAAGTATCTCTATATTTTAACTAGCTTAAAGAAGAATATTAACATTACTAAAATATGAACAAACTCTCTCAAGCTCCATAGTGAAACAAGGCATTGGACAATTCCTAAAATGTCATGGGATGGAATAATCTGTCATCCTTGTTTCACTAAGAGGTTTGAAGATGAAAATCACTTTCTCTTAGAATATCCTGCATACACCCACATTAGATCACAATTTCAAAATATTTGCTACAATACTGACCTTCCTAACCTTCTAAATCATCACAACTGTGTTGCTATATGATTGTTTCTCTTGAAGCTTTTTTAGCACAAAAATAAAATTCTAAATAAAACTAAGTGATTCCTTACCATTTTTAAGGTCTAATAGACCAAATATGATCTCATTCGGCATTGATAAACATCATCAACAACAACAACATATAGTTGTTGTCACATGCATAGTGCTTACATGCATCTTCAAAAAAGTATAATATTAATAACAAGTAATTGTAATACTATATGTTAGTTAGGGAATAAGAAGAATATTCAAGTTTGAATAGGCTCTACACATGACTCTCTACTTGAACCCTAAATTAGCTTTTGCTATCAGCATGGAAACTTGGATTCGAAGGTAAAGAATCTATCGATTATGGTCACGACTCGACTTAATGGCAGATCTAGGAGTGGGGGGGGGCACTCCCTCCTTCAACGAAGTTGTCATCCCAAATCCAACCAGACGTAGAACATGGATCCATTGGGAATGAGAGGAGTAGGAAATAAAACATAATGGTTACTGTATCAAAATGTAACAGAAAGGAAAATGCATGAACTCCTATCCAATGCATACCAAAAATCAACACATTCCTAGGTACAAGTTGACTTCAACCAAAATCAATGCAAATATTCAATTCATGAGCGATCACACAATTATTGGTAAATTTATGGGTATTTGGCCATCTGAAAAGGCCCTAATATGGTGGATCGAAACCCGATGGAATCCCAAGGGTTAATATGATCTCGAGCTAGGTTCCAAGGGTTTCTTCACAATATTTTTCACAACCTAGAAGAGAGGGATAGAGTATTCGAGAATGGACCATACTTCTTCAAATTGGCATGCCTATACCTACAATTTTGGACCACTAACTTTAGCCTAGAAAGAGAGGACCTGACCTATGCCCCGATCTGGATTAGCCTATACTCCTTACCTGCTTAATATTGGGAGCCAAAATCCTAGAGGTTATAGGAAACACTATTGGGGCTTCAGTTGGAACCTCAGAAGCCGCATATATGGCCAGGTACACAACCTATGCTAGGATATGCACATATACATGAAAATATCGCAAGCCCTTCTAGAATCCATATGTTTAAGTCATGAAAATACATAGTGGAACCAACCTATTGATTATGAGAACATACCCTTACAATGTTGTAAATGTCATGAGCATGGCCATTTATTTAGATACTCCCCCCTGAATAATGATCTAGAAAATCCCAAAAACAACACCAAAATAGATGGGGAAGGTTCCACTAAAGTCCCCTCAAAGAAGAGATCTGGATAGATAACAGAAGGAACTAACCAATGAAAGAATATAGAAACTCATAACAACTATGTTATCCTAGAACCCGACCTCAAACTGGTAGACGAAGAAATGTAGGGCACCTCCATGTAGTAAAACCCACTTAGGGACGATCAAAGGGAATCCTCAATTTTCATCAACTAGTAATCAAATAAGAAAATCAAAGTGGACCCCTGCAAAGAAACACGTGAGCAAGAAGAGAACATGGAAACATGCGGCTAAGAAAGGGAAGATCAAGAAGAGGAGGAAATGGAAGATATGGATGCAAGAGAACTAGATCTCGTAGGAATAATAGTTCCTTGCAAACGAAATGACACCAAATACCAAAAAATCAAATGATCCTTCTAAAAGCATCATTAAATAAAGTCTACCACAAATATACAGGCTTGTCCAAAGGGGGAATCTCTTCCAGACCCATAGGGATAAAGGTAGTTCCCCTAAAAGGTCCATCCAAGAACCACAAATAGGACATGAGAAGGGAGAGTCCCTCCACTCAAGAGATGATTAAGGATATAAGAGATAAACTAATCAATTCGGGGTAGTATGCTCGCATGAACAAGATGTACCAACTCATACCCTAGTTTCCTAGTGACTGTCATCTCTTGGAACATTAGAGGGTTGAATGTAGAATCAAAACAAAGTACTCTTAGGAACAAGATTCAAATAGATAAATTGATGTTGTTTATGATCTAAGAAACAAAGTGCAGTTCTGACATGCTTAGCAAAATAACATCCCAGTGTTGGAAGGGAAGTCAATCCTTTGCAATAGATTCCCAGGGGGACTTGGGAAGTCTAGCCATGATATGGAATTTATACATAATTCATCTAGATAACTTCATTCACACAAACAACGTTGTCACAACTAGCTTCAAGGTTCTAGGGTCTCGAGTAGAAGGATTTATCACCAATGTCTATGGACTAAACATCACAACCCAAAAGTTGGATCTCCCATAGTATCTCAGGAACATTGGCCAAAACCTACGACAAAGTAACTAGATCCTTGGAGGTGATTTCAATATGATAACTAGTCTAGTGGAAAAAGGGGCTCTTCGCAGAACAAATAGAGATACCACGGATTTCAACCGTATAATTGCAAACTTGAGATTGATTGATATGGAAATGAGGAATGGTATCTACACTTGGAACAACAAACAAGGGGGCGAGCATCATATTTCTTTTCATCTGGATCACTTCATAGTCTTAGAGAATATAATTCAACAAGGACTGGCCACCGAAACCTCCATCCTCCCAACGGTTGGTTCTGGCTACTAGCCAGTTTGCCTCCTTCTAGACATAAGTAGTGATTCAAGGCCCAAGCCCTTCATATCTGAATCCTTTTGTCTCAACCACGAGGCCTTCAACCAAAACATAGCCAATTGGTGGTTATAAGCAGATCATGGAATAGGGCCTCTATGTATCATTTCCATCTAAGCCCAAAGAACCTAAAATTTAAGCTTAAAAAGTGGAATAAGGTCTTTGGAAACCTGTTTTAGGCAAAAAAAGATGTGGACTGCAAAATGCAAGACATATAACAATCTATGATCAACCAGGGAAGATCTAAGGATCTGGAAAATAAGGATATGGACCTGCAAAACCAAATAAATCAATGACTCAAGCAAGAAGAAACTCTTTGGAGACCAAATTCAAGACCTCTTTGGCTAAAGGATAGGGATATGAACACCGAATTATTCCATAACGTTCCAAAATAAAGAAGGAATCATAACAGGATTTCCACCCTCCTCTCCCCCAATGGAATTAATATTGAGACCTGTAGCGAAGTAGAACATGAATTGGTTCAGTGCTACAAAGACCTACTCTGATAACCAATTGAGGACAAATCCAAAGCAATAACTAAGATCATGCGACACATCCTAAATATGGTCTCACGGGATCAAAACTACAATCTCCTTAAAGCCATCATGATGTAGGAGGTGGAAATGGTGGTTAAGGAAATGGCTGCAGGAAAAGCTCCAGGTTCAGATGGTTTTAATATTGACCTCTTTAAGTCTTGTTGGCCCATCATTAAAATGGAGGTCATGAAGCTTGTAGAATCCTCAAGAGTCAAATCGGGAGTGCGTTAGGAATGGAATGAAACCTTCCTTACCTAGGTTCCCAAAAAGGAAGGCACTCTTGACCCTAGCCAATTCCGAGTGATTTCTATCTGTAATGTAATATACAAAATAATAACCAAAGTGATAGTTAATAGCCTAAATCCCCTTCTCCCCGCTCTCATATCAAAAGAAAAAAATGGCCATGTTGAGGGTCGAGAAATATTGAATGGCATTTTTTATCCCACGAAGTTATCCACTCCCTCAAATATCAGAAAAAAGCAGGCATGATGATTAAACTTGATATGTCCATGGGTTTTGATAATATCATCTAGACATCCATCAAGTTCTTCTAGTCTTTGGATTCAATGGAACCTTGGTCGATTGGATCCTCTCCCTCACTTCATCTACTTTCTTCTATATCCTCATCAATGGATCTCCTTCCTCTACTTTTCCCCCCTCCCGAGGTATCTTCCAAAGTGACTTGCTCGCAACTTTTATCTTTATCCTAATGGTCGAGGGCTTAGGAAGAAGTCTCAAAGTTGCAAAGGGAGAGAACCACATTTCGGGTCTTTAGCTTCATTCAAACCAGCCACACTTCCACCTGCAATTCTTGGACGATACTATGATCATGGGAATCCCCTCTACCCATGAAGCGAAGGCTCTCAAAGACATATTTCATACCTACATGCTTGCCTCAGGTACATCCATTAACCAGGAGAAATCTCAAATTATTTTCTTCAACACTCCTCTGGACTTCCAAAGCTACATCTTGTGCATTTTAAGATTCCAAAGGAGCTCTCTCCATTCAAATTTTTTAGGAGCTCTCCTCATCGAGAACTCCCTTCATAATGCCTCTGGGGAAGACTTGCTATCTAAACTCTGCCATAAGTTGTCTAATTGGTCCCTTAGATCTCTCAACCTATTGGCCAGAGTAGTTCTAATCAAATCTACCCCCGAGGCTATACCCTTATACATTTTCTCGATCATGACTACTCCCAAGCACATTCTCAAGGAAATCAGAAACATTATGTGCAACTTACTATGGAGTGGAGCTAAATTTACAAGGAAATGGTCCCTACTATCCTAGGAAAAATTTTGTACTCCCATACTTAAAAGTGATCTTGGCCTCAGAGACTTAGAGGTCCTTAATAGTGTCCTATAGCTAAAACCCAGTGGAGGTTTGTGTCCAATCCCAACAACCCTTGGGCATCAGTATGGAGGGATAAATATGATTTCCCTAGTAGCACGAAATACCTCATCCAAAGGTTCCATCATATGGAAGTATGCCTGGTCCCAAAGAGATCTAATCTGAAACCATGGCTTTTGGGAAATTCGAGATGGCAACACAACTATTTTTTGGGATGATGCTTGGCAGTAGCTACCTCACATGAATAACCACCAAGTCTTGATTCAACTCAGATACCACCCAATATTTTAAAATAAGGAGATAGCCTCTCGATTCTGGAAGCCCCAAAACAATAGTTTAGAGTGGAGACAATGGCTTAACAAATATTTATGGGACTTTCGGATAGATGACCAAACTAGGGAGCAGTTTTGGAATGACCTCCAAGCCAGGAAAATTAAACACAAGCAAGGAAAATATTATCTTAGATGGGGCTATAAATATGTAGGAATATACAACATTAAAGAATCCTACCACCTAATTGTAGGACACGATAATATACTTGTAGAAAAAATTTGGAAAACAATCTGGACCACAAAATTATGGCACAAAATTTCCAATTTTCTTTGGCTAGTCATGCACAAGAGAATCTTAACATGGGACCGACTCCAAAAGAAGGG
This sequence comes from Larix kaempferi, assembly GCA_027924585.1. Taxonomy (NCBI): domain Eukaryota; kingdom Viridiplantae; phylum Streptophyta; class Pinopsida; order Pinales; family Pinaceae; genus Larix; species Larix kaempferi. The sequence goes on along the minus strand of BSBM01000769.1, from coordinate 7,046,428 downwards.
ATATTCAAGACCCTCCCAATGTACCCTTTGTGCTACGAATAGTGAGAACATGAACCACGTCTTGAACAACTACATCTTTACTTCTACCCTTTGGGATAGATCCACTACCTACTTCTGTCAGTTAGATAGAGACATGGATTCCATTCAAAGCACCATTATTAATTGGAGCCAAGACCCATTTCAAAATAAGTTCCTCAACAAGATCTGGTACCTCCTACCCAACTTCCTCATTTAGGCAGTTTGGAAAGAGATAAATATGTGAATATTTAAGAATAAGACCACCGATATATAACAAGTATGGAGAATGATAAAAACCACATCCAAGAAACATTGCGATAACAAACCTGGAACCAGGAAGACTTGAAATGCCCTCAATAGGAAAAATGCATCATGGAAAACTGGGACCTCATCCCGACCATAAGGCCCATTTCAATGAAGAACATGCAAGTCCTTAGCTAGATCCCAAACTATTGGACATGCCCCCTTAAAGGCTTATGCAAACTCAACTTTGATGGGGCATCCAGAGGTAATCCAGGCCCACCAAGATATGGTGGTGTTTTTAGAAATGACCAAGGAAAAATTCTATGGGTATATGTAGGGTCCCTGGGCATGGAATTGAACAATTCATCCAAACTTCAGGGCCTAGTCACTAGTATTCAGATAACACTACAGTAGGGACTCACTAAGATTACGGTGGAGGGTGACTCTCAAATCATGATCCATGCTGTCAATAAAATCATATATGGTACCAAAGCCAACAAACTTTCCACAAGTTGATGAATAAATTTTAACATGGAGCAGTTGGGTCATCTAATCCCTAGAATAGAAGTCCTCTCTCCCTCTCACGTCAGACAGAAAGGAAAACTAGTTGCCTGACAAGATGGAAAATGCAGGAATTGACTGCCAGGAAGGGGAATTCAATAGGTCCAAGAAGGACTTATAGAACCATCCACTTAGATAGGAATGTATCCAACTAGCTAAGATGGACAATCATGACCCACATAGGATACCTAATCCATGTTCCACCCATGCTTGCATCGTCAATGAAGATGTGATATATGGGTGGTAGGTGGAGGAGAGGGAGAATAGGGAGTATGTGGAAACCTTGGCACATGATGGAGGTAATAGGGAACAATATGCAGAAGGAGGACACCTAGATCCTCTGGTACACTACGTGATCAGCAAAGACGAGAACCCTTTAGACCAACTTCCCTTGTGCATTAAACATGTATGATGAATCATGTATGTGGCTCAAGTATTCTATATGGAAATATGAATTAGAAGCATGGAAGCGATCGATAGTAATTTGACATCATGATTATTCTAGATAGTGGCTAGGGAAAAGAGGTCAGGGCCGCAAATATGAATGAGAGGAAGAATCCCTTCTCTTATTCTACGAATATGTTAGGTTGCTTCCTTAGTTTTTATTGTGACACTCTGTGTTGCTTGGTTCTGATGAAAGGAAAGGGAAGTATGGAGGAAATTCCAGTGGAGATGAGGGTAGGTATGAGAACAAGAAGAGTTTTCCAAGCTTTCGATAAATCCTGTGGGAAAGAAAAATCACGTGACATCAAGCAAGCCATACACGCATCCAGCTATCTTCGGGAGCATATATAGGAGGCTACAAAGAAGGAAATTGAGTAGATGGAAGAGGACATTAAGGTAGACAAAGAATTTTTCCATGAGGCGCAGAAGTTTGAGTTTAAAGGGTGGGTTCTCGAACCTGAGAAAACCAAGGGCATGCTTTCCCTCTATAAAAAAAACTCTAGACCTATATTGGTCGATGAAGACTCTCCTAGGGAAGACATTAATGGAAAGAGGGGAAGCCTGTGGAGACCTCCTGGGCAATATGGATGAAATCCACTCGAGTATTACTCCTCCTAGAGAATTCCCATACCAACTGAAGGTAATTGAAGCAAAGCAAAATCTTCTAGCCCAGTACATGGGCATCAAATTTAAAATCACCAGGGTAGTCAAGGAGCCTCTAGTGTCGCCCCCAGTTCATCCCCAATTCATTAATTTGGAGGAGGATGATAGCTGAGAAGCCGCTCGTGTTGGTTAGACTCAAGGGCCATCCTCATTGGTCCCTTTGGCACTCTGATTGATCTCCCTTTGGTATCTCTTGACCAAAACTTCCTCTTAGTTTCATATATGCATAGGGATGAAAAGGGTTATTAGGGTTGTCAATCATTTTATAGTTCTTTAGCTTCTTTTATATATTGTATCTTGGATAGTTGGACATACGATATATTCTCTGATACTCTCTATGAATCTCAGTTATAAGGTTTTAAACTCAGACACTCTCTCTGCAGTTCTTAGGATGCTTTATTTTCCTTTGGGAGAAGCACTTGAGAGCTCGATTTTGTACTTTTTGTACTTTTACTGTATACTAATAGAATATAAGGCTCTACCTTACTTACAAAAAAATATGTTAATCAAATATAGATACAAGAAAAAATAATAATAAAAATCTCTCATATATGAAAAGAGAGATTTGATATGTATAGACTCTAATATAAAAATTACTATATAGAGAAATACATAAAGATCTAGATCTACACATAAATAAAAATATGATAGATATGATATTTACATAAAAATATTGTTACCCCTCTCTTCATGTCTAAATCAATTTTAGATGATAAAAAAAATTATACATAAAGAGATTTTCTTTTAAGTACTAAATCCAAAATTAAAAAAATACATTATTAATTAAATTAATTAAGTATATACTATATAAAAATTGCCTTTTAACATTAAAATGTGAAGTCATAAATACTAAAATATTTAACTACAAAATCATAATAATTTATACATATAAACTCTAAATATCTTAATTAAAAGCATACATATACACATTATTCTAATTATTTAATTTTTGTAGCATTCATTAAAAACGCATTTACAATCACACAAATACTTCACTTCTTAATAATTGCATTTATAACCTATATGGATTTCCTATAATGTACTTCATTTTTACACAAATACTTCATATCTTAATAAACACATTTATAAACTATATGGATTTCCTAGAATGGACTTCATTTTTCTCCATGGATAAGGCATTGGGTTGAAATTTTGTGCTACCAAATAAGAATTGCTTCCCATACTTTGAGATAATTGTTAACACACGTGTTCACATTTCATATAATGTTTCTTCAAATAATTTTACAACCAAGTATCATATGAACACTATAATTTTACAACCAACGTATCATATCTACATAGGTTTCTACATAGGCATCATTGAATATTTTGGTATAGAATGGTTCACATGAATATAACATATAATTATGAAATAATTATAATTCAAAAGGACATAAATCGTTTTACAAAAATCATTTTGTTAAAAGTATATATATATATATATATATTAAATAATAAATAATTAAATTAAAAAAATAAATTAAATTTATACATACCATGTCAATTGACATGAAACAAATCAAAACCCCACTCCCATGAAAATTTAATATTCAATCTTATTATAATGATTGCTCGTCTCAACTAATCCCAACCAACACACTTGTAATAAACACCACTACTAACAAAACAGCAAATAATGTCATTATTATAAGGTATGGCCTCCCTACAACCCAACCATAACTGTTTATACATGATAAATTATTGGAGGTGGGCATGAGTTGATACACATTTTAATTGACTTGGAAATCCAACCTTCCATGATTGCACTCACAAAAGTACACTTTTATAGAAAGAAGATTTCAATAATCACATCATATTCCTTAGGATCTAAGTTAACATGGAGGCCATATTTTCAAAAATATCTTCAAAGTTTTTATTTAATTAAAATAATATTTTGATACAACCAGTAAGTTTTTTAAGAATTTTCAACTCAAAAGAATTACATTTAAAAATTAATTGTGATGATGTTGGTATGATAAAGATGTGTTTTGCCAATTCAAGTTGGCACAGAGATTTACATTGATTATTTATAAATATTTGATTATCTCAATTTAAATAGTGATAGTTTTGTTTATTTGATTGATTAAGATTTATATTTTGCAATTTTTATATTAAAACTGTGTAATAATATATTTATTGAATTAATTTTAATAGTAAAGATAACATTCTTCTTAATAGTTTTAATTAAATAATATGTTTTTTTTATCTGTTTTATCAATTTAAAAATTAAACTATTTCATACAAGTTATTTTATTGGTACTTGAATCTAGTTGGAGAAGATAAAAATCATTCCTCCCAACCACCCAAACTGCATCTAATAAATAGCATCTTCATTCACTTTAATATTAATGTGGCTTGGAAATTTGATATTATATATTATAAATCATTTTGATTTATGATTGTTCTCTATAAATTATGCAAGTTTGATTTATGATTGTTATGTATAAAGTATGCTATGTTCATAAGATTATAGTACATAGAATAACAAGATATATTTACTACCCAATCTGAATTAAGTGAAATGTAGAAAAGGTCATAAACAATATTAAAAAAAAAAATCTTTACAAAGATAGCATAAAATTGTTTTATCATTATAATCTAAATTTTTTAATCCTTCATATTATTGTTGTGCTTCATTTAATCTTTATAGAGGGTCTATAAATACTTAATTTAAGTTTATATATTTTTGGTGTAAACTAAAAGATCGACAATTTGTACCAACTTTCTCACCATTTTTCCATTTCTGCAATCAACATTACAATTTGAACATTAAAAATCCATATTTAAGCAAAATATTAGTACATATGAGTTTAAAGAGAATTTGTGGTTTAAAAGAAAATTAAGATATTATAACAAGGTCATTAACCATAATCTAGAAAATCACCATAGTGAGACTAGACATTGGACACTTAGGATGAAAAACACTTTCTCAATTTCATTCACATTAGATCTTTATTTCAAAATCTTTGTTATAATACAAACCTTCTTAACCTTCTAACCTCTTAAAGCTAAGTGAGTTAGCAACCCTTCTCTTCAAGCTTTTTGAACATAAAAATAAAATTTTAAAGCAAACCAAATAATTCTTGAGTGCCATCATTATCAATTTTATTAAACAAAACATTTAAATATATATATATATACATAATTAAAAAAAATTACAAATATTTTTTATTTTTTAATTAATGCATATCACTCCTCACATTAAAATAAATATAAATAATTCAAAAAAATCCCAAAGACAAACTTTTCAAATAGATAATATATTATAAATGTTTTAGCCATAGAAATATAGTACACCAATAATACAAAAAGAATAAATGTTGTTGAAATGTTGTTGGTCGTACTAAAATGATATATAATGCTACTAAATCTGAACAAATAAGCTCAAGGTAAATTGTCATTTGGTTGGATATTGGTATGGATCCTGTAGGCTGTGATGTTATTTGGGGCACATGCGCCCGCATGTTTTTTACTCATGCCTTGATGGTATGATGACCAGATATATTATTCCTATTTACTATTTCGCGGTATTAATAGTAAGTTATATTTATGTGTGAAAAGCTCAAGGTAAATCATAAGCATCCATAACACACCTACATACAAAAGATGCTTATGATTGGTTTACAAACAAGATTTATTATCCACTAATAACAAATTACAGTGGATTATCTTACATCTTAGAGATATCAAATCATTCTAAACATTAATGATTTTATTAACATAAATAAGAAAGTGAGGTGGCCCACCTTACTTAAAATAATAATTATAAGGCTGCCTCATATTGTTGTATTTTTTAAAGCAATTCAATTCCATCATTGTAAAGCAGCAGCAGCACATGCCAGTGACAGCAGCAGTCTGGCACACCATTTCCTGTAATATGAGAGCTTCCATGTTCCTCCCCCTTGTAATTCGCCCTCAATTTCCTCGCATTCCGCCTTCAAATCCTGTTTCCGGCCTTCGAATCCTGTTTCCGGCTTCCTAATCCCGTTTCCTGTCATCGGATTCCATAAATAGGGTCTGTGGAAGGCCTTTAAATCCTGTTTCCGGCCTTCGAATCCTGTTTCCGGCTTCCTAATCCTGTTTCCTGTCATCGGATTCCATAAATAAGGTCTGTGGAAGGCCTTTAAATCCTGTTTCCGGGTATCCGATTTCATTAAAAAGGTCTCTGTAAGAATAGCCCTTTGAATTGAATTACCGGCGAACGAAAAGGCAAAGAAATGAGGGAAATATTGCACATCCAGGGCGGGCAATGCGGGAACCAGATCGGTTCCAAGTTCTGGGAAGTGATCTGCGACGAGCACGGGATCGATCCCACGGGATCTTACCGTGGGGATTCCGATGTGCAGCTGGAAAGAATCAATGTGTATTACAATGAGGCAAGCGGAGGGAGGTATGTGCCTAGGGCTGTGCTCATGGATCTGGAGCCTGGCACCATCGACAGTGTCCGATCAGGTGCCTATGGCCAGATATTCAGGCCCGATAACTTTGTGTTCGGCCAGAGTGGGGCTGGGAATAACTGGGCCAAGGGCCATTACACTGAGGGCGCCGAGCTCATTGATGGAGTCTTGGATGTCGTTAGGAAAGAGGCCGAAAACTGTGACTGCCTTCAAGGTTGGTTCCTTTCAATTTCTATTTTAAGGATCTGGTCCTAAAGATTATTGTGGAATTTGTTTTGAGAAAATGAAATGAAGAATACTTTGATTTATTATTTATTATATTTAATAATTATTATAAATAAAATATTGTGATGAATTGCAATAAGTTTGGAATTTTATATGACTAATTAGTAAAGAATGGAGTTATTTATTCATTTTATTTTTTGGACTTTATTGTGGGTTTTGGTCGGAATCTGGTAAAAAAAATTGGTAAAATTTAAATGTGGAAGTGTTTAATTGTGTTTTTGAATCCATAAATAGATTTAGCACCTTCGAATATTTCCATGGCAACCAAATTATGCAATTTCCATAAGTAATGTATGTGATTATAAGATTTTCTAAAGATTTCCAACCCCAATAAAATAAGACTGAAAATATGCTCGAAAAAAGTTGAAAACTTAGAATATTTAGACTACACCGTAAATAATTTGTTTTTACTAAGGATTATTTAAAGGTTAGGTTGAAAATTATTTTGAGAAAATGAAATGAAAAATATATTAATGGATAATCATTTATTTAATGGTAATAATTTTAAATAAATTAGTATAATGAAATATAAATGTTTTTGAAATTTTATATAATTAATTAGTAAAGTTTTTGTTCTTAATTGAAAATATTTTAAGTTTAAATTTCTTTGTGGGTATTTTTATATAATTAAAATAAAGAAATTAACCTCTCGTACTTAGATCTACTATATGCAAGTAATAAATCTTAAATAGTATTTATTAAATAATTCATGCAGAAGCAAAAAGGGTTTTCTAAAGTGATAGTTGGCTTTCTAAGATTTCTAAAGTGGTTGTTGGTATCAAAGGCCGTATGTTTTTATTTTTATTTTTTATTTGTTTGATACGTTCTCTGTGTATAATTTATCAAAATAACTGTTATGAGCTGTAAACTCTATTTTAAGTGTTTTCGATTTGATGTTTTTTAATTGATGAATGATAGGATTTGATTGCATGAGAGTTGTCAAAGTGTAATGTATTTATAAGTAAAATAAATAATATAAATTAAATATATATAAACGTAAAAATAAAAAATTATTTATATATATAAAGGAAATTGATTTGATATGTAGATATCATATTTGATTTCTTTAGGATAGTGAGATTGATTTATATCGATTTACATGTATGGATGACAGAAGTAAACCCATTAAGATAGATTAGCTGACCTTTTCTAAAAAAATATTTGAAATTGAACACACGTAACTAAATGCCTAACAACATTGATCACACCTATGAAGCTATCTCTTGGACAGATTTTCTCTCTTGACAAATTTATGAATTAATTTATTATTATACTTATAAATGAAGTAGACTTTATAATCTATTCTATATTAAACTGTAAAATATATTTTTAAAAATAATTATATGTATTTTTATAGTATTTAAAAAAAATAGTAAAAAAATTATAATTATAAATGCACCAAATTACTCTAAATGCAATTAAAAAAAAATTACTATATTATAAAAACTCTAAATGCAATTAAAAAAAATTACTATATTATAAAAAGTTTGAGAAGCTTGAGAAGCTGAAGCATTATGTCACGGGTAGTTTCTATATTATAAAAAGTTTGAGAAGCTGAAGCATTGACACTTATTTAACAGGTAGTTTCTAGATTATGAAGGACCTTAATACTAAAAATCTTATGTTAATTATTTTGTATAGAAAATTGTGTGTTGATGAATAGAGCTCCAGTATCATGTTGATTATTTTAGAAAGGGAAGGAAATGAATAGTCCAAGTATCTTAATTATCTTAATTACTAGTATATGTGTGGATTTTTACTATATGGCATGGGAAGGAAATGAATGTATGTGCATCTGTAAAATTCTAAGAAACATCAAAGAAGTGATATTTGAAGGATTCAAATATATATAAGAGCGCTATAATGCAGCGCTTGAAAGGTGTGTTTCTCTTCACAGTGTATATAGTGCATCGCTTCAAAGGTGTTATTTTTTAAGCGACTATAATGGTGGTTTCGGCATAAAATACTAGAAAACAATGTGAAGATTGTTAATGAATAATTAACCATAATACAAATTTTACAAATTTTGGCCTCGTAGAAGTTTTGTATATAGTGATAGTAAAAGAGCATTAGTAAAAGAGTATCGTTCATTATTTACTAGTGTTTTTGTATTCCCTAATCTCTGCATATTTATTAATACTTTTTCTGCATTTATAAGCATTGCAGACTTGCAACTGCAAATCTTGTTAGACTTGTGATCTTGCCTCTTAGCTCTAAACTATGCTCTAGTCTCTACATTTGATACTGATAGACACTTTCAATTTCAAATCGCGTGCAGGATTTCAAGTATGCCACTCTCTTGGAGGAGGAACAGGATCAGGGATGGGAACATTATTGATCTCAAAGATAAGGGAGGAGTATCCTGACAGAATGATGTTGACATTCTCTGTATTCCCATCGCCTAAGGTGTCTGACACTGTTGTTGAGCCTTACAATGCAACACTTTCAGTGCACCAGTTGGTTGAAAATGCAGATGAATCCATGGTTCTTGACAATGAAGCTCTGTATGATATTTGCTTCCGAACATTAAAGCTCACAACTCCAACATGTAAGACTCAAGCCAACCTTTTGAATCATTATGACATGATTAATTTCCATAGTAGTATGATGGGTGGCTAGTGTTATATATTAACTAAATTTAACTTTAACATAGTGGTCCCTGGTAAGTTGCCCATTATTTTCAGTTTATATTTCCTTCTAATTATTCTGTGAGTTTATTGTCTGATTTTCAAGTTGTTACCCAAAACTTTCAATTTATGCTCTTTGGGTTTTTGTGTTATTTATGACCTTTGTGCATTTCCTGTGCAGTTGGGGACCTTAATCATTTGATTTCAGCAACCATGAGCGGGGTGACCTGTTGTTTACGCTTTCCAGGACAGCTGAACTCTGATCTCCGCAAGTTGGCAGTGAATCTCATCCCCTTCCCTCGTCTCCATTTTTTCATGGTTGGTTTTGCGCCACTGACATCAAGGGGATCTCAAGTTTACCGTGCACTAACCGTGCCTGAGCTTACCCAGCAGATGTGGGATTCCAAGAATATGATGTGTGCAGCTGATCCTCGTCACGGCCGTTATCTAACAGCCTCTGCCATGTTCAGAGGAAGGATGAGCACCAAGGAGGTAGATGAGCAGATGCTGAATGTGCAGAACAAGAATTCCTCCTACTTTGTTGAGTGGATACCAAACAATGTCAAGTCAAGTGTCTGTGATATTCCTCCGAAGGGGCTGAAGATGTCATCCACCTTCATTGGCAATTCCACATCAATTCAGGAAATGTTTAGACGCGTGAGTGAGCAATTCACAGCTATGTTCAAGAGAAAGGCTTTCTTGCACTGGTATACTGGTGAAGGTATGGATGAGATGGAGTTTACAGAGGCTGAAAGCAACATGAATGATTTGGTTTCAGAATACCAGCAATATCAAGATGCTACTGCAGATGAGGAAGTCGACTATGAAGAAGAAGAAGAAGAAGAACTTCCAATGTAATTATTGTTGTTAGAGGTTCTATTGAATTTTCTGCTATTGCTCTACAAGTGAAGATGAAATGGATTTCATTACAAGTAAATCAGTGTGATTTTACATAGAAAACAAGGTGGTATTGCCCCTATGTTTCTGGTAAAAGTAGATGTGGTGCAGTTGAGTGTGTATAAAAGTAGGTAGTTTGGTCAGTTGTGTCGTATATGTTGGAGGCTATGTAATTGCAACAGCATGTTGATTATCATAATGACTGATTTTTTGGGGGGTTGCAAGAGTGGTTCAGTTTGCCAAATTGCTAGACAATAAACAATGTTCTCATACATTTTTTTGCCAGATTGAAACTATTTATATCAAGTGATTTGTCAAATTTCGTAACCTGGGGTTTTAATTCGTTAGCGTTCTCATGACAAATTTACAGCAGACTATATGGTGAGTCTTTTTTGAAGTATTATTCTAAGTGAAACATAATTTAGGGTACAGGGAATCCAATTACAGGCTACCTGATTGAGATCTTAAATGGAAGCTAAACTTCCCAATTCTTGTGTAGCTCTGCTCATGTGAAAGTGAAGATAGCCTCTCCTGGCTATGCAATTGTTGATTTTCTTGAATTGCTTTCAGAAATTAGGGTTTTGTTATTAATGCTTTTACGGACAATCGCTGTCTCCTGCAATGTGACCAAGTTCCTAGTTCTGATGTTTAAAAACAAAAGCAACAGGGGTTGATGAGATACTGGGAATCCTCTTTAAGGTGACCATTGCTCAGTGTAGAGTTGGATACTACCTTATATTGAAATGGTTATGATATGACATGTTATGTTATTCAATGATTCTTGTGCTTGGAACCTGCCTATATTAACAAATTACTTTTGGCATAGAAGTCCATCCGTGTTGAAAAACATGAATTTCTTTATTTTACAGTCTGCCTTGGCCTTTGGTTTCTCATGAACATTGAGTTGAACCCATGTGGGGAACGTAATGAAACACAAATGATTTCTGCCGTCAAGCTGTAAAAGGAGACTTCAGTGACTGCCAATCTCTTCCTGCATTTGCACTTTAATGAGAAAAATCACTAAGTGGACAATAAATTTTGATGGGCTGCTTTTTAAAGGAAGGTACGATGCCAAGGATTTGTCATTTGGCCAATATACCCAATGTATAGCAATTAACATGTGGTTTAATTAATAGTTGGAGGTTAATTAGTATTTTAGGATGATAATGATGGTGATAATGATAATGGTTATGTTTGTTGTATTTTATTAAGATTAATTTTAGTTTATAAGATTTTAAGGAAAATAGGAAGGAATTAATTGATTTGCTATATATATGTTTAAAAATATTGGAAAAATGTTTTGGAAATCTTTATAATTATGTTTAATGAACAAGTTAAGAAGGTTGGTATTGTTACAAATATTTTGAAATTGAGATTTAATATGGTAAAAAACAATTATAAAAAAAAACTTTTCATTAACAAAAATGAGGTTGGTATTGTTACAAATATTTTGAAATTGAGATTTAATATGGTAAAAAACAATTCTAAAAAAAAAACTTTTCATTAACAAAAATGAGAAATGAGAAATATTTTCACTCAAGTAAGTTTTATGAATTGTCCATGAACTTGAGCATTTGTTATTATTTTATAAATGTTGATTTTCTATTTTAAACTAGCTATATAACATATTTATAGTATATTACTGTTACATAACCAATAACCTCTTTCCACTATGAAGACCACTAGGTACCAATTCCACATAACAAATTCTGTTTGTGATATTTACGGATTTTTTCTCAAGTTTCTCAATTTAATTTATGCAATAACTCCTATCACAAATGCATCAAACCATGCTGAGTAAATCCATGCACATAATCATTTCCATAAATAGTGATTTCAACAAACACATAACATAAATAAAACTTATGGCATTCATTCATTCACAATTGAGAAACTTATCTTTATAAATGTCATCCATCGAGTTGCAAGTGAAGGCACTCTGTCAAGCATGCTCTTTCTTTGGCAGAGTCCACCCCTAAGTTGGGGCTATCAATCCATAATGGCTGAACTCTCAATTTTTAACTCAAATCCACTCACACTACCCAATAGTTATCCCCATCCTTGCAATCACTTTCATCCGCTTGATTTGCTTTAAAATTTTATATATATGTTTATAATTATGTTTAATGAACAAGTTAAAAAAGTTAGTATTATTACAAATATTTTGAAATTGAGATTTTTTAATTTTTTTTACATAAACGGTTGAGGATTTTATATTAAAAAAGAGAACAAAATGAGATTACATATCGATGGGGAGATTACATATCGATGGAGCAAGTCAGCCCTTCTACAAGCAGAAGTTGACCCATCTCTACATTCATTCTTTGCAAACTGTATCTGACATAACAATAATCTGATCTATTACCATCTGTAAATACGCACAAACTTCACTAATAACTTTAAACAAAAACAATGCATGTGATTCAAGTTCTGACTGCCATCGAGTTCCTTCAAACAAGGTAGATAGGAAAACAAAAACTACGTTTCTGGTGCTGATTCTTTCCATGCTGATATTGCTGAGTCTTCATAGTACTATTCAAAATTTAAACAAAAACCTGAAAGTACTCCCCAATAAAAACCGAGCATCTTCAATGGGGCACTGGTGCTGCACCATTCTCATGGCCGAATCCATCCGAAATCTCCATATTCTTTGTCGGATCTTCGGTCTTTTCCTCATCGACCCTGGCTTCACAGTTATCCTCCCGGACATGGCCAAGAGCAGAGCAAGTGCTTTCCAGGGCCATAGCTAGGCCATCTAACTTCGCCATGAACTCTTTATTGTTTTCCCGAGCCTCAATGGTTGAGCCACGAACCAGAGAAAACAACTGATGCAGCATTATCTTGTGTTCATAGTTCTCACTTCACAGCAAACCAATCTGAGATTCCAGGTATTGTAGCTGCTCGCGAACATTAAGCAAACCAAAATCTTCTTTCTCAGAGCCAGAGTCATCATCCTCAATCAGAACCGGCTTCATCCCTTCCTGCTGTGCGTGCTGCAAATCGACCTTTAAGGGCCTCCTATCACCCTGGCCTCTTGGGAATGAGGGGTGTGTCTTCCTGAAGTCTTGCAGAGCCGGATCCCCTGCGTGAGGGATAGTTTTACGGCATAGAAGGCAGCTTGCAGACGCCCTATTCACAGCCATTTTTTTCAGCTCCAAAGGCAGACAATGCCTCCTGCTTGCCCACCACCGAGCTTTTAACCTTGAGTCGGTACGCCTGCTTGCAGCATTAATTTCCTGCATGCCGCCCATATGGAATCCATGTGCCTTATGCGTGCGAGTTTCCCGTGCATGGCAGGACCCTTCATTAGCTTGCTGAAACAAAATGAAAGTTGCTCCAAAATCCGCTCAAAAGTCGAAGTAAGAATGTCTGAAGGATTAGAAATGAACATATTAAAATTTATGTAGAACCTAGGTGAAGAACTTCTACGGAATCTAGGCCGGGCTAGCTCCCATCTGGCTACTAACTAGGACACCACGGTCTTGCAATGTTCCCTTGTTAGCCAAGATGTTGGCCTGCTGATTGTTGCTTCTCAAAATATGAAGAAAGTTGATGTTATTGAATTCATTAACTAAGCACTTGAGAATGCGATGGTATTTTGAGGTGGGGGTCTTTTTGTTTGTGAGAAAATTCCTAGCGTCTCTTATCACTATCATTGAGTCCCCGATAGCTGTAAGGTTCGAGAGGCCCTCTTCCCTAGCAATCTCCAAGCCTTTTAGTAAAGATAACCATTCTGCGTTGTTATTCGTCATCCTTCCTATACCCCAGGCATAGTCCTTCATCCTATTTCCTTCAGAGTCAAACAAGACTCCACCCGCACCTGCCAGCCCTGGATTGCCTTTCGAGGCCTCGTCAAACAAAAGGGCATTACACCCAATGTTGCTCTTCCACTTCTGAAAATCTTCAGCATTCTTTCTGATTTGCCATTTATGGGATATTGGTCGTCCTGAGGATGGAGCAAGAGTAAAATATAGGCTTGGGTTTAAGAAGTCAGAAGCCCATATCTTTTCCTCTACTATCAGAGGCTCCTTATTGATATTCTGCAACCCTTTTACCGTTAGTGTTTCCACCCATAGTGCTTTCGCAGATGCAAGCACCCTTCTTGGATTGGTGTTGCTTTCTTCAAAAATTTCCTTATTCCTTGCTACCCATAGCTTCCAGCAAATAAACTTTGGGTAGGCTTCCCAAGCCCGTTTAAAGTCAGGCTTATTATTGAGAGATCCAGTATAATAGTCTTTCCAGCAAGCAAATAAATCTTTCCAGTTTGTCGGCAATGTTACCTCGAAACCAAGGTCAATGTAAGCTCTATGCCAAACTTCCTGCGCAAATTTGCAATCTAAGAATAAGTGTTCCATTGTCTCTCCAAAGTACTTGCAGAGAACGCATCTTGCTGGTCCTTCAATACCTCTTTTTCTGAGGTTCTCCACAGTGAGAATTTTCCTATGTGCAAGCATCCAATTGAAAGAATTGATTTTGGGAGGGCAGTCTTTCCCCCAAACTTTTATCCATTTTTTGTCTTTAGTTCTTTTAGTGGTGTCCAAAGTTCGATATCCTTCTTTAAACGTATACTCACCTGACTTGCTCTAGCCTCTGTTATCCTTCAGATGCCGATGTACCGGAGAGGCTCCATGAAGTAACTCCAGAAAGGCCCTGTAATCATCTTGAAGGTTCTTCGGGATGTCTAACTTAGCCCAGCCCGACCACCTCCCTGAGTTTGACTAGATAGAGATATCAAACATCGTTTCAAGTCCGGCTTGCTCCATCCAGGCTTTTAGATCTGCAAGATTCTGAATAAACATTGCTGGCTGGCACGAATTTGGTCCAAGACTGTCACTCCACAATTTTATCTTCTTACCACTACCCGGGATCCAATAGAGATTCTTTTGAACAATGTGTGTCACTTTCTTGCACATATTCCAGATGGGGGTACCTTTTTTGCTTTGATCAATATTTTCTCCACACCTTCTTCTGTCACCAGACATATACTTCTTCCGCAAGATCTCTTTCCACCAAGCTCTGTTTCCTGAAATGACTCTCCAAAGGATTTTGGCACCTAAGGCTAGGTTCATTACCGAAGGGTCGTTAATCCCAGCTCCCCCGTAAATTTTTGGCTTACAGACTTGCTCCCAATTCAACAGGTGAAACCTTTTTGTTCCATTGGTTTTTCCTCCTTCCTAGAGGAACCATCTAATTTCTTTAGTGATACTCTCGACAACTTTCTTGGGTGCTAAAGAAATCAAGCAGGAATATATTGGGTATGCTGAGAGGACCGAATTTATCAAGATCAATTTGCCAGTTGTGTTGAGCCATCTAGCTCCCCAGGAAGAAATTTTAATTTTGATCTTGTCGATAATGATTTGCCAATCCATCACTTTTTTCTTCCCTTTAAAGATTGGAATGCCAAGATATGTAAAGGAGTTCCAGGATGGACATACCTCAAAGCCAAAAATCCTAGCGATTTCGGTCAAGGTTCGGTTGGGCAATTCCAACTGTATATTTTGGATTTTTCCGCGTTGATTTTTCCATCCGAGGCTCTGAGAAAGACAGTCAGCGCCTCGTTGAATCTTTTTGCAATGATAGGGGAGGCACCTCCAAGCAAAATCGTATCATCTGCGAATTGGGCATGGGTGGATGCTTTAACTCCTCTAGCAATCCAAATTCCTCTAATCTCTCTTGTTCCTTGCATTAGATGGAGTTTCCGGCTCAAAGATTCAACTACTAGGAGATAGAGAAAGGGAGACATTAGGCATCCTTGGCGCAAACCTCTTATAGCTTGGAAAAAATTAGTCGGCCTTCCATTAACAAGGGGGGCTATCCAAGGCCTGGTTATACATGTTTTCACCCATCTGATGAACCTGTTGGAGAAACCAAACTTTCCCATTATTTCGAACAAGAAGAAATGATTAACTTTGTCGAAAGTGTTGGCCATATCCAACTTCACTGCCATTCCCTATTGATTATTTGCCATATTGGAATGAATTGACTCTTGAACCACAATTATATTATCAAGAATTTTTCTTCCAGCAATAAAGCCACCCTGAGAGTCTGAGATGACTTTCCCCATAATATTTTTCATTCTGGCGGCTATAATTTTTTATAGGTTCTTATAATATGTGTTGCAAAGCGAGATGGGCTGGAATCTGCCAATGGAGGTTGAGATGCTATCTTTTGGGATAAGCGCCAAGAAGGACGAGTTAGTAGCACCACCGGTTTTGTCTTTCCTTCTGGTCCAATTCAACATTCTTTTCAAATCCTCCTTAATGATATCCCAGGCTGCTCTATAAAAATTTATGGTGAATCCATCTGGCCCAGGGGCTTTATCTAGATGAGAGACCAAATTGCCTTTCTAATTTCCCCTTCAACTATTGGTTTGTCTAGCTCATAGTTGTCTGAGTCAAAAATGAGATGAGGTATACCTGAAAGAAGGTCGGCTTGCGCTAATGGATCTGCTTCCTCTTTATCCATGTAAAGATCCCGAAAATGCTCCAAAGCATGAGCCTTCAGATCTTCCTGTCTAGAGACTAAGTTCCCATTGTGAATTTTCAGTTCTGTGATGGTGTTACGGCTTAATCGGGATTTAGTTTGCTTATGGAAGTAAGCCATATTACTATCACCTGCTTTTAACCAAGTTTGTCTTGATTTAATTCTCCAGTCTTCTTCTTCAAGCCTTGTTGCATTAAGAATTCTTATATTAAGATCCTTCTCTGTGTTAATGATGGAAATGGAAATCTCACTTCTCTCCATACTATGGTGAAGAGCAGCCAATTCCATTTTAAGCTTGCACTTAAGTGTTCCAGGATTTGTAAATTTTTCTTTATTCCAAGATTTTAAAGCTACTCTAACAGAACGTAGCTTGCATTCCCAAATATAACTTGGCGAACTAGAGAAGCTGGATTGCCACGCATTTTCTATCAGATGCAAAAGATTTCCATCTTGAAGCCAGAGAGGATTGAACCTGAAGGGAATAGGCCCGAGATTGGCAGGAGGGAAGAGGGTGAAACAGATGGGTTTATGATCTGAGGCAGTCGAGGGAAGGAGGTCTTTAAGAAGAAAGTAGGAGCTCACCAAGAATCTATCCAGCCTAGCAACAATGTGTCCTATTCCAATTATTCGATTACTCCAGGTGAAATTTCCTTTTTTCATATCAATATCTAGCAAGTCTAAGCCAAGAATTAGGTCTTCCAGTCGTTCACCATAGGGGTCCCTTACTCTTAATCCACCACGCTTTTCTTGCTGATTTTTAGTTACGTTGAAGTCGCCTACAATAACTATCTCTTTTCCTTGGAGATCATCTTTAAGCTTGATCAAGTCTTCCCAAAAAATATCTTTGTCCCTGTAGTGAATAGGGCCATACACATTGCAGATGTACATTGAGTTCTGCTTCTTATTTTCCTGTACCTCAAGAAGGTGCCAGTGATGACTTTCTTTAGAGGATTTTATCACAAAATTATTTGAGAGGAATGTTGCAATACCTCCCGAAGTGCCCTTGGCACTTTGTGCTTTTCCATGACACTCCTTCCAAAAAAGACGTGAAAGTGCGAGAGCTTCCACATCTTTCATTTTTGTCTCTTGAATGAACAACAGGTCTGGTTTTTCATTTCTTATCATATCTCTCAGGGCATCAACTTTCATGGAGCCCCCCAGACCCCTGCAATTCCAGGAGACAATTTTCATCATTTTTTGTTGGCTTGAGACCCTGCTCGAGATCTTCCTTTTGGTCTTGTTCCCCTGGGATTTTTGTTAATTTGAAGTAGCTTGGTTTCTTCTATACACTTATGTCTTCCTAACTCTAGCTCCCTTTCTGCCTCCTGCTCGCGGTGATGCTTTAAAGTTTTTATTCCTCTTGTGTTGGGTACTGAAACACTATCATGAGGATCCAGAAACTCTTGAGATGATGAGTGATCGGGTGAGAAAGGCTGCAACACTGCGCTTTTCTTTACTCTGTCTGCCCAGTTGCCACAAGGGGGTTACGATTTCCTCCATAATTGTTTCAATCACTTCTTTTTGCGGAGAGGGATTAGGGGTGATAATGGGGATATGAATTGTTTCTGTCGCAGGATCTGAATCATTGACCTGGTCTTGAATCTCACCTTCTTCCATGCCTAAAGATTGGTATTGGTTACTAGTTGTTGCTTCTGTCCCTTCCTGCACCTTTTCTTTGTTTTTTTCCATGAGTTTCTCTTTTGATGGGGGTGCAGCTTGTTGGCCTTTCCTCCCCTTCTTTGCTGGCTTCCAACCTTCTTCATGAGTTTCTTGGGCAGTTCTTAACAAAATGGCCATACTCATGGAATTTCTTGCATTTAAAGGGTAGCTTCTCATAGTCGATTTTCTACATATGTTCCCATCCATCCATTTGCAGATTTACCACTTCAGGAAACCCTTTTTCTAGATCTACTTCCACGCAGATTCGAGTGCATGAAAACAAGGGTCATTTTGGTTCTGCTTTGTCAATGTAGTTGCCTAGGGCATTGCCGATTGCCTGAAGAGTCTCATCGTTCCATCAATGTAATGGAAGATAAGGTAGGAAAACCCAAACTGGGATAGCAGAAGGAACGTCTTGCTCCAGGTCAAAGTTTAAGCTCCATCTATTAAGGTAGAGGCCACGGGTGCCTAAGAAATACGGGCCACTTCTAAAAAGTAAATCTCTATCTGATTTATTTTCAAACAAAAATGAGAAGAATCCCTTACCACAAAAACAATGTTGCAGTTTCCCGGTGATCAAAGGTGACCAGTTTTTCAAGATCAAGGCTTCCATAGTCTTGGGGGATGGCTAGATCCCAGTGAATTTCCCGATTAAACCTCGCTCACTCAAGGCGAGAGCTTTAAGACGTGAAGCTGTCGACATGATTTGGATACAGGGAGCAACAGTTCTTTTGATAAAAGCATCATTTGCAGAAGTGGACGGCTGAAGCAGCTGTGGGGTAGAAGCTACCAGGGACTGAAAAGCTACATCTAAAAGATGTCGTCTCTCTTCCTGGGAAGGTTCCTCCTTGAGCCCTAAATCTCCCTAATGGGATTCATGTTAATATTTTGAAATTGAGATTTAATATGGTAGAAAACATTTATATAAAAAAAACTTTTCATTAACAAAAATGAGAAGTGAGATATTTTCACTCAAGTAAGTTTTATGAATTGTCCATGAACTTGAGCGTTTGTTATTATTTTATAAATGTTGATTTTCTATTTTAAACTACCTATAACATACTTGAGTTTTATGAATTGTCCATGAACTTGAGCGTTTGTTATTATTTTATAAATGTTGATTTTCTATTTTAAACTAGCTATAACATATTTATAGTATATTACTGTTCAATAACCAATAACCTCTTTCCACTATGAAGACCACTAGGTACCAATTCCACATAACAAATTTTGTTTGTGATATTTACGTATTTTTTCTCAAGTTTCTCAATTTAATTTATGCAATAACTCCTATCACAAATGCATCAAACCATGCCGAGTAAATCCATGCACATAATCATTTCCATAAATAGTGATTTCAACAAACACATAACATAAATAAAACTCATGGCATTCATTCATTCACAATTGAGAAACTTATCTTTATAAATGTCATCCAACGAGTTGCAAGTGAAGGCACTCTGTTAAGCCTGCTCTTTCTTTGGCAGAGTCCACCCCTAAGTTGGGGCTATCAATCCATAATGGGTGAACTCTCAATTCTTAACTCAAATACACTCACACTACCCAATAGTTATCCCCACCCTTGCACTCACTTTCATTAGCTTGCACAACACAAGGGATGGTACCCCCTTCTATGCTCCCAGCCACTCAAGTTGTCCCCATCCCCTTCCAGTGCTTCAGCACAAGCTGACCAAGAATCCTTCGTGCCAGGGTCCCATGCAATCCAACTATAGACCAAGTCTCTCTCGCATGGGCACCAAGTCCATTCACACCGGTTTATCAAGGTACTTCATGTGAGAGGTTATGAAACACATGTTTTTCATTGGCCTACCAATTAGAACTACCATAGCATGCAGGATCTCGCTTGCTAAGTGATAGAATGATTGAAAATTGGATGAGTTTCTAACAAGATATATGCTTTCCACTCACGGAAGTAAGGAAGCCATATGGTTTCAAAGATTGTATTCAACTATTGGTTTTATTCAAAAAGAAATGACAATAGGTTGTGACAACTCAGGTGCAATTTTTCTATCAAAGAACCTTGCTTGCCATTCCAAGACAAAGCATTGTGATCTTCAATACTATTTTATTAGAGACATGACTGAGCAGAACAAAGTATTGTTGGATAAAGTTGATAACTTGAAGAATGTTGCAAATTCATTGACAAAGTTTGTTGGTACAAAAACATTGTAGATAATGAATGGGCATTGTTGCCCTTAGTAGTTGATTTCATGAATGTTTCTCCTTTGACCCCCTATTTTAAATAATACAAGAAGTGGGAGAATGTTGGACATGTGTTGTAGTCTTTTAATGTTCCAAGAGTAAAGGGAGTCTATGGGGGTGATCATCCCCCCCAAGTAGGCAAGCATGGAGGGCCATCAAAGATCCTCGAAAGATTTTTTTGGGTCCATTTTTTCTCTGTTTTTAGTTGTTTTGGCCCACTGTAAACTAATTATAGTCAAGGAATTAGGGATGTAATATAATTTGGGTTAATGGATTTGGGTTTTTTTGGATGTTATAATATTGTATTGTAAACAAAAAAGATAATAAACTGAGATAGAGAGTGGTGAAAATCTTACAAATGTTGGTTTTATCGGTTTTGGGTTTCCAAGATAAATCTCTTTGTAATGTGTGTGAGCCATTATTAATTGTTGTGTTTTAGATTATGTTTAGTAATTTTTTTCTTTACATTGGTTTGTCAACTTTCTTCACCTCTCCCATTAGTACATATCCCAAATCTTCTTGAATTTAACAATTTCTAAAACTAGGTTTTGGTTAATAAGATACTATGCATTTTTTCAATTAAATGACCAAAAATTGAAAACTCTACCACACAAGTATGTGGAAAGCATACTCATGTTGGGCCTACCCAAACAAAATTGTAGGAGCCCACAACACTTAATTATATTAAACATTTTGGTTTTTATGGCCTCAACAAGCATTTTTCCATATTTCCCTTTATGACTTATCAAAGCAAGTTGCAACTTGCCATTAAATGATAATCGGGACTTGGATTGATGAACCATCAATCATGATGGAATTACAACATAAAATTATAGCTAGGGGCACCCATCTCCCTTGAGTATGTGTCCTAGAGAATTTTTTATTCAATGATTTTTGGAACTAGGGTTTCACTCAATAAGAAACAATGCAATTTTTGGACCTAGGTTCAAGTTTTGAAAACTCATGATTTGGAGATTGTAGATAGTTTGGTCATTTTGTCCTACCAAAATACTCCTGGAATGTTTCACGACACTTAATTATGCTTATCAATTTTTTTTATGCCCCTAGTAGAAACTCACCATGTGTTTGTTATCAAAGATTGTGTTCAGTTATTGGTTTTGTTCAAAAAGGAAAGAGAATAGTTTTTGATAGCTCAAGTGCAATTTTTCTAGTAAAGAACCTTGCTTGTCATTCCAAGACAAAGCATATTGATGTTCAATATCATTTTATTAGAGACATGGTTGAGCATAAGAAAGTATTTTTTGGAGAGAGTTGATAACTTGAAGAATGTTGTAGATTCATTGACAAAGTTTGTTAATACAAAAAGGGTTTAGAGAATCAATGGGCACTGTTTCCCTTAGTAGTTGATTTCTTGAATGTTTATCCTTTGACCCCCTATTTCAAAGAATACAATAAGTGGGAGAATTTCGGACGTTATGTAGTCTTTTTAGGTTCCCAAAGAAAGGGGAGCCCATGGGGCTATTACTCCCCCCAAATAGGGGGCCATGGAGGGCCAACAAAGATCCTCGAAAGAAATTTTTGGGTCCATTTTTTTTTGTCTATTTTGAGTTATTTTTGTTCCATTGTAAACTAATTATAGTCAAGGAATTGGGGTTGTAATATAATTTACATTAATGGATTAGGGTTTTTTGGATGTTATAATATTGTGTTGTAAACAAAAAAGATAATAGAATGAGATAGAGTGGTGAAACTCTTAGGAATGTTGGTTTTCCCGGGTTTTGGTTTCCAATGTAAATCTCTCTGTAATCATAGGTGATCCATGTTGTGTTTTAGATTATGTTCGGTAATTTTTTTCTTTACATAGGTTTATCAAATTTATTCACCTCTCCCATTAGTCCATAGCCCATATCATGTTGAATTTGACAATTTCTGAAACTAGGTTTTGGTTAATAAGATACTATCTAATCTTTCAATGAAAGGATCAAAATTTGGAAACTCTACCCCAAGAGTATGTGGAAAGTATAATCGCATTGTGACGACTCAAACAAAATTGTAGGAGCTCACAACACTTAATTATACTAAACATTTTGGTTTTTATGGCTTCGACGAGAATTTTCCATATTTCCCTTAATGGCTTCTAGAAGCAAGTTGAACTTTCCACAAAATGTTAATTGGGACTTAGATTGCATTGTGACGACTCAAACAAAATTGTAGGAGCTCACAACACTTAATCATACTAAACATTTTGTTTTTTATGGCTTCGACGAGAATTTTCCATATTTCCCTTAATGGCTTCTAGAAGCAAGTTGAACTTTCCACAAAATGTTAATTGGGACTTAGATCGATGAACCATCAATCATGATGGAATCACAACATAAAATTATAGCTAGGGGCACCCATCTCCCTCGAGTATGTGGCCCAAGCATTTTTTATTCGATGATTTTTGGAACTAGGGATTCACTCAATATGAGATAATACAATTTTTGCACCTGAGGTTCAAGTTTTGAAAACTCATGATTTTGAGATTATAGATAGTTTGGTCATTTTTTCCTTTCCAAAATACTATTGTAATATTTTACGACACTCAATTATGCTTCTGATTTTTTTATGCCCCTAGTAGAAACTCACCTTATGTTTGTTATCAGCTTCCAGGAGCAAGTTGCAACTCACCATAAAACAATAATCGAGACTTAGATCAAAGAACCATCAATTCCATTGGAATAATGACATTGTATTATACCTATGAAACCCCTATCTCAATCTTTTTTGGCCCGTAACATGTTTTATTTGATGGTTTCTAAAGTTAGGGCTTTGCTTAGTAAGAGACAATGTAATGTTTCAATAAATGGTAAATTTTTTAAAACTAACTTGGGTGCATTTAGAAAGCATGCTTATGTTAGCTTTTCCTGAACACACTTGTAGGAATTGATGAGAGACAATTTTGATGTTTAGTTTGGTTATTATGATCCCGACATAAATTCACCATGTGTCCCTTAATGACTTCTAGAAGTGAGATGAAACTCACCATAAAAATATAATTTCAACTTGGATCAATGAGGTGTCAGTTATGTTTGAATTGTGACATTAGATTACAAATAGGGGCATCCCTCTCCCGAGTATGTGGTCTGGAGCATGCTTTATTGAATATTTTCATAACTGGGTTTTTTCTTAATAAGGGACAATACAATTTTTGCATCTAGGCTCCAATTGTAAAAAAAATAGGATATGGAGCTTGTGGATAGTGTGGCCATGTTGATATTGCCCAGATACACTTGCAGGAGATTACAACACCCAATTTTGTTGCTTGATTTGGTTTGTATGCCCTTGGCACAACTTTTACATGTGTCCCTTAGTGTCTTCCAGAAGCAAGTTGCAACTCGCTATAAAATGATAATCATGACTCGAATAGATGAACTATTTATTTATTTCGATTCGTGACATCAAATTAGAACTATAGGTGCTCCTCTCTTGTGAATCCATTGCCCAGATCTTGTTTAATTCAACAATTTTGAAACTAGGTTGCTCAAAGTCAATATGATACAATGCAACTTTTGCATTAAAGGGTTAAAGTTTGAAAACTCTACCATGTGAATGTGTGGAAATCATTCTCATGTTGGGATTTCCCAAACACATTTGTAGGATCTTATGGCATTAAATTATACTTCTCAATTGGTTTGTATACTCCTCACACAAATGTTTTTCACCTTGTGTCCTTTAATGGCTTCTAGAAGTGAGGTGTAACTTGCAACAAAATGATAACCACAATTTAGATTTACTAAATATTGATTAAATTGGAATTCTAACAATAGATTGTAGCTAAGGGTGCCCCTCTCTCATAAGGCCATCTATATCTTTCTTATTTTAACAATTCCAAAACTAGGTTTTGCTCAATAAGATATAATGCAATTTTTGCATTAAAGGGTCAAAATTTGAAAAATCTGCAACGAGAGCACATGGAAACGATGTTGAGGTCAGGATTAGATAAACACACTTTAATTAATTTATGGCACTCAATTATGTGATTCAAAATTTATTTTTTATGCGCTCAACACAAATTTTCCATGTGTCCCTTAATGGCTTCTAGAAGTGAGTTGCAACTCACCATAAAACGAAAATGAAGACTTCTATCGATGAACTGTCAATTATGTGGGAATAATGACAATGGATTACAAGTAGTGGTGCCCCTCTCTCACAAGAATATGGTTGGACGCATGTTTTAATTGATGATATTGGAACTAGGGTTTTGCTTAATAAGAAATAATGCAAATTTTGCACCTAGGGGTAAATTTTTGAAAACCCAAGATTTCAAGCATGTGGATAGTGTGTGCATGTCAATCTTTCCTAAATACACTTATAGGATTTGATGACACTCAATTCTTCTTCTAGTTTTGGTTTTTATGCCCTTGACACAATTTTTTCAATTGTCCCTTAATTGCTTATGAACTTCTGGAAGCAAGTTGCAACTTTCCATAAAATAATAACCAATACTAAGATCGATTAACCGTCAACTACATTGGACTACAAATTCGATCACCCTTTGTGGTGAGTATGTGACCTAGATCCTATTTTATTTGACTATTTCTAGAACTAGGGTTTTTCTCTATAATAGGCAATGCAGTTTTTGCACCTAGGGGTCAATTTTTGAAAACTCACGATTTAAATATTATGGGTAGTGTGTGCATGTTTACCTTTCCCAAACACGCTTCAATTTTCTTGCTCAGGTTGTACTTTATGCCCCCGACATAATTTCTCTATGTGTCCATTAATGGCTTTTGAAAGCGAGTTACAACTTGCCATAAAACAAAAACCAATACTTTTCCATTGGACTCATGATAATGGATTGTAACTAGGGGTGTCCTTTTCTCGTGAGTATGTGGCATGGATCATGTTTTATTTGACGATTTATAGAAGTAGGATTTTGCTCAATAGGAGACAATGTAATTTTTGCACCCAGGGTTCAATTTGTGAAAACTTAGGATTTGGATTTTGTGGATAGTGTATTCATGTTGGCCTTGCCCAAATACACTTGAAAGAGTTTATGACACTCAAATATGGTGCTTGATTTGGATTTTTTCCATGTCACAAATTTTTCATGTGTCCCTTAATGGCCTATGGAAATGAGTTGCAACTTTCCATAAAACAATATGCAATTCTTAGATCAAAAAATCATTGAATCCATTGGACTCATGACATTGTTATACAATTGGGGTGCCCCTCTCCCATTAGTCCATGGCTCATATATTGTTTAATTCCACAATTTCTAAAGTTACTTGCTTAATAAGACACAATGGTATTTTCCATTAAAGGGTTAAAATAAGAAAACTCTACATTTACAACATGTGGAAAGCATGTCCATGTTGGGATTTCCCAAACACACTTATAGGAGTTGATGAGACTCAATTATGATGCTCAATTTGTTTTTATGCCCCCAACACAAATTCACCATGTGTCCCTTAATTGCTTCAATATCTTCCATTTTCACCAATAAAAATACTTCCAAGAAAGAAGAAGGGATTTGATAGATTCATCTTTGCATGCAATGATCAACACGATCCTTAATATGAGGAGATTCCTACTAGTTTTGACATGATTGACTATTGTCTTTCTTTGCTTCTTCCTCCAAATCACAAAGATCTTATTAATGTACCTATAAGGAAGGATAACCTTATGATTCACATCATAATTATTGTGCTCTTGTATTCTAGGTTAACCCATTGCTTTTTGGAATGCCTTCTTAATCTAGCATTCTTTCCCTATGTTTGAAAACTTTCATTAGGTGTTCCTTCCCTTGATCTATTCTATAGGTGTAATTAGAAAGAGATTAAGAATATCAATCTTTTGTGAAATGTGATGATGGGAATTTTCATGGATTTATTGTTCCATATTTGTATTCAACCTATACACCCAATGGGCCAAGGAATTGTCTAAATTTTGCGTTATCAAAACATATCATAAAATGAGATTGAATTGATTTCTTCTAACTACATTGTAAACCTAATGTGTTGCAATTGGTCATTCAATTATCCACAAATTTATCCATACTAATAACCTATATATCCCCAAGGTTCCCATTCCAATAACCATTTTAACCCCTTCTAGTCCCTTTAACCTTTATGACCTTATTTGTAATAACCGATATAAACCGTATGGTCCTATGTTAATAACCTTTATGAATACCTTTTTTATATCCCTTGTAGATCCTATTGTCCAAGTTTTAATAATACCTATGGCATATATGGTTTTGTGTTTCACATTAAGGATACAAAGGAAGTAAGCATACAAATTACTAATTTTTTTATTGTTTGACAAATATCTTGTAATCTAGCTCAGGAGTATGGGAACTAGTAGATAATAGGATATGCACTAGTTGTTTCTAAGTGCTTGAAAGTAGTTGTGAAAATATTAGTTCTTTAATAAAACATCAAATGTGAATTATACATTCTAAACTATAGACCCTGTAGACTATGAACACATACATATAAAATCTTGGATATTTGGGACAAGGCACACTCTATTAACAATGTTGAGAAAATGTCTATCACAATTTTAAATGTAGATGGCTTGAAGACACTATATGTCGGTTGTGGAGCCAGATATTCTAGTTTCATAGATGATATTGTCTTAGCTATGCACCTCGGAGGACTGTACACCCATTTTGCATTTTTAGGGGTTCGAGGGAAGCGCCCCCGAGAAAAATTTTTGGGGCTGTTTTCGCCAACAGTTTTCGGGTCCATGGTTTTGGGTAACCCGTGGTATTTTCCCATTGTATCTCCCTTATAAAAGAAAGACATTGTAATACGGCTAGGGCTGATGTATTAGGTTTTATGCATTGTAAAGATCTCTGTGATCAGAAGAGAGATTGTGAGACAGTGAAGAGGAAGTGCAGTGGTTGTGTTGCAGGTTGTATGCCTTTACTTTGTTGGACAGAATAATAATAAGGACTGGCAACTTTAGTGTGGACGTAGCCCAATTTGGGTGAACCATGATATATCTGTGTCTCTCTCTTGTAATGTGTGTGTGATTATATTTGCATTTCTGTTTATTGTTATTGCTCTGCGATCCTGTTTTTCTAACAATTGGTATCAGATCCAAAGGTCTATTTGGCAGATAAACCCGCAGGAAGCTAGGGTTTCTGGTTCGAGTGGGAGTAATGGCGGAAGAAGGAAAGTTTAAGGTTGAGAAGTTTAACGACCAAAACTTTCAGTTATGGAAGATACAAATGGAGGACTATCTGTACCAGAAGGATCTATTCCTACCGTTGAGAGGAAGGGCAAAGCAGTCGATGGCTATGAAGGATGAAGAATGGGAGGTTCTTGACAGAAAGGCTCTGGGAACAATACGGCTGAGCTTGGCTTCGTCGGTGGCTTTCAATATCTCAAAAGAAACGACAATGGAGGGTTTGATGAGTGCATTGGGTAAGCTATATGAAAAACCCTCGGCCTCTAACAAGGTATTTCTAATGAAGCATTTATTTAATATGACGATGTCTGAAGGTGGATCTGTTACTAATCATTTAAATGATTTTAATACGGTTACAAATCAACTAAGTTCTATAAGTGTGAAATTCGATGATGAGGTTAGGGCTTTTCTGATCTTGTGTTCATTGCCAGAAAGCTGGATTAGCTTGGTCATGGCTGTAAGTAACTCTGTCTTTGGTTCAAACACCTTGAAATTTGATGATGTTATTGGTGTTATTCTTAGCGAAGAAAAAGCATAGGTGAGACATCAGGTAATGCGTTGACCATGGAGAGCAGGGGAAGACAAAAGGAGAGAGGAAAGCGCCAAGGTAATCGTAGCAACTCTAAAAAGGGCAGATCCAAGGCCATACTAGGAAAAATAGAGTGCTGGAACTGTGGAAAGAAAGGACATATGAAGAAAGACTGCAGATCTCTAAAGAAGAAAGGAGATGCACAGAAGGAAACTACCCAGGAAGCAAATGTAGTAGGTGATGTGTTACAAGATGCTTTGATTCTTGCATTAGATAATACTAGTGATTATTGGGTAGTAGATTCAGGGGCTTCATGTCATGCTACACCCCATAGGAAATACTTTCATGATTATGTTTCAGGCGATTTTGGACATGTTTTATTGGGTGATGATGAGCCATGTAAAATTGTTGGAATGGGTAAGGTATGGATAAAAGTTAAGAATGGAACTGTTTGGATGTTGAAAGATGTTAGGCATATTCCTACTATGAAAAGAAATCTGATCTCAACAGGGCAGTTGGGAGATGGTGGCTGTCTATCTGCATTTGGTGAAAAGTGGTGGAAGATCACTAAAGGATCAATGGTGATAGCAAAAGGAGACAGGGTAGGTACGTTGTATTATGTCCTCATAATACTGACCATTCTATCTCTTTAGCTTACATAGGAACAGATAAAGCATTGTGGCATCATAAGCTTGGCCACATGAGTGAGAAGGGGATGGAGATTCTCCACTCAAGGAAGTTGATGTCAGATTTGAAGCAGGTAAGTTCGAAATTCTGTGAGAACTGTGTTTATGGAAAACAGAAGAGAGTCAAATTTCTCAGGGTTGGGAAACAGAAGAAGAATGAAAAGTTAGAGCTTGTGCATACAGATGTATGGGGAACGTCTCAGGTACAATATCTTGGTGGCTCTCATTATTATGTTACATTATTGATGATGCAACTAGGAAAACTTGGGTTTATTGCATTAGACAAAAATCTGATGTGTTTGCTACTTTTAAGAAGTGGAAATCTTTGGTTGAGAATGAGACAGGAAAAAGATTGAAGTGTCTCAGATCTGATAATGGAGGTGAGTACTGCGGCAAGGAGTTTGATATTTACTGTTCATACCATGGGATTCGTAGAGAGAAGATAGTCCCAGGAACACCACAAGAAAATGGTGTGTCTGAAAGGATGAACATAACGATCATGGAGCGTGCAAGGTGTATGAGATTGCATGCAGGGTTTTCCTTACAGTTTTGGACAGATGTTGTAAATATTGCTATTTATTTAATCAACAGAGGACCTTCAAGTGCTTTGGATGGTGGTATTCCAGAGGAGGCATGAACAGATAAAAAGGTAAACTACTCATTTATGAGAACGTTTAGTTGTGAAGCATTTGTCCATATTGATAAAGAAAATAGAACAAAGCTTGAAGCTAAATCCAAGAAATGTACCTTTATTGGATATGGGGTTGATGATTTTGGTTATCATTTATGGGATTATGAAAATCACAAAATCATTAGAAGTAGAGATGTCATATTCAATGAAAAGGTCATGTATAAAGATTAGTTGCAGGGAAAGAAACAGGAAAAGGAAAACACAGAGTACACAGTACTTGATGAAATTCAAGAAAATGAAGTTCCAAAGGTGCCAAAAAATCAAGAACAATAGCAAGTACCTGAAACTCCTGAAACTGTAAGAAGATCTACCAGGTTAAGTAGACTCCCTGAACGATACTCTCCTTCAATGTATTATTTGTTGATGACTGATGCTGGTGAACCAGAATGTTATGAAGAAGCAATGCAGGTGGAAACTAGAAAGAAGTGGGAGCAAGGCATGGATGAGGAGATGGACTCATTGGTAGGAAACCAGACTTGGGATCTGGTTCACTTGCCTGCTGGTAAAAGAGCATTGCAGAACAAATGGATTTACAGGTTGAAGGAAGAAGAAGGAGGAAAGAAGCGATACAAGGCCAGACTTGTTGTAAAGGGGTTTGCACAGAAGAAAGGTATAGATTTTGATGAAATATTTTCTCCTGTTATTAAGACGACTTCAATTAGGACTATCTTAAGTCTAGTGGCAATAGAAGATTTGCATCTTGAATAGTTAGATGTAAAAACAACCTTTCTCCATGGGGATTTGGAGGAAGAGATACATATGCAGCAACCACAAGGGTATGAGGTCAAAGGTAAGGAGAACTTGGTATGCAGGTTGAAAAAGAGTTTGTATGGATTGAAGCAAGCTCCAAGGCAGTGGTATTTAAAATTTGACAGGTTTATGACAGAACAAGGTTATAGTAGATGTCATTCTGACCACTGTGTTTATTTCAAGAAGCTAGACAATGAAAGATATATTATCTTGTTTTGTATGTGGATGACATGCTTGTTGTAGGGTCTAACATGTAGGATATAAATGTACTCAAAAGGAAGCTAGCTAATTCATTTGCGATGAAGGATTTGGGTGCTGCAAAGCAAATCCTTGGTATGAGAATAACAAGAGACAGGAAAAATCGCAAATCGACATTGTCTCAGGGTGAGTACATACAAAAGGTGTTGGAGAGGTTCATAATGCATAATGCAAAACCAGTTAGTACACCTTTGGCCAGCCATTTCAAACTAAGTAAAGAAATGTGTCCCAAGACAGGAAGAGGTTGATTACATGTCCAATATTCCCTATCAATCAGCAGTTGGCAGCTTGATGTATGTTATGGTCTGCACAAGACCAGATATTGCACATGGAGTGGGAGTTATGAGCAGATATATGAATAATCCAGGTAAAGAACATTAGAAGGCAGTACAGTGGATTCTCAATTATTTGAGAGGTACTACCACTCAGGCATTATGTTTTGGAGGTTCAAACACTGTTCTACAGGAATATGTTGATGCAGATATGGCAGGTGACAAGGATAGCAGGAGGAGCACCACAGGGTATGTGTTTACTGTAGGTGGAACAGCAGTAAGTTGGATTTCGAGATTGCAAAAGGTTGTTGCACTTTCAATAATGGAAGCAGAGTATGTTGCTGTTATAGAAGCTAGTAAAGAGATGATTTGGTTGCAGAGGTTTATGGAGGAATTGGATAAGAAGAAGAAGGATAGCAAGTTGTATAGTGACAACCAAAGTGCCATTCATCTTGCAAAGAACTCAGCATTCCATTCCGGGACTAAACATATACGGCTCAAGTACCATTTCATACGCTCTGTTCTAGAAGATGAACTGTTGAAGCTGGAAAAGATACATACTAGCCAGAATCCTGCAAACATGTTACAAAGGTAGTGACCAGAGAGAAACTGAGTTCTTGCTTGGTTTCAGTTGGCCTTTTAGCATGAAGGTGAAGAGGAGAAAGTTTCCAAGTGCAAGGTCCAGCAAGTACAACAGTGGTGTAGTTGTTGTGATCAGTCTCCAAGTGGGAGATTAATGTTGGTTGTGGAGCCAGATCTTCTAGTCTCATAGATGATATTGTCTTAGTCGTGCACCCCAGAGGACTATACTCTCATTTTTCATTTTTAGGGGTTAGGGGAAATGCCCCCCAAAAAGGGGGTTTGGGGGCAGAGCCCCCGCTAACGGGGGTTCGGGGGCGCTGTTTTCGCCAATAGTTTTCGGGCCCATGGTTTTGGGTAACCCGTGGTATTTTCCCATTGTATCTCCCTTATAAAATAAATATATTGTAATACGGCTAAGGTTGATGTATTAGGTTTTATGCATTGTAAAGATCTCTGTGATCAGAAGAGAGATTGTGAGGTAGTGAAGAGGAAGTGCAGCGGTTGTGCTTCAGGTTGTATCCCTTTACTTGGTTGGACGGAATAATAATAAGGACTGGCAACTTCAGTGTGGACGTAGCCCAAGTTGGGTGAACCACGATATATCTGTGTCTCTCTCTTGTAATGTGTGTGTGATTATATTTGCATTTATGTTTATTGTTATTGCTCTGCGATCCTGTTTTTCTAACACTATAAGTGGACAACTGATCCAAAAATATAGGATTATGGCTCATCCATCTCAACAACATGGATCCTCTATGGAAATTAAACATGATCTACATTCTTAATGCAATTATTAGTGAAAAATATCATGTTATAATAATCAAAAGACTTTGATATAGATTTTGTTTCAAGGCTTTGTTTGCGATGCCAAGGCCAATGCCTAGTAGATTCAAGTGCACTCTATGATTTTTGTCAATTCCAATGTTGTATTAACAACACACCCATTCAAAACAATCCATAGTCTTTATGTAGTTTAATAACTCCTACACTCAACTTGAATACACCTATTGTATAGGTTTTTTTGTG
Organism: Larix kaempferi; assembly: GCA_027924585.1. NCBI lineage: Eukaryota > Viridiplantae > Streptophyta > Pinopsida > Pinales > Pinaceae > Larix > Larix kaempferi. The sequence goes on along the minus strand of BSBM01000769.1, from coordinate 7,013,994 downwards.
CCATGCACTTGGTATAAGAAAATGTTAGATGTATTTAATACTTACCTACTTTATATCCAAGCCCATAATTTTAATATTTCATAACATGATGGAATATTTTACCCATGTTGCTAGAATGCCATTGACATGGATTGTGATAATGGTTGTCATGGATAACTACCCCAAAAAAAATTAAAAATCAACATAAGGATACGTTATCCATTAGTATTTGAGAATCCACCAAATGTTACAAACCAACAATTTGAACAAGGGAAATTCAAACCATTGTTTAAGGAGTTTTCACTCTAATTATATAAGAGTGGGTTAGTGATCAACAAAGGGTCAATTTGATTCAGGGTTTATTACCCTAATGAATTTACTCACCAACAAATTAAGAGAAGCAATGTTTAGATTTCTCAGTGAAATATGAAGCTATATAAAACATTGAAACCAATTGTGTTTTGGGTGATTGATTGAAGGGAAATGACTCACAATCCACATTGGCCATCTATCATTGTCAAGAATCAAACCAATTAATGATAAATTGATTGAAAAATGGTAGAGTGTATGGATATATTTGAGAGAAACTAAGCTTGAACTTGGGTTATCATTTTAGCATTGTTGGTCAACGGAATGCCATACATCACTTAAAAAAATTTATACAAAAGAGATTGTTACATCAATTCAACTCAAGGGGAATAAATCATACCAAGATTACAACAATCAATGAACAAGGGAATCACTAGGTTCCAATAGATTGATGTTTGTGGGTACTAAAATGCCTCAATGACCTGAGGGGAAACTCACTAAGAGTGTATAGAACTGGTCCAAACAATACCAATGTTGAATATCCACGTCACAATACTAGTAATCCCATACACGATTTTGGAATCACTAATTTGTTTCTAATTGATGATAATTAGAGAAGAGAATGTATTGGTTGTGTAGTGCTTACTAGTCATACAATTTAGACAATGAGAAAGGGTATTACATTAAGCATTTAGAGAGAAACCCAACAACAACTCACACAAAGATTTAATGCATGTTTACTCTTTGATGATATTGTAGGTGTCTCAAGGACAACCCTTGAACTTCAAGAAAGCTTCTTCTCCCAAACTCTCCATATTTTTAGTAGTTCCAATTTCTTTCATTTTCTCTCCATATCCCTTGGTTGTGGTTTCCTTTCCATCAAGCAAAGCTGTCATTTTATAATAGAGCTTCCTTCAAATGCCAATCATCAAGTGATGTTTCACCTTCTTGAGGTTAATAACCCTTTGAACATCATGATGTTGATTTCTAATTTCAATGCCAAAATATAATTTATTACAAAGTCTATTATGAGGACATAATTTAGATCCATAATCAACCAATTCTCACATTTGTGGTGATTAATGCTTATCCCATTGGATGCTTTTCTCCAAGATTAAGTGTACTATCCGCAAAGCATATTTCAAATTTTTAGGTGATTTCTTATTTCAATATTTGTAAAATTACTGGTAATCAGTCGCATATGCAGTATAGTTTGAAGTAATTTCATCTTGGAGTCAACAAGCAAACAAAAATATCATAAGCATAAACATCATGGAAATTGGAGATAACAATGATAATGTTCCTATTTAATATTCAACCATGTTCCTAGGTTGAGTTAACAACTTGTTTAATATAAAATATGGGAATTTCTCCGACTTCAAGTGTGCCCAAAATTACAAAATGCACATTTGTATGGAATACAAAAGTTTTGTTTCCCATTCAATTGAGAGAGAGACAGTATATTAAATCCATCTTAACTGACATAAGTTGAGAGTATAAAAAAGAGATGAGATAGCCTAGGATCTAATCATCATAATCATTTGCATGCACACCATGTTAGCACACCACATCAACCACTATCCACCTCAGTAGTATGATCATCCTCGAAGGAACCCTAAGCACATGACGCTACAACTCCATGGGAAACTCCTTGATATGTTTAGAGGGACTCCCATAGTAATTTCCTCTAGGTTCTTGCACACATTGTGTAGGGTCTCAACTCCATTCACATCCTCATAATTGGGCTCTGTTGTAGTCGTGGGGGTCGCATGGCTACCAATGATACATATTATAATATTATACACAAGCAATCACAAAGATACAGACACAATAACAAGTAGTAGGAGACGAAGCAACAAGCCATTTATTATTCAGCAAGATATGCAAAAGAGTTACATATATCTAAACAGAATCTGATTATTATGTAGATCGGCTCACCAGCCTATTTATTCAATTGACAAACAGTTACATAACTACCTGTCGGTTCAACTGACCAACCCGACATGTTATTGGTCGACACAATCCGTCGACATATATTACAATTAGTCGGATGGAGGACCTAGTCGACAGGTCGACTTAGGCTCCTCCAACATCTCCCCCACCACAAAATATTTCTTCATCCCGAAGAAATGAGGAGATGCAATGTAACTATGGGTAGTGAGTTTTGTTGCTACTGTTGTGGGCGACTAGAGCTGGTTGGTGCTTGTTGTTGGGCGCAAACTTTGACAATGGCCTCTGCGGATACCGATTAATGATGTTGGAAGTCCTACCAGTCATGTAATGCGTTCTGGATGTCGATGGTCAGAGTGGTTAGGATCAACAGGATTTCGATTTTGTCTTGCGTGGATTTTTCTTGTAGATTGATCATGTCATGCCAAAATAGTCTCATTTTGTTGTCAGTAGTGGAGAGAAGTCTATGGAGGTGTGGATGGATCTTTTCAACTTTGGAGAGGCTAACTCGAGCTAAACCATTGTTCCTCTTGTTTCTCCAGCTTTGCGATATTTCTGTTCTCCATGATAATTTATTCGTCGACGGTTTTGGTGAGTACTTCGTCGGCATTTTTTCTTTGCTAATGGAGTGTGTCGATCAGCTCTCGCATCCTTTGCATTTCATCAAACACATTTCCATAGTAAGTATACCAGTTACGCAAGACTTCATCTACTATGGTGGATTCTTGGGTATACTGTGCGAGCTGTGAGCTTCTGTGAAATCCGTGTATTGATTTGTCATTAAGATAGATGTCTCTGCCACTTGATCCCGTTGGTTGTTAGCCAGTTGGACTCTTAGAGTTGACACGACACTTTCCAGTATTGTGTATGCTTTGTCGAGAGGGTTTTTTGTGTCGAAACTCGATGGTATTGGTATGACCCGCTGTGCTAAGTCCTGACACTTAGTAAAAAATGTCGCTTGTTCTTCTTGCAGTTTTTGTAGATGCTCACGAGTTTCAATTCTTATGTGTCTCTGCTCTCTCGTGATTGCGTCTGCAAGGATGTCAAGTTCCTCCTCATTTGATTCCTGAGGATCATACATAGAAATTCGGCCAAACTGGTCTAAGTGCACAGAGAGGCAACTTTACTACTGGATGTATTGTAGGTGCTAATGCTGCTTCTGCTTCTATTGTTCTTTCTCTTGTATTCTCTTTTATTTCCTCTGCTTTCTCTTTCTTTTCTCTTGTTCTTTATCTATGGCCTCTTTTTGGTGGTCTAGTCCCTTCTGTTGATCGGCAGCTTCTGGATTTTTTTCTGCTTCCGTGTGCTTGTCGGCGGCTTCTTGTCCTATGCGTTCTTGTTTGTTGTTTCTTGCGCTATCCTTGCTGCATTGACTTCTTCTTGTGTTGTTGTGTCGACTTATTTTGTGTTATCTGATGTTTTTTGTGTTGCTGAAGTTATGTTTGTGCCATCGGCAGGGGTAGGGGATGATAGAATGGAAGTAACTGGGGAAGAGGACGGAGTGGTCGACATTGCGGGACGGAATTCTTCTGTCGGAAGTGAGTCAGGAATTCCTAATGGAACGAACATTTCTTGGGATAAAGGGGCTTTAGGGACAATTGTTTCGACTGTTCGTCAATCGGTCTAACTGTGGGTGGAGTTTGGGTGGGATTTTCCATAGTTGGGTCGACTGAGAGGGGTATAAAGCATGAGATTTCTTGCGCAAAAAATTTAATTGCCGGATCAGTGTCTTTTTCCAGCCTGGTTTGGGTGTATCCGAAAACTTGAGGTTCTGAGATGGTTGGTAGGGATGGCTGGTCGATCATGGGGTCGTCGAACGGGGTTGAATCAGTCGGTAGGTTTGGGTCGGTTGTGATTGGTTTCTTAGTGCTTAATGCTCGCTAGTTGGGGAAAAGTGAGGGGAGATGACTAATAAATGCATTTAAGTCATTGTCAGATTGATTCTTAGCTCTTAACGGTTGAGGAAGTGTCTGTACTAAATTTGGGAGGGTATTTGATGGAGGAAATGAAGAGGCAGTGGCCGCTGGAGGGGGTCGAAAATATTTCTTCTTCCATAACAGCGGTTGGCGAAGGTGGTGGTGGAATTTGGGTGAGGTCGATAGGAGGTACGACCAAAATCTTGATTTTCTTCTATGGAGGTGTCGCATCTCAAATCCTTTCTTCTTCCATGAACTTATTGAATTGTTCTTCGATGGGGACCTTGCTTTTAGCTACATTTGCTAAAATTTGTGTCGCGTTGTCAATGAGTTCCGCGTTATCCTCTTCTGTTGGATCTTGTATAGAAATATTACATTTCCCTTTTCCTTGAACTTTAGCCTTCCTTTTATGTCGGGCTTTGGATATTTCTTCGGCCATTCGAAGGATTTTTTCTTTTGTGAGGGCATACTCTAGGAGTGGAGTATCCAATTGTGTGCTTTCCCCCGACTATTATGTTGTGTCTGGTTAATATTGGTGTGTCATCATTGCAATCCTTAAAGGATTGATGTCGACAATATGGTCCGACTGAAGTGTGAATGTGTTTAGAAGAAGTCACACTTCATAATCCTCTTATTTTTCCGCATCCGTCAGGGGTTTGACCATTGTGCGGTCGACTCTTTTTCCTGTGGTGGTATTTGGACAATCGTGTTGGATTGTCTTTTGATTTCTCCAAATATCTGCTCGACCAAAGGGTAAAAGTCGAGTTCTTTTGATGCTCCGGATGCTCCTCTGAGATTCCAAACCAACATGTGGTCGAGATCCAACTGAATGTGTGCAGTCGGTGGTGAGCTTCGTTAGACGTTTTGTGGTAATCTTCATCTGATTGTCTGAACTTTGAGGTTCTCGAACCAGTTATCCATCCAAATCTTGGTTTTTGTTGCTCCCAGTCGACATCCTCCATGAGTAAAGGAACATAAATATTCCATCAGTGGTCCTTTTGGTGCGGTGAAATCTTTGTTTCTTGTCGGTCGCAGATGTGCCATAACGATCTAGATGATCAAGGACAGATACCAGATGTTCGACCCATCCTCCTGGAATTTTTAGCATATGTTTCTTATGATTTCAGCGAGGTGGTCAACCCAGTTGTATACCATCCCACGTGATGAGACATTTTGGACAGCCTTAAGCATCTCTAGTTTAAGGTCAGAAACTCGGCCAGTTCTAGTTAACGCAGCCGACACAATACGGGTTGTTATCTTGTGGGTCCCATATATGATTTGGTTGATGAACAACCCTCTGGAATTGTTTCCTACAGGTGTTCCTATGACTTCCTTGACCAAAAGCAGGATTTGGTCGCATTGGAACGATGTCTCCTTTGTTTGATAATCTAGTGATCTGATTGATTAGTGCGCCATTTATTTCAATAGGTGTGTCGAAGTAGAGCTTGTCATTGTGGTACCCGGCTCACAATGAATTGCACAATAATGTATTTTAAACTGACGAAACTATCCATTAATGGTGCGTTCATGTAGTTCAGAATTATGCTGGACCTTAGCTTCTGGGCTTCATCTCTCCATCTGCCAGTTGATTCTTTACCCCATTCAAGAATTTCATTCCAAATTCTCCACCATTGTTGTTCAACAACCTTGGCGTTTCGGACGAGTTGCAGTCTGGTCTCCAATGGCGAGGTGTATTTTTCTAGTTCTCTGACTTTGGTGGCTGCAAATTTGGTCGTTGTTTGAGGTTTCTTGGGTGCCATCTGTATTGCAGGGTTCTCAAGTTCGTAATTGTGCTCTAAGAGTTCAGATGGCTCTATGCTCTGAAGTTCAAGTTCTTGGAAGAATAACAGCCAATAATCCTTGAGTTCGGTATTTATAGCGGGATTGTTCTGCACAAGCGAGCTCGTATCATGTGGTTGCATTGATGGTAGGTTTGGTGAAGGAGGTAATTTTGAATGGAAGGTTGCCGGTCCTTCTGGTGCCACATTTCGACTTCTCCGCTCTACATGTCAGGCTTCGTGGGAACTTCTCTCTATTAATTCTCGGTCAGTGATATGTCAGACTACTTCTTTTGATGTGTTGTTTCGTTCGGTTATAGGTCGTCTAAGTTGGGAGTCTCTTCCGACATTTGCTTGTCGACTTGTTCCTTCTTTTCTATTCCTCTCATGTCGTCGATCATGCTTCGGACACTGTTGTCTGCAGCTTTTTGCATGGAATTTGGAAACATTGTCTCTCCAGTATCTTGTCATGATGTTATTTCTACCTAACTCGCTTTGAATGATTTCTTATATTGCTTCTTCCTCAAGGTAGTTATAACAAGTTTTTTTTATGCTTTATATCGCTTTAGTCGGGCGCCATTGACAAGCTTCCTACACACGCTTCCTTGTAATGTCTTTAATCGAACTGATCTGTTGGAATTGATTTCTTTGACAACATACGGACCCATCCATTCCGTGTGCAAATTTTTAGGTTTCCCTTTTACTCGATTGTTGTATAGTAGTGCCAAATCACCAACTGATAGATTCTTGTACTTGATATTTCTATCGTGCCAAGCTTTTTGTTGCTGCAATTGAATTTCCTGGTGGTGTATAGCTATCTATCGGCTTTCTTCGAGCTTCTATATCTGGATCAGTCATTATTTTCTAGCGTGTTCGACATCTATATGCAGTAATTTGACAATTGTAGGAGCTTGTTGTCGAAAGTGCAAAGGGACGATTTCTTCTTGGCCGTATACAAGCTTAAATGGGGTTTGGCCTGTCGATCGTTTGTATGTTGTTTTGTAATCCCATAGTACTGCAAGTATCTTGTCATCCTAGTCATCCTTGTCGACATTGCACATCTTTGTTATACCTCTAGTGAGTGTTTTGTTTAAATATTCTATTGCGCCATTGCACTGCGGATGATATGATGTGCGTATCCGGTGTTGAATTAGCACTAGCATTTTTTAGACCAAAATTCGACGGCATAGATGTCCAATTTTCGACATCTTGCTATCGACCATCCGACAAGCAACATATTTTTTTAACGTCGATGGCAGTTCGGCTATAATCCAACATTTAAATGCCCCCTGGATATCCGATAGCCTCTAGTCGGATATCCGACAACCACTCTTTTACCATACCCTTCGTTCTCCGACCCCCTCCAGTCCAATATATGACGCCCTTTACCGTTGGTGATATGGAAAAGGCAGTGTATATCCGACCCCCTCAGTCCAATATCCAATGCCTTAAGATGTCGGTGGTTTGGAAAAGGCGTCGGACTGATGGTACGTAGACGTTATAGATCCGATGGACATGGCATAGAAAAAAGACCACAATCTGACGCCTTTAGCCGTCGGTGGTATGGAAAAGGCATCAGATTGTTTGTAAGTAGAAGTCGGATATCCGACGGATCTTGCATAGAAAAAAGTCAAATATCCAACGACTTTATCCGTCGGTTGTATGGCAAAGATGTCGGATTGTGTGTATGTTATGGTTGGATATCCGACAGAGAATTTGTATTTAAAAAAAAACAAAAACTTCCATATTTGTCTAATAAGCATACCCAACATGATGTGCAATAATCTTGCTGAGGTCTCAAGGTTCTTCTCCATCTTTACTATCCTTTGGGTAAGCTTTCTCTTCAAAGTTTTAGTAGTTGCTTCACAATCAATGATTGATATGCTATATATGATAGTTTATGAAAAATAAACAAGGGATTTATAGCCTACTCATTTACCCAACAATGGTACTTTATGGAAAAAATATTTGATATGTTTTCTTAGTCTTGTGCATATATCTTTGTCTTCTGAATGGCTTAAAAGGATTTTGGAACCTTTCTCTAACTATGGCTCCTAGCTATAGCTTTGGCTCTAGCTCATGGTCTACTAGTTATGGCTATGGTTCTATCTCTAATTGTAGCTCCTTTAGCTCCCACAGTGCAGAAGTCTACTCACTAACCCTAGACTCTAAGCAATATTCATATTCAAAATCTTCAATTAGAATTAATTCCCATCTTTGGTGTGCAAGTATCTCTTCATTATTAGACTTGGATACAATCCATCTTGGAAGTAAATTATAACCAAGTCAAATTCAGGTCTTTTCTTTTTCTGTAAGATCCCAACAAGCATATTCCATCATGGAAAAAGTCCACTAAATGAAGTGTGGTATGCCCTCTTCTGCTAGGATCAATTTCTTATGACATGGAAATGATCCTCCAATGCTTGCATCTCACTCAATCTCTATAACAATGTCAATTTGAATGGTAACCTATGTCTGCAAACACAACCTTCATGAACTATCGAACATCTATTTTGATCTCCAATGACTGTTATGGAGTTCCAATAAACCCCCATTATAATTAACGTTTGTTTACCAATCCTTAATACATATACACTAAGGGAATATTCACTTGGAAGATAAACGACAACAATTAAATAGGAGTTTCCCTTGATGTCATCATCAACATATGTCCACCTCGTTGACAATGTTGACCTTCATTTTTCTTATAACTCTCTAGACAATTTCTTATCCTTGGGTTAGGATAAGAAAAGGAGATGAGATATCTTCACTCTCCACATTATTCTCCCCATAAAAAGAGACGAGATATCTTCTCTATTGCAGGAAGATTGGACATAATGGAGAGGATGCAAATCATCTAGAGTATTTGAGACATATCTCATTCAAATATTCTCAAGGAGATTCCAAGGAAATTAAAGAGAAGGTTAAGGATATTGGTTCCAGTGCATCATTTACTCATCCTTTGAAGTTGTGGAAACTCGAAATTGGTTATGAGGAGCAACCAAACATCACAACAAGCTCCAAGAAATTGTCAAAATTTAGATGACACGCGAGTGGGTTGTAGAAAGCCAGCATCGTAGCCATTCATTGAGCTCCTCTCTGTTCCAAGAATAATTTAATATTCTCTACTGAACAAGGCCAACCACGTGAAGGTGGAAGCTCTTATGGCCCCTCTTCCTCCTCACATCACTCTCAATTCCCCATACCCATTGCATGTACTTGAAAAACAATTACATGCAAATTCATGCATATTTCATCATAAACTTTCATCTACCATTCATTCAATAAAGTCTAACATTCATTAAACCATTGTTTAATTCAGACAACACATTCATTCAATAAAAGCTAACATTCAATAAAGCTAATAGTTTACTACACCGAATCATTAAACCATTAAGCCATTCATTCATTCATTAGGCCAAAAATCACGGACGACATATACATTATCAAAAATAGTTAGAAAGTATTTTTCCAGTCACTTCTTTTTAGCTTTTCTTCTCTTTACAAAATCTCTAAGAAGATCATCTTCTGTATTTTTTCCTCCAGTTCTTGGTTCTTCATCAGGTGCTTGAGGTAATGTCTGCATCCTAGAGTGTTGATTCCAGACGTGGATTTTGCGGCAAGGGGTTTGGATTTGCTGCAACAATGTGAAAATGTTACATCGTTATATTTTGCTATTGTAATGACAAGTATTTCATTTAAAAAAACATTACAAAGGTCTTTTTTTACCTGGTGTGGCCACATCATGTTGTTCATGTTCTTGTCCAGTGTACAGTGTCACCCTCTACATGCTTTGCAGTTGAAATATGGTGAACTACAATTAATGTTCACCATCTGCAATGCTATACATAAAATTGTAGCATATGAATAAATTCATTACCAGGATTCGAAGCATGATCTTTGATTTGTTGTTGTCCCTCCTCGAAATTAAGGGGATCATTGCTTTCCTGCTCAAAACAGACTCAATATTTTATGTCAATTATTTATAATGAATAGATTGCACAAGTAATAAATGTTCATTAAACTACATAGATTCTATATACCTGTGCACCGGATGGATTAGTACCAGAAGACTGTGTTTGCCCAGACAAGATTTTTCGGCGTTCAACAACAGCTCCAAAGCCGTGCTGGAAGCCAAGCTTCATGTCTTCCTCAGTGGGCACTTATTTGAATCGGTCGGCCTGCATATTTGCATAACGCCGTTAATTAACATTTTTCAGTCCAATAAAACGAAAAATAATTTGCAATTTATTATTTGTATGCATTATTGGTTTTTCGAAACTTACAATTCGTGCTGCCAAATTCGAATAAACACCAAGCCTAAGCTTGTGCTGACCTATTTTTTCCAGTCTTTCCTTTGTGGCCTTTGATGTGTCTGACAACCTATGCAAGTGTTGAAATACGTTAGATGTTCCAAATTCGATATAGAAATCAATAATAATAAGGTTTAGAATTACATTGCGGAAAGTATTGCATACCTCCCTATACCTGGTGGTACCTTTCCTTCTTTTCTCTGAGCCCTCTCCTTTCCATCTTCCACTATAGCTTTCCACTCCATTGTTGGAATCATTGGAGGGCATTGATACCTATGGTTTTTTTTCCAGGTGAACCCTATATTGGTCTCGGACAATCTTCATATGTTGTCTAGCCATTTTCAGGACCTTGGATTGATCGAAGGACTTGTCACCGAACAGGCCAACCAACCGATTAGTGAGCTCATCTTTTAAATATTTCGATTGTCTATCCCACCCAGGGTATTTTTAAAGGATTCTAATATTAGACTTAAGTATAGTATCCTAGGCGATAATTTTGGATTAAAAAAAACATGTATATAGATAAGTAGGCGAATATTAAATATGAAACATACAATTTACTACTAAAATGTGTAAATTTTGGCGAATATTATGTTAAAAAAACATATTTTATGTAAATATAGGCGATATTAGAGACTAAAAATGACCAAATAGTGAATTTATTTTTTGAAAAAAACCCCCAAAAATAGCCAATTGGCAAAATTTTGCCCTTAAAAATTACCCTGATCCCACCTTGTGCGGATGGTGGGTCCGAAGATATCCAAGGAAAAGTCATTCATTTGTTTATAAAAAATATCATTTCCTGCAAAACGATCATGCCGTGATCATAATTAGTTGAAAAAAAATGTTTTTATCAGTTTATTACAATGAAATTATAAACACTAACTTGATCAACGTATATTAATTACCTAGGATCTTCTCTATCTTTATTGGGACGAGATCTTCATCCACCAAAAATGTTGCCTCGATTGTTCCCGTGCTAGTGACATGGGAAGATCCTGGAAATGCAGCTTCGGCGATATCAATATTACTAGGAGGCTCGGTGTCAACCCCTTCTTCTGGACGATCTGGTGTGCGTCGGTCACTAGCGGACAGTGTGCTCACAACTGGGGTCCGTGATGTTTCAGAACGTGTTGCCAACTGTTCAGTTGAAAACAATGGTGAATGAGTCGATGCACGTGGATTCGTTTGCTCATGATGTGACATCTATCCACCAGCATCACTTGGTCCAACACTGCCTTGACCACTAGTGTGTGGTCTCAGATAATTCTGTAAATACAAACCACATTTTATAAGTTCAGTACTATCATGTAAAAGTGAAAATTATAAAGTTATAAATGAATTATTTTATGATTCAAGATTCCTCAACTTACTTGCAAGGCTTCAGATCTCCGATCCAACAATTCAATCCTGGCTTTAATCTGGTCTGTCTGCGGAACCTTGAATAGTAGAGAAACGATTTCCACACTCATTTTTTTCAAGATGTTGTCTATCACCTTAACCGGGTTTGTAGCTTCACCAATTATGTTAGCATAGGAAAACATCTCAGCCACTTCAGGATCTATTGATTGTTGCGATGTTGTTTCATACAGCGATTCACTTGTCTGCAACAAAAATACATAAAACACTACTGAGTTCTATCATGATAGATTCCTAAAATTATATTAACAAAACATATCTATCATGATAGATTCCTAAAATTACAACTAAGTTTACCTGATGCCTGGACGATGGTGTCGTCTAATCCACAGCTGGGGACTTGCCCCGATCATCCGGCCCCTACAAAAAAGTAGAAAACATTATCAAAACGAAACCATTATACAGACGAAAAATACATAACAAAATAAACATTATGCGACATATTATATTGGTTCAATTCCAATGAATTATACATGCTTCCTCGAGGAGTGTGATCCACTCATCGGATCAATGGCCATAGGTGATCTGCCCCGATCTACCAATAAGGAGGTGCCCCTTACAAAACCCTAAATAAAAAACATAGAACAAATCACCTAAACAAATCCAAAACTATTCATGAAAAAACACATAAAAAACAACTATTCTTCATATTATATTTTTACTATTACAAAGATGTATACCTATTGCGTCGAGGCAGGTATGGTATGATCTACTATGACCCTTACATAACCGGCCTGCATAAAAAACATAGAGAAAATTACCTAAACGAAACCAAAATATTCATTGAAACATTAATATAATGAGAAAACATTTTGACATATTTAAATTGTACAATTACAATCAGGTTTACCTGTTGCCCCGAAGCTGCTGTCATCTGATGAACATTCAGGTGGATTTCCCAATCAACGCTCTGCATCAAATATAGATAACATTATATAAACCAAACCAATATACTAATGAAAAAACAAAGGAAGAAAAAAATATTTTTTCTTATTATATTTTTACTATTACAAAGATGTATACCTGCTCCCCCGAGGAAGATGTACTCATCCAACCATCTGCTGGCAGGGATTTTTCCCGATCAGTAGCCTACGAAGTAAATATGGAAAATTTAAACGAAATAAACTAACGAAAAATCCTTAAGATGTTAAATTCATTAATAAAAGGTTGGGTCAATTTTTATATGTACCACTCCCATAGTAACCGTGTTTGTATCTACTCGATTCAAATTGTAATTAATAAGCAACTATTCCCCTACAGATATTGATTTAATGGCACATACAAAAACACGGTTTCCTTCACGCCCCTCAAATTTGTAGTTTGGTTGCTTAATTGTAGACCCTGGTTGTGTACTATTTATAAACCCCGCAATATTCCCTATCTCCTTTGGCCTTCTGTCAATGTACAACGTTGCTCCTTTATTTTGATCTTTGTCTTTCAATTGTAAATAGTTTGCTGACAATCCATATCTACGCATACTTCATGTATATTGGACCAGGCGCATCCAATCTTTGTAGTTGTAACAAGGTCCAACATACTCCATCAATTCTCTACATGTGTCGTAACTGACCTTTATGCCATCCATGCAAAACAACCCCAAACCATGTAATGACAATGATGCAATTCGATATATCCTCTCGCTCACACAAAAATCTATGTTCGATTGTGGAAGTTCCTTGGGTACCCATTGTTTCACTAAATTCCTGTACCTCAAGGGCACATCGACGTTGACTATTGTCTCACCATCATAGGAACATGACCCCCCTTGAGCGCGAAAAAATTCCATGCGTTTATGGAATTTTCTTCTGGTCTTTTGACATCTAGTTGATAAAAATCTTGTATACCTACTGGATGTCTCACTTTCCTCTAGCCTTCCTGAACTCCCCTCGCTCGAGGAAGACAGATCTGACAAATACCTGTTTGGTTCTACCTGCACCATGGGAAAAAAGTTTAGATAGGACCGCAAGGCATAGCGCCTCTTAAAAGGTGACATGTAGCGCCTTTAAAAGGTGACTTGTACCGCATTCCCTTTCTCAAAATGTAGGCATTCGAGTGATGAGGAAGATGATCACTTTATCTTTCTTAGCAGTAGAAATTCATGCAATTATGAGCTGCTTTTATTGCTCCTTTGGGTCTTGAGTCCCATATCACACCATCTAACTATCTTTGTCATCATGGCCCTAAAGTCTCTCTTATCCCATCAGTTTGGGTCCATCACCTCGGTAATTGAATTACACTCACATTTAGTAAGATATTTATATTTAGCAATAGTAATATAAAATAAAAATAACTAACCATTATGGAAATCTTCTTAAAGTTTTTATGACTTTCAAAACTAAGATCTTTGAGGTGGTTAATAAGTGTTCACAAATCTTCAAAAACAATATTTTATATAATGTTGTTTACTTGTATAATCTTATTCAAAATCTAAACTAAAATATTCTTAAGGAAAAAGGATGAACTCATTGAATATTGGAAACACATGGTTAGTTTTGTAATCAAGCATGGTCTTCTTACAGGATTCCCTCTAAGATAGGAAATACCTCCATCTATGTCCTTCCCCTTGACCACTCACTCCTTGTCCTATATATAAGATAAATGTTTCTGTGAACATACGCGAATACCTCTTCAGCACTGCTCCCAACTAATGCTGCCTTTGGACAATTACTCATAATCTTGACTGATGGTATTAATTGCATAACATAAATTTTCAGTCATATTGACACAGAGAAAAGTAGGGCTTTCTTTATATTATCATGTCATAGTTACAAAGACTCAAAGAGTTTTCTGATGTCTTCTTTTAGCGCTCGGCCAGGAGACAGAGCATACTTCCTTGGACAGATACAGACTCAAGATTTATACTTAAGGAAGTATCAGGTTTCTGGTGTGATCTGATACCACGATGGCCATCCACAGAGCATACTCCTGTTCTCAGACATACAAGGTTTTTGTTGCAATCTAATACCACAAAGGCTAGTTGCAGAGCATACACCTTTTCTCAGACTCAAACACAGAGTAGAGAGAGACCAAACTCAAATGCCTCAAATGGTTCTCTACCTAAAACTTAGAGAGGACATGCCCACTCTCTTAGCCGAATGGAATCTTATTATGACAATCTGAATGGACAAGCCCCACTCATAGCCAAATACTTTTGAGATATTTACAATTGATTGGAGTATGGGGAACCATATAATTCTCGAAAGTTGGATTGAGTATCGCATGCCTTTGAATAAACATACCTCACGACCACATGTCTATTTTGATGCATGTGGACTTCTATGCGGGTTTTGACAAGCCATTGTTCTTTGTTTTGAATGTAGTACTCAAGGATTTGATCCTCAGTAATCTTTGTCTGCAAAATATCTTTGACTTGTTCGAGAGATTCTCCAACGTCCTGTTTTAGATTATAAATAATAGCTGGTTCTAATGTTGTCAGGTTGATGTCGAATGACTGCCACCAGTCTCTCATCCAATCAGGGCCGTAGAATGGAGGATCCTCATGGATATGTGTACTTTGATGTCCAAACTTTAGCATGGTATAATATGTTCTATCTGTATTTTCTTTTCTCAAGAATTCCCACCATAATTTTTTATATTTTTCATAAGTGTGGGTAGTACTTGGAAACCGGAGACTAGCATCTTGATGTGGCCATGCTTTCAAAGAACATATGCGATTAAGACAGTAGTATTGATGGTCTAGTTGTAGCATGGGGTGATGTGTAGAGACCTCTGTCGTGATTAAGTTAAGATCATGGTAGAGGTGTGTTAACCAATTGCTTGCATCAGTTGCTTTTCTCAGGGAGTTGTTGTAAATCATCTCTGGTACAATATTGGATCCCATAGTCATTCTCTTGAGTTCTGGCACTAGTCTAATAAAAGCATCAGATCCATGTAAGTTAGCATCTAATACTTCAATATGTCTCAACTCCCACCTAGGTTTCCATGTTTGCATATAATCAAGCCAACTCATATTATCATTAATAATATAGATCTGATGTTTTCCTTCGATCCAAGCAGAGATTTCCATGTTTACTTGTGGGTTATGGGCCCATTGGATTCTGCTTTGACCTTCTATGCTCGCTTGCTTTGGGCTCGCTTTCTCCAAGCTCGCTTACTTTAGGCTTGCTTGTTCAAAATTAACAACATACTTCTGTGTCAAACATTCTCTTGTTAAAAAGTCAGGAATGTTATTTGCTTTCCCATAAATGTGCTCAATAGTATAGTTATAACAGGAAAACAATGCTTGCCATCTTGCAAACTTTCCTTATATTCAAGACAGTTTTTTTTCAAAGTGTTCACGTTCTCATATGTGCACCAATTCCTCTTGTAACAAAAGGATGATCTAACCTAAGAAAGGAACCTTGTGATGACTTATTATAAAAGAGTGTATGCTACCCCATGTGTTTCCCATTAATCATATACCTTCTTAGTCACATGTCCCTATCATGTTGTAACATCTAAATATCTCACGTTTAGTGGAAAACTCTACAAATCCATTCTCCACCTCTCAAGGATGGCTTTGTCCTAATATATCCTATTAAATGATGGAATTTGCATGGTTTTCATTAAGTCACTCATCACTATAGTACTTGGTAACTGAAGGTGTAGAATTATTTTCCCACCTAGTGCCCAGAATATCTCATATGTTGTTGAATAGATATTTGTTGTTGTCCCATAGTCAGGATACTTATTCTCCAAAATAATTTTCCTCACAAGTTCAATTGAGGAGTTCCACCACTCTTAAAAATCTTTACCAACACATATTTGATTACCGACAATTTTGTCTGACATGACAAGTCTTAACTACTTAATACAAATGATTTACCACATATTTGATTACTTAAGTCTTACCAACACATATTTGATTACTTGGGTGTAGACGTTTCCTGTAGTATACTCAGAAGAGTTACTTTCATAAATGACTGTGCCTCTTAGAGGCCAGTCAAGTCTAGGAACCAAGTGACCCTATCATAGGGATAGTACAAACCAAAGAGAGAGAGATGTTGAATATTGTAACTTCTAAAAATATTATATTTGTACTTTATTATTCCGGAGATGTTTCATTCCTCCGTGAAGATCTTATTGTATATCCGGAGATGTTCATTCCTCCATCAGATTGTGGTAACTTGATTTATTAGACTTCCCTAGTGGGGGTCGGCCCTGTATGTGTTATGTGGGTCAAAGGGTTATTAGACCACCCTAGTGGGGTTGGCCCAGTCAGTTGTAATGGGGTGTTTAACCCAATGGTAAAGTTGGGGCTGACCTAGTTAATATAAAGTACAAGTCGGAGATGTGTATATATAGAGGAGGTGTGTTCCTCATTTGATACACTTCCCTCACTTGGAATGTAGCACACTTGTGAGAGAGAGGTCTGCTATGGAGAAGGAGGAGATCATGTCTTTGGTTTGCATCTTTGTATATTGATGGTCATCTATATTGAGGAAGCTTTGCTGGGTTTTCTACCCCATGAGGGTTTCCCAGGATAAATCTATGTCTCTTGTGTTTATGTTGTGCTTGTTGTTTCTTCAGTGATCCTGTATATGCTATTGTTGTGAAATGAAATGAAATGTTGATATTTTTTTTCTTATCATATTGAATCTTAACATGGTATCATATCTAACCTGAAGGAAGGCAATGTATGGCACTTACGACACTTGCTTCACTTGTGACAATTTGAAGGTTAGGGTTTTATATAGAAAAAACTAGTCATCGTGGAACTTTCGCTATAAATCCATTTTGGCGAAGGTTAAGGATCTGAAAAGTTTACAGGTCATAGATAACATCCTCATGTACCTTTTGTCCAAAGGACACCCTCATATTAGTTGTACTTTGTGAGTTATGATCAGTACAAGTTAGGGTTTTTGCCTCTTCCAAATCTCAGTCATAATCAGGTGACCTAGGAAAAAAGGTCATAACTTGGGCTAGGAAGCTCCAAATGCAATTTAGTAAAAAGTGACAGGTAGTAGACAGACTTTAATATCTCAAGAAACGTTTTTCGAGGCTGAAGTTGAACCAGTGACACGTGGCACGCCGTACAAGTTCGCTCTCTTATTTTATCCATAAACAGGTCACATTGCAACACTTGGCATAACTCTCTCTCAGAAAATCCAATTGAGGTCAGACTTGTCGGGATGGAAATATGACAAGTCAGGCTACCACAAAAAATGTTTTCAGACCCTGTGGATTGAAAAGTTCAGAGTTACAGCAGAAACAATCAGGTACATATTTCTATCAAAACATAATTATTTTTGGAGCACCTTCGTTCATGGCTTCCAGAATTTAGGGTTTCAGAGAAAGTTAGAATTTTTGGAAATCGGAGTCCATGGCTGAATGCTACTAAGAAAAATCAAAATTTAGAGACCAAGATCGAATTTTTTGGTTGGGTAGAAGACCGGGCTTGATCAAACCCCAATTCGAGATTTTGATCGAAAAAGTGAAAATTAGGGCTTCTACAAAAGTTGGAGTTTTTGAAGTTTGTGACCATGGCTAGAAGCTCCTCAGAAAAATAAGAGTTTAGAGCCTTGGATCAAACCTTTTGATTAGGTATAAGGGTGGGCTCCATCAAACCCTAGTTCAGGATCCTGTCCAGAAGATCCAGAAGTTTCGAAGGCAATTTTTAAGGGTCAAATTTTGGAGATTTCAAAATTGAAGTATGATAGTTTGATCAGCTCAGCAAGACACATCCTTCCATACATTTAGAAGTGTGAAAGTCAAAGTTTGAATTTTTAGGGTTTCTCTGACAAACCCTAATCGAGCTCCAGATCCAGTTTTAGGGGGAGATGAGGCTAAGGCCTTACATAAGAAGACTACAAGAAGTCTCGACAGGTATGACTTAAGAAGATACAGGTATGTCTTGAAATCTGATTCTTGATTAAGTTCATAATATGTTTGTCTTCATATTATTTATTAGTACAATCTTGATTAATGTTAGAATTGTCTTATCACCCTAGTAAAAGTATGTGAATGATAGAAGACATTCATTGATTAGGGCTATATGATTGTACTAATGCACTGTCGTGTTGTATGAGGTTGATGTTGTCTGCTAACAAGATACAGGTACATCATGAAGGACAAGTCAAGTTCCATGACCATGACAACATGAAGACAAAGACTCATCCATAATCTTTGATCACATAGAAGTTCTACTTACGAGGTATGTATGACTTTGTTCTATTATGCTTAACCTATGAGATATGCAAGTTCTAGCACAAGATCTCTAAATCATTGAAGAAAACAAATAATATATTGATTGGGTATGTTAGACATAACTAAGAAGGTATACTAATCCAGGTATGTTTTCCTATGTCAAGTTAGAATCTTACCTTGTGTTAGGATCCCTTATATAAGTATACTTGGTATGATTGGTTATGCTTATTCATAAAGTTAGTAATCAAGGGTTTATGCATATTATGTCTCTAACCAGAAGAGTTCTATGATCAAACAAGAAAAATGCAGAGTAAAAGAAGACTTCCCTGAAACCTCGAATACTAATGTTTATTATCTATGATCATGACTATACATATTCAAGATTATTTAGAATTATAATGTTTTGATAATATTGAGATTATACTAATGAATGTATGTTTGTGTATGAGATCATGAGGATGACACTAGTGCACACTTGAGCATGCACAATGGTACAGAATGAATAGAAGTTCAAAAGTCATATAGAAGATCAAGCGGGAGGCAACCACACAAACATAAAAGATAAGTATTTGAGTTGTTATTTGACATAGTAAATGATATTGCTTGTAATAGTTGTATGCATATTTGTATTCCTAGAATATATCATGCTGAGTGTAAACATTCATATAACATTGAACAGTATACTACTAATATGCATATGATTGGTAATTTGGACAAACATTCCATTGTTGCTTGTCTAGAAAGAAACCTCTTTGTTGACATGCTGAGAGCTGTGCACACTCTCGATAGTATGTTCTGGTAGAGATGGAAGACATCTAGATAGCCACTGTATGCATACAGGATATGGAAAAATGTTGTGCCAAAGTATTGGTCAAGATAGTAGCATAACTATGTAAATCATATCTGTATGCATAATAAGTTATCATGTCAACATGATTTGATGATTATGAAACATTACTAATCATGTACTTAATCTTGATTTGTAGGAAAGATCATGAAGAATGATGAATATCGAACAAGTGATGGATGTTCAACAAGAAGATTTACAAATCAAACATAATATAGAAGGCTCGTGGATAGAAGATTCTCTTAGAAAGAGGAAGAGAATCATGATGAGATGTTTGCTCCAAGTGGCTAGATAAGATCATTATCTTAATTATGTAATTGAAGAAGAAGTGCGAATCAAGGATTCAATTGAAGAAAGCTCTGTATGGGTACCTAGGATCGATAGTCAATTGATGAGCTTAATGATCACCATGGGTGATGTGGATCTCAACCTTTGCTACAAGGTTGAATATGGTTTCCATACACAGATGACATGGATGTAAGAAGGAACTCACCATAAAGTTCGAATGATACTGAGGCTCATATCAGTAGACCCATCTGATGAGAGATAGAACAGATAGATATGCAGAAGATCACTCAATGCAGAGTGTGAATGATGTTCAGTCACAAAGGAAGAATTGACAGTTTCTTGATAAGCTTGGGCTTTACCAAAAGTAAAGCTGAATGATGAACCTGTCATACTATTATTGTATGTGGATGATCTATTTTTACAAACAGATCATGAAAAGAAAGAAGAATATGGTTGCAGAAATGAAAATGAAAGATCTCTTACTTCCTAGGTCTGGAAGTATGGCAAGCCTCAGAAGGAATCTTTCTCAACCAGGGAAAGTATGCTGAGAAATATTGAAAACATTTGATGTGTTGGAATGGCCACTCTCGTGGATTCCAACTTGAAGCTATTAGCGGATGACTCATAAAAGTTAGTGGATGTAATTCTGTACAGATAGATTATTGGGTCATTGATGTATCTGACGAATACTAGGTCAGATATATGCTTTGCTGTGAACACCTTTAGGCAGTATCCAGTGGAACCTAGACGTGCTCACTTAATAGTTGCAAAGCATGTGATGAGGTACCTAAAGGGTGCGATAGACTTTGATCTATGTTATCTTGGAGATCATGACTTCAGATAGCTACACAGATGCTGATTGGGCAGGAAGTGTATCAGACAGGAAGAGCACATCGAGAGGATGTTATTGTCTGGGATCGGCCATGATCTCATGGTTTAGCAGGAAGCAGTACAGTGTAGCTCTCAGCACAACTGAAGAAGAACATATGGCTGCTTGCTCTGCTAGTTGTGAAGCGGTATGGCTTCAGGATTATTTGACTTAGAGATAGACCCAACTGTGATCCTATGTGACAAACAAGAGTTGTATCAAGATGGCAAAGAATCCAGTGTTCCATGATAAGTCAAAGCACATAGAGATATGACATTTCTATATACAAGATATGGTGCAGAAAGGAACTATAAAGTTTGAATCTATAACAAGTTGCCGATGTACTAACCAATCCTCTACCTCAAGTGAACAAGTTACCGATGTACTAACCAATCCTCTACCTCAAGTGAACAAGTTACCGATGTACTAACCAAACCTCTACCTCAAGTAAAGTTTGAGTATTTCCAAGACAAGCTTGGTAGGACCCTCCTCGAAAGGGGGAGTGATGTAGACACTGATAATGAGATTGCCTGCATCGACAATGAAGTCGATGATATGTAGGATACCTATATTGGTGATGCCGACAGAGAGGTTGGTGGATGGTACTTAGAAAGGGTCTAAGTTGACAAGTGGGGATTGCATCATCCTTGAACACATGTTATAAAGTGAGCCGTAGACACATGTCTTCGAAAATGAAGTCCTTTGTGGACAAGTGGGGATTGGATCATCCCTGGACTTCAGTCCTAAAGTGAGCCGTAGACACATGTCTTCGAAAATGAAGTCCTTCATGGACAAGTGGGGATTGGATCATCCCTAGACTTCAGTCCTAAAGTGAGCCGTAGACACATGTCTTCGAAAATGAAGTCCTTCATGGACAAGTGGGGATTGGATCATCCCTGGACCTCAGTCCTAAAGTGAGCCGTAGACACATGTCTTCAAAAATGAAGTCCTTAGTGGACAAGATGGGATTGGATCGTCCTTGGATTTATGGTCCCTTGAATTGAGCCGTAGACATGATGTCTCGGAGAATGAAGTCCCTAGTGGACAGGATGGGATTGGATCGTCCTTGGATTTATGGTCCCTTGAATTGAGCCGTAGACATGATGTCTTCGAGAATGAAGTCCCTAGTGGACAGGATGGGATTGGATTGTCCCTGGATTTATGGTCCCTTGAATTGAGCTGTAGACAGAGGTCTTCGAGAATTGATTGATGGGATTGGATTGTCTCTGGACTTATGGTCCCTTGAATTGAGTCGTAGACAGAGGTCTCCGAGAATTGAGTGATGGTATTGGATCATCCATGGATTTATGGTCCCTTGAATAGAGTCGTAGACAGAGGTCTCCAAGAATTGGTTGATAGGACTAGATTGTCCTTGGACCTTGGTTCAAAAGGTACATGATAGGACTGGATCGTCCTTGGACCTCTGTTCAAAAGGTACGTGATTGGGATTGCATCGTCACTAGACATGAGACTTGTCTTAAAGTGATAAGGATTGATCATCCTGGAACTTGATCTGGATTGTATCATCCATCGACCTATGTCCTAAAGAGAGCGGGATTGATCATCCTGTAATATGATCGTGTATGTTGCAGGGTATGCTACTATTATTGATGCTTGTATTGATGAGGATACTTGTATGTATACTTGTATTGATACTTGTGTTGATGATGTGTATACTTGTATTGGTGTGGATACTAATACTGATGATCTAGATGACGATGTTGCTGATCGTGTTGATCTCAATGACGATGTTACTGATCATGTAGATCGAGATGATGATCCAGATGCTGTAGATCGAGATGATGTGATGATGATGTTGATGATCATATGATGATGATGTAAATGATCGTATGATGATGATGCTGATGATCGTGTGATGACGATGCTGTTGATCGTGAGGATCTAGATGATGATGATGCTGTAGCTGTTTGGGTGTTGCAGAAGACTCAGTACTAAAGATGTTGATGTTCCAGTATTGAAGATATTCCAGTAACTGGTTGAGTTACTGATGATGTTGAGAAATCTCCTAATGATTTATAGATGTATCATGTATGATGTAGTCAATGACTCCTTGCTCCTGCAGATGTTGTTATAATATCATTCTCGTTAAGGGGGAGTGTTGAATATTGTAACTTCTAAGAATATTATATTTGTACTTTGTTATTCCGGAGATGTTTCATTCCTCCGTGAAGATCTTATTGTATATCCGGAGATGTTCATTCCTCCATCGGTGTAATGTCCCCTCCCATCATCCCAGCATGGGAGAGGACATCACTCTAATTCTGGACATCTAGTCCCATAATTAGTAAACAAACATTCAATTTAAAATGAAGATGGACATATGCAAATGCATAAATATTTGAAAACATAGCGGAAGTAATTTCAATTACACTTCTATCATACATTCAAGATACTCATCAAATAAATAATTGCAAAGTTAACACAAGAGAATACTTATCTCAATAAAGTAGTCCCAAGCAACTGGTTATGCAACTGCAACGTTCCACCCAACCATAGGCCAGTTGTGGTCATCAATATCTCCACACACTGCCACCCCCGAGCTGGGAATGATCTCTACAAGGAATCAGGGAACAATAGACTCACACATAGCTCCAAGATACACCAAATCAGTGAAGCCAAGCTATAGTTGGGTTTATCAGGCTGCTAGGAATTGGAAAGGAAAAATTGCTAAGCTAGTGTGCTCAAGCACAGAGCCAGGGATACCCCTCCCAGATCTATTCAGCTTGGCACTCACAATGCCTACACACCTAGCACAAGGAAGTATTCTCTTCACTGCCACACAGTC
Organism: Larix kaempferi; assembly: GCA_027924585.1. Taxonomy (NCBI): domain Eukaryota; kingdom Viridiplantae; phylum Streptophyta; class Pinopsida; order Pinales; family Pinaceae; genus Larix; species Larix kaempferi. The sequence goes on along the minus strand of BSBM01000769.1, from coordinate 6,990,375 downwards.
CCTCAAGCCATACCTTCCTTTCTAGTGCTCTCAGGGTGTGCATAGAAAAGTAGCCAAAGCCCTCTTGATCTTCTTGAGAGGTTGTCTCCCCCACTAGGTTTATCAAGCCAATTATGTCCACTACCACTCCAAATCTCTTGCTCACAGATTCAAATCAAAACAAGGATGCACATAACGGCAGAACCACAATTATTGGGCATGATAAAAACGTTTTTACAGTGAGATGCCCAAAGATGGGGATTCTACCAGCCCAGAAAAATGTGGAAAGACCCAAAAATGAAAATGGCAATTGGGGATTCAACCCTGGAGAGTAAAAACCATTTTCAGAAAAACGCCCATGGGTATTTTGGGGCAAAAATGAACTCTATAAACCCCCAAAACGTGACTCCCTTTCTCCCAGCCACTATGCAACACAAAAACGAGCTCCTAGCTATGGAAAAATGCAGAAAATTGGTAAAAACGTGATGAGGAAAGACCCAATAGTTCAGACTGCGTGAGAGAGGAAAGACTGTGGGCTTAGAATGGCTTTGGGAACCATTTCGTGGGTTTTTCTTGCCCGAGGAGACAAAATACGATTTCCCAGGTTGATGGCTTGCCCATACACGAAATTGGCTTCCATACCTCTCCATTCCCAAGGCATTAACTGCCTCAACCAACTCTTGGGAGAATTAAATGATTGGGTCCCTAACCCAAAATGGGTAGTTGGTGGTTTATGGGTTTTCTCATTGACACATGGATTAACACCATTGGCTCAAGGGTTTGAATAATTTACCTCCCTATTCCTTGTAGAATCATGCCCCCATCTCTTTGTTGCATAGCATAGCTAGTTGTGGGTTTTTCATTAAAATTCGTATTTACATGATGTCTTATTTACATTGTGCCTATCTAGCACAAGAACCATAGGCATCTATTTCTTTAATTGCCGATACATAAAATGCTAAATCAATGGTGGGGCCTTGGCCTTGAGCTTCTCACCATGATTAAATAACAATATTTACATCATTTACGATTTAATACAAAGGGGGTCAAAATGGGGACATTACAATCGGATTGTGGTAACTTGGGTTATTAGACTTCCCCAGTGGGGGTCGACCCTGTATGTGTTATGTGGGTGAAAGGGTTATTAGACCACCCTAGTGGGGTTTTCCCAGTCAGTTGTAATGGGGTTTTTAACCCAGTGGTAAATTTGGGGCCGGCCTAGTTAATATAAAGTACAAGTCGGAGATGTGTATATATAGAGGAGGTGTGTTCCTCCTTTGATACACTTCCCTCACTTGGAATGTAGCGCGCTTGTGAGAGAGAGGTCTTTTGTGGATAAGGAGGAGATCATGTCTTTGGTTTGCATATTTGTATATTGATGGTCATCTATATTGAGGAAGCTTTGCTGGGTTTTCTACCCCATGAGGGTTTCCTAGGATAAATCTGTGTCTCTTGTGTTTATGCTGTGCTTGTTGTTTCTTTAGTGATCCTGTATATGTTATTGTTGTGAAATGAAATGAAATAATGATATTTTCTATCTTATCATATTGAATCTTAACATGGTATCAGAGCTAACCTGAAGGAAGGCAATGTATGGCACTTACGACACTTGCTTCACTTGCGACAATTTGAAGGTTAGGATTTTATATAGAAAACACCTGTCATCGTGGAACTTTCGCTATAAATCCATTTTGGAGAAGGTTAAGGATCTGAAAATATTACAGGTCATAGATAACATCCTCATGTACCTTGTGTCCAAAGGAAACCCTCATATTCATTGTACTTTGTGAGTTATGATCAGTACAAGTTAGGGTTTCTGCCTCTTCCAGATCTCAGTCATAATCAGGTGACTTAGGAAAAAAGGTCATAACTTGGGCTAGGAAGCTCCAAATTAAATTTCATAAAAAGTGACAGGTAGTACAAAAACTTTACTATCTCAGGAAACTTTTTCATAGGGCGAAGTTGAACCAGTGACACGTGGCACGCCGTACAAGTTCGCTCTCTTGTTTTATCCCATAAACAGGTCACGTTGCGACACTTGGCATAACTCTCTCTCAGAAAATCCAATTGAGGTTAGACCTGTCGGGATGGAAATATGACAGGTCAGGCTACCACAAAAAATGTTTTCAGACCCTGTGGATTGAAAAGTTCAGAGTTACAGCAGAAACAATCAAGTACATATTTCTATCAAAACACAATTATTTTTGGAGCACCTTCATTCATGGCTTCCGGAATTTAGGGTTTCAGAGAAAGTTAGAATTTTTGGAATCGGAGTCCACGGCTGAATGATACTCAGAAAAATTGAAATTTAGAGACCAATATTGAATTTTTTGGTTGGGTAGAAGACCGGGATTGATCAAACCCCAATTCGGGATTTTGATCAGAAAAGTGAAAATTAGGGCTTCTGCAAAAGTTGGAGTTTTTGAAGTCTATGACCACGACTGGAAGCTCCTCAGAAAAATAAGAGTTTAGAGCCTTGGATCAAACCTTTTGATTAGGCAGAAGGGTGGGCTCCATCAAACCCTAGTTCAGGATCCTGTCCAGAAGATCTAGAAGTTTCGAAGGCAATTTTTAAGGGTCAAATTTTAAAGATTTCAAAATTGAAGTATGATAGTTTGATCAGCTCAGCAAGACACATCCTTCCATACATTTAGAAGTGTGAAAGTCAAAGTTTGAATTTTTAGGGTTTCTCTGACAAACCCTAATCGAGCTCCAGATCCAGTTTTAGGGGGAGATGAGGCTAAGGCCTTACATAAGAAGACTACAAGAAGTCTCGACAGGTATGACTTAGATACAAGTATGTCTTGAAATCTGATTCTTGATTAAGTTCATAATATGTTTGTCTTCATATTATTTATTAGTACAATCTTGATTAATGTTAGAATTGTCTTATCACCTTAGTAAAAGTATGTGAATGATAGAATACATTCATTGATTAGGGCTATATGATTGTTCTAATGCACTGTGGTGTTGTATGAGGTTGATGTCTGCTAACAGATATAGGTACATCACGAAAGACAAATCAAGTTCCATGACCATGACAACATGAAGACAAAGACTCATCCATAATCTTTGATCACATAGAAGTTCTACTTACGAGGTATGTATGACTTTTTTCTATTATGATTAACCTATGAGATATGCAGGTTCTAGCACAGGATCTCTAAATCATTGAAGAGAACAAATAAGATATTGATTAGGTATGTTAGACATAACTAAGCAGGTATACTAATCCAGGTATGTTTTCCTGTGTCAAGTTAGAATCTTACCTTGTGTTAGGATCCCTTATATAAGTATACTTGGTATGATTGGTTATGCTTATTCATAAAGTTAGTAATCAAGGGTTTATGCATATTATGTCTCTAACCAGAAGAGTCCTATGATCAAACAAGAAAAATGCATGAGTAAAAGAAGACTTCCCTGAAACCTCGAATACTAATGCTTATTATCTATAATCATGACTATACATATTCAAGATTATTTAGAATTATAATGTTTTGATAATATTGAGATTATACTAATGAATGTATGTTTGTGTATGAGATCATGAGGATGACACTAGTGCACACTTGAGCATGCACAGTGGTACAGAATGAATAGAAGTTCAAAAGTCATATAGAAGATCAAGCGGGAGGAAACCACACAAACATAAAAGATAAGTATTTGAGTTGTTATTTGAAATATTAAATGATATTGCTTGTAATAGTTGTATGCATATTTGTATTCCTAGAATATATCATGCTGAGTGTAAACATTCATATAACATTGAACAGTATCCTACTAATATGCATATGATTGGTAATTTGGACAAACATTCCATTGTTGCTTGTCTAGAAAGAAACCTCTTTGCTGACATGCTAAGAGCTGTGCACACTCTCGATAGTATGTTCTGGTAGAGATAGAAGGCATCTAGATAGCCACTGTATGCATACAGGATATGGAAAAGTGTTGTGCCAAAGTATTGGTCAAGATAGTAGCATAACTATGTAAATCATATCTGTATGCATAATAGGTTATCATGTCAACATGATTTGATGACTATGAAGCATTACTAATCGTGTACTTAATCTTGATTTGTAGGAAAGATCATGAAGAATGATGAACACCGAACAAGTGATGGATGTTCAACAAGAAGATTTACAAATCAAACATAATATATAAGGCTCGTGGATAGAAGATTCTCTTAGAAAGAGGAAGAGAATCATGATGAGATGTTTGCTCCATGTGGCTAGATAAGATCATTATCTTAATGATGTAATTGAAGAAGAAGTGTGAATCAAGGATTCAATTGAAGAAAGCTCTGTATGGGTACCCAGGATTGATAATCAATTGATGAGCTTAATGATCACCATGGGTGATGTGGATCTCAAACTTTGCTACAAGGTTGAATATGGTTTCCATACACAAATGACATGGATGTAAGAAGGAACTCACCACAGAGTTCGAATGATACTGAGGCTCATATCAGTAGACCCATCTGACGAGAGATGGCATAGATAGATATGCAGAAGATCACTCAATGCAGAGTGTGAATGATGTTCAGTCACAAAGGAAGAATTGATAGTTTCTTGATAAGCTTGGGCTTTACCAAAAGTAAAGATGAATGATGAACCTGTCATACTATTACTGTATGTGGATGATCTATTTTTACAAACAGATCATGAAAAGAAAGAAGAATATGGCTGCAGAAATGAAAATGAAAGATCTCTTACTTCCTAGGTCTGGAGGTATGGCAAGGCTCAGAAGGAATCTTTCTCAACCAGGGAAAGTATGCTGAGAAATCTTGAAAAGATTTGATGTGTTGGAATGGCCACTCTCGTGGATTCCAACTTGAAGCTGTTAGTGGATGACTCATAAAAGTTAGTGGTTGTAATTCTGTACAGACAGATTATTGGGTCATTGATGTATCTGACGAATACTAGGTCAGATATATGCTTTGTTGTGAACACCTTTAGGCAGTATCCAGTGGAACCTAGACATTCTCACTTAATAGTTGCAAAGCATGTGATTAGGTACCTAAAGGGTACGATAGACTTTGATCTATGTTATCTTGGAGATCATGACTTCAAATGGCTACACAGATGCTGATTGGGCAGGAAGTGTATCAGGCAGGAAGAGCACATTGAGAGGATGTTATTGTATGGGATCGTCCATGATCTCGTGGTTTAGCAGGAAGCAGTCCAGTGTAGCTCTCAGCACAACTGAAGCAGAATATATGGCTGCTTGCTCTGCTAGTTTTGAAGCTGTATGGCTTCAGGATTATTTGACTTAGAGATAGACCCAACTGTGATCCTATGTGACAAACAAGAGTTGTATCAAGATGGCAGAGAATCCAGTGTTCCATGATAAGTCAAAGCACATAGAGATCTTACATTTCTATATACAAGATATGGTGCAGAAAGGAACTATAAAGTTCGAATCTGTAACAAGTTGCCGATGTACTAACCAATCCTCTACCTCAAGTGAACAAGTTGCTAATGTACTAACCAATCCTCTACCTCAAGTGAACAAGTTATCGAAGTACTAACCAAACCTCTACCTTAAGTAAAGTTTGAGTATTTCCAAGACAAGCTTGGTAGGACCCTCCTCAAAAGGGGGAGTGATGTAGACACTGATGATGAGATTTCCCAGATCGATAGTGAAGTCGATGATATGTAGGATACCTATATCGGTGGTGCCGATAGAGAGGTTGGTGGATGGTCCTTAGAAAGGGTCTAAGTTGACAAGTGGGGATTGCATCATCCTTGAACACATGTTCTAAAGTGATCCGTAGACACATGTCTTTGAAAATGAAGTCCTTTGTGGACAAGTGGGGATTGGATCATCCCTGGACTTCAGTCCTAAAGTGAGCCATAGACACATGTCTTTGAAAATGAAGTCCTTCGTGGACAAGTGGGGATTGGATCATCCCTGGACTTCAGTCCTAAAGTGAGCCGTAGACACATGTCTTCGAAAATGAAGTCCTTCATGGACAAGTGGGGATTGGATCATTGTGAGTATTTTGATCACAGAAGATCTAGGAGCTATGGAGAACCTCACAAAATCGAATTAATTTGCAAATACAGTGGAAAAACTTGAAAAAGATGATAATTTTACACACAATGTATGCTGAAACCTTTGATTAACTGATTGTCTAACATGTGAAAATGTTAGTAACAGGTTTTTATTACATCCATGAGAAAATCGAGAGCATTAGGTGGCTCAAGCTGAGTGTACAAGTCATCAATGCCAAATTGGCCTCAATCCCCCCTAGGTGGGTCCAACTCAATCCCAATCACCCCAAACAGCCACGAATTCTGGTGTGGAGGTGGCTGAAGCATGCTGGGTCATTAATTAGCTCAAGGCAGGCGTGGGTGAGCAAGTAGAGGAGGTTTGGGGGCCCAAGGGAGCATTAAATGCTCCAAATCTAGCCAAAAATGGGCAAAAATCCACCCTAGCGCCCTTGGTCAACTAAAATTCCCCAAAACAAGGAGAGAGGGCGCACCAGCAATAAATGAGGGCGCACTTGTGGACAAAACAGGAGGCTGGGTGAACTGGTTTGCTTGGAAGTGGGTGTGAACACTCTCAAAAGTGGGTTTTTGACCAACTATAGTCACTTAATCCAAAACATGGTTTAATTAAGCACATGGGCAATTAAAAATTTATGGATTATGGTACTAAGTGTGGTTACTGTTCTAACACCCCCCCTTAACCATAACTTTGTACATCTCATGAAAGATAAGTGGGAGGCCTTGGCAACAAAGGCTCAAGTCACCTCAATACAAACAGAAATTTTATTTGTCCATATGAACCGAGGAAAAGAAGTAAAACCTCATGGGATAAAAACTTCCCTCAAAAATGGACATGGGGCTGAACCTGCAATTAAATTGCAGCAATCACCATCCATCACTCACTCCAAGCAAAGCTCTCAGGTGAGTGAAGGTCTTCTCAGTAAAGCACTTGGTGAAAATATCTGCAGTTTGCTCGGTGGATGGGCAATACTGCAATGAAATCACCCTGTCATGCACCAAGCCCCGAATGTAATGCATGTGGATCTCAATGTGCTTTGTTCTTTGCCTCTGTACTGGATCAGTAGATATCTTGATGGCACTTTGATTATCCACCCAAATGTTGGTTGGAGAATCAATAGCAACACCAAACTCCCGAAGAATGCCTTGCAACCAAACACACTGTGTGGCTGCATTCACTGCTGCCCTGTACTCGGCCTCTGCTGATGAAAGAGAAATTGTATGTTGTTTCTTGCTTGACCAGCAAATAGGACCTTCAGCAAACATAAACACAAAACCTGAAGTGGACTTTCTATCGATGGGATCTCCCGCCCAATCGGAATCAGAAAATCCAGCTAGTTGAAGTGAAGAACCAGCTGCATAGTGTACCCCAAAGTTCTTTGTTCCTTGGACATAATGAAGGATCCTTTTGGCTGCCTTCCAATGGATCTCATGTGGCTGCTGCATATACCTTGCTACAGCACTTACAGCATAAGACAAATCAGGTCTTGTATGTGTAAGATACAACAAACTTCCGACTAGCTGCCTGTAGAGAGTACAATCCACCAATGGAGAGTCTTCAAATTCACCTAGTTTTATGCCTGAAAGGAATGGGCACTTGGCTGCCTTACATTCAGCCATTTTAAACTTGAATAACAGGTCTGAAGCATACTTAGGTTGACTCAGCAATATACCTCTCTCATATTGCTCAATTTCCAAACCCAAAAATTGCCTTAGCAATCCTAGGTCGCTCATGGCAAATTCACTGTGCAAAGAAGCTTTAATTGAGCCAATTTGTTTGGTGCAGCTCCCTGTAATTAAGAGATCATCAACATACAGTACAATGACCTGCAAATTACCATCACAATGCTGCAAATAAACATTTGGATCAGACTTGCATCGACAGAAACCAATTGAGAGCAAAAAAGCATCCATTTTGGCATACCAAGCCCTGGGGGCTTGCTTGAGTCCATAGAGTGACTTCTTCAACCTGCATACAAGTGTGGGATCCTCTTGGAATCCTTCAGGCTGCTGCATATATATCTCTTCCTGTAGCTCACCATGCAAGAATGCACTTTTGACATCCATGTGGTGAACTTCCCAACCTTTACTAGCTGCCATGGCTAGAGCTAGTCTAATTGAGTCCATCTTTGCAACCGGTGCAAAGGTCTCTGTATAATCCACACCATGGATTTGTGAGTAGCCCTTAGCCACTAACCTAGCCTTATACTTCAGATCAGAACCATCAGCAACAGGTTTGGTTCGAAAAATCCACTTACATTGCACAAGTTTCCTCTTGGGAGGAAGAGGCACCAAATCCCATGTTTTGTTCTCTTTGAGAGACTGGAATTCTTCTTGCATTGCTGCTCTCCACCTTGGATCATGATGAGCTTCCTGATATGATGTTGGATCAGATCCAATCATCATATAACAGTGATCAGCAAGTTCACTTTCATTTGCAAAGGAAGCATTGATTGTTTGAGATCTAGTCTTCCTAGGCTCTTGGGGATTGCCTGCCAATTCACCTGCATCTTGTATGATTTTCTCAGCCCACTTGGGCCTTGATGGTGACTCATGTACAGCAATGTCATCTTCAGCCATGTCATCTTCAGCAATATCAGAAAAAACAGAGGTGGAATCATCACTAATCTCATTAAGGTGTGGAGGAGAGGAGCTTTCCCCCGGTGCAAGCTCAAAATCTGGAATTGGTTCTTCTTCGAATTGCACACTTCTCTCAATGAAAGTTTTAAGTGTGGATGTGTCAAAGAGCTTGTAGCCCTTTGTGTCCTCACCATATCCAACCATGATACATTCCCTACTCTGTGGCTCCAAAGCCTTCCTCTTTTCTGATGGAATTCGAGCCCATGCTCTAGACCCAAAAATCCTGAAATTTGACACATTTGGTTTTTGGCCAAACCATGCCTCATAGGGGGTTTTTCCTTTGACTGATTTGTGAAAGGCTCTGTTCTGAATATGAGCATCACAATTGATGGCTTCATCCCATAGCTTAGGGCTTAGATCCCTAGCTTCAATCATGCAAGTAGCCATCTCCTTGAGAGATCTATTTTTCCTCTCTGCCACACCATTTTGCTGAGGTGTGTAGGGGATTGAATGTTGCATTTGGATGCCACATTCCTCACAAAGGTGCTGTATGTTATTATTCACATATTCCTTTCCATTATCAGTCCTAAGGATCTTTATCTTATGACCACTATGGTTCTCCACTAGGGCTTTCCAAATCTTCAGTTTCTCAAACACTTATGACTTCAATTTAAGGAAGTAAACCCAGCAGAATCGAGAGTAGTCATCTATGAATGTAAGTACATACCTTGATCCACCATATGATGGAGTGGGAAGAGGACCAATGAGGTCTGAATGTACCAATCCAAGTGGTTGAGTGGCTCTCCTTGCCATTCCCTTCTCATAGCTGCGCTCAGGATGCTTTCCAACTACACACCCAATGCATGCACCATTTGATGATCTGATTTCTGGAAGCCCTTCCACCATCTCGTCCTTGTGCAATTGCTGGAGATATTTGTAGTTCATGTGGCCAAATATTTCATGCCACAACTTGGAGGTCTCGTTGGCATGAGAGACAAGAGCCTGGTCACTAGAATTTGGAATGAAATTTGAGAATTTGTACATTCTCTCATCATGATCTGCATACCCTACTGCCACAACTTGATTTGAGGAAATTTCTGAGATTTATACTAAATCTGGAGTGAATGTCACTCTCTTGGATTCTCCTGTATGGGTCATTTGATAGACTGATAGCAAATTTGCAGCCAATGAAGGTACATAGAGCACATCACTGAAATAGCCATGCTCCATGTCAATCCTACCAATCCCCTTGGTCTGGATTTCTGAATCATCTCCCATTCGAACTGTTGGGACACCATTCGAATGCATAGAGGAGAAGAGCTCTCTGGATGAAACCATATGTCTGGAAGCTCCTGAATCAATGATGAAGGAAGAGGGATTCGAAGTACCTGCTACCAAAGCATGACACTTCTCCTTATTGTCAGGGTTTGAGGTGCTCTCCTTCTTCCTTGCGCCCTCAAGGACTGGGATGTTGTTCTTCTCCAGCAGCTGCGCCATTGAGTCAATGGTTTTCTTCATACATGAGCTCTCTGGATGCCATCCCCTATGACAATAGGTGCATTTGGTCTTTTCCTTTCCCTTCTTGTCTTTCTCCTTTGACAGATTCGAACCCCCATCTGCAGACTTGGTCTTGTCAAACTTTCTCTTCTCTTGCTGCTTCGAATTCTTGGCTTTCTGCTTCCCTTTGCTTGCATTTGAAACACCCATTGCCAATGCTTGGTCCTTTGATTTTATGGTGCCCATCTGAACTAGTTTATCCTGCTCCTGAGTGAGACACTCCATCAAGGTAGCTAGTGATGGCATTTGCCAATTTCGAAGGGTCATTTTGGCTGAGTGAAATGTGCTAACAAATACTGAAAACTCTGGGCCTAGCTTCGAAAGGATGGACAGAATCAGTTGTTCCTCCTTCTTAACAATTCCACATTGTTGCAGTTGAAGCACCAGTGACTTGAATTTCGTGAAGAACTCCTGGATGGTTTCAAAATGCGCTGGGCTCAAGCTAATGAGCTCGTTTTCAAGCTGGTGGCCTCTCAGTTCATCAGTTTTCCCAAAGAGTGATTCTAGCTTCACCCATACTTCATTGGGGGTTGTCAAACTGTCTGTATGAAACAAGAGTTCCCTTGAAATGCTCAGGCATAGCAATCCATAAGCTTCATCAAGTCGATTGTAGTACTTTGCTTTCTCCACAGCAGAATTTGGCTCCACTTCTGTGCCCATGGTTACTCTATAGAGACCCTTAGATCTCAGCTTGATAACCATCTCAGCCTTCCAATCGAAAAAATTGAAGGGTGTGAGCAACATTTGGTTTGCTTCCATGACTGCTGCGTTAATGGTGAGAAAACTACTGAAACACCTGCAAAAAACACTCAATTTTTGTCTGGAAATCCTCTCTAGAATGCAGTTCAATGCTCAATATTGACCTGCAACTCACTAACTCCACGATGGATCTGATACCATGTGAGTATTTTGATCACAGAAGATCTAGGAGCTATGGAGAACCTCACAAAATCGAATTAATTTGCAAATACAGTGGAAAAACTTGAAAAAGATGATAATTTTACACACAATGTATGCTGAAACCTTTGATTAACTGACTGTCTAACATGTGAAAATGTTAGTAACAGGTTTTTATTACATCCATGAGAAAATCGAGAGCATTAGGTGGCTCAAGCTGAGTGTACAAGTCATCAATGCCAAATTGGCCTCAATCCCCCCTAGGTGGGTCCAACTCAATCCCAATCACCCCAAACAGCCACGAATTATGGTGTGGAGGTGGCTGAAGCATGATGGGTCATTAATTAGCTCAAGGCAGGCATGGGTGATCAAGTAGAGGAGGTTTGGGGGCCCAAGGGAGCATTAAATGCTCCAAATCTAGCCAAAAATGGGCAAAAATCCACCCTAGTGCCCTTGGTCAACTAAAATTCCCCAAAACAAGGAGAGAGGGAACACCAGCAATAAATGAGGGCGCACTTGTGGACAAAACAGGAGGCTGGGTGAACTGGTTTGCTTGGAAGTGGGTGTGAACACTCTCAAAAGTGGGTTTTTGACCAACTATAGTCACTTAATCCAAAACATGGTTTAATTAAGCACATGGGCAATTAAAAATTTATGGATTATGGTACTAAGTGTGGTTACTGTTCTAACAATCATCCCTGGACTTCAGTCCTAAAGGGAGCCGTAGACGCATGTCTTCGAAAATGAAGTCCTTGGTGGACAAGATGGGATTGGATCGTCCTTGGATTTATGGTCCCTTGAATTGAGCCGTAGACATGATATCTCCGAGAATGAAGTCCCTAGTGGACAGGATGGGGTTGGATCGTCCCTGGATTTATGGTCCCTTAAATTGAGCCGTAGACATGATGTCTCCGAGAATGAAGTCCCTAGTGGATAGGATGGGATTCGATCGTCCCTAGATTTATGGTCCCTTGAATTGAGCCGTAGACAGAGGTCTCTGAGAATTGATTGATGGGATTGGGTCGTCCCTAGATTTATGATCCCTTGAATTGAGCCATAGACAGAGGTCTCCGAGAATTGATTGATGGGATTGGATCATCCCTGGATTTATAGTCCCTTGAATAAAGCCGTAGACAGAGGTCTCTGAGAATTGGTTGATAGGACTGGATCATCCCTGGACCTCGGTTCAAAAGGTACATGATAGGACTGGATCGTCCCTGGACCTCTGTTCAAAAGGTACGTGATTGGGATTGCATCGTCCCTAGACATGAGACTTGTCTTAAAGTGATAAGGATTGATCATCCTGGAACTTGATCTGGATTGTATCATCCATCGACCTATGTCCTAAAGAGAGCAGGATTGATCATCCTGTAATATGATCGTGTATGTTGCAGGGTATGCTGCTATTATTGATACTTGTATTGATGATATGTATTGATGAGGATACTTGTATGTATACTTGTATTGATGATGTGTATACTTGTATTGGTGTGGATACTAATACTGATGATCTAGATGACGATGTTGCTGATCATGTTGATCTAGATGATGATGTTACTGATCATGTAGATCGATATGATGATCCAGATGCTGTAGATCGAGATGATCAAGATGTTGTGAGATCGTGATGATCCAGATGTTGTAGATTGAGATGATGTGATGATCATATGATGACGATGCTGATGATTGTATGATGACGATGCTGATGATCGTATGATGATGATGCTGATGATCGTGTGACGACGATACTGTTTATCATGAGGATCCAGATGATGATGATGCTGTAGATGTTCGGGTGTTGCAAAAGACTCAGTACTGAAGATGTTGATGTTCCAGTATTGAAGATATTCCAGTAACTGGTTGAGTTACTGATGATGTTGAGAAAGCTCCTAATGATTTATAGATGTATCATGTATGATGTAGTCGATGACTCCTTGCTCATGCAGATGTTGTTATAATATCCTTCTCATTAAGGGGGAGTGTTGAATATTGTAACTTCTAAGAATATTATATTTGTACTTTATCATTCCGGAGATGTTTCATTCCTCCGTGAAGATCTTATTGTATATCCGGAGATGTTCATTCCTCCATTGGATTGTGGTAACTTGGGTTATTAGACTTCCCTAGTGGGGGTCGGCCCTGTATGTGTTATGTGGGTGAAAGGGTTATTAGACCACCCTAGTGGGGTTGGCCCAGTCAGTTGTAATGGGGTGTTTAACCCAGTGGTAAATTTGGGTCCAACCTAGTTAATATAAAGTAGAAGTCGGAGATGTGTATATATAGAGGAGGTGTGTTCCTCATTTGATACACTTCCCTCACTTGGAATGTAGCGCACTTGTGAGAGAGAGGTCTGCTATGGAGAAGGAGGAGATCATGTCTTTGGTTTGCATCTTTGTATATTGCTAGTCATCTATATTGAGGAAGGTTTGCTGGGTTTTCTACCCCATGAGGGTTTCCCAGGATAAATCTGTGTCTCTTGTGTTTATGTTGTGCTTGTTGTTTCTTCAGTGATCCTGTATATGCTATTGTTGTGAAATGAAATGAAATGCTGATATTTTCTATCTTAGCATATTGAATCTTAACAAGAGATGACTGGGCTATGGTACGTTCAATCAAAGAAAGTCAATGACAGTCAAAAGGATCAATACAATCAAAATAAAGGTGAGCTGACAGCCAACAGACTGAGGCCAAAGAGACTCGTGGCCTCTAGTAAGGTACAAGACCCAACCAAATGGTACAAAGACCAACCACTAAGGTACAAGTCAAAAAGAAAAGAGTGGGTATAAAGACTCATAACCCTTATGACTAAGGGGGTGTACTACCTCAAATGTGGACAAACTACCATAGTTATACCCATAAGACCAAAAACATAAAAGGACAAACAAATAAAAAGATAACTCAAGATGAGTAAAAGACCCAAAAGGTAAGAGTCAAGGTACCACAAAAAAATGAAAGGACCAAAATGAAAGGACAAGGTACCACAAGACTAATAAATAATAGGGTGTAAGGACCAAAAGTAAATCAACCATTGTGGGGAAGGTACAAATAAGGTCAAATATATATTGCAATAGCTCCTTGTAACTACCTGTTATTTGATATGCCAAAGAGGTGGAAGGTCAAATAATGTCAAATATATCCAATAGCTCCTTGTAACTACCTCTTATATGCAATATCTCCTTGTAACTACCTCTTGTAACTCAAATAGGACCTCTAAAAGGTATGATAGCAAGCAATCTTCATAACTAAGGTCTGGAGGGTGATACGAAGTGGGTATAAAGACTCATAATAATTTGGACAAAGGGGGTGTACCTCAAATGTGGACAAACTACCATAGTACCCATAAGACCAAAAACATAAAAGGTGGTACAAATCAAAGATAACCCAAGATGAGTAAAAGACCCAAAAGGTAAAAGGAAAGGTACCACAAAAATATTATCAACAAAATGAAAGGACCAGAAGCCAATCAACCAAGGTGGGGTACAACCAATCATCTCTCTCTCAAATGTACCAATGTTCCATATAACCTGAAATTCCATCATCACAGTAAAAGGAAAATTCCACACGGATGATGTGATCACATGGTCCTCTAGACTAATCCTAAGGTCAAGCGTTAGTGGATTCATCAAGGGGTGTCCAGTTCCTTAAGAAGACCATCTAACTCAACCATCTCGAAGACCTAGGAGAAGAGGACATCACACATCATCAAATAATTGGTAACTGGCCGTGTAAGAACTCAAAAACTCTAAAGAAACCGAGCATGCAGAATGGGAGATAGGAAAAGACAAGGCTCGCAAGCCAAAAAAGAAAGCTAAAAAAACTGTATTGGGACCAGTGTCACAATAAGCAAGCTGAAACAAAAGTGGCTAGAATGACAACAAGCAACACTAAAAAGAAAAAGACCGTCTAAAAAGGTGAAATAGCAAGCAAACTTCGTAACTAGGAGCTGGAGACCTCGACAAATCGTATCCTTCACAAGGTGATGAAATCCAAGTCAAACAATATGAAATGAGAGACCGAAGTGGAAGGATATCCCTCTATCGAAAGGGATCCTAGGTAAAAGAGCCCTAGAAGAAAAGTTACTAGGCTACCTCGTTCATGACATGTCGAAGAAGGTTAACTGTCACTTCTATCTTTGAACCCCTATATCACATATACAGTAGAGTACAGGGAATACAATGGATAGATAGCCTTAGGAGCTAAGTGGAGTGTGTCATTCCACAAAGTCCATCCAGAATCAGTCCTCGCGGCTTACCCCTGAAAAAAAGGGAGGCCCTTCCACAAACTAGTCGATGACCGTGTTAATAAATACTAGAGGATTTTAGTACCCTAGAGGACAACAACTATGTCTCAAATGAAAATGACAAGGGGGAATTATTTGGATGCCTATCCTCGGTGTCCTACCTAACTACCAAATTATTTTTATCCTCAAGCGAGGTTAAAGTGTGCTAAGTTAGCGAGTTAAATTTTAATGGTTGTATGACTCAGTCGAGTGATGGAAGTGCAACTCGTGGTGTGATGACTGACTCAAACCATGCAAATGAATATGTATCAAATAATCCTTTCCTTTCAATGAATGCTAGCTAAGTTAAGGAGAGAGTTCTTTCAAACTATAAATACTCTTTCAAATTAAATGAATCCAACAATAACTTTCTTCTACTTCTAATGAGTAAAATGCATGATATTGTTTAAACCTTAGCAAGCCTAAGCATGACATTGTCATATTGTGCATAGTCACCAAAAGATGAAAACCTCAAGAATTGCAGGAATTCAATGTAGAGTCTACGTAGGTGAATCAATTGAGTTTTTTAGTCTACATGTTGAGTCAATAAGTGTCATCATGATAGAAGTTCATGATCAGAATTTATAAATGATAGAGTTTTAATGTTGAAATTAGAGTGAAATCTAGTCCACTTGGCTTTGTCAGCATGACTTTGATGTGATATTGATGCATAAATGGCATGGTTGATGTTCTTGTATCTGGAGGTTGATATGTAATTTAAGGAAAAAGAGTTAGCAATATGTATATGCATCCATGTGTATATGAATATGTTTGATGGTAGGCATCTAGTGAATTCACTTGTGTTGTATGAATATAATATTTGCAGTGATTTTCCCTCTCTTTGGTTTCTTATTTGTGTGGATGCATTTTGGGTAATGGTACTACCTCATTATCCTAGCCTAGATTCAAAGATGTGGTAAAAAAATAAAACAACATCTCCCTCTGATTTGAATCCTTCTATATATGCTCATTGCACATACAATGGATAAGGTGGAAGAGGTTTCATATTTGGAAATGTCTTCCTATGAAATCAATTATATTTACTCTAATTACAAAAAAGCAGCAATCATATGTAGGTTTAATGGTTTTGACCTCCTTCTAAAATTTTGTATGCGTTGATTCATACAAATCAACTCCAAAGCATTTTTTATTGTTCTTTTCTACAAACATGATGTATATCAGAAAGTGATGGAGGAAGGACCTTAGTTTTTGGTGGCAACTAAGGTTCATTGTTAGCCAAATTCCAATGTTAACCAATGTTTTAACTGTTAACCAATGTTTCTTCAAAATTCTTATGATATTGCAACTTGTTTTAAACCCTCCATTATCAACTTCTTCCAAGATGAAGAAAAAGAGGAAAGAATGGTGAACATAACAATTTCCCAAGGATGCATAGTACTTTTTTATGAAAAAGACAATGGTTGTGCACACATACAAAACCAAATTTCCGTAAGTAATTAGATATTTGGAGCAAGTTAAGTCCATTATGAGGACTGAATCAACAAGTCTAGGCATAGTTTTGGAACATCTAGGCATACCTCAGCCTTAAGAAGTAATTATGGGCAGTGAAGAAGCATGTACAACATGAAAAAAAAGATATGGGTATATGCATAATTGGACTAAGTCCAATGGTTATATGGAGCAATAAGCCCCATGCTGCTTTAGCAGAGTTTGAGATTGTTCTTCTACTCTTCTGTAAACATATGTGGTCTATTTTTTTGTTGGGTATTGACTAGTGGTAATGATGGATGATACTTTTTGGAACATACCCGTAAAAGGGAATTTTTTTTAGTTTTATGTGTTGGAATGTAAGGGGTCACAACCTTTCTCCTTATTTAATTCTCCATCCCTAGTTCATTAAATCTCCATATGGTGGTTGGGGATATCCACTTCCTCGCCACATAAACAAACTTTGAAATCCCCCACTTTACAATGAGTGGATATTGATGCTTTGATGTTATGGAATGTTGCCAATGGATGTGAACTAATGTGACTCTTATTTGGTTTTTTTATGTGCTTATTTGTTGTGAAAGATGATTTCATGTTTAAGGGCATTGCAGAAAATTCACCATGTTTAAGGAAGCAATATTGGATTTCAAAACAGGATTTCAAAATTTGTAAATTAAGTTTTATTGGATATTGAAGTTTTTGTATCTTATCCCATGACTATAATAGCCTTACATTGAAATATGATTTCATGTTTGAAGGCACTACAAAAAATAAACCATGCTTAAAGCGGCAATGTGGGCTTTCAAAATTTGTAAATTAGGTTTTGTTGGATACTGAAGTTTTTGTACCTTAGCCTATGACTAAAATGGCTTGAAATTTAGAGGGACAACTCACCTTTTTCTATATTTGGCATATGCACCCTAACTGCATATGCTACTACTATAACTGAGATGTCGTAATCTGGTTATTGCATTGCATCCTCAAACAAAGTGGAATTGGACTGTCACTCCCGAATTCTAAGAAAATATAAGTATAATGTAGATGACAACAAAAAAAAGGTTGAAAAGGAATCTATGTTAGATGCCCATTGTCCATCCAAATACACTTGAAAAGCACTTCAAACCTAGCTTCTACCTAATAGTATGTTGAAACCAACTTGTTCAACTGTTCAGCCTTGTGCATCTGTTCACAAATTGTAATTTGGTTGACTAAGACAGTACTATCATACATGATTTGGTTAGATTTCTAAAAATGGATCCAAAGAACATCTTCTTGTTATCCATCTATGAAGAACTGGTCCAAATTGTAGGCTTATTCCAGAACATCATTTTCTAGCACATATATAGGGAGAGGAATGTATAGGCAGACCAATTATAAAAGAAAGGGATACATCATTTTTTAAAATTGATGCTCTTTATTCTGTACCAAGTCAAGAACCAAAGTCACGTACAGTGTGGATTCTCAAATTTGCAGTGGAAAAAAAATGGCAGAGAACAATCTCCCTAATTGTGCCTTTGTTTATGATCTCAATATAGCAATAAATATTGGGAATATTTATAATTAAATGTTGGAGAGTTGTCTTGGATTTTGTTCCTCGAACACACAGGGATAGGTTTGGAGAAGTTTCAAAAATGAAAGAAAAACAAAAGTTTCCAAACACTCGAGCTACAGCAGATCACCACCATTGAAACCCTAACTACAAACAGAGCTGGAAAGTTATGAATAGAGTAGAAAGAGGGGCGTTACACCACGAGAGTCGTTGGAATAATGGCATGTATAATTACAGTTTTTGGGTTGTGATAAGTATCTGCGAAGTTATTTCTTCAGCATGTTTAACGTGGCTGATTTAAAGTGGCTTGTAGAGCAACCCTAGGCAGGATGAGCATCGATAGGGTTGTCACTCTAATATTATGTGCAACAAGTTGTTATGAAATTGAGCCATCATCCTTCTATGGAGAATGTTTGGGAACTGCAGCTTCTACCTATTGTTACCAAACCAACCCCAGGATTGCTTCCTAGGATTCTCTTTTTAGAAATCATATGTTAGCTTTCCCTCTTCCACACTAAATATACACTTCTTAGGGTTCAAGTAGCGTTCAGTGAAGGTTTAAAAATGGATGGTAGGCAGCTTAAGATCCCTCTAGCATCTTTATTACCTTTCCCCCAGGTTCATCGAAAATGGCTCATGGAAACGAAAAAAATTTAAAAAACCCTAAATTGCTTGAATGAAGAAAGATTTGCTTCAATGAGAAACAATTTTGGACTCGTTACTCACCGATTTTGGATGCATTGGATCCTCTTAGAGTTGTCGAGAAAGATCAGTGTTGCTGAGTCTCCCCTAGTCGATTGCGGGTCCAACTGAGTCTCCCCTAGTCGACTGAGTCTCCGACATCCTACGATTTCATGTTTGAAGGCACTACAAATCAACCATGCTTAAAGCGGCAATGTGGGCTTTCAAAATTTGTAAATTAGGTTTTGTTGGATACTGGATTTTTTGTACCTTAGCCTATGACTAAAATGGCTTGGCATTTAGAGGGACAACTTACCTTTTTCTATCTTTGGCATATGCACCCTAACTGCATATGCTACTACTATAATTGAGATGTCGTAATCTATTTATTGCATTGCATCCTCAAACAAAGTGGAATTGGACTGTCACTCCCAAATTCTAATAAAATATAAGTATAATCTAGATGACAACAAAAAAAAGGTTGAAGAAGAATCTATGTTAGATGCCTATTGTCCATCCAAATACAATTGAAAAGCACTTCAGACCTAGCTTCTACCTAATAGTATGTTGAAACCAACTTGTTCAATTGTTAATCCTTGTGCATATGTTCAGAGAATTGTAATTTGGTTGACTAAGACAGTACTATCATACATGATTTGGTTGGATTTCTACAAATGGATCCAAAGAACATCTTCTTGTTATCCATCTATGAAGAACTTGTCCAAATTGTAGGCTTATTCCAAAACATCATTTTCTAACACATATATAGGGAGAGGAATGTATAGGCAGACCAATTATAAAAGAAAGGGATACATCATTTTTTAAAATTGATGCTCTTTATTCTGTACCAAGTCAAGAACCAAAGTCATGTACAGTGTGGATTCTCAAATTTGCAGTGGAAAAAAAATGGCAGAGAACAATCTCCCTAATTGCACCTTTGTTTATGATCTCAATATAGCAATAAATATTGGGGAATATTTATAATTAAATGTTGGAGAGTTTTCTTGGTTTTTGTTCCTCGAACACATAGGGATATGTTTGGAGAAGTTTCAAACTTGAAAGAAAAACAAAAGTTGCCAAACACTCAAGCTACAACAGATCACCACCATTGAAACCCTAACTACAAACAAAGCTGGAAAGTTATGAATAGAGTAGAAAGAGGGGCGTTACACCACGAGAGTCATTGGAATAATGGCATGTATAATGACATTTTTTGGGTCGTGATCAGTATCTATGAAGTTATTTCTTCAGCATGTTTAACGTGGCTAATTTAAAGTGGCTTGTAGAGTAGCCCGCGGCAGGAGGAGCATCGATAGTGTTGTCAGTCTCATCTTCTGTGCAACAAGTTGTTATGAAATTGAGCCATCATCCTTCTATGGAGAATTATTGGGAACTGCAGCTTCTACCTATTGTTGCCAAACCAACTCTAGGATTGCTTCCTAGGATTCCCTTTTGAGAAACCATTTGTCAGCTTTCCCTCTTCCACACTAAATATATACTTCTTAGGGTTCAAGTACTGTTCAGTGAAGGTATTAAAATGGAAATTCATTGAAAATGGCTCATGGAGATGAAAACAAAATTAAAAAACCCTAAATTGCTTGAATGAAGAAAGATTTGCTTCAATGAGAAACAATTTTGGGCTCATTACTCACCAATTTTGGATGCATTGGCTCTTCTTAGTGTTGTCAAGAAATATCAGTGTTGCTGAGTCTCCCCTAGTCGACTGCGGGTCCAACTCCTCTCTTCCCCTACTTGCTCGATAGGTTCCTAGCTCAATATCAGCTCCTCCCTCCGACCATGTTACTCTGCTCACAAGTTGAACAGAAGTGTAGCTCACTCTCAACTCCTCCCTCCGACTAGGTTGCTCTGCTCACGAGTTGAACGGAATTCAAGTGTAGGAGGGTTCAAGATGAAATGTAGCTCAATCTCACCTCCTCCCTCTGATTAGGTTGCTCTGCAAGAGGTTCAGGATGAAATGTAGCTCAATCTAAGCTTCTCCCTGCGACTAGGTTGCTCTGATCATGGCTAGGTTTCTATGCTCATGGGTTGAACTGAAGTCAAGTGCTGGAGGGAGAAAGATGAAATGTATTCATTCTTTGGTGCGGGAGATCCAAAGGTATGTTTTTTTTTAAATTTTTTTATGTATTTTTTTTATTTGTAAATGTATTATTCAACTCCTCCCTTTTTATGTATTATTTTTTTCATTAAATCTCCATATGGTAGTTGGGGATATCCACTTCCTCGCCACATAATTTTAATATTCTAAAATTCATATATCAAACTAAACACTCATGTATGACTATGAGAAATCCATGGTTCATGGGGCCAGAAAACTACATTAATGAACACTAAATACCTCATCTCACTTTAATTATAAACCTAGAGTTCCTACAAACATATGATGTGGTGTACACTATATATGCAACTTAATAGGTGTAATTTGAATTAATTTCTTGAAAAGGAAGTCATTACCCTGACTCTTCACATAAATAAGCTCATGATGATCTTCACTCTAACTCCCTTATCAACATGCAAGGGTAGACACAGGTATTAGGATCATTATTCTTATATTGAAGTGCTAGGTTAATACATTCATGAAACTAGGACCCTAAGGCTCCCATTATATCATTCATTTCTTACAACCTTGAGTAACATGTAAATTTTGGCGAGAAAATATTTTATGTAAATATAGGGAATTTTTTAAAGTAAAAAGGGCCAATTATCAAATCTATTTTTTGAAAAAAAGGCCAAAAATAGTCCATTAGAAAAATTTCACCCCTAAAAATACCCTACTAACAATTCCAATAGATTAGACCATTCATTTAATAAATGCTTCATTTGATTTTTCCATGACATGCAACTCGCTTTCCAGAGCACTTCAAGGGCATGGGTCCCAAACTCTCTCCAATGCTAAAGGTGAAAAAGTATCAAACAATGTAGTTGAATAAAGATTTGTTAGGTATTGCACTTATATCTAGCCATGATGTAGCCTACCAATAGGCCATTGTCTAGCTAGGTTTGCATTTACAATTTCAAATGAATCCTGAGATATACCTTTCCTCTCAACCACTCGATCAACTTCACCCAATTGACTGTATCATCTCAATATCTAAATTAAATATAATTAATAATCATAAATTAAATTTCAAAATTATTTCTTAAAAAAGTACTTACAAATTTAAACCTAAAATATCATAATCCACTGGTAGAATAAATAAATTTATTCATTTTTGGCAAGTTTTGTACTATATCTACACAACTCATAAATGGTGTTAATACTCCTAAAATTATAATTTTAGAATCCCAAATTAATACTTCTATATTGGCATTTAATCGTCCCATTGGCGAGTTAATCTTACCCACCATTTGATACAAAAATAAAAAATAAAAATAAAAGGAAATAGTTGAAAGGATTACCCACAATTCCAATTGTGTTCATGAATCACTAGTAAAGAGAAACCATGACATATCTTTGTCATGGTTTAGAGTTGTGCACACCAATATCAACATGTCAACTTGGTGAAAGACGCATAATAAACTACACAAATACAATTTAACAATATAAAAAGAAACTCCTAGCGGAGAAACCATGTTAGTGTTTAAAAAGTAATCACTAATATTTTGTTCCCTGCAATTTGAGGTTATTTCCCCTTGGTTTTATATTTGTAGAGTATAATGATGAAGCAATATTTGTAGAGTATCCTTAACATACTTCATTTAAACATTTAATTATTCTTTTGTTTGACAATGTTTTATATATTCAAAAAACTCAAGCTCAAAGCATCAAGCTAACTTTGATATTATGTTGCTATAAGTCATGGCTAGATGTAATCCTTAGGCATATTAAGAAGGCCGTGTTATGTAAAGGTGAGAATATGTTAAGGGAGATTAATAAAAAAATTTAATTTAGAATCATGCTTGGAAATGTATACCTCTTCCACCAAGGAAAAATGTTGTAGGATGTAAATGAATGTATAAAAACAAGTTTCAATCAATCAGTAAGATTGAGAAGCACAAAGATTTCTTTGTCACATGGAGAACTTGTTAGAAAGAAGGTATTATCACTATATTAAAATATTTATTCCTATTATTAATATAGATAATACTGATATTTGATCTTGTACTTACACAATTAATACAGATAATATTTATATTGAACTTGTACTTGCACTTGCACTTGGTTAGTGTCAGTCATGTTTGAGTCTGCAAACCCTCCCACAATGTCAATGCATGCGTCTAGTCTAACCATGCCAAATTTCAGTACACGCCAGCACATATTTAAAAAAATTCAACGTTGGCCCCATGTACCACATTAATTAATCTATAGGTGTGGTTTTTGATGCATATGATGACCTCGCCATACCACCAACAACAAGAGGCGTCGGATATCAGACTTTTGACTTCAAAAGAATCCGACAAGCTCGCTAAACCACCGACGACAAACGTCGTTGGTCTTTCTAGGTAGCTGCGTCGGATATCCTACAACGACGATGACCATGATGATGATGATGATGATGATGATGATGATGGTGGTGGTGGTGGTGGTGGTGGTGGTGGTGGTGATGACAACAACAACGATGATGATGATGATGATGAATTTGATGCTGATGATGATGATGATGATGATGATGATCAAGATGATGATGAGAATGATGATGATGATGATGATGATGATGATGATGATGATGAGGATGAGGATGGTGATGATGGTGATGATGATGATGATGATTATGATGATGATGATGAGGAAGATGATGATGAAGACGATGATGATGATAATGATGATGATGAAGATGATGATGATGAAGATGGCGATGAAGATGATGACAATGATGACGTTGATGATGAAGATGACCGCGATAAAGATGATGATGATTTAGATGTTGAGGATGAGGATGACGATGATGAGGATGACGATGATGATGATGATGATGATGATGATGATGATGAGGATGCTTAGGATGATGATGATGATGAAGAAGATGATGAGGAGGAGGAGGAGGAAGAGGATGAAGAGGATGATGATGATGATGATGATGATGATGATGATGAAGATGATGATGATGTTGATGATGGTGGTGGTGATGGCGAAGACAACGTCAATGATGATGATGATCATGATGATGATGACAATGATGATGATGATGATGATGATGATGATGATGATGATGATGGATCCAACGACCTCGCCATACCACCGACGGCAAGAGGCGTCGGATATCAGACTTATGACTTCAAAAGAATATGACAATGACAACGTCCATGATGAGGAGGAGGAGGAGGAGGAGGAGGAGGAGGATGAAGATGATGATGAAGATGATGATGATGTTTGAGCCTGGAAACCCTCCCACACCATCAATGCATGCATCTAGTTTAACCATGCCAAATTGCAGTCCAAGCCAACACATATTTAAAAAATTTCAACATTAATTGCCCCATGTAGCACATTAATTAATCTATATGTATGGTTTTTGATGCTCCAATGGTTAGTGTCAGTCATGTTTGAGTCTGGAAACCCTCCCACACTGTCAATGCATGTGTCTAGTCTAACCATGCCAAATTTCAGTCCAAGCCAACACATATTTAAAAACTTTCAACGTTGGCCCCATGTAGCACATTAATTAATCTATAGGTATGGTTTTTGATGCTCCAATGGTTAGTGTCAGTCATGTTTGAGTCTGAAAAACCTCCCACAACGTCAATGCATGCGTCTAGTCTAACCATGCCAAATTTAAGTACAAGCCAACACATATTTAAACAAATTCAATGTTGGCCCCATGAAAATTTTTTTGATGGGAAACAACTTGGAAACAACTTGGGAAAATAGATTATCCTCGATGGTAAAAATGATGATGATGATGATGATGATTATGATGATGATTATGATGATGATTATGATGATGATGATGAGGATGACGATGATGATGATAATGATGATGATGATGATGATGATGATGATGAATATGAAGATGATGATGATGATGAATCCGATGACCTCGTCATACCACCGACGGCAAGAGGCATCGAATATCAGACTTCTGACTTCAAAAGAATTCGACAAGCTCGCTAAACCACCGACGACAAATTTCGTTGGTGTTTCTAGGTAGCTGCGTCGGATATCATACAACGATGATGATCATGA
Organism: Larix kaempferi; assembly: GCA_027924585.1. Classification (NCBI taxonomy): domain Eukaryota; kingdom Viridiplantae; phylum Streptophyta; class Pinopsida; order Pinales; family Pinaceae; genus Larix; species Larix kaempferi. Next base: position 6,965,254 of record BSBM01000769.1, on the reverse strand, counting down.
TGAATATGATGGCCATGAGAAAGCACACCATTTGGGTTAGCATGATAATTGTGGATTTCCTTACTAAGCTTCTCTCTGTTTCAAGAATAATTTAATATTCTCTACTAAACAGGGCCAACCACGTGAAGGTGGAAGCTCTTATGCCCCCCCCCCCTCACATCACTCTCAATTCCCCATAACCCGACAAAAATATCTATGTACAAAAAAATTAAATGTGTTTTTGTCATACTCTATAAAAAGCAATGTTTCTAATTATAATATACAAGAAAATGGAAACTCACTAAGAAACAATTAATTTATTATACGTACCAACAAAAAAATCAATATTTCTATTGCAATATTAAATCAAAATATATAGAGTAGATATATTATTGCATACCTCATACACTTCAATGGAATCCATCATCTTCTTCATCCAAGTCATCATTTGTATCATCCAATGATCCAGATTCAACATTGTAAGGATTGGTCATATCATCACTGTCATCGATGTCAGTTATGATCATCATGTCATCGTCGATATCATCTTCATGGACATTGTCTAATACATCATCTGATTCAACTAATTCTTCGACATATTCTTCTGGAACATGATCATCTTCAACAACGTCTTCTTCTTCGAGAACGTCTTCATTACCTTCATCTACGTTATAATTACCAGCCTTCCCCTTGGATCATGTCTCAAAGCAAACGACCAACCCGCTCTACCTGGAACCTTAGAGTAAAATACATGTTCACATTGGGTTGGAAGAATATAGGGCTCCATTCCTGGCTCAAACAACCTACTATTTACCATGGTAAATCCATTATCATGTTCAATAATTGTTTTAATGGGATCACGTTGATTCAATCGACACCTGTACCATTTGACAACGAACAGAAATACCTTGAAGGAGTTAAAGTCACAGTGAAGAATGTCTTCCAGATACCCATAGTATCTATTTTCAGAGAGTTCTGGATGTCTTTCACTTCTAGAGGAAACATTGGTCACCTCAAAGACTACAGATATCCCACAATCTGATGTTTTCTTTGTTTCATCCAACTTTTTGATGCGATATCTACAGCCATTGCACCACATATCCTTATGGTGTTTTACCTACAACAAGCCATACAAGAAAATATTACATAATGATCCAATATTTATGATTAACTAGTGCATGTTTATAATGCCATACAGGGAAAAAAATCAGCGTGTACAACGACAATATGTTTGCAAACAAAAAAAATAGTGTGGTTGATTAATATGCTTACCTACTTCTCTTTTAAACCATATGCTAAATCGATTTCCCTTTGTGTTAGACTGGTATCTCCATTGCGATGTGTAACTTTAACCAATGAAGCCACACCTTCCCATGATATTCCATGACCAGATTGTTCACATCGTTCAATCCATACCGTCATCCAGTCAAGATTGTTTGCGATGTATAAATGAATTGCATCCCACTCTCGACCAACTATTTGATGACAATAAAATTAAAATTCAATACAAATGTATAGTCACTTAACAAAGTATATTGCACTCTAAATTGATGCAAAATATTGAATATAAAAATAGAATATGTATGATATATATACATAAAAATCAACAGTCAAATGTGTTATATTACCTTTCACCTTCCTTGATCTACCTTTCCCCTTCAGGTACTCCCCTTCGAAATCTTTATTGGAGTCCAGATCACAAATGCGACGTAAATTGAGCTTCGACGCTAATATAGGAAGACATTCACTAATATACAACATGTTTTTGTATACCATATATCCCTCCATCATAGAACCCTAAGCATATGCTCGTTGTCTGACCAAACCCTTCATAAATTTCAAGTGCCTCTCAACCATCCACATGGACCTTGAGTGCGCAGGTCCACACAATTTAATCTCCTCAACTTGATGTATGAGGTAGACGTGTTCATGTGCAATGAAAAATGCTGAAGGTAGATGCTTCTGCATTTCACACATGAGACGAGGAATTTATCTCCTCGATTACTTTATATATTCTTTATGGAATTCTTTAGATGAAAACCATCTACAAGTGACATGACAACCCAATAAAGAGATTAAAGAAAAAAAACATTATATTACATAACATGAATTAGAGAACAAAAATCAAATATAAGTTCTACAATGAATTAAACAAACACTAAGCGCATGCAAAAAATCGCCACTTACCTCATGTATTTCCTGAGATTATATATTACTTGTTTGACATTGTTGTCGAAGTTGTCCGGGAGAGAGAGAGAGGTAGAACAAACTGTAACAATATACAAATCGTTTCATTTTTTAAACAAAGAGTAGACACACAAAAATACCAACCATATTCACTGGAATAGAAAAATAATAATAATTAAATGCATACCATAATAATTACCTTCATGAAGACATGCCAATCGTGCGTTTTCACCCCCGCAAAATCACCTTTCTTTGTTATGATATTCTTCATGTCGGCACAAAATCCAGGGGGAAATTTAATTTTTCGCATGACTTCTTTTACAACATTACTTTGCTGGTCCGTTAACATCCATGGAAGTGAGTTTATATTAATTTGATCTCCATTGCTATGAAATTGAATGACGTCTTTCATTGCATGGTTGCCTTCTTGAATGTCTTTGCAAATTTTGACATTTTTTTCTTTCTCACTCCTTCCATCCAATATTTGCCATAATGTTTCAGTCACATTCTTTCCGATATGCATTGTATCAAACAGATGAGCAACTTATAGGTGCTCATAGTAGGGAAACCTACTAAATTGTCTAGGATAACTTTTCATTTCTCGTGGAAGCCCATCAATGCCTTCATGATCACATGAACGGCAATCATGAATAGTAGTTTATAAAGAAATTACATAAATCAATGTCAATTACAGTAAACAACACACAATTAAAAAATACAATATAACATTTCATATACGATGATTCATACGTACCTTGACGATTTCTATTATATTGCAACTTCCATGGGTGAGGTGTCATTCTCTGCGGTTTTAATGCAGTCTCTTTCTTGCCATTGAACAGATGTTTTTCGGTAGTTCGATACCTGTGATTCTTAGAGAGGAAGTGCCTATACTCATCAAACACCTCCTTTCCTAAGCTTTTTGAACGACGAGATTTGATCTTAGGACCACAAACTGGACATGCAAATTTCCCCTTTGTCTGAAGACCTACATAAAGAGATGGAATATCTATGTCAATTATAATTATATACAAAATGACTGGATTATTTAGAAAAACATGCGTGCGTAGTATATTAACTAGTTCATAAAATTAAATGCAAATAAAGTGGAACTTATAATTACATACCGCAAAAATGGGTTAACCCTGTGGCATCATGTATTGTCCATACAAGCATTGCATCGAATTGAAATTTCCTTCTGTCGTATTAGTCTAGATACGTCATACATAGTGATGCCATTCCATAACTTTAGTAGCTCGTCAATAAGAGGTTCGATATATACATTCATATCTTTGACTTAGTACTTACCTGATTGATTTGAACATATAAAAAATATAATTATGAGACGTACCATTTAGATATATAAACCATATTGAACAAGAGAAAAACAATATATATATATATATATATATATATATATATATATATATATATATGACATTATGTAACAAAATACGACAAATGAGATGACACTACATTAAAAAAAAACTGTAGACACAATATACCTAGAACAATCATCGACAACATTATGTGCTCCCTCTTTATTGACAACCATGGAGGAATGTTATTGTTGATAACAAAAATAAGCCACACCGAGTAAACAGATCTCATCTCTGCAAATGGATTGACACCATCTGCTACCAAAGAAATCCTAAGATTACAAGGTTCTTCTTTAAAGTGAAGCCATTTTTCCTCCATATCTCTAAAAGCAGACCCATCTGCAGGCATCCGAATAATGTCGTCTTGACTTATGTTCCATGCATGGTAATCCATAAACTATGCTATGTTTTTGCACCTGAACAATCGTTGCAAACATGGAATAATGGGAATATAATGAAGAACCTTGCGAGGCACCTTTTTTGTTACTTGATCTGTTCGATAACTACTTATATGGCATTCCGAACATTCTATTGCAAATTCATGTTGATTATAATATAGAACATGGCCATCAGGGTATGCATGAATTGCTTCATACTGCATTCCAATTTCTTTCATGACGGCAAATAAATCTCTATATGTGCGAGGTAAAATATTTGATGGTGGTAACAAATATTCACCTATCATGCTACAACAAATTAAAATAAAAATCTAGTTAATATAATATAGAAATAATATTAATGAAACGCATTTCATCTATATTAATTTGACTTATGAATTAACAATAAAATTATTAGAAGATCATATATATTATGTGATGGAATATATTACATACCTTAACATCCGTGTGACTGATATGTTTGAAAGACCATTCGTAACCTTCAAGTTCATTATCAACAATATAGCAGAGAGAAGATTTGTGTTGGAGCCCTCATAAAGGGGTTCGTATGCCTTCTCAAGAAGAGGTATATCATGAATATCATCAAAATGATCATCATTTTCATGATCATCATGATCATCATCTCATCCATTCTAACATTAAATGAATCATGGATCAAAGTATTTGTACCATCATCTTCAACTATGTTATCAGTATGATCATCTTCTTCAATATGATCATTAACTTGTTCTCCATTATTCATAGCTCCATGTTCCTCCGGTACTTGTTCTGAAAGCACTTCCTCCAGACGATATGCCATAGGATGTCGTTCCTTTATAATTACATGAAACCATCAATACATAAAAGTTAATATAAGAAATTCAAACGCAAAATGTAAAAAAAATTGTGATGCATTTAAAATGTAACAAATTTTGTATAGTTAATAGAGAATATTATATAATCAACAATGCAATCACTGTAATGTTGATGTTTTCTTTTTTCATTAAGAGAAGCGAGGTGCTCTGATTTTTCTTGGTAAACAAAACATGCAATCAATCAAATAGATCAATCAACTACTCTTTATTATTACCTTTGAGTGTAATAAAAGCAAGAAGAGAAAAATACAAGAAAAACTAAAAATAACAGGTTAAAAATTACTCTTTTCATGAGTGGTCTCTATAGTTAGATAAAAAGGGGAAACAATAAGGGTCTAGTTGCTACTTTAGGGATGAAAAGAACAAGGGCCAATTGTACTGTTGTTCAAATAGGTGCATCCAAACTATCCAAGAGACATAAAAATTGACCCAATTACTGAGCAAAGCTACTCAAATATAACTCAAAATTCCCCATATTGTCCACTAAGTTAAGATAAACGATGCTATGGTTTCTATAGAGAAAATAGAAGAGAAACAACATGCCAATATAGTCATTATCTCTATTATCATGGAAAGTGTCACAAATATAGAGAGCTAAGTGCTTTCCTCGGTGAGTGGGTTAGTCTTGCTAATGAACAAATAAATGTTATTCTACTATACCCTAGATTCAACATACACACAAGAAAAAAATATTATAATAAATATTAAATATTAAAATAATATTTATTGTCCATGTTAGTCCACATCTATTGAAACCATCAATAGATAAAATTTAATATAAGAAATATTAAAATAATACATACATTTACAAAAGCAATCAAAATAAAAACATATATAATGCAAAACTTACAAATGGATGATATTCATGTCCCCCCTCAGCGTGTCCATGTTCCCTACAATGTTTTCTGGTTGTTGTGATCAAAATTATTCTCCTCTTAAAGCCCCTGCATTGACTACATGGACAATAGCATTTCCCATCACCCCTTCTTTTCACTCCTTCCCACAATCTAGCAAGCAATTGTCGATTTTGTTCGTCTGGATCAAGAATATTGCTAGTTGACATTTTCTCGTAAAGAGCTTGAATGAAGATTATCGATCGTAGAAAATCAAGATCCACACTTCTCTCGCTTTAATTACAAAAAAAATGGAAATAATGAAAAAAAGCCTGTCGAATAAAAAAAATAATGCAAACCGTCGCTTGTATAACAAACATGTCGGAATGTTTCAAAATTTATAGGTTTTAAAATATAACCTTTCGTCGGATATCCGACGACTTGAACCTAGTTACCATTGGAGAGTAGATGTCGGATATCCGATAGCCAGGACCATAATATATGGTCGGATATCTGACATTCTCGGGCTTAATATTAGGTTGGCTATCCGACGACACTGGTCACTATCCATCGGAGCTCGTCGGATATCCAAGGGTCATCAGATATCCAATGGACCCTTCTATCAATTTTAAAAAAATCATCAAATTTCGTAATTTTGAAGGTGAAATGCGATGACACAGTCCTTTTCGTTGGATGTCGTCGGATTTTGGGTTCAAATTTTGTAGTGTAAAAATTCTTTCGTGAGGATGGAGATTGTTTTACTAACAAAGTGTGATCCCTGCACTAGTACAAAATGAGAGATAAGTGACTAGGCGACTAAAAATTTTAGTCACCATAGTTTTTTCAAGGGATAAATGACTAAAATTGGGCAATTTTAAAGAAACCAACAAAAAATGACTAATTTAGTCATGGGATAAAATATATGACTAGATAACAAGTGACTAAAATAAAAATGATTAATTTAGTCACGAGAATATAAATATGACTATCTAACAATGATTAATGTGAATTAGTCGTTTATGTTGTGAATTTCAACACAATTTAACAAATTGCCTTGGACCCAAGATACACAAAAGTGCCTAGAAACATAACCACTAATTCCAAGCAAGGCAAATTCAGAACACATGCAGGTAAACTGAAAGGAGAGGTTAAGCTTACCACTAACCACAAGACCTTTGTGTGCCTATTGAAGATGTCAATCACCTTTCTGAGAGCAGGAATTGTAAATGTTATAGTTTCCCTTGATCATCGCCATCCCTTGCGTGGGATATATCCCACCTTCATGCTCAAACCCGATTAAATGGGATTTAAATTAACCCTATACCAAATGTATCCATTTGCAGGTTTGAGGATCAAATATGCTATATGCAATGAGTGCTCCCTCGCGTAAGTGAAATAGATTTTCCTGTCCTTCGTGCTTGTTGGAATGCCGGTTGGCTTCTAAATTAATTCTTAAGGGTGGGTCTTTAGACCTAAGTCCCTTTGCACTTTTGATTTTTTCCATGAGAGGTGGTTATAGAACCTAATTGACGCCTGGAGGATCTAGTTGGTTGTTGATGAGAATCCCTTTTTCTAGGTATAAGGTGGCCTATTTTTCCATTAGATCGAAAATGATGAAGGCATATGCGCAAATGATTTTACATTTCCATTGGTACTCAAAGCGTATACAGATCTATCGGCTGTGCAAGAGGGTAAGGAGATTCATTATCATATTATCATAAACGGGTTTAGTTCCAATGTTTTTGTGGGAACTGCCCTCATTCATATGTATGCTAAATTTGAATTTGCCAATGAATTATATGCATGCCAAGTGTTTGACAAAATGTCTAAGTGAGATGTGGTTTCATGGACTGTTACGATTCTAGGTTATGCACATAGTCATCAAGCTAATTATGTGGCATTGGTTCTCTTTCATCAGCTGCAACTAGTGGGAGTGGTTCCAGACTCTGTTACGCCGGTAGTAGGTGTGCTCCAGGCCTGTGCCTGGTTAGGAACCCTAGAAGAAAGTAATTTGATCCATAATTATGTAATTATAAGTGGAATTCAGTCTGATGATCATGTTGTGTATGGTTCCATGGGCTTGGGATTCAAAGGATGAAGAAGCGAGGCGACGAAGTCGTCCGGGCTTTGATGAGAAGAGGGTGGAGTAAGGTATGTAGGCAGCTCTGGATAAAAAACCGCAGTGAGAGATGAAGGCCATCCTGTTGCTTGAAAATTGAAACTGGGGCCATAGAGGGTATCCCCCCAGTCTTCCTGTTCCGATAGGGTACGTGTTGCGTTCGTAACCACATGAGCTCCCAGTTCCGTTTGTAACGGAGGATCGAAGAGCGAGAAAGGAGTGTCGCCTAGCTCAGGAGCCAGCGGTCGTGCAGAGAAAAATGGGAGGTCTGGGTCTTCAAGAGACTCTAGAAAATGCAGTTCGTTAAAAACCTCATTCTGTGGCAGTGAGGAACTAAAATGGGAATGCAGACCAGGAGAAACATTACCAGAATCCGGCTGCCCGGTGGTCGCCATCTCCAGCACAGTGCCTGGTGTTTCCTTTGCAATGGATGATGGTCGAAAAGTGAAATGGGAGGTAAAAACTAATTTACCTTCAAACGGGTTGTGAGAGCTGTAATCCACCACGTCCCCCCAAGGTTCCCCAAGAGATATGTGTGGGCTACGAAATCCTGCGTCAGCTGCAGACGCCATTCCTAATGAAAGTAGTGCAGAGAAACGGTACAGCAAGGGCTGCCACCTGCAACCCCCGAGTTAGTAAACCCTGGCAGCTCCCGCTGTCATATTTTTCCAATTCAACCTCATCACCACGAAGATAGATTTATGAATCAATATAATTGTAATTTTTTCCATCTTTTCAGATTTTTAGTAATAATTTTTTTATGTCATTGTTTAGCAAGGCATTAAAATATTGATCTATGAGATCCTTGTTTGTATAGACAAGGGAATCCCTCCCAATTATTCCATATTGCTTCTTAATTATCCTAAAAATCTATGAAATGGGATTAATTTAGTTATTAGGTATGTCAAGAAACTTATGTAGGACTAAAACATGATGATATGATTTAGAATGAGTTTTCTAAGAAGGTAATATTAGCTTTTGACAGATTTGATGGGTGGCACTATACAAGCATATTTGAAATGTCCATAATTGCTATAACAATTATTCCTCTGTTCTCTTGGTTTCTCAAGTTACCTTGAGCCCAAAGCTTCATTAAGGTAGGTTATATAATATTTCAAATTTGTGTGATAGAGAATGAAATATGTCTAAAACCATAAGGACTACACCACATGACTCTCATCAAGATTTTCAAGGATGCCACATTGCCATGATGGCATCTACGGAGTTAGCGTGCAATGTAGACTCATTCCCTTGTTGATCAACTACCAACATCCTTCTTCTTGTTAGGAATTAGTGCCAATAATGAATTTCTGAATTTCCCACTAGTAATATTAATGGGTTGATGTATCACAACCAACTTGATCTATCTTGTTGGGAATTAGTGCCAACAACGAATTTCCCACAAGTAATATTAATGGGTTGATGTATCACAACCAACTTGATCTATCGTGTTCTCCAAAAATATAAAAATATAAACTAAATATTATCTTTACTCTTTGGGCACACATGTTGAGCACAAGTATCATGGCGTGGACAATAACTCAAAGTGCTCGATGCTAGTTACAATGTGCCGGGTTACATACATGGGTGGAAGCAAGTGTTGTTGGTAGCCCTAGATTACGGTAATAGTCCATTATCCAATGGTTGCTACAACGCATAAGGTGGACCTTTGCTCTCCACGGTGATATTTGGATACCTAAAGCTGCAAACTATTGAACCCAATGGATCAATATGCCTATGAAACCGACCATAAACAGATGTTGAAAAAAGAAACCGACCATAAACAGATGTTGAAAACAGAAACCAACCATAAACAAAATACATAACCATTATTGACCCACCTCCCACCTCTGCTCGATTGCGTTCATGGCCGATTATCCCGAACTCATGGAGATTTCATCCTCCATTTACACAGATCTCGAGTCAAGTAGCCCATTCGAGCTAACTAACCAGTCCAAGCTAACCGTTGGCGCCAAATATTTTTCGTTGGGGGGAAGCTAGGAGGGTTTAGTGGGTTTTGAGAAGCAAGTAGTTGTGAATTGGACCTGGAGGCATTTTTGGGCATTTATTTGGTTACCATTGATACCCGTTGAGGAAATGGTGTTTCTTATTAACAAGGCTTAGAATTTGGGTATTTAATTGCCAATGCTGCAATGGATAAAAGAGCATTGGAGAGAACTTGGAGGCTCTTGAAGAGGCAGGCTACGAATTCTGCAGCTCTACGAATTCCCTTACAAATTCACAGGTTAGTTTCTTGCTTTGTTCCCTTACAAATTTGCAGGGTAGTTTCTTGCTTTCCTGAAAAGGATTTTTCTTCAAAGATGGTAGAGATATAGTGATTGTCTCCATTATTTTGATAGATAAAAACCTGCAGGACTCCTATGAAGCTATCCTTGCTAAGTTTCATAGATTCTGTTGTGGGTAGCTACACACTGGGTTTCCTGTAAATCTGTATTTTGAATTGGGATTTTAATCGTATAGTTTGGGGGATTTGTTAAGCTCTACAGTTCATCTTGGATGGTGTCTAAAGCTTAGGATTGCAATTGCAAGTTTAAGATGAGCGAAGAGTTATTTTCTAGTGTTTTTGGTAGAGTCCTCCCAAGGGGCATTGCAATTCTGTATTGATTTTATTGATTTTCTTGATTTCCTCAAAAATAGAAGAGATACAACATAAAGTAAAAGTGGAAAGTGGGAGTAGGATTCACTTTGTAGCATTAGGTTGTAAAGCTCAGCAGCATAAGACTGAAACTGAAATTAACGAATGTGGTCACGTGGAGGGTTTAATGTAGAGTTGCACTTAAGATAGTTGTAGTCATATAAATAGAGAACGTAGGAACCAAGGCATATGCCATGATGGTTTTCAGTTAGCTTGCAATCAAGAAGGAAGCACAAAGATAACCATCACAAAGAAGGGGACCCATGAAGTATACAAGCACTTGAAGATGCTTTGTGACCTAGTGGTTGGGGCAGGGTGTTGTCATGCAAATAGCCCGAGTTCAAACACTGGCACTGGCATGTGTAGAGCCTTTGTGTGTTTTTGTGTGTGTGAGGGAAGGTGTTTGATATACCGGAGTGGGTTTCACTTTATCATCAAATGGAGCTTAACGCATGTTGGACCGGCCAAATTAGTCTAACTGGATGCTAGTAAGATATCCTTTATCCTAATATGATGTTTATGTTCACAGTTTTTCAAATTCAATGTTGTTATCTATTTTGACCAGCTGTTATAGCCTATTCTTGCATTTGCTGTAGAAACGTAGTAAGCTTGGCGTTGTAATGTAATGGTCCTTGTCATCAGGCTTATTCTCAGTTCTCACAACATAACTTGCATATGCTTTCATTATGCCAGGGATTGTTGGTCTAGGCCCTTATCAAAAGGTTTTTAATTTGCTGAGAGAAGAAATATGCCCTATAGAGCAGGTGGGGGAGATGATCTTCAACAATGCCTACCTATTTGCATGTTAAAGAAAATGAAAAAAAAAATATTACCATGCTGCAAAAAAAGAGGAGAACTGAAACAAGAAATTACCATAACATTAAAAATGAATGAAATAGTGCATATTGTATTTATTTTTCTTATGAGATAAAGCTTGCATGTTGTAATTATCTTTGTTACCTTGGATCTATTAAACATGGAGCGAGATTGAAAAATATTGAAATTTACATCTCAAGTTTTTATAACCTTGTTGATGCTTAATGACTATGTGGTTAAGATGGATCTATGCTAGTGGTAATGTTTGCTTTTTTTAAAATTGATTGAATATTTCATGTTGGAAAGCTAGAACATGTTGACATGGTAGGGAGTGATTTGGAAGTGGTGGTTAGATTCACTACATAATAATTTGTCTTTACTTGGATTTTAGAGTGTAGTTACATTCTGCCCAGTTTCTTTTTGTGGCTTGGGAGGTCCACAATATACTCTTAGAGTCTTGCTAGTTCAAAGTCAAAATCAACAACTTCTAGGAGTTGAGTTGATCTGTTAATGCTCTCATTCTTTATGCTTCCAAGACTCATTAAATGTTTTGCATATCTTTCTCAGTAAGTGTGGGATATGTCATGTTATTTCTCTCCATGGTTTGATTGTGTGAGTATTAGATAACAACAATAGGTTGTTATTGCAAGCTCTTGTATGAAACTTTTAGTTGCCTCTCTCACCTTCTCTGGTCAGAAATTGCATGGAAATGGTCACTTCTCTCTCACCTTCTCTAGTGTAGAAAAATATTTCTCTATCGAACACTGTTTTAGGTTTGTTTTAGATATGAAACTAGGGTTTCAACACTATTTTTGGAACAACAAACAAATTTCTAGGTGTTCCAGCCTCTCTTTCACCAATGCCCCCATTTGCTGGCAATGTTTTGGTCTTTTCAGCGGATTCAAGGTGATTTTTTATTTGCAGATTTGTGCCCTTTTCTAGGATTTCACACTATTTTCTCTCTTTCAACCAAAAGGATTTAGTTTTTTTAGGGCAGTGTTGATATCTTGTGAATCTATGGCTGAAAAATGGCTTCTAACTGCCATGTTTAGGCCGATCACATTACAACTCTTCTTTGCAGCAAGGGTTTGTGAATGTATTTGGAGAAACCCTGTCCTGCCCCCAATCATGACAATTATGACTTTGTTTGCTTGAAACAAGGATGAAGCTTTTGGGTTGATTACCCTTTATGTGGAGCCAGATTATGTTCATCACAGCAAGAATAACAAAAATGCAAAGCATATTTAGGATACTTTTCACAACTTATTTGGCATAGTGAACACTCCTCAACTTAATTGACTTGAAACTGAGCTATTTACTCTCAAAAGGGAAGACTTTGCTAGGTCGAGGAATATGTTGCAAGATAACCTCAAAGATTACATAATTACATCCATTGGCGGGGAAAAAACAGATTCAGAATATGTAAGTACGTTCTAAATAATCTTTGTCCTGCATTCAAAAAAATTTCTATCATTTTCTACAATATTCCTCTCTTTATCAAGGCACCCGTCTCTCCCTCTTTAGAGGATTTTTTTTCAAACATCATCCAGCATCAAGTCACCTTGAATAATTTGGGAGAACTGCCCCCTCATGATCAAGCCCATTCTAAAGTTAGAAATCTCATGCATGCATGAATCTATAGGGGAAACTATCAAATCCTCCAAGAAGAAAATAATGTGTTCTTATTTCCACAGGGAGGGATATTCTTTCAAAATTTGTCTCCATTGTCTTCAAAAGATTGAAGATATTGCTAAGCAAACAATCAACAATGACCTTTTTGAAGACAAGGTTGGTACTTCTAATTCTGCACATCTAGCTACGCATTTTGCTTTGTGGTCTTAAACTTCTTCATAGGAATGGATCAAATATTTTGGGGCTACTAGACATATGCTGAAACACAAACATCTTCTCTCTGATTACAGTGATCAACATAAAGGAGATAAGGTAACTATTAGTGATGAATCCATTCTCCTAGTCTCTGGTTGTGGCATTGTTGTGGTTGGCAATGCTATGTTTGGGGATTTTCTCCATGTTCTTAGGGTGGGAATGAATCTTCCATCTATCTATCACATCACACAAACCAACAAAAAGGTGGAATTTTGGTCAGATATATGGGTTGCCAAGGATATTAATGGCAAGTTCAAAGTGGTTTCCTTTGTATTGCTATGAATTTGATCATATGTACAAGCTGGGGAAGAGTTCTTCACATCCAACTCATAGTAAATTCATTACAATAGTTGCCAATGCAAATGATTATAGTATGATATGTAATTATTCTTTGGGTCATACCAATTATGCATCCTTGAGACACATTAACCATCTTTTCCTTCTTGATGGTATTCCATAGATTAACCCTCCTTAGTGTTGTCTGTGAGAACTTTGTGATGTGCAAGCATCATAGAGAGTCCTTATTGAAGGACAAATCAAGGCGTGCACCTCCAAGCCCCTTGAATTGATTTGCAATGACATTTGTGGTCCCTTACCTTTATTGATGACTATTCTTAGTTTCTTTGGATTTTCACCATTAAATCCAAGGACAAGGTGTTTGGAAAATTTTGAGAATTCAAGTCTCTTGGAGAAGCTCAATGCAAGAATAAGATCAAGTGTCTTTGGACTGATATGGGAGGTGAGTGTGTTGGTAATGCTTTACAATAATTTCTCCACTCTCGAGGTATTTCTTGGTAAAATGTTGTTCCATATACTCAAAAAAAAGTGTGGCTTAGTGTTAGAATAGGGTTACGTGGAAGTGGTCCATTGTATGCTTCACTCTCAAAGCTTGAAGGTATCTTTTTGGCGAGGTAGTCATTTGTGCAACATTTACCATCAATAACACACCTACTTTTGCAGTTATGGGTAGGACTCCTTATGAGTGGTTCCATGGGAAGAACTTAAGGAAGCCCTCTATCTCAGCTTCCGTGATCTTTGGAATAGGTGCACGGGTCCACCTGCATTGTGAAAGGGGTGATACATCCCTTTCCATTAAAATCCTCACAGGTCTCTGGTTGGATACAACGAGACTTTTCAAGGGAATTGTCTCTATGACCCCACCTCTCAATAGGTGATTGAGAATTTTGATGCTATCTTTGATGATCCTTTTTCACATGGTCCACCAGGAGCTCTCTTGTCAACCCTTTCCGGTGATGATTCTCAGCATGTATCCACAAAACGTTCCTCTTTTTCTCTTGTTGGGTTGCTTGTTGATGTCTCCCAACTGTTCGGGTACACAGGGTACTACCAAAGGACCGAACACCAAGAGCAACCACTTCACACAAATAGATCACAGATCAACACACCGATGTTTTGACGTGGTTTAAACCCTCTTGAGGGAAACACTCCACGGCCCCGGCCAAATAGATTCTACGGGACAATTTATTATGCAAAGAAAGAAAGTTACAAATGAGCTTCTCATAATCGATCAACTAAACAATGACCCTCCATGCTCTTTAAATAGAGATCATGGACCAATCGGGTGTTAAGCCACGGATCAAGGTTAGGTTTGATCTAAGAGAAGTTGAGCCGTCGGATCACTCTATGTCGGAAACATATCGTGACCGTCGGATTAAGTATATACAAATGCATACTAATGCATACTAAAGAAACACACTATCCCTAACGGATATATTACACAAGTTGATCTTAACTAACTCCTAAGTGTCTAAATATCCTAACATCCCCCCTTAAGAACAACTTGGGATAGGATTGAAGGATTTACAAAAGTGACACTATTAGGAGAAGGAAGGAGGCATTAGAGCCTATCCCCCCTTAATGACAAGTTCCTGAACTCCTAACATAGATCGAAGTTTAGAAAACTTCGCTTCTGTAAGAGACTTGGTGAAGATGTCTGCAACTTGATCATCTGTAGGGCAAAAGAGCACTTCAAGAACACGATCATGAACAAGATTTCTGATGAAGTGCATATGTAGCTCAATGTGTTTGCTGCGTTGATGTAGAACTGGATCTTTGGCAAGCTTGATGGCACTTTGATTGTCGCACCAAAGTGGAGTAGGCTGCTGCTGCTCGAATCCAAACTCTGAAATGATCTGTCGAAGCCATAAAGCTTCCTGACTGGCATTAACTGCTGCTCGATATTCTGCCTCTGCTGAAGAAAGAGCAAGAGCTTGTTGTTTCTTACAAGCCCAAGTAATAGGTCCAGATCCCAGACTGAAAACATAACCTGCAGTAGACTTTCGATCATCAGGATCGCCGGCCCAATCTGAATCAGTGAAACCAACCAACAAAGGTTTCCCCCCTGTACTGTAATGAATCCCAAACTGAACTGTACCTCGAATATATCGAAGTATTCTTTTAGCTGCTTTCCAGTGACTTTCATGAGGTGTCTGCATATAACGGGCAACTCGACCAACGGCAAAGGAAAGGTCAGGACGGGAATGAGTCAAGTATAAAAGACTACCAACAAGCTGACGATACAAGGTGGCATCTACTTCAGGTGAAGTACAAGTGGCAGAAAGTTTGACTCCAGACTGGAAGGGAGAAGGGGCTGGTGTACAATCTTCCATGTGAAAGCGACGAAGAAGGTCACAAGCATACTTAGACTGAGAAAGAAAGATTCCTTCTTTGGTTTGCAGAACTTGGAGGCCAAGAAAATAATGCAAATGTCCTAAGTCTGACATTTCAAAAGTTTGTTTAAGACTGGATTTCACATGGGTTATAAGATTAGGGTCACTACCAGTAAGAATAAGGTCATCAACATATAGAACAAGTATGATGAGATGGTTTCCTACTTTCTTGGTATAGACATTGGGGTCAGAATGGCATCTAGAAAAACCAGTGTCAAGGAGAAAGTTATCCATTTTGGCATACCAAGCTCTAGGAGCTTGCTTAAGGCCATATAAGGATTTCTTAAGGTGACAGACAAGGCTAGAGTTATTCTGAACATAGCCAGGAGGTTGTTCCATGTAAATTTCCTCCTGTAAATCACCATGTAAGAAGGCAGACTTGACATCCATTTGATGGACTTCCCAGTTGTGTAAGGCTGCAAGGGAAAGAACAAGGCGGATGGAGTTCATTTTGGCGACGGGAGCAAAGGTTTCATTGTAGTCAATCCCTTCAACTTGAGAAAAACCTTTGGCAACTAACCTTGCCTTAAGTCTTTCAACACTTCCATCTGATGCATACTTAGTTCTGTAGACCCATTTACATCTGACAAGTTTTCTTCCTTTTGGAAGAGGTACAAGATCCCAAGTATCGTTCGCCATTAAGGAACGATATTCTTCATCCATGGCTGCATCCCAATCTGGATTCCCTGAAGCTTCTGCAAAAGTTTCTGGATCATGATTCTCGGAAACTTGAGCCAAAAGAGAAGAGGCTCGCTGAAACTGAGAACGTGTTCGACGTTGATCTCTAGGATCACCGGCAAGATCACCAGCTGCTTCACATGTTGAACGGACCCATCGAGGAAGCACTTGTGCTGGTGCAACTGGAGGAACATGAGCAGGCGGAGGTGGATTTTCATCCTCACTGTCATCATCAGAAACTGGAGTTGGAAACCTGTCAAAGAAGTTGGAAGAAGAAGAAGAAGGCACAAACGCCGAATCAGGCTCGCAGGCCAAAGGTGGCACACTCGCCGAGTTAGGCTCGCAGGCCAAGATATTTTCATCAAATTTTACATCTCTTCTAATGATTATAGCATGAGAATGTGGTTGAAGAAGTCTATAACCTTTTACATCTTCAGAATATCCAACAAATATGCACTTTTCACTTTTAGGCTGCAATGCTTTCCGTTTTTCATCCGGAATGTGAGCCCATGCTTCACTACCAAACACACGAAAGTGACTTACATCAGGTTTAATTTTACTCCATGCTTCTTCCGGTGTTATACCTTGTAATGCTTTTGTGGGGGTGCGATTAACTATGTAATTTGCACAATTAATGGCTTCAGCCCAAAATTGAAGACTTAGTCCCTTAGATTGGATCATACAATTAGCCATTTCTTTTAAAGTGCGGTTCTTCCGCTCAGCTACACCATTTTGTTGTGGTGTATATGGAACAGTGTGCTGTTGTTGGATGCCTTGTTCAGTGCAGAAAGTAGTGAACTGTTTGTTAACATATTCTCCTCCATTGTCAGATCTTAACTTAATAATTTGATGACCAGATTGTTTTTCAACAAGGGCCTTGTAGGCCAAGAACATGTTAAATACTTCGCTCTTAAGTTTTAGGAAATAAACCCAAGTGCGTCTGGTGTAATCATCAATGAAAGTTAAGAAATATTTGAAACCAGAAAAGGAAGCAGATGGAAGAGGACCACACAAGTCACTATGCACAAGCTCCAAGGGAACCGAGGCGTGCCAAGAGGCACGTTTGTCAAAACTGTCTCGATGATGTTTTCCGAGTACACAACCGGAGCAAACACCATCTCTGCAAGATACCATCGGAAGACCTGTCACCATATTTTCTTTACATAGTTGTTGCAATGAGCGATAATTTAAGTGACCAAATCGCTCATGCCAAAGTTTGCTCAAGTTATCACTATGAGCAACAAAAACTGAAGGGAAAGGTGATGACCCAAAGTTGTTAAACTTGTACAACCTGGTAATATCATCAACAATTCCGGTAGCTAGGACCTGTTGAGGATCTTTAAAATCCTTGATTACAACTTGGTGAGGTGTAAAGGTCACAGTTTTACCCTCACCAGAATGAGTGATCTGATAGACTGATAACAAATTGCAGGAAATTTTTGGAACACATAGTACATCACTAAAATGACCATTATCTACTGGAACTGTTCCAGCTCCTACAACACTTAGAGATCTATCATCACCAACAAATATTTGTTTGGTGTTACATTCATGCATAGTAGAAAAGATGGCTTGATCCTTAGCCATATGATAAGATGCTCCAGAATCAATGAGCCATTCATTTGAAGTAGAAGAAGAAGATGCATTATAAGAATAACCAGAAGCACAAAGTGCATGTCCATGAGAGGTAGATTCTGATGGCGAATCTAGGCTGATGTGGTGCTTCTTCATTGCTGCTTCCAAGGCTGCCATCTTCTTGAAACACTTTGATTCATCATGATTATCTTTCCCGCAATAGTTGCAATGACGCTCAGTCTTCTTTCCTTTTGGCTTGGATCCTTTGTCATTTTTTAAAGAAGGAGCTGACTGAGAGGGTTTGGGACCCTTGTTTGACTTATTATTGCGAAAATTTTGTTTCTTGGGAGGCTTGGACTTTTCTTTCTGTTGGGACAATAAGGCTTTCCCAGATGTATCTGCATTGTTGATTATTCCAAGATGAATGAGTTTATCTTGTTCCCTAATCAAGGAATCACAAAAGGATTCAAGACTAGGCTCTTGATAGCTAGCTGCATTCAATGACGCTTTCATGGAGTAAAATGTAGATACAAAAACAGAATATGCAGGTCCAAGTTTGGAAAGAATATGATAAATGCATTGTTTGTCTTCCCTCTCAATCTTACATTCTGCACATAAGAGCTTGAGAGTTTTGTACTTAGATAAATAATCTTGAATGCATGAAAAGTCACTTGGATTTAAAGAAATCAACTCATTTTCGAGTTGGTGACCTCGAATTTCATTGTGTTTACCAAACACAGTTTCCAACTTGTCCCAAGCAGCATTAGGTTCATCAATTCCAGATATGTGGAATCGCAAATCAGTAAAGATTGACATCCCAATCAATCCACGAGCTTCATCACATCTATTTGCCCATTTTA
Source organism: Larix kaempferi (assembly GCA_027924585.1). Taxonomy (NCBI): domain Eukaryota; kingdom Viridiplantae; phylum Streptophyta; class Pinopsida; order Pinales; family Pinaceae; genus Larix; species Larix kaempferi. The sequence continues at coordinate 6,946,343 of BSBM01000769.1, read as the reverse complement.
TTTTCTTATCATCATCAGTGGGTTCTTTTTCTTTCCCTGTTGTAATTCTGAAAAGTCCCCTACTTCGTAGAACATCCTCCATACGAGATTTCCATGAGAAATAGTTGGAACTGTTAAGTAGAATATCACAAAGGGCGGCCATATTTGTAAATTAATGGCTGTAAAAGCAGAAACCAATAGTCTGGATGTGAAGAGCTCGAAAAAATAGCCGGTTTCAAAAAAAACGGCACTGAAAACGGACTCTGTATGATGAAGTTATGCTTGAACAAAGAAACTGTTGAAGATGTCCCCAATAGTGACGTGGCAGCTAGAGAATGTCCAGCAAAAAAAAAGAACCCCCCTCTTCCCAAGATGAACCTTTTGACAATCACTTTACAAAAAAGTTGCTTTTAAGTGAATCACTTTTGTAAAATAAGTGATTTCACTTTTACAATGATATTACTTTTAAATAGTGCAACAATAAATAAAAAGCTTAAGTGACTCACTTGTATTTTTATTTTTTATTATTTAAGTGAGATGCACTTTTACAATAAAGTAACTTGAAAATAGAAATTGCATGCACTTTCCTTTTTAAAAGTAACTTCCTAAGACTTGAACTCAAGACCTATTAAGGAATAAAGCAACTTTGGACCAAGTGAGCTAGTTTAAAAGGTATGTAAAATATGGAAATGAGGAAGGGGGCTTTTTTTTTTTTTTTTTTTTTTTCTCTTCTTGCTCGGTTTGCGTGCTTGCCCTTTTTCCTACAAAACAAACCACAAAACGAATTCTGATTTGCCGAGATCGCGCAAAGTGCACGGCAAAGAGCATACGCAGCCGAGAAAAACCCTTTCCCTTTCTGTTTCTGATTTGCCGAGATCGCTCAAGGTGCACGGCAAAGAGCATACACAGACGGGAAAGCAACAATCCGAAACCAAAAAAATCTAACAGTAAAAAAATGAAATATGAGTTTTTTTCTTTTCAAAAAACGAAATAAAAAAAATGCGTCACTGTAACATTATACCTTCAGATCTGATGAAAAACGCGTTTCTGGAGCAACCGGGAACCGTTTTCGATCAAACAAAAACTATTTCCCAATGGAAACGACGCTCCGGACGCAATGGAACACCTCCCACAGCCCAGAAATGCACAGAAATACCAGAACTAGAAACCCTTTCGAGTTTCGGCAACAACAGTTCAAGATCTAGATCATAACCGGAAGCGGCTCTTCATAAAAGCTCTGATACCATGTTCGGGTACACAGGGTACTACCAAAGGACCGAACACCAAGAGCAACCACTTCACACAAATAGATCACAGATCAACACACCGATGTTTTGACGTGGTTTAAACCCTCTTGAGGGAAACACTCCACGGCCCCCGGCCAAATAGCTTCTACGGGACAATTTATTATGCAAAGAAAGAAAGTTACAAATGAGCTTCTCATAATCGATCAACTAAACAATGACCCTCCATGCTCTTTAAATAGAGATCATGGACCAATCGGGTGTTAAGCCACGGATCAAGGTTAGGTTTGATCTAAGAGAAGTTGAGCCGTCGGATCACTCTATGTCGGAAACATATCGTGACCGTCGGATTAAGTATATACAAATGCATACTAATGCATACTAAAGAAACACACTATCCCTAACGGATATATTACACAAGTTGATCTTAACTAACTCCTAAGTGTCTAAATATCCTAACACCAACTGGTTGTTGTTGACCTTTCTACATCTCCATCTCATGTTAGTCAACTATGTAGAGTTTTAGAGTTGCTAGTTCTGTATCTTCACAATGCACCTTTGGCTCTGCACTTTTTGTCTCAATATATTCAGCTCTGTAGTTTGGTTCTATATTTTTGAGACTTTATACTTTTGGTATCTAAAATTTGGCGCAATATCTTCAGCTCTGTCATTTGGCTCTGTATTTTTGTGAGACTCTACTTTTAGTATCTGAAATTTGATGTCTGTTGAGGTGAATGTTCTTTAGGTCTATCATAGACTAAACTTTCCTCAATAAGTTTACCTGCTACTGCACTAGTGTTTGTCTATTGGTTTTGATGTTCTTTTGAGGGAATCCTATCTCAAGGATAGGGATCTGTTCTTGAGTTGGACTTCCCACCAAATTCCTTTTATTGCAACTGAAGATGTGAATGCAGGATTGGCGATGGTTTAGGTATTTGGTTTGATTTGAGTTGATCAGCTCATTCAAATTTGTTATATGCATCTTGATAAGATTGTTGAAGCCTTGCATGCTCAAGGTTGACATTCTGAGTCTTATAATGAACTGGCCTCAGTTAACCATGCATCGGGCTTTAGAAACAGTGCAGAGTTCTTTTGTGCTGACCTTATTCCGAGGCAGATGGCAATAGATTCCTGCATTTTCTTAAACCACATGATTTCCTTGCTTGCAACTTTGTTTTGTAGCAAGCTTTTGACTGACAGCATGTAATAAGATCCAACAAGAAGACCCAATCACATAATTTTGTCCCAGGGTTGGAGCTGATAAATGAAGAGATCTTCATATATGTTGAAGCAGCTTGATGGATTGTCCACCTCCATACAAAGTATGAGGCAACATTCTTTTCAAATCTGGGTGACCTGTGCATAGTTTGGGACTGTCCTAACTTTCAATCAGCAGTAAAACCCAAATTCTCAGAAGTCCTGTGGACAAGAAGAACAACAATGAGCATCCTAATTGGTGTAAGAAGCAAATCTGGGCTATTTCCGAGCACATTTGGGCATGGTTAAAGATTGTTATGTGCAGTTAAGCCAATTCGTAGCCCTATTTGACCTTCATAGAGAAGTGAGAAAGCATTCTAAGGAAACCTTAACCATAAATTAACAATAAGTATCCCTAAATCCTCGATTTTGGGCAAACCTAGGTTAATTTTAGACCTAAAGAAGCATTATGGGAAGCCTGTGGGGCACTAAATAGTATTTTTCTAGTGTTGGGGGTATTCATAGTAGTTGGCAGCATAGTGTGGGAAAATTTGTGTATTTTGGACAATAGTAGAACTCTCATTCTTTCAAATCCTAGGAATATGTGTGCACTAATAGAAGCACTGGGCCATCATTCTTGGAAGTGTTGGATGAATTGAGAGGCTAATCTCATGGTTATTGAAGGGGCCATCTCATTTACTCATATTTTGGGGAATTTTCAGTATCCATTTGAGCAAGTGGATCCACCTTGAAGCACCATGAACCTCATATTTGATGGAGCCATTCCTCTTAAAAATGCATATCATTGATCGACCAGAACACTTTGGTGTTTGCTGTGGGTATTTTCTAAGCCTACTCATGCTGTTTAGGAAGGGTTGTAAACAATCAAAAGTTCAATGCAAAGACATTATTGAGCAGTGGTAGTTGTGGGTTTGATTGGCATAGAGCTACATGAATGAGTAGTCATGGGTTTAATTCTTGCACTGATGTTCTATCCTAGACTCCTAAGTCGCGAGTTCAATGCTTGAGCAATTTTATAGAGTTTGAATGTTTCTATGGATTCTCTTGATTGAAGTTTGTGTTATGGCCATGGTTCTAATGTTGTTATGGGTTCTTGTTGAGTAACTTTAGTTTGTTTTAACTTCTTAGTGAGACTATTGTGATTCAATAATCAAAATTTCAATGAAAAATATGATTAATGATGAAGGTGAGAGTATAACTACACATGAGATTTTGATAGATAAAAAACTCTATTTATGCATGGAGATTTAACAAGAATGGGAGATCATTACTAGTATACAACCTCTTTATTTACTCTATTCAATACCAACATAATATTCTCCTTGTTTTGATTGGTTACAATCCAATATTTGCTCAAGTACATGATTATTGCACCCCAGATTTGCTTGTGTTTTGTTTGGCGATGATCCTATGAGTTGGGTTTGATATAAAAAGATGTAGAAACACACCATGAAGAAAACCCAACTATTTTCAAAAGACAACTGGATTATCAAGATACATGAACTGTTATGAAACCACTTTCAATATTTATGCAAACTTGACAATCTATGTATGGTATCTTCATCCCAATGTGGAACTCTGGAACTTGCTATTATAACCCTTTTCAGCTTCGATACATGGTTTTCAGGTTAGTAATGAATTACATATGAATCATGATACATGGTTTTCAGGTTAGGAATGGATTACATATGATACATGGTTTTCAGGTTAGTAATGGATATAGATTACACCAACTTTGCCTTATGTAATTTGACGTGCATCACTTATCATGAACACCATTTGAAGCCAAGCAAATCGAGGGTTTGGAATCAAGAAGCTGTAAATTCTCTCTTCCAAGTATGCTTTCCATGAAAGGTGGTCCTCACAGATAATATACAGAACCAATTCCACAAGGGTTTGTATGGTGAACAAATATCTCTTCATATGGTCACTCAGCCCTCCGGTCTCATGCCTCAGGTAGAAAACATCCATCAATTGATCTCTGAGAGTGTGGTCACATTTTTAGCATAAGTTCTTGTTGCATAAGTTCTTATTGGAACTATTGGAAGAATATGATTAACAGTGTTTATTATTTCCAAAAACTGATTGTTGTCTACTAGTTAAAATTATTGATTAAAGAACACAGGAAAAAATGGTATAGAGTTTTGCACCAAATGCACATAAGAGGATCAGTAAAGAATTGCTGATAAAAACTACTCATTCTGTGACTGGGAACTCTTTTTTTGTCAGAGAATTGATGTTGCTCCTAGGTTGCTGCAAGATATTGCTATCTTGCTTCAATAGGCTATCACCTATGCATGTGAATTGATAATTTGCTATGGAAGTATATGTAGTTTGTTTTCTGATGTGTTGTCTATGGCAGGTTGATATAGAAACCTCTGTTGGGCCAGATCATCTAAATCTTTAGAATTTGATAATCACAGATGAGGAATTTGGGTAGAACTGCCATATGGTATTTTTTGGTGATTATAATTAATTTTTGCATTGCACGGGTTTTAGTCCGAATTCGCCCTCTAAACAGTGCAGAGGTAGCTTCTCAAGGTTACAATAGATATTTGAAGCAGGAGAGTGCACATACTGTTACATGGCTTGGTCCCCCTGAAACAAGTTTCACATTTGATCATGTTGCCTGTGAGACTATCACACAGGTGCACATATTGACATTATGGATAATAAAATGTAGGCGAATCTTATTTTGAATTGCTTCTTAAGGTGATACTTTTTGGACATCATTTTTGGACTGCAGGAAATGCTATTCAAAGTGGCGGGTTTGCCAATGGTGGAAATTTTCATGTCAGGTTATAATAGTTGTATGTTTGCTTATGGTCAGGTAGGTTTTAAATATTTGTTATTTGTATGATGTACGTTTCTCCCTGTCATTGTTAAAATGTGGGAACGCCACTTTCACAAAACTGTCACAAACTGCAGAAGCTCAAATTACAATTTACTAGTGTATGGCATGTGAAATAATTGATTCTAATTTATGAAAAATGCCATGTAGACTAGAAGTGGAAAAACACATACAATGCTTGGTGACATTGATGAATTGGACAGGCAACCTAGTGCAAACCATGGAATGACTCGTATTTTTGAATACTTATTTGCAAGAATCAAAGCGGTAATCAGTCATGTTTTCATTTTTTATCTAGTGTTGCTTTTGCTGGTGGTGAGAATGTTTGGAGCTTAATTCCTTGCCTTGTGGGCATAGGACGAGGAAAGGCATAGACACGAGCAGCTGAAATATGTCTGCAAATGCTCCTTCCTTGAGATTTATAATGAGCAGATTACATATTTATTGGAGTTGTCCTTTACTAATTTACAAGTAAACAGTCTTTCTCTGTTTCATTCAATCATGTTAGTTTCTTCTTGTCTATTATATGTTTTGTAGTGGTTAGTACATGCAACAAGTTTTTAAGCTTCTAATTTTCAAAATACATTGTTTTTTGTGCATTTGAGAGAAGATGTTGGAAAGGGTGTATATGTTGAAAACCTTACAGATATTGAAGTGAGAAATGTGCATGACGTTGTTCAACTTTTGCTTCTGGTACTTTACGAGACAAGTCTCTTTATGTTCAATTTGATTAGTTCAAATTTATACCAATTATTGCATCTAACTTTAAATTGTCATGGTTCTTGTGATTATCAGGGAGCTGCAAACAGAAGGGTTGCAGCTACCAATATGAATCGCGAGAGTAGTCAATCACATAGTGTTTTTACCTGTGTAATTGAGAGCCAATGGGAAAAGGACTCCATGACCAACATTCGTTATGGAAGGCTTAACCTAGTGTATCTAGTTGGTTCAGAGAGGTATCTTAAAACCTGCATTTTGTTAAATCCAGAGCTATTTTAAGTTTTACAGAACCATTTTCCAGACTGTTAGCTGATAATTCTTTGTTAACTTCAAAATAGGCAGAAAAGCTCTAGTGCAGAAGGCGATCGTCTGAAAGAAGCTGCCAACATTAATAAATCCTTGTCAACTCTTTGGTAATTATGCAAATCTTTTACATATCTCTATTTAACATCTCTATGCCAAGATTTGAACTATTTCTCATCCACATATTTGGATTTGATTTATTGGGCTTATTTATTTGATTTATAAGCCTTTATCTAATCATTGTAATTGAATTGTTATTTAAATATATCATCAAGAAAAGTTTTTTATGATTGCAAGCTTGTTATCATGATTTTAGTGGATGTGGCTCATGGAAAACAATGCCACATTCCTTACCGAGATTCGAGGCTTACATTTCTTCTTCAAGTAAACAATCATTCATGGAAAGTGATATTAAACCTTCAATCCAACCGGGTGCAGATTATTAAACCTTCTACCTGTTTGCAGGATTCGCTTGGTGGTAACTCTAAAACAACGATTATTGCAAATATTAGTTCATCAATATGGTTTGTGACCATTTTTTGTGATTGGATAGAATATTCTCAACATATATTTACCTTTGACAGTCCATTGATGTCATCATCACATTTTGGATCTTCAGCGAAAACATAATTTAAGGCCTTTTAAAATTTTGGACAGTTCTGCAAATGAGACATTGAGTACACTCAAGTTTGCTCAGAGAGCGAAATTCATTCAAAACAATGTATGTATTGTATCTTTTTTCAATTTATAATACATGCTTATTTTCTAACATTCATCTCATGTATTGTTTGAACTAACCATCACATTTTGAATTGATTGTTACTATCAGGCTATTGTCAATGAGGATGCTTCTGGAGATGTTATGGCTTTAAACCGCCAAATACAACAGTTGAAGGTCTGACTTGACTGTTGTTATCCTTTTCTTTTCTGTTCACGATGTATGTTGAAACTGGGAAAAATTTGTATAAATGATGTTTTACAGGAGGAGCTGAATTTTTTTAAATGGCAAAATGTTTCAAGATCTCTATCATTTCAGTCTACAATCTTTACAGAGACAAAATCTGGTAATAATAATGAAGGAAGTATCACTGTTGTGCCTGGTAACAATCTGGAGCCTCCTGAATGTTCTGACCTGTTGCACAGTAGCAGAGCTTCAGGGAGCCCAAGGATATCCAGTAAGAAGGTTTGGCTTATTTTCATATTAATTATCTACAGTCTTTTGACTTATTTTCACATGAGATTGTCTACAGTTTAACAGTCTGTATATATGGTCACCAAATACCAAAGATTGATAGATTAATAGATCCTGATTAGTTTTGGATTTGGTTTCTCTTCTATAGCTAAAATCATTAGAAGCTACCTTGGCTAGTTCCTTGAGAAGAGAACAAGTGGCTGAAAATACCATGAAACGGCTGGAAGTTGAGATTGAACTGCTAAACTGTTTGGTATGTCAAGACTTAAAAGCTAAAACCTCAATCTCCCCATTTCCCTTGTTTGAATCTATTCTGACATCTATGTTTGGTGCATATATGTTCCTAAATAAAATTAGGAAATTGTCTAGTTAGGTCCAGGGCAATTGACAAAGCCTTTTTGTAATGTAGTTGACAGGCAATGTGATAAAGGTGTCATTTTAGAGTTTCTCTGGCCCTGCCATTTGCAAAGCTTTTAGTGTCCTAAGCAAATAGTTCTCTTAGGGAAGCCATTGACTCTACTTATTTAGTTTTTGAGAGATTTCAATCAGTGATAGAAATATTGTATGAGTAAATACTTTTCATGGTTGGCTTTCCACATTTGGATTCTCAAGAATTTACGTTTATTTTATGCTTCTGAAGAAAAAACTACTCTAGTTTGTGTGGTTCTTGAATTTCATACATGGAGTGTTTATTCGTTTATGAAATCAGGGGATATACTTATTGGCTGCCTATACATGATAGGTTCACCAAAGAGAAGAGCACACACAGTGTAGTGAAATGATGCTACGTTTTCGAGAGGATAAAATTAGAAGGCTGGAATCTATTGAGGATGGTTTATTGTCAGTGGGTGCATATCTATTAGAGGAGAAAAATGCCTTATCTGAAGAGCTTCAGCTTATTTGGGGGAGACTTGATTGCAACCCTGAACTTACTTGATTTTCCATGGAAAACATAAGGCTTCTGGAACAACTCAAAAGGTAAGATTTAGCTAGCGTTTCCTCAAATATATCTTGCATCAACTAAAGACTGAAGCCTCTATCTCCTAGGTTTTACTGGGTGTTTAGATGCCTCCTAGTACAAACAAAATGTATATGTTTGTAGGCACTCCCTCTTTTTTACCTTAGATCAACTCATGTTCATATACCATTTCTCTTATTTTAAGCATTGTTGCAAATATCTTTGATTTATTCCAACATTTCTGTTTTATTCCAAGTTTTTTGGGTTGCTGATTATTCTGGGTTTTTTTGAGTTTTTCACATCCAAGTTTATACTTGCTGATATTTTCCCTGATACATCCACTAACTTTCTTTTTGGATCCTTGATATATTATGTGAAACAATATTTGCAACATTGGTTATAAGTACAGGGATATATATATGCTTCTGTTGAGTTATAATGGATGGTAGGTTCCAAGATTTCTATGAAGGAGGGGAGAGAGAAATTTTATTTGCAGAGGTTTCTGGCTTGCGTGATCAAGTTTGTAAGACATCTGGACAAATCATCAGATAATCTTAATGGTATTTAAGTAGTAATAGCAAGCTTTAAATGCCTTATTTGTTTATTCTTAACAGTTGGTTGATGTTCTCGAAGGAAGGATTGAACACGATAAGAATCCATGTGCACTTTCAATACCTCAGGTAAGGATATCTTGACTTGATACGAATTGTGTATGTTGGCATTTTATCTGGGTTTTGAAGAGAACTGTTATTCTGGATGCAGGAGGTGCTCCCCCCAGAGCTTGCTAGTTCTGCTAGGGAGAACTAGATGTTAAGATTGGAGGTCTGTCTCTTATCTGTACAGGGACATATATATGCTTCTGTTGAGTTATAATGGATGGCAGGTTCCAAGATTTCTATGAAGGAGGGGAGAGAGAAATTTTATTTGCAGAGGTTTCTAACTTGCGTGATCAGGTTTGTAAGACATCTAGACAAATCATCAAATAATATTAATGGTATTTAAGTAGTGATAGCAAGCTTTAAATGCCTTATTTGTTTATTCTTAACAGTTGGTTGAAGTTCTCGAAGGAAGGATTGAACACGATAAGAATCCATGTGCACTTTCAATACCTCAGGTAAGGATATCTTGACTTGATAAGAATTGTGTATGTTGGCATTTTTTCTGGGTTCTAAAGAGAACTATTATTCTGGATGCAGGAGGTGCTCCCCCCAGAGCTTGCTAGTTCTGCTAGGGAGAACCGGATGTTAAGATTGGAGGTCTGTCTCTTATCTATCCACGGCTTAACTTGTTAATGTTACTGTGTTACCCCATTTAAAATTTCTTCTTTATGATGGAATCTTGCATTGGTTGCAGGTAGATAATGCCCATAAAGAGATAGAAGATTGCAGGAATCATCTAAGTGCATGCCTGGAAGCAAATGAAAAAATGACAAGGTGGTTATGATGAAGTCAATTCCTGAGAGAGCATTCCATTATGCATTTTAATGTTACTGGAGTTGCATAGCTTAGTTTTTTGTGAGGGAATGTTAGTTATTTACTTGACGATTTCTTTACTGTTAATGTCCTCAGTGAAATAGATGAATTGCATATGCAACTTGAAGAACTCAAGAAATCTTGTGTTCAGTAAGAAGAGGAATTGGAAGCTTTGAGGGTATAGTGTTTTTTAAGCCTTGCATTTTATTCTGTTAGGAGCTTAGGCCTGGAGCGGAATTCTTGGTTAGAAATCTCTAAGAATATTTGTTGTTACTGATTGCTATGAAATATGCAGCCTCAATCAACTGGTGGTCAGTCTCTGGAGAGAGAGAATAGTCAGGAGCAATTCATAAATGACCTAAAAGCACAGCTTCATGCGGTTAGTATTTGCCTTATTTGCCTTATATTCTATCAGTGGTTTGGTTTCACATGTACTGAATAAAGGCTGCTAAGATCTAGTGTACTGGTTCCTCTTTGAAGTAACTAGCTCATTTCTGTCGTTTAGAATGTCTTATGGCATGCATGCTTCAAAAGTACGATGTAGAAGTGAAGTTTGAAGATATATAGTATCGTATAATTGAATGCTTTTCCTTTGTGTAACTTGTGAATCAACCACTATTCTAAATTCTATTCCTTTATACAGGAAATAGAATTAAGAACACAGATTGAGGATGTTCAAGCATCTTTGAAGAATAACCAGCATGATTTGCAAGAGAAAGCACAGAAAGAACAAGAACTGGAAACAAGGCATTCGGAGGAAATAATGCAACTGTAATTAGAGCTTGAATCATTGGAAGTTGTTTTAGAAGAAGAGCGATTGTGTCGGAAAGAGGCAAAAGATAGGGTTTTGCAGTGTCTCTAGGAGCTGGAAGCAGCAAGCGAAAGTCTTTGCAAGTTAGAAAAGAACTAGAAACAGCTTTGGAAAAAGTTGAGGATGACAAGTCAGTGATTGAAGCCTTGGAATCACAGCAGCTCTTTTCAATAAATGAGCTGGAGAAATTTCAACTAAAGAACGAGGAGATTTTACAAATTCTAAACAGGAATGAAGAAGAAAGACACATACTGGAAAGGCAGAATGAAATTTTGCAAGAACAACTGAATAGAGATCAAAAGCTCTATGCATTGGAAACTTTTAGAAAAGATCAAAGTGGAGAACGCTTAAATTGTGAGGATTCATCTATGTAAGTTAAGCTAGAAAGAATGCAAAGGGCTCTTGATAAAGCCAGAAAGATCAACCAACGATTTGAGAATGAGCAAGCTTCACAATCATCACATGAAAAGGAAATGGACCAGGTCCAAAGACAGGTTGAAACAGAAACAATTGAGGTAATCATTTCCTTAGAGGAAGAACTTGTTGCACTTCATGAACAGGTTGATTCAACGACTGTGAGAATCTGACACAAATGAATAGATTATGCATTTGAAAGGAGAAACAGAAGAACTGCAAATTAGATTAACATGTGTTACAAAGGAGAATGGGACATTAGTAAGTTTGTTGGCTAAGAAAGATGCTGAGTTAAGGACACTGATGGATGAATGGGAAAAATCAGCTTCAAAGTTGGCAAATTTTCTTGGAGAGGGAGATCAGGCACTTGAAGATGCTTCTGAGCAGATGGATAACATAATAGATTCATTTCCCCAAAGAAAACTTAATCTTAATCAAGGAAAACAACTTGCTTTTGTTCCTGATAAGGGCAGCAGCTTGTTTTTGTTCCTGATAATTTGTACAGCCATGGATTATTGTGCTCATGCGTAGTTTGTAAGATCATTCTTCTTTGAATTTTCATCATTGTCACAGTTGAACTGCTATATATTAGAATTCTTTTAGTACTTGAAGCATTATTCTTGAATATGTTTGACATTCATTTTGTTCCCATGCAAAATTTGTTTGAATATCATCATTGTCAAGCAATAAAAACTTCTTAAAGGGTGCTAGCTCAATGGTAGAGCACCTGCTTAATTATAAGCAGGAGATTGGTGGTTCGATTCCTCCGTACCCTATCATAAATTAGTGACTAAAAAAACGACTAAATTCGCATATATACGATTATTAGTAGCTAATTTCCAGTATCTTATAGCGACTAAATCAATGACTAAATCAGTGAGTATCAATGACTAAATCAGTGAGTATCAATGACTAAATCAATGACTTAATCAGTGACTATCAATGACTAATAAGCCAACCAATTAATGACTAGTGAAATATGACTAGAGATAAGATAGTGGAAATCAGATACTATTAGTCACCGACTCAAAAATAATCGTTTATAGTCGAATTTTTAGTCATTTTTTAGTCACTAATCTCTCATTTTGTAGTAGTGCTGGTCATTGATCAAAGTAAACTGAAATCCGAACCTTGTTATGATGTTCTCATATATAAACTTGGCAGCTACTTCACTTGAACAAGTCTCGACAGGTTCTTCCTCTACCCATTTGGTAACATATTCGACTGCAGTGATAATGTATCTTGCTCGTGTTCGTCTTCCGAGTATCGGGAAAGGTCCAATGAAGTCTATTGCCCATATTTTGAATGTTAAGCTTGGGTTTAATGGTACAAGGGGAATTTCTGTACTTGAAAGAGGTCGACCCATCCACTGACATCTATCACATTTGCTTACAAATTTGCGACAATCTTTATGTATTGTAGGCCACCATAATCTAGATTGCAGAATTTTTCTTGTTGTTATGTCGGCTTGGAAATGTCCTCCCGCCGGTCCATAATGTGCCTCAGTGAGTATGCTTTTTCTTTCATGGTCAAGAGCACAGCGTCATAATACATCGTTAGGTCCAATTTTATAGAGGAACCCATTAATTATAGTGTACGACGCAACCTTCATTGCTAAGATCTTCTTTTTATTCTCTTGCATTCCTTTTGGTGCTTGTCCGTCTTCTAAGAAATGTGCGATCTCTGCTAAATCCATTGGGACAGCTTCAATTCTGAACAAATGAGCATCAATAAAGTCATCCTCAATTCATGTTGGTTCTTCTCCTATGTCTATCCTCTATAGGTGGTTGGGTCTGACATTTGCTTTACCTGGTCTAATTATAAATTCGAACTCAAATTCCTAGAATAAGCATCCAACGACAGAGTCTTCCATGGTGTAACAGTTAATTGACCAAGTATTTGAGTGCTTGATGATCTATGTAAAACACAAAGGGGTTAGACAATAAATAGTGTCAGTACTTCTGCAGTGCAAATACCATAGCCAACGCTTCTCTTTCTATCGTTGAATTGTTCCTTTCAACTTTATTCAATTTCATGCTGCTGAATGTGTTGGGATAGTCCATTATGTCATCACTTGGTTGTGTTAAAATTGCACCAACTATTATGCCTGAAGAATCTATATGCACGTGGAATTTCTTCGACCAATTCGAGAATCTTAGTATGGGTGCTTCGACTAACTTTCGCTTTAAAATGTCGAATGATTTATTGCACTCTTCAGTCCAATGGTATTCTTGATTTTCCTTTAGCAATTCTTCCAAAGGATACATCATGTTGGAGTAATGCCGTATAAACTTCCTATAATATCTCGTATGGCCCAACACGATTCTCACTTGTTTAGAGTTAACTAGTGGTTTTAGGTCAAGAATTATCTTGATTTTTGCATAGTCAACTTTTATGCCTTCTTTGCATACGACATGTCCTAGCAGTATTTCGATTGGAGTTGAAAATATGCATTTTTTTATATTCAACGAGAGTTGTATTTGTCGACAACTTTCCAACATCAGTCTAACCCATTTACAATGATCTCTCAGCATGGAATATATTGTCCAGTCTTCGAAGTAGACAATCATGGTTTTATATATGTACTCTTGGAATGCTTTGACAACAATTATGGAAAAGACGGCCGATGCATTCTTTAGTCCAAACGGCATGAATTTGTATGCAAATGACCTAAATTCATAGACGAATGCAATCTTTTTCTGATCTTCTTCAACGATGGGTACTTGGTTGTATCTGGAGAATCCGTCCGTCAATGAGTAAAATTCATGACTTGCAACTTTGTTAATAATTTCATCAGCAAAAGGAGTAGGAAAAGGGTTAGTAAGTGTTACTTTATTGAATTCTATGAAGTCAACACATATTCAAAGTCGAATCAGATCATGCTTCTTTGGTTGGATGACGATCGAACTTTCCCATTCAGACTAATCGATAGGGTAGATGATTCCAGAAGGAATCATGTTGTCGATCTCTTTCTTAAAAATTTCCTTATCTTTGTGTGCTAGCTTGTATGGACTTTTCTTCACTAGCTTTGCATCTGGTTTAATATTGATTTTCATCTCTCCCATTTCATGTACTAGGCCTTTGAGATATTTGTAATCCCAAGCAAATACATCTTGAAATTCTTTGAGGAGACTTGTGATTTATGTTGTCTGTTCTTCGTTCCAGTAGTCACTGACTTTTTCATTTTTGGTCTTTCATCATTTGATATGTCGATTTATTTTATCTTAAATTTTTCATCCATCCATTCCGATGCTCTGATTTTATTGATCATTCATTCTCCTTCTTTGAGTTGCGTGAATGTCGGTGGAAAGTATTTTTCGGTTAGTCTTTCAGGATCTTATTTTTCTATTGCTTCGAATTTGAAGGTTTTTCTGACCATCTTGGATGATCGTGTTTCCATTTGAATATTTTTCCCTTTGTTTTCTCTGTTTCCAATTGTAATCTTGTTGAATGCTGGGCTTCTGTCGACTTGATGTTATTGCAGATAACGGTTTGTCGAGGAAGTTGTTGATTATCTTTTGGCACTTTATTATTCATCGGTTGTAGAAAAAATTTCATTTGATAGCTCGCTTCAATTAATTGCTCCTCCTTTGGAGAAAATTGGAAATCTTTGATGAAATTTTCTTTTAGCTCTTTCCAAATAAATGTTTCTCCTCTTGCCTCTTCCATTTTGTACCATTTGTTCGGAAAGTCGTCGAGTATGTTTGGGAAAAGATGTGGCCATGTTCTTTCATATTTGTACCCTAATATTCTCCATTCCCTTTCACAATTATTGATGTGTGCTTCAAGGTCTTGTCCTAGTGTGAATAGTGGAATTATCGCTTGAGCTATTAGTTTCTTTCCTCCAAACCTTTCAACAAAATATGTCGATGCAGTGGTCCAAGTCTAGAGTCTCGACTGGTGCCTATCCCACCCTCTTGTTGCTTGAGCTGTGAATGTATCGACCAAATCTTTGTAGTCATACTTGTTCTCCGACATTCTTTGATACTTCTTCAATGTGTAAAGACGGAGATTCACGTTCTTTGTATCTCAGCGGAGGACTGAATGTCGATTCGTTCTTCGTCGGTGCCAATGTTGGATATTCTAGGATTTTTCTTTCGAATATATTTGGTATTGTAGAGATGGAGAAGCATTGATTTTTTTTCTATTTGGGAATAGCTTCGATTGTCCATCATTCTCTGGCTTGCAATTCATAGTTCATCTACCATTCATATAGTTCGGCATCTGAATTGTATCCGATCGATGCAGGATTTTTGAGATAGAGTTCCCCTTGTGCATTAGGTTCAGTGCAGTCTTCATTATTCTTTATCTAGTACAGCTTTCGAATGTCGTTATCATCATCAATTGGTTCTGTCCAAGGCTCTCCTTGCGATGGGTGAATTGGTACTATGAATTTCTGACCATTGCCTTTGAGTTTGATTCGTTCTTTGTCAAGCGATATTGAAGCCTTCATTTTTGTTCCCCAAGGTCGGCCAACTAGTGCTGGGAACGAACTGTATCTGTCTTTGGGATTTATGATTTCAAAGTCAACTTTTTTCATTATACCCTTGATGGATGTTTCAACATCTCTCCATACTCCGATTGGTTCAATCAGACCTTGGTCGGTTAGTTTCAAGTAGATGCGTGATTCTTGTAGTTGAGGTCGACCCACGTGCTCCCAAGTATCACGAGTCATGATATTTACTTGAGATCCAAATTCAAGGACTACCTGTCGAACACAGTATCCTTTGATTTCTAGGTCGACCAGAGGATCTACATCATTCTTGTATTTTTTATTTAGTCGACATATGTTTTTAGCTTGCTTTGCTTCGACAGATTTGTTTTTAATATTGCACATCAAGTCTATTAATTTCGAGACAGCTTCCTGTTTAGTTATTAATTTGAGCAATTCATTAATAGATTATTTTCAATCTTCATCAATATCTTCTTGAGATGCCATTTCGTGAAATATTTCAGATGCATTATTAAATAGATTTTTTTGCTTATTGGGGTTCGGATAATCCTCTTTATTCTTCACTTTGCTAATTTGTGGATTATCATGACCAGTTCTAGTACCTTTCCTTGTTACAATTTGAAGATTCTTCGTTCTAATTACATCATATGTAGGAACACAGGATAAGACATTAACATTCTTTTTATTGTTGATCTTTTCAAGTATGGTAGGGCAATCCTCCCAGTAGTGATGCCCTACTCCACATTTTGTACAAAATTTCAGATTTGTTTGATCTTTGTAAGGACAACTTGCATAACGATGTCCTTCGTTACGACATGTGAAACATTGTATGGGTCGACGAGGTCGGAAGTCTCTACTTCCATTACTGCGACCTCGACCTGGGAATCCTCCTCGTCGGTTGAAATTATCATAATGCCGATCCTATATTCTGTCATCATTCCTTTGATATTTGTCATTTCTGTCGCTCTGGTCATTTCTATCATTCCTTTCATTTATTTCATTTCTTTGGTCGACAGTATTAGTCTGGTATACTATGTGATAGTTCTATTTATTCTTTAAGTTCAAATGACATTATGTTATGGAATGAGAATTAACTTCACATATGGCGCACCATTGAGCTTGGTTATTCTTCATGTTATATGGACAGTCTCTTGTGGCATGAGATTAGTACTCTTGATAGATGTTGCAGAAGCTCTTTGTCTGTACAAGCCGAACGTCTTGCCGTCGGTTATCTTGATGACAGTAGTCTTTTTTATGCCTACCCGTGGAGTATTTTGTACAACAGAGTTCTGTTCCTCGGAGTTTGATTTCTTGGATGTATTTTTGCATCCTTTACAGTTGTTCCTCAATATTTCTATCGACAGGGGCTATGGGGTAGTCATCATCCCTTTCTATTTGTAAATCCTTCATCAGGGCATCTTGATACGTGGACGTGCACTTTGATCTTCCATAATAGGTTAGCTACAAACCACTAGATCAATAGCTTTTCCTCAATATCATAGTCGATCTGGCTCAGTATATATTTGAATCTCTTGCCATACTCCCTCACAGTTTCTGTTGGATGCTGCACTGTAATATTCAACGTTTCAGCTATCAAGTACTTCGCATCCGATGTTTTAAAGAAAGATAAGAACCGTTGTTTGATTTGAGCTTTTCTTGCATTGGTTTTTTTTTCATTGAATGTCATATTCCAGGTTAGAGCTCTTTTTCTCAATGAGCAAGCAAATTGTGCCATTTTTTGGTCTTCATTGGTAAGGGTATTAGCTTCCCATATCGATTCACATACAAACCAATGCCTTCTAGGATCTTCATCACCTTCGTAAAAAGGAAGGTGTGATGTTGCGTGGGCCATGTCTGCTACGACTTTGACCTTTAAGTTTACTGGTGGAGACGATGGATTTCTTTCGGCAACAAGATTACATTCTTGAATAACCTCGACAAGTATTATTTCTAAATGTGTATTATCGGGTGTTAGAGCTTGTTCTTAACTTCCAATGATAACTTCTGGAACTTCGGACGGTTCTTCGTTGGTTATCGGGGGTCGGCTTTCTTCAATCGCTTCTGTCGAAATCCAGGTAAAACTTTGCTCAATTTGAATTTCACTTCTCCTTGGATTTTCCGAAGAACTCAACGAAACACTTAATGCTAGAAGTGGCAGGGGGTCGCTTCCGCATGATCTGAGTAGAGTAGATGAAAAATTGTGTTTGAGAATTTGGGTTGAAAAGTGACCCAGTTCCCTTCTTCTAGTCGATGAATCAATCATCTGTCGACTTCATCACCTTCGTTTTTTCGTCGTCTCCAGATGCCTGACTGACCAGCATGAAGTCCTAAATCCTCTTCGACAATATTTTGTACTTGAGCAATTTGAGTTAGCAGTAGTGGAGAATGCAATGTTATGGTCTCAGGTATGTTCACTTGGAAAGCTCCACCACCCTCGATCCACAAATATTCCTCCATCGGCTACAGATCTTCATTAATTCCCTCTTCCTGTTGAACTCGACTTGACTCTGGCGGATTTCCTTATGCATTTGTCACTATACCCGACTTCTGTTTTTTCTGGAGCGCACTAGCCTACTCCCTCGGTTCTTCACGCCGCTTTCGTCTCTTTTCCCATTCAATATTTTGGATTTCTGGGGTGCTTTTGTGGCTCATTGTTCTATTTTTGTTTTTGGAATATTCATTGCTGGTCATGTCGTCTTTTCATCTATCGAATTTCGTCATATATCTATTCCA
The DNA here is from genome assembly GCA_027924585.1 of Larix kaempferi. Taxonomy (NCBI): domain Eukaryota; kingdom Viridiplantae; phylum Streptophyta; class Pinopsida; order Pinales; family Pinaceae; genus Larix; species Larix kaempferi. The sequence continues at coordinate 6,927,995 of BSBM01000769.1, read as the reverse complement.
TCAGAAACGTGTTTGGCTACCCCCCCAATGCCGGCCCGAAGCTCTTTAGGCAACTAGGAGGTAAGGTACTTCATTTTTTCAGGAAATATTCCCACTCTCGTTCTTGCACTAATTTTTCCCACGTTCTTTCCTTTTCTTCCCAATTTGGGTTTGGGAGTGGTAGCGACAACAAGGGTCGACTCTCGACAATATGCGTTGTGCCTTTGTCGATCAGGAACTTGAACAGAAGTGTTGGTAAATAACACAAAAACTGGTCAGTAAGGTCATTGTAAAACCTTTTCCTCACGTTTTCGATGGACAGTCTCTCTTCAATAACACATTCTTCATAGAACTCGTTGGAAATTTTTTCGCACCATTTTGATAGATTTGTACGGCCTCCTCTGATCATCTTTTTAATTAATTTGCACTCTTTTTCATCTGCTGGTCTTTTCATCCAAGAGCTTCTTCAACGCGGATGGTACGGAATCTACAAATTTTTCATGTGTCTCGGAAAAGAACTTTTCTCTTGCTTGAACAATAGTCAGCTTGTTTCTTTTGGCATAGTTTTGCAGGTAATTTGTTATCTTCCTCTCCCACCAATCTTTAATTTCTTGCTCTGATATCATTTGATCATGCTCGTTGTCATATTATGCATGCATCACTGGAAACGGAACCAATGTTGTAGTCGTGAGGGTCGCATGGCTACCAGTCATACATATTATAATATTATACACAAGCAATCACAAAGATACAGACACAATAACAAGTGGTAGGAGACGAAGAAACAAGCCCTTTATTATTCAGCAAGATATGCAGAAGAGTTACAGATATCTGAGCAGTCTCTGATTATTATGTAGATCGGCTCAATAGCCTATTTATACAATTGAAAAACAATTACATAACTACCTGTCAGTTCAACTGACCGACCCGACATGTTATTGGTTGACACAATCCGTCGACATATATTACAATTAGTCGGATGGAAGACCTAGTCGGCAGGTCAACTTAGGCTCCTCCAGTAGGATCCAATTGATCTTATTCCCTCACTCAACACATGTTTGGGGGCATATTCATAGGCCACACTGAACCAACATTTGTGTCATTCATAGAAGATATGGTTAGTACACACTGCATATTTAAAAAGTCAAAAATGATTTTTTTACAAAAATCCATAAAAAATTAAATAATTCAAAAACCCATAAGAAACCATTTGAGAGCAATAGAAAAGAATTGATTCTTACCTATAGTGCCCCATTGGGCCCAGGAAGAAGTGATATCTCAGGATTCAACCTAAAATTCATGCATGCATAAGGGTATTCATACACTATGACAATATTTTATTCCCATCGGTTGAATAAATCAATATTCAAGGTACTCATAGGTTGTGTGCCTCCAAGGTGAACCATCAAATCACTCCATCATCGCATCTTGGTATCTTGTGTCCCAAGTCGAGGAGTGGAGATCCTAGGGCACATGGCGGGCACCCTCTCCATAAAAAAGTTCATAAATTATAATTGAAGCATAGAAAAAATTCTTCAAATTCCATGTCCTACATTGTGTCAAATGGTATGGCATATTGACCACAAGGGTTGAGAACCAATCAAAAATAGTTATTTGTAAGCACTCTAGTGCATAGTACATATTTTCACACATAGATAGATGCTCCATAGTTTATCTTAAAACATATATGTTAATGAACAGGATGGTCTTCAGGTTCAAGTCCTCAATTTATTGGATCAACACTTGGTTGTTTCTCTTCAGGGTTCACTCTATGTAGTGTGCTATGATATACTCCAAAACTGTCATAGTACCTTGACTTGTACCCCCTACTTTGAGGAGGACTAGAGATCCCTTCTAAGATAAACATGTCAAGAATCAAATGTCCTCGACATCTAAGTGGATAATCTCATGTCCCATTCAAAGCACCTACTCATCAAGGTCTCGCCACCCCACCAATATTTGTAAAAGGTCCCCCTCCTTGTGCATTTTAGCACAATGAAAGAAATTTAAAAGTCCATAGTCATAAAGGGTATCCAAAGTTGGTTGATGTCACATGGACTTGGAATCTAAATCCTCGTGCTCTCACTCTTTCCACTCAATAATGGTGGAAGAATGCCCTGCAAAAACCCAACAGCAAAAACTTATGGGCAATTCTTTGGAAAAAAAAAAACTTTTTTGGATTTTTAGGGGATAGTTGCAGCTATTACCATATACAGTCATAGCCAACCATAGTTTGTATACTTGTATATGTTGTATGCCAATGCCACGGATGCACAAATGTGGGCCAATAAGAGTTTGGCACCCCCCAAAAAATCAAAGAAATTAAATTCTACACTAATAGAAATGCAAAGGGAGATGAGGTGGCCCACTTGGAGGGATCAGATCAAAAAATTAACAATTGAATTTCTCATAATCAACAATTGAATCTTGGGGGATCCAAATATTTCTACAAAATCATCAAATTACTATGGTAAAAAATAACTAAAACGTCAAGTTTTTACCTATATGAACACATCTTGGACCAAAGTTTTACCCTAGGGAACTATCATATCATTTTTTCATTGTTTTGCAAGAGATGACCATGGTAAGTCATTGTTTTTGGCTTAGAGGTGGTTTTTATTGATAGCTTTTGTTCTATTTACCTTTCATTGACTATCTGTAGGATTACATAGGTTTATTTCTTCGAATTGTTATCAAATTGTGATCAAATAATTTGATCATTTTGCATGTGATGATAGGTTGTTGGCTTGAACAAATGCATCTGCAACCCGGTCGTATGCCAAAAATATGCCTAATCTTGTAATTTCCCAATTGTCATTCATTGTCTAGTTATTATGACTTTTGTTGTCACTTATTCTTTGGCCAAAACAACTCATATATCTTGTTAACCCATTGTCCTTGGAGTGGACACAGTTTTAGAGTATTTATAACTAGCCCAATAAATTTGGTGCCTTTATTTCACATAAGACTACACCATGTGCTTTGAATGTAGTTTCAAATCCTTACTGCATGTATTCCCTCCAATGTACCATAGCATACTTTTTAGTGATATGCCATAGACGAGAAAAGTAGTGAGAGTGAGATATGTTGTAAGATTTAAAAGTTTGAAACATGGAGAGATTGTGCTTTGTCACAAAATGGGAAAACTTACAAAGATGAGATAAGTTGTAAATTTTAGGGAGAACAAAACTAAGTGAAGCACAAGACTTAGCCAAAATTTGACAAAAAAATGAGCTCAAAGTACTACCTAGTCATAATCCAAATGAAAATTGTCCATGCTAAAAATGAAGCTACAAGGGTAAGAAATAAATTCAAGGTGAAGAGGCATGATCAAATAATAGATGTAAATTCCTAAAGCAAGATCACATCCCTGTAGTGGAGTCTAATTTTGAAAAGTATTCAAGACCTAAAGCTCAAGAGGGCTCCCCATCTCCTGCTTATATTTTGAACAATATGCAGACAACATAGCCCTATTATAGCAGAGAATTGAATAGATGAGCAAGCCTCTATTAACACTAAGCTGACCTTTGTCATAGCCTTTCACTGTAGGTTGAAATCCCACCATGGAGCTATGGGTTAGAGACCTCAGCAAAGGATAGCTTGGTGCCATGAATTCAGTTTTTTCCTTGTAAATAATAAATGCAATGGTATTTATAAGTGCAATACGAAGCATTTGTGAGGATACTCAATGTTGCTTATTCTCCCAACCGTGTTAACCTCTCTCTGGTTGCATTTTGAGGTAGTTCTATATTATTATTCATTGATCATTCTGCTAGAATATGTGCCACAAAATACTATAATATTTTCTGTGTGTATTTTAATGTAACTTTTGTTTTGTCTTTTTTGTGTACATTACTTCCATCATTGGTGAGATAAGAACCTCTTAATGGATAAAATAATATATCATAGAATAGTGGTCAATTATGAACCCATTATAGGCATGTTAATGAATTATCATAGGCACAATAATTCAATGATAGTTATCTTGGATAATCATGACCATTGGTCCAATAATAGTTGACTTGCTATTTTCTATGCAATATTTATTAATGTGGAACTAATTTCCACATAGGGATATGCCACTATAATAAATGTGTAATAAATCACATGGGTAAAAACCATAGGTAGAAGTGGGAAAACAAGACATGATACCCTAAACAATGTTACTTCAAATTGAAGGACAATGTGATCACATCAGCTTGTATATTTACACCAATTTATAGTTGACATGCAGTAAAATTGTCAACCTATTAATTTTATGGGTTAGAAAACTACATATGCATCAATTTCTCCTTATAAATATACGCTATGAACCAACACACACACACACACATATAATTCATTGACAAAACAATACATGGGGGGTGGGGAAGAAGGAGAAGGTTCAAATATTTTGGATTCAAGACTCGAGCGCTAGGTGTGGAAGGGAGCAAAACATGTGTGATGTGTGAGTGAAGAGATTTTGTAGTGCAAAGTTTAAATAAGAAAAAGGATTTCCACGTAATTATATATGAATTTCTCTTTATATATATATATATATATATATATATATATATATATATATATATTGTGTTTGGAAATACTTGTAACCTCCATCGCTCCTTTGGTGTTACATTTTAGCAATAACCTTTAAATGTAATTATTCAAATATTTATTTTCTATTGTTGTTTTATTTATGTATTTTTAAAATATTTTACTTATACTATTAATAGTTATTATAGGTTTATTTCTCAATTTTGTTCAATATTGTGTATCATTTAGTGAGATATGATGATTTTGGATATTCATTTTACATATATTATTGGTTGAATAGATTAGTTATTTAATTTTGATTTTGATGATAAATGAAAACAAAATAATTTCATTTTTTATCTATTTTTTCCACGAAAAAAACATGTGTTTTCTATTCAAACATAATGAAAAACATAGTCTTCAAGCACTATTGACTACTTTTTTTCTAGTTATGTATAAGTACTTGAATTTTATTAAATTTTTAGTAGTAGTTTTCATTTTATATTGTACTTTGTTTTACTTTTTTATTTGTATTTATATAGAAAATGTGCATAGAAAATGTGCTTTTGATTTCTTGATTCTATTCCTTTGGACCTCCAAAAAAACCATCAATTTTTTATTTAAAAAATCACAATCTATTATTTTTTGTGAAACTAAAATTGATGGCCCATAAATTTATGTGAACGTAAATTAAAGCGTAATTAAAATATTAGAACATGATGAATTTTTGGTTTGACAAGCAAACATAAACATCAAATTTCATGACTTGCTTTGGTTGAATTTGGTGACTTGCAATATAATTCATTCAATAAAGTGTCTCTGCATCTATATGTTGATATTATGAATGTGTATTTTTAACACTATATGTTGATATTATGCATGTGTATTTTTAACATTCATGTCAAAATATGCATATATATTATTCCATGGGTTTATGTACTTGCCTCATTAACCTTTTATTGTAATAAATTTACAAGTGGAGAGGGACTATCAAACAATGTTGCTAGTAACCTTTTATTATAATAGATTTACAAGTGGAGAGGGACTATCAAACAATGTTGCTAGTAACCTTTTATTGTAATAGATTTACAAGTGGAGAGGGACTATCAAACAATGTTGCTAGTAACCTTTTATTGTAATAAATTTACAAGTGGAGAGGGACTATCAAACAATGTTGCTAGTCATAGATAAAGAGTTGAAGAAGGTCATAGAAGAAAAGGAAAAGATATAGTAAATGATGATAAGTAAAAATTGTAATAAATTTACAAGTGGAGAGGGACTAACAAACAATGTTGCTAGTCATAGATAAAGAGTTGAAGAAGGTCATAGAAGAAAAGGAAAAGATATAGTAAATGATGATAAGTAAAGGCTCAAATTGAATTGTAATTACCTACTTTATGAGTGTTATAATATTGAAAAACATGTATTCATTTTATGAAGAGTTCCATTTACAAATATAATCGTTACTTACTATATTTTGTTTTATTTTGTAGAAAAGCTAAATGGAATAAATTTGACAAAAAAAGAAGTCAATTAGGTGTAGCTCCAATGGTTGATATGGAAATTGGTCACCTTCCCCACCTATGTTCAAATCTCACTTCGTGACATGTTTGTTATTCATAATTTGGTTGTTGTTTAGATGTTGATATGGCCTTGAGCCTTGAAGAATCTGGTTTACCTTGCATACCGTCCTCGGAATGAGTGGAAGTGTCTAGTAGGTTTCCCTATGAAATGCATCATGTGAAAAATAAAATAAAAATGAAAAAACTCAAACCAACTCTCATATGTAGTAAATCTGAGCATGGTAGTCATGGTAGGATTTTCTTGCATTTTTTAGTGAAATTTAGATTGCAATTGAATCCAATATACTAAAATTTTCATTGTACTTACAATCTATGTTATGCAAATTAATGTTTGAGCACAAGGCACAAAAATGGCAATGATCTTGAATATGGAAAAAGTGATTCAAGATAATTAAAGGTTATTGACAACTTTTTTAATCTATGTGTTTTTTTATTACACACACACAGATATATATGTTTTTACAAAGTTGAGATAGGGAAGGCTCAAAATATGGAGGTCATTAACAATGGTTCAATCAACTTCATTTAATAAATTTATGATGTCAAATTTATTTAATTTCCTGCTATGTTGTATACAAAGTTAGCATTTACCTTGTGTGGCGGTGTGTCACTTATTTACATGTAGTTCAATTAACTTTGGATAATGTCAATTTCACTTCGTTTATTCATGTGTGGAAATGTTTTCATGCTAATTCTTGTATACAAAGTTGACATTTCCCTAGGGTGGCAATGTACCTCTAATTTCATATAGCTAGAAAATATTGTAACATAAATATTTTATGATTTAATTTTAAAATTTCACCATTGTTTATATATATATATATATATATATATATATATCGTTTTCACTTTAATGGTCTAATTAAAGTGAATGTTAGTGTAGTAGAATTTTATAATTACATTTATTCGTATATTGTTTTTTCCTCTCATGATATGAAATAGACTGAATCTTAACGAGGTATTGTATTTATATATACATATTTTATTCTCTCATTATCAGTATGTTACAAAATAAATTTATAGTAATCGTCAATCTCATCAATATTTAAATATTATAAAATAATAATTAATATTACTATTAATAATTAAAATTATATTATTAATATTATAATTAATTAAAAATAATAACAAATCAATCGATAAAAATGAAATATAATCAATAATAAGTAAATTGATAAAAATAATTAAATTTTTAATAATAATTAAATTACAAATGTGATATTAAACAAGGAATTTTTATGTTCGCTTGATGCAAAATGTATTTATTATGATGTTAAAAAATATTTTGAAGATGCAAAAGTTCCATATTTCAACACAAAAACATTAGTTTGTCTCAAATCGACTCAAGATCGGTGTAAAAATGATGATTTAAAATAATATAAATGCGCAAATCGACTCACTTCAATGCTAACATGATGCACATAACACATACTTGACACAAGTGTACTTCAATGCTAACATTATGCACATAACACATACTTGACACAACGAAGACACAAGTGTATCTTGGAGTTTTGCTTGCATTATTAAACAATGCAATAAGATTCTATATCAACTCAAAAGGATTTTTGCATCAATTTTTTTGTTGCTAAGCTAACGCCTTGAGGAGCATGCATCAAAATCTATGATGCAAGCATGACGCAAAGTCAATGTGAATGAGACATCCCGGTAATCTCTCCCATTTTCCTCTTTACTTGTTTGGTTTTCTTTCAATTTCAATAGCTAAAACACCTAGTTAACTAGTAAGCAAACTAGATTTACTTTCTACATTTATATTGTCTTTTTAGTTGTTGGAAACCTAATTGAAGTACTTTTAAAATCAGTTCCATAAGACTGCGTTAAAATTAAACTCAAATTTAAGTAATTAAATTAGTGTTTCCCTCTTCCCTATTTTTTCTTATTTCCATGAGTTGTGGCTTACCCTTAACAATTGAGTGGTGACTCCACTTCTTCCATCCTTTCTAGTCTCAATGCTTCATTATTTATTTTGGAAACATAGTGCCTCACTCCAACCATTGCTTCAAATTTTAGTGACTACATTGGGGAATTCCCACAAACCCTCCCTTTCTCCAACAAAGGATTACTTTGGCCTTTTGTCTCGTGTTCTCCTTGGTCTATGGAGAATGCTTTATATAGCTCTCCTGGCCCTAGGACCATCCACTTTACTTCTAACCAACTCTCCAAGGATAATGTTCAAACATTTCACTTCTAAATCAAATGAGTATTATAAATATAGCTCAAAATTCCTATCTAAGTACTCATGCAACCTCTTGGCCAAGGTTTTCCTCCAACAATGTCACTTCAACGTATGCCTCGAGTACCTTCTTCAGATATATGTGAGGTACTACATATTCTCCCTTCTTAAAAAGGGAGGCCACATGGGTCATCCCATTCCCAAAGGCCTCACCCTACCTTAAAGGATGCGCCTTCAACAAGTACTCGCATAACTTTTACTTCTCCTTATATAGATTAGAGAAGTGGTGCAAATATCACAAGTGAATGAGTCATATTACTTCTAAACATTGTGTTCTTAAGAGAAAGGATGTCATGTATTCTTGATAATATTCCTAATGTTCTTCCCCTAAACAAGATGTGACATCTATGATATCAACATGTCTTTTCTCTTAACCCTGACAACCAATTTTCTTAATTGCAACATGACAGAAATTCCCCTCCTCCTGAAGTGAAGCTTCTTAGGAATTACTCCAAGGAAACTTTGGGGTGATGTTCCTTCATATTCTCCACCTTCTTCTCCACCCTCCTTCATGATCTTCATCGACCTCAAGCCTTGAATGACCATAAAGACCCAACATTCATTGGTAGGTTTTCATTGTGAATATTAGGTTGTACACAAAGTATCTTCCATGCACAGTTCTCCTCCTAATCCTTGTCTTTCTCATTCTCCCTTGGGATCATGTTACTGTAACGATGTTTCTTTGTTTCTTTTTGTATTTCTTACATTTCCCTATTTCTCTACCTTCATTAGTTTTGAAGTACAATAATGTCACCCTCCTCGATAGATTGCCTTAGTAGTGTCTTTACATTCACTAGATTTTTATAGCATCATCACCTTTCTTTTTAGCTTGTCATGTTTATGTCATTGTTTTAATTTTCCATGGTTAGTGTTCTCTCCCTTCTTGTCATATCACTTCGGTTGTGTATCCCTCACCATTTTCTTGGTTTTGTATCGAGTGTTATCAATGAGGTGTCCCTCCTAGGTATTAGTTATTTGGTTATATCCCTAGGGTCGCCAACATCCTTTGCATGTTGGTTTCTTGGTTATATTCCTAGAGTGTTGATTGAAATGGAAATTTTCTTGTTTTTCTTTTACATCTTTTCCCCCTATCCTCCCAAGGGAATGGACATCACCATCTTTCTCTCTTTGCTCCACATAGAGAAAGTGTCCTCCTTTTCCCTTGATCACTTGGTTGTGTTTTTTATACGACATATTCTTGTTTGGAATGTTTACAAGTAGAAAGTATCACAACCTTTACCTTTTCTCTGTACTTTTATAGTTTGGATTATATTTCCATTATAATTATTAGACCGTTCATGCTTTCATATTATACCTACTCTTTCATTTCTAGTAGTTGGACATTTTTATCCCCTTTACAACATCCCTTGTTTGTTATGCATATGTTGTTTGTCACTTTATTTTCAATTATCTTATTTCTTTTCATCATATGACCAATTATCCCTTTTCTCTATAGTATTAATGTTTGGGTGTGAGGATCTCCATGATATCCATGAGACTATTCATCAATAGATTAGAGATTTTTCTCCTTGTGTCGGGGCACCAATTCATTCCACACTCAATAATGGTCATTTTCCCATTTCATCCATCATCGTATTAGTTATTATCATGCACTATGTTTTCTCCTTATCATATTTATATGTGCTTTTCATTTACTCTTACACATGGCATAGAACCATAGACCCATGGTTACCCCTTATATATAATAGCAACTCCCATGGGGACAATACATGTGTATGGATTTTTCACTTGGTTCTCATCATATGCACTTAAAACATGTCTAAGTATCATTATGCATCAGTTTTTTGCGACTTTTCCATCCATTCAACAACCATCAATGACATGGGGCATCCCAATTTTCATGATGGTTCATGTGCCATAATTAGTTTTGTTTGTGTAGCCTTTTATATGGATCTAGACATACGCATTTGGTTCCCCCTTTTCGATGTATAGAACATAGGTGAGGTCCTTAGTCCATTGTTCTAGATCATTGTTTGTCCTAATTTTGGGGCCTTTTTGGATTCTTCACTTATACATTTTCTTCCTAGTTGTATAAACCTCAATATGCGTGCTTATATTTTATCCCCTTATTAGTTAGAGGTGTCTTTTTTAGGTCATCAATGCCCTCATATCTATTTAAGGGCACATGCAAAGGCTTCAATGATCAAATTTGATCTCACCATTTTATAGCCTCGTTGTTGTACCTGAAACATTATTTATCTATCCTGATTGAAACTATCTTGCATACCACTATAACCCATAACAAAAATACCTCATATTTTGGTGGAAAAACCATGGCTCACTACTTAAATGCAAACTTCTTCAATCAAAGGGACAAATCACTATCTATGGAAGCGGGATTGTTTATAATGGTTAGCTTGGCATTTCCTTGATTAAACCATGTGTCATTTCCTTTTCTACTATTACTCTTTGATTTTTTTCTTTTTATGGACATACTCTTAATATATGTAAGTGTTGAAAATTTTCTAGGTATTCATTTTAAAGCATCTAATATCCTTATCAACATTTTGAGTTGCTTGGACCAACTTTGTCCTTTGACCTTAGTCTACCAAATAGAGGTTATCCCTCACAAATATACTCCATTGATATTTGATTTGGTTTCTATCTCTTTTTGGACCAATTGTATTGCATCTAGGGTTTATTGGCTTCATGGTCCCCTATCATTTATTTGGGTTATCTCCAACCCACCTCAATGGAGATTGTCAACACACCAGTTAAAGGAAGAGACCCTCATAAATGAGGGCGTGCTTTAAAATGTTGTGTGGTTATTGGTACGGTTGATTTAGTAGTATATATATTGCATTGTTTTGGAAAATAGTTTCCAAGTTGTTTTGTAGGAAAATATATCACTTTTGAGCATTACAAGAGGCTCAACTCTTCTTGGCTCTTCATAGAGTATTTTGTATATTCTCATCCCAAGTAGAATATTCCTCCTTTTTGCCTTTACATTAGTTTGGTTTTCCTTATGTTTCAATAGCTCTAATATATAGTTAAATAGGGGGACTGCCATATTTACTTTCTAGTTCTATATTGTCTTTCTAGTTATTGGAGACCATTAGAAACCTATATGAAGTACCTCTAAAATTAATCTCTACCCTAGGTTAACATTAAACTTAGATTTTAGCAATTAATTTAGTGGCTCCATTTTCACTATTTTCTCTTATTCCCCTAGATTATGCGTCAACCTTAACAATTGAGTGATGACTCCACTTCGTCCATCCTTCTCTTTGTAGTGGTTCATACATTGATGTGTTAGCATGATGTCTCAGTTTAATTGTTGCACTACAATGATAAGGAACAACAACAAATCAATGGCCAAATGACAACACAATGAGATAAAACTCCAAATTAGTGTCTAATCCAAATACAAAGAGCTATGACTCCAATTTAATCGGCAATCCAAATATAATGAGTAACTATCGTCTAGATTTTGCCATAGCCAATCAGTAGCCACAAGGGATTATAAACTAAAATCAATATATCAAAACATGGCAATGTTGGCTTATTCAGTCAAGTAGCTAATATAGCCTCTATCAAGGTTCAAGCCCTACCAAATGACATGTTCATGCTTGTATATGCATAGTAACACATGAAACAATAGTTAAGATCAAGTATGAATCCTAAAAGACATTGACAAAATAGATATCCCTCACTCATAGCTTCTAAATTGAAGAGAACCAAATTTAATCATAGTAAAGGTTCCCCTATAATACTAACATTAGACATGTTAACTCCTCATCATAATAAAAAGAAACTAGTTATAAAAATATCTCAAAAACAAAGGCTAAAATATCATAAAATTAAAAAAGATAAAATCAAATACCACAATCATGGATCAATCCAAGGAAATATCAATTCCCTCATTCAATGTGATATGTACCCGTGCTTAAGAAAGGGGAAATAAAACCCTACACATTATCAAAAAGTACCGACAACAATGAAACAATTCTACAATGGGCAAATCAACATCAAAATCCTCTATGAAAAATTACAACCAAGGGAAACCATTTACTTTTAAGTAACCAAGGAAAAGTTTCTCGAATATCTATAAGAAATAAATCAACCAAATAAAAAAGAGCCAAACATCAATCATAAGAAATTCTTCAAGAATTCCTACATACGTAGTTTCAACATGCAAAATACTTAGTGATTATGAAAAAAAAATATATAATAATAATAATAATAACAATGAAATAAAATTACACATCCATCTGAACGTGTGTGAGGATGAAATAACTTTTAAAATTTAAAATTTACATTAAACTATAATAAATCCATGCTTCTAAAAGAACAATTTGACATCACAAAAACAACAAAGCATGTATTATCGATAAGCATATTCAAGTCAAATCAAAAGATTCTTAAACATTATTAAACGTGTATGTTAATTGATTACCTTCACCTTTTGTGGATCCTCTTTATGTTATTATATTGGGCTTGTATTCCATGGAAACAGATTGTGACTCAACATTTATTTCACAAACATAATGATTCCTTTGGCATCATAATATGTCTGTGAATTATGCATGCAATAGTTAAAGTTGCCACACCATGTCTTTATTTGACAAAATGATTCCATTAGTTTCCTCACATAAAGAGATCCCTATGGAATGCACCAAAGGCATCCGATGTTTAATATGTGGTACAACTCCATGAGGGAATTAATATCTTATTAAAGTTATGGGTTCAAAGATATGGATTCAAATGTTAGGGAAATCTATTATTGGATTTGTGTGCAGGGTAAATATCTGTAACTTTTGTATATAAGTATATGCAGTTCTATTTATTTTTATGTAAGTGTTTGTTGTGTAACTTTTTATATAAATATAAATATATAGAGTATAATTTATTCTTATGCAAATGTTTGTAGGCACATAATAGACCAAATAAAGGTAGATCGAATGGAAGAATAAAGTTTTGGTGATAACATATCGGTTAAACTTCTCTTTTTTATTATTTTTATGTAAATGTTTGTAGGCACACGTAGACTAAACTAAGTGTAGATCAAGTGGAAGAATAAAGTTTTGTTAATCATAAGTTGTGTAAACTTCCCTTTTCAATTATTTTTATGTATTTATTTTTGTTAATTGAAGGAGTTAAATTAAAAATTGAGTAAATAAAAACAAAATCCAATTAAAGTAAAATCAATTTCGACATAAGTTGAAATTGATTACCTAAAGCCTGAGGTAAGCTTTTGGCCAAACTCATATCCTCATGTATGGAATCTAAAATTACATATCAAAATCTTATTTATAAACACATATCAAAGTTTTAATGACTTAATAAATTATAGGGAATCAAAGTGTTGAGAATCTGTATTATTAATGTAACATCCTATATTTTCATGAAAAATTAAAATTTTTGATACTAGTAATAATAGCTTAATTTAGGATAATTTATAACTGCGGAAAATAATAATCGTTGATTGTAACATCATTAACTAACAGCTGTTGGTACTAATCATAATAAAATTCTGTTATAAACAATACGACAGTGGCAACCTAACATATTCATAATAACTCTAATTATGATAATTAAATGAACTAATGAATCAGAGTTATGATGCGACACATTTTTCTTCTGCAATGATAAGCATGATTAATGTAATAAAAGAAATGACAGGATAGAAATGTGATATGATACTTTTTCTTTTGAGATGATGTTGACAATTTGCTTTTTGTTGACCAAGGGAGTCCTATGAGGGACCCTGAAGCTTACTTAGCTACAACGCTAAAGCATTGAACCTGTTCTATGGGCAGACGACAAGTAAGAAGTTTCATAATTTCAATAAATTCCAGTTCGTGTAAGTTCAAATTCATCGTCGTAAATAAAAATAGAATAATTAGAGACTGTTGTGATTATAAAAGCATACAGGTACATTTCGCATGCTTACACTTTAGCTTTCCAAGGTTCGTCTTGTATCTGAGTAAAAATCAACCCAAGTTAGTTGTTGAAACAAACATTTAATTAGCAACATTGTCATTGTAGTCGTCTTTGTACTGGCTGGTTCTATTGTCGTCATTGTCGTGATAATAGCTGTCTTGTTGTCATCATTTGTATGGTAGTACCAAGATGGTACAATACCATTGTATCGCATGAATAAAAGTGGATAGGAAATTGGAGAAACTTATTGTTCCAAAATTACTAAACTATATATGATAGCATATATATATATATGCTTGCGAGCTTATACAACACTATTAGTTCCTATGAATAGAAATGATTAACTAAATAAATTTTATGATTCACCATTCATATCTACCACTATAATTATTTAGGTCTTATGTAAGCAAATGTAGTCTTTCCTAGAGACTAGACATTTGTAGCAATTAGATAATTAAACAAATACAAGCCATAGGTTGACTATGGTGCAAAACAAGACTTTAACTATTTAACTATCATCCTATAACGTGGCATATTCAAGGTCTTATGAATATAGTGGTGTGACTATATCGATTCTTGGTTTAATATCAATATTAAAACATATGATGAAACTATTTCAATATAATGCATACATTGGAATTATAACAAACTATACTATATGTTGCAAATCCTTATCACATTGTAATATGTCGAATCGATAGCAATGTAGTGCAACATTATAATGAAATTTTTACATAGATGTTGATAATACTATGACGAATTTAAAATGGTTATATTAACATGAAAATGCAAGGATTACTATCACATCGAATTCGCTGAGAGGCATTTATTTTGATACTAGAAAGGTCGTCGATTCAATAAATTGGCGTCTGGCTCGAGCTGTGATAGAGATCACGCAACGATCCTGCATTAAAAGTTTGGTACCCCATCCTTGCCGAGTTGGATGTCCAACGATCCACGTAGATATGATTGTCTCCTTGCTCGCTGTTGTGAAAGAATATTACGCCTTTGCACTGGTTGTTGCTGGCTTAAACGTTTTCCATGGTGGCATTGTCAACCTGTGATGAAGGATGGCAATAAATTTCAATGTCGTTGATACCAATGTTAACATAGCTGGAAATACTGTGACCTTCGATGATGTTGAGTCTATGCCATTGGATTGTAACCCTAAAATCTATCGTGTGTTTTGATTTTTGAACTTGAGAGGTTGTTCATTGTGCCATTGTTATGGCCTGTGTGGCCGACAGGCTGCCAAAAATTTTGTCAAAGGGTCTTGGGAGAGGTTCAACCTTGAGACCTTCTAAAAGGATTGAAGTTGCAGGGTTTCTCACTATAATGTAGATGTAGTTTTAAGAGATTAGGTTTCTGGTTCGAAGGGTTATCGAAATCATAGTTTTAAGCTTTATATTTTTTAGAAAAAGAGTGAAAAGAAATGCACAGAGCTGCAAGAGGGTGAAAGCATCATGGTTTCGTTCGTGGCATCGTTCTCATCAAGGTTATGAAGGTAAGCATTCTTCTAAGGAATGGTTGTTTCTTTTGTTGCACTTCGATTTTCGGTTTACAATGCAACGTATTACTAACTTTGAGCTTATTATTTGTCAATTGCAAGGTTTTAAAGAACGTTTGAGTAAGGGTTTGGCAAAGGAAACAGCGTGCTTCCTCTCCAGTAAGCTTCGGGTCTTCCGAACCCTCATAGTACTCTCCGACTGTGATTGAGGTGGTTTTTAAGAAATGAGTAACAAGCCTTACCACGACTTGTCGTTGCTCTGTCATTGTTGAAAGTTGAAGACCTTCCGAAGAACGTTTATTAAACAGTGATAAGACTTCTCGTTCGTTTGAAAGATACTTGGTTTCTATATTTTAGAGTTTGATGTTGCCGACTGGAGTTGTAACTCGTCGATGCTTGATAATTTTGGGTTCTTTCAAACTGTTGGAACTTGGGATAAACCCTGTACAATTTTGTTTACAAACAGTGTTGTAAATCTTGTTCTGAGAATCACGATTTTCGTTTGTTAATTTATGGTATAGAGCCATGAGCTCTTTCACTGTGTAAATAAATGTTTGTCCCTTTTGGAAATAAAAGAATGCATGCTATTTAATCTTTGTAATCATCTATGTTAATCAACTTATTGCCATAGGTTACTAGAGTGGTTTTCAAGCTAGATTAGGTTAAGCATTTCGTCATGGTTGACGAGTCTATAGAATAAAATGTCGAAACGATTTTCAATTTGTAGAATCAAAATATCAAACTAAAAACTTCACCCAAACGATGTATCAACGGGTCTGCAATAAACAATTTGATACTGTAGTTTGTAATCGTAATGTTACAGGCTAGGGTTTGTGTTCAATGTGAAAAGTGATGTCTGTGTATAGTATAACCGTGGATTGATTTGTCTCTTCGTTTACAGAGATAACAATAGGTCATATCCTCGTTTAAGTTTTGTTTAAATATAAAGTAAGAGTTTGTAAATAAAATCTAAACAGGATTTAAGATATTGACTAGGGTTCGATTATCTACTAAATACAAAAACTATCAGCAATAGAATGTTTATATGATCTACATTATCTGTTTAACTATTTATAAAAATGATAGAATAAGAAATGAAAACAATGTATGTATATGTATAATGTAAAAACTGGGAATTATAAAATGACTGTGTAATGCTTATGTTTACAGCATGTAAATAATGATGATAATATTGTTTTTAATTTAAAGCTATGGTGTAAACATGGTTTGTCGATTTTCATTTGAATACTACACAATCTAATACAATGAACAAACTATAATATATATACACAGATGAGAGAACAATACTTATATTTTATGAAACAATGTTGTAGTTTAGAACCATTTTATACAGTAAATTTTTCTACGGGAAAATATAGGACAGAATAGTAAAACAAAATTCTATCATTGTTCTATCTATTTGAATCAATGGCATTTGCCTATCCTCTAATCTATTTTTAATTTGCATATCTCTACTAGAGTACGATGCTTCAAAACAGGTGGAAAAATAGAGATATCGGTTTATCAATTCAACTTCAACATTAAACCTAAACATTCATACTTAAAACAATTTCTAGGATTAGATTCTTTTTCGAAAACAAATAAACAGAAAATACTAGTTAAACAGAACAGAATTATTTACTGAGAACAAGTTAGAAAATCTGTAGAACCTGAGCAAATCTAGAGGGCAACAAACAGCCCAAGAAGACTGTTCCACCCAACCAACTCCTGAAAACAATCAAGTGTTGTATTAGGACCCCCAAGCCTGTTCACTGAACCACTAGGAGGAAGAAACTCAGGAATTAGGACTTCTTCTTGCTGTAGCAATTAACTTATGAATCTTCAATGGGTAGCAATCCAAAGACTTGCCCCAACAACTCTGCTTCTTCTCAGCCATATGCAGACTTAAGATTGCAGTCACCACTAACCTCCCTATTCAAATCTCTCTTGTAATCACCTAATTCACAAGAGGAAAATATTCTGTAGAAAATATTGATTAAGGGCTGCCTGCCCAATTCGAAATTGCCTTTATAGGCTGCCTAGGCCTTTTCAGATGTTACTGGGTCATTAAATGAGCTTTTGCTCACTCCCTCCACCTGGGGGATAATGCCCTATTTTTAGGGGTATTTGTCCCATAACCAACAGGTAGTGGTGTGATGCAACTACTGCCATGTGTCCCATACCTTCCAACAGCTTCCATTCCTCCTAGTGGGTCAGTGAACACTCATTCAATAGTCCTCTTGGGTGTTTGTCTCCTAATTAATTTATTTAAATAATAATATTCAGTAATTACATTCATCCATGATCAAAACTGATCATAATTACAAAACTTTGTAATTAAATTTAACATAAAGTATTTTGCAAATAAAATAATAATTCTCAAAAATTTGGGTAGGTGACATACACCCCCCTTAAGTCTCAACATCGTCCTCGGTGTTGGCTAATCACTCCTTGAGTGTTCCTGAAATAGAGTTGGGTATGCTTCCCGCATACTACTCTCCAACTCCTAGGTTGCCTCTTCTGGGCTAAGGTGCTTCCATTGCACCTTCACTTTCCTAATGCTACAATTCGGGAGAATAGTTTCCCTCCTTCCGAGGATATAATCCGGTTCCACTGGAAAATCTCCATCTTTTCCCACCTGTCCATCATTCCAGTTTACAACATGAGTAGTATTGTGCACATATTTCTTTAAAAACGATATATGAAAAACATTATGTATTTTCAGGTTAGGTGGCAAAGCCAGTTGGTATGCCACTGCTCCAACCTTAGATAATATTTCAAAAGGACCGCAATACCTAGGTGCCAACTTGGCACAACTCCCCAATTTCAGTGAACTCTTTTTCGGTCTTACCTTGAGAAACACATGTTCACCCACTTGGAACTCTTTATGAGTTCTTTTTGAATCTGCTTGACTTTTATGCCTATCTTGGGCAACTTTTAAATGTCCTTGCACCTGTTTCACAATTAGTTCTAACTCCTGCAATAATTCATGTCCTAAAACAACTCTATTTACTGGATCATTCCACGAAACAAGTGTATTACATTTCCTACCATAAATAATTTCAAAAGGACTAAGTCTGTTCGATGCATGATAGTGATTATTATAAGCAAATTCTGCTAAATGCAAGTAGTCTTCCCACTTACCAGGATGATCCTTAACATACATTCTTAATAAATCTTCTAAAACTTGGTTTACTCTTTCTGTCTGACCATCCGTCTGTGGATGAAATGCTGTACTAAAATTTAAAGTTGTGTTCAACCCTTTAAACAGTGACCTCCAGAAGTTACCTATAAACTTCAAGTCACGATCTGAAATTATTACCTTCGGTGTACCATGTAGTCTAAAAATCTGTTTCATAAATATCTCTTCAATATCTGGAGCTTTATGAGTAGCCTTCACCAGTATGAAATGTGTTGCCTTGCTGAGTTTGTCCACCACCACCATGATAGAATCATGTTGTTTATGATTTTTAGGTAATCCAGTAATAAAATCTATGTTGATCACTTCCCATTTCCAACTTGGTATTGGTAACGGTTGTAACAATCCAGCAGGATGCTGGTGTTCAACCTTCACTTTTTGACAATCCAAATATTTTGCAATGTACTCTGCTACTTCGTCATTCATTCTGGGCCAATAGTATTCTTTTCTTAGCATGGTAATGGTCTTTTGATAACCTGGATGACCATAATAATGACTTTTATGCATCTCATTTAATATCAGAAATTTTATTTCTGGTATATCTGGTACATACAATCTGTTTTTAAACAGTAATAAACCGTTTTCCTTCATGCTGTAATCTACTATACAATTTTCAGAACTGTTGTTTGCTGTCTTTTCCTTCATTTTTCTGTATTCTTCATTTGTTTCACCTTTTTCCAGAATCTGATTTTCCAAATCAGTTAAATAAGTACTGATTGCTGAAATGAAATTTAGTTTTTCCTTGCGACTCAAGGCATCTGCAACCTTGTTCTCCTTCCCTTTGATATGTTGAATTTCGAAATCATACTCACTTAAGAACGTCAACCATCTAGCTTGTCTAGCATTCAGGTTTGTCTGATCCAATAAATATTTCAGACCCATGTTATTTGTCAATAATGTAAACTTTATGTCAATAAGGTGGTGACGCCACATTTTTAAGGCATGAATAACTGCCAGTAACTCTAAATCATAGGTAGAGTAGTTCTTTTCATGTACTTTCAGCTTTCTAGATTCATATGCCACTACATGTCCTTCTTGTGTCAAGACTCCACCGAGTCCGTCATTGCATGCGTTTGTACAAACTACAAAATCCTTGTTGGGATCTGCTATCCTCAAAATAGGTGTTGTCGTCAATAGTTCATTTAATTTCTTAAAACTGTCAACACATTTCTGATCCCAAACAAATTTCTTCCCTTTCTTCTGCAAGGAAGTTATGGGGTTGGCAATTTTTGAAAAATTCTCTATAAACTTTCTGTAATACCCAGTAATGCCCATAAATGATCTTACATCCGACACATCTTTAGGAACCGGCCAGTCATTAATGGCCCTTAACTTGTCAGGGTCAGCCGAGATTCCTTCTGTTGAAATTATGTGTCCTAGATACTGAATTTTGTCTTTGTGGAAGTCACACTTACTAAATTTGACGTATAGTTGGTGAACTCTTAATACTTGTAAGATAATCCGTAAATGTTCTTCATGCTCTTCTTTGCTTTTTGAGTACACTAAAATGTCGTCTATAAACACAACAGCAAACTTGTCTAAGTATTTATACAGAATATTATTCATCAAACACATAAATACAGTTGGAGCATTAGTCAATCCAAACGGCATGACTACGAACTCGTAATGTCCATACCGAGTTCGGAAAGTTGTCTTGAAAATATCTTCATCCTTAACTCGTACTTGATGATATCCTGATCTTAGATCAATCTTTGAAAATACAGTTGCTCCACGCAGCTGATCGAATAGATCATCTATGTGGGGCAACGGGTACCTATTCTTGATTGTCATCTTATTGAGCTGGCGATAATCTATGCATAGTCTCAAGGTTCCGTCTTTTTTCTTAACAAAGATGACAGGTGCTCCCCAAGGAGACACACTGATTCTAATATACTTTTTGTCAATAAGCTCCTTCAACTGTGATTTTAATTCGTTTAACTCCAGTATGTTCATTCTGTACGGAGTTTGGTACTGCTCCTGGTGTCAACTCTATGGTAAAATCTAAATCTCTTTTGGGTGTTAATCCTGGAATCTCTTCAGGAAATACATCTTTAAAATCCTTTAGGACAGGTATGTCCTCTAATTTCAGTTTGTCCTCTTTATCCATAAACTCATCATTTACCACATTTACTGCAAACATTTGGCATCCCTTCCTAACTGCCCTCTTAACTTGCATGGTTGAAATCTATCTAAGGGTTACCTTCCTTGGAATCCCTTTTATTTCTACAGTTTTCCCTTCATCATTTAAACATGTAAAACTTTTTCCATAACAGTCCAGGATGACATGATGGGCTTCTAACCAGTCCATCCCAACTATAATATCATAAGAACCTAAAGGTAGAATATTCAACTTGATTTGTGTTTGTAAATGATTTATGGACAACACACAGTTTTATATAAAATCTGATACTTTCCTCTTTGTTCCAGTTTCTAGTCTAACTAGCCATGATTTATTAAACTTTTCAGTTTTTAGTTTAAGACTTTCCACTATATCTGGTGATATATAACTTAAACTAGCACCTGGGTCAATTAAAACAGTAACAGGATGGTCATGTATCATACCTTCAATCTCTACCATGGAGGTTTGATGATTTGCTTGCTTGTTGTCAAGTGATGCTTTAATTCTTGGCATCTCCCTTGCTACATCTCCAACAGTAGGTTCAGTCTGTATTATAAACACATATCAAAGTTTTAATGACTTAATAAATTATAGGGAATCAAAGTGTTGAGAATCTGTATTATTAATGTAACATCCTATATTTTCATGAAAAATTAAAATTTTTGATACTAGTAATAATAGCTTAATTTAGGATAATTTATAACTGCGGAAAATAATAATCGTTGATTGTAACATCATTAACTAACAGCTGTTGGTACTAATCATAATAAAATTCTGTTATAACTGCCAGTAACTCTAAATCATAGGTAGAGTAGTTCTTTTCATGTACTTTCAGCTTTCTAGATTCATATGCCACTACATGTCCTTCTTGTGTCAAGACTCCACCGAGTCCGTCATTGCATGCGTTTGTACAAACTACAAAATCCTTGTTGGGATCTGCTATCCTCAAAATAGGTGTTGTCGTCAATAGTTCATTTAATTTCTTAAAACTGTCAACACATTTCTGATCCCAAACAAATTTCTTCCCTTTCTTCTGCAAGGAAGTTATGGGGTTGGCAATTTTTGAAAAATTCTCTATAAACTTTCTGTAATACCCAGTAATGCCCATAAATGATCTTACATCCGACACATCTTTAGGAACCGGCCAGTCATTAATGGCCCTTAACTTGTCAGGGTCAGCCGAGATTCCTTCTGTTGAAATTATGTGTCCTAGATACTGAATTTTGTCTTTGTGGAAGTCACACTTACTAAATTTGACGTATAGTTGGTGAACTCTTAATACTTGTAAGATAATCCGTAAATGTTCTTCATGCTCTTCTTTGCTTTTTGAGTACACTAAAATGTCGTCTATAAACACAACAGCAAACTTGTCTAAGTATTTATACAGAATATTATTCATCAAACACATAAATACAGTTGGAGCATTAGTCAATCCAAACGGCATGACTACGAACTCGTAATGTCCATACCGAGTTCGGAAAGTTGTCTTGAAAATATCTTCATCCTTAACTCGTACTTGATGATATCCTGATCTTAGATCAATCTTTGAAAATACAGTTGCTCCACGCAGCTGATCGAATAGATCATCTATGTGGGGCAACGGGTACCTATTCTTGATTGTCATCTTATTGAGCTGGCGATAATCTATGCATAGTCTCAAGGTTCCGTCTTTTTTCTTAACAAAGATGACAGGTGCTCCCCAAGGAGACACACTGATTCTAATATACTTTTTGTCAATAAGCTCCTTCAACTGTGATTTTAATTCGTTTAACTCCAGTATGTTCATTCTGTACGGAGTTTGGTACTGCTCCTGGTGTCAACTCTATGGTAAAATCTAAATCTCTTTTGGGTGTTAATCCTGGAATCTCTTCAGGAAATACATCTTTAAAATCCTTTAGGACAGGTATGTCCTCTAATTTCAGTTTGTCCTCTTTATCCATAAACTCATCATTTACCACATTTACTGCAAACATTTGGCATCCCTTCCTAACTGCCCTCTTAACTTGCATGGTTGAAATCTATCTAAGGGTTACCTTCCTTGGAATCCCTTTTATTTCTACAGTTTTCCCTTCATCATTTAAACATGTAAAACTTTTTCCATAACAGTCCAGGATGACATGATGGGCTTCTAACCAGTCCATCCCAACTATAATATCATAAGAACCTAAAGGTAGAATATTCAACTTGATTTGTGTTTGTAAATGATTTATGGACAACACACAGTTTTATATAAAATCTGATACTTTCCTCTTTGTTCCAGTTTCTAGTCTAACTAGCCATGATTTATTAAACTTTTCAGTTTTTAGTTTAAGACTTTCCACTATATCTGGTGATATATAACTTAAACTAGCACCTGGGTCAATTAAAACAGTAACAGGATGGTCATGTATCATACCTTCAATCTCTACCATGGAGGTTTGATGATTTGCTTGCTTGTTGTCAAGTGATGCTTTAATTCTTGGCATCTCCCTTGCTACATCTCCAACAGTAGGTTCAGTCTGTATAGAGTTGATGTTGTTTGCCTTCCGCTTCCTTAAGGGACATTTTGATGCGTAATGGGGGCCTTGACATTCAAAACATTTAATATGTGCCTTTGGCTCATTGGTCTTGGCAGTATTAGGTGCATTTCTGGGTGTTGTAGAATTCTGCTGTGAATTATTTCTGGAATTGTTCCCTTGATAATTCCGGTTCTGAGAATTTTTCCTTTGAAATCCGGAATTTCCACTGAATCTGAAATTTTCTTTTTCTACTCAAAATTGTTGGGCTTATGATTTTTCCAGTTTGACATTCATTCTCTCTTCTGATTGGTATCATAACAGAAAACTGCCTTTCTCATAGCCTCCTCCAATGTTTTAGGACTGTCGTACTCAATTCTGTCTTTAATGCTGAAAGGTAAACAGCTTAAGTACCTTTGAATTTTTGGTTTCTCTTCTATGAGGTATGGTACATATCTCAGTAAGTTCAGAAACTTATTGTTCATTTCCTTCATATTCATACCTCCCAACTTCAAATCGTAGAACTCTTTAGATTTTTCTTCGTAGTACTGCTCAGATAGATACTTCTTTTTGAAATATCGTTTGAAGGCACTCCAGCTTACATCTTTATCTTTGATTCCCTTTACCCTTTTGATGTCCTGCCACCAGATATCTGCTTTTCCTGTCAAGTTATATATAGCCATCTTTGCCTTTAAGAACTCTGAATAGTTGTAGATCTAGAAGTATTTCTTCATCCCTGACAGCCAAGCTTCAGCTGTCTCACCTTTCTCAGTTTCTCCACTGAAAGTTGGAGGTCTTATCTTCTTGAATTCTCCAGAAATCTGCTCATATTCCTTATGATTTTTCCTTCTTGGTTTGGAGTCCCCTTTACTGCTGTCACTGGTATAGTTACGCTTCCTTTTGTGTACTTCAATAGCATCTCTTGATGAAGTTGAGTTGTCTTTTACTTCGCTGATTTTTATGTTCTGATTTTGATCAGTGTGAGGCAAGTCCTCAACTTTGGAAATATCTTCATTGTTTTTCTCTTGTTCCTCTGTTTGGCTGTGTTCAAACAGCACTTGATTGAGTTGTTCTTGTGCTTGCAGAATCCTTTCATTATCTTGTTTCACAGATTTGATTTCTGTTTTTAATTCTTGAAAGGAACGTAACAGTTCTATTGAACTGTTATTTAATTCCCCATGACCTTCCTCTACAAAGTGTTGTCTCGAACTGTGAGTTTGGCTGAAATATGTCACTTAAATGTTCAGCTGAGTTCTCCATACCTGTAACTGAAAATAATTTCTGGTAACATAATAATAAAATTTTCAAGTTAGTATAATTTTTTGCTGCAAAAAGAATTGTCTGTTGTATATAAAAAATTTCTACTGCGTGTTTTGGACCTCATTCAGGCCTAGAGTTTGAATCTGTGCTCTGATACCACATGTAACATCCCATATTTTCATAAAAATTTAAAATTTTTTATACTAGTAATAATAGCTTAATTTAGGATAATTTATAACTGCGGAAAATAATAAGTGTTGATTGTAACATCATTAACTAACAGCTGTTGGTACTAATCATAATAAAATTTTGTTATAAACAATACGACAGTGACAACCTAACATATTCATAATAACTCTAATTATGATAATTAAATGAACTAATGAATCAGAGTTATGATGCGACACCTTTTTCTTCTGCAATGATAAGCATGATTAATGTAATAAAAGAAATGACATGTTAGAAATGTGATATGATACTTTTTCTTTTGAGATGATGTTGACAATTTGCTTTTTGTTGACCAAGGGAGTCCTATGAGGGACCCCTAACCTTACTTAGCTGCAACGCTAAAGCATTGAACTTGTTCTATGTGCAGACGACAGGTAAGAAGTTTCATGGTTTCAATAAATTCTAGTTCGTGTAAGTTCAAATTCATCGTCGTAAATACAAATAGAATAATTAGAGACTGTTGCGATTATAAAAGCATACAGGTACGTTTTGCATGCTTACACTTCTGGTTTCCAAGGTTCATCTTGTATCTGAGTAAAAATCAACCCAAGTTAGTTGTTGAAACAAACATCTAATTAGCAGCATCGTCACTGTAGTCGTCTTTGTACTGGCTCGTTTTGTTGTCGTCATTGTCGTGATAATAGTTGTCTTGTTGTCATCATTTGTATGGTAGTACCAAGATGGTACAGTACCATTGTATCGCATGAATTAAAGTGGATAGGAATTTGGAGAAACTTATTGTTCCAAAATTACTAAACTATATATGATAGCATATATATATATATATATGCTTGCGAGCTTATACAACACTATTAGTTCCTATGAATAGAAATGATTAACTAAATAAATTTTATGATTCACCATTCATATCTACCACTATAATTATTTAGGTCTTATGTAAGCAAATGTAGTCTTTCCTAGAGACTAGACATTTGTAGTAATTAGATAATTAAACAAATACAAGCCATAGGTTGACTATGGTGCAAAACAAGACTTGAACTATTTAACTATCATCCTATAACATGACATATTCAAGGTCTTATGAATATAGTGGTGTGACTATATCGATTCTTGGTTTAATATCAATATTAAAACATATGACGAAACTATTTCAATATAATGCAAACATTGGAATTATAACAAACTATACTGTATGTTGCAAATCCTTATCACATTGTAATATGTCGGATCGATAGCAATGTAGTGCAACATTATAATGAAATTTTTACATAGATGTTGATAATACTATGACGAATTTAAAATGGTTATATTGACATGAAAATGCAAGGATTATTGTCACGTCGAATTCGCTGAGAGGCATTTATTTTGATACTGGACAGGTCGTTGATTCAATAAATTGGCGTTTGGCTCGAGCTGTGATAGAGATCACGCAACGATCCTGCATTAAAAGTTTGGTACCCGATCCTTGCCGATTTGGATGTCCAACGATCCACGTAGATATGATTGTCTCCTTGCTCGCTGTTGTGAAAGAATATTATGCCTTTGCACTGGTTGTTGCTGGCTTAAACATTTTCCATGGTGGCATTGTCAACCTATGATGAAGGATGGCAATAAATGTCGATGTCGTTGATACCAATGTTAACATAGCTGGAAATACTGTGACCGTCGATGATGTTGAGTCTAGGTCATCAAATTGTAACCCTAACATCTATCGTGTGTTTTGATTTTTAAACTTGAGAGGTTGTTCATTGTGCCATTGTTACGGCCTGTGTGGCCGACAAGCTGCCGAAAAATTTGTCAAAGGGTCTTGGGAGAGGTTCGACCTCGAGACCTTCTAAAAGGATTGAAGTTGCAGAGTTTCTCACTATAATGTCGATGTAGTTTTAAGAGATTAGGTTTCTGGTTCGAAGGGTTATCGAAATCATAGTTTTAAGCTTTATATTTTTGAGAAAAAGAGTGAAAAGAAATGCACAGAGCTGCAAGAGGGTGAAAGCATCATGGTTTCGTTCATGGAATCATTCTCATCAAGGTTATGAAGGTAAGCATTCTTCTAAGGAATGGTTGTTTCTTTTGCTACACTTCGATTTTTGGTTTACAATGCAACAGATTACTAACTTTGAGCTTATTGTTTGTCAATTGCAAGGTTTTAAAGAACGTTTGAGTAAGGGTTTGGCAAAGGAAACAACGTGCTTCCTCTACGGTAAGCTTCGAGTCTTCCAAACCCTCATAGTACTCTCCGACTGTGATTGAGGTGGTTTTTAAGAAATGAGTAATAGGCCTTACCATGACTTGTCGTTGTTGAAAGTTGAAGACCTTCCGAAGCACGTTTATTAAACAGTGATAAGACTTCTCGTTCATTTGAAAGATACTTGGTTTCTAAATTTTAGATTTTGATGTTGCCGACTGGAGTTGTAACTCATCGATGCTTGATAATTTTGGGTTCTTTCAAACTGTTGGAACTTGGGATAAACCCTGTACAATTTTGTTTACAAACAGTGTTGTAAATCTCGTTCTGAGAATCACAATTTTCGTTTGTTAATTTATGGTATAGAGTCGTGAGCTCGTTCACTGTGTAAATAAATGTTTATCCCTTTTGGCAATAAAAGAATGCATGTTGTTTAATCTTTGTAATCGTCTATGTTAATCGACTTATTGCCGTAGGTTACTAGAGTGGTTTTCAAGCTAGATTAGGGTTAAGCATTTCGTCATGGTTGAGGAGTCTCTAGAATAAAATGTCGAAACGATTTTCAATTTGTAGAATCAAAATATCAAACTAAAAAATTCACCCAAACGACGTATCAATGGGTCTGCAATAAACAATTTGATACTGTAGTTTGTAATCATAATGTTATAGGCTAGGGTTTGTGTTCAATGTGAAAAGTGATGTCTATGTATAGTATAACTGTGGATTGATTTGTCTCTTCGTTTACAGAGATAACAATAGGTCATATCCTCATTTAAGTTTTGTTTAAATATAAAGTAAGAGTTTGTAAAGAAAATCTAAACAAGATTTAAGATATTGACTAGGGTTCGATTATCTACTAAATACAAAAACTATCAGTAATAGAATGTTTATATGATCTACATTATCTGTTTGACTATTTATAAAAATGATAGAATAAGAAATGAAAACAATGTATGTATATGTATAATGTAAAAACTGGGAATTATAAAATGACTGTGTAATGCTTATGTTTACAGCATGTAAATAATGATGATAATACTGTTTTTAATTTAAAGCTATGGTGTAAACATGGTTTGTCGATTTTCATTTGAATACTACACAATCTAATACAATGAAAAAACTATAATATATATACACAGATGAGAGAACAATACTTATATTTTATGAAACAATGTTGTAGTTTAGAACCATTTTATACAGTAAATTTTTCTATTGGAAAATATAGGACAAAATAGTAAAACAAAATTCGATCACTGTTCTATCTATTCAAATCAATGGCATTTGCCTATCCTCTAATCTATTTTTAATTTTTGTATCTCTACTAGAGTACGATGCTTCAAAACAGCATGTGGAAAAATAGAGATATTGGTTTATCAATTCAACTTCAACATTAAACTTAAACATTCAGACTTAAAACAATTTCTAGGATTAGATTCTTTTTCGAAAACAAATAAACAGAAAATACTAGTTAAACATAACAGAATTATTTACTGAGAACAAGTTAGAAAATCTGTAGAACCTGAGAAAATCTGTAGGGTAACAAACAGCCCAAGAAGACTATTCCACCCAACCAACTCCTGAAAATAGTCAAGTGTTATCTTAGGACCCCCGAGCCTGTTCACTGAACCACCAGGAGGAAGAAACTCAGGACTTAGGACTTCTTCTTGCTGTAGCAATTAACTTCTGAATCTTCAATGGGTAGCAGTCCAAAAACTTGCCCCAACAACTCTTCTTCTTCTCAGCAATATGTAGACTTAAGATTGCAGTCACCACTAACCTCCCTATTCAAATATCTCTTGTAATCACCTAATTCACAAGAGGAAAATATTGATTAAGGGCTGCCTGCCCAATTCAAATTTTCCTTTATAGGCTGCCTAGGCCTTTTCAGATGTTACTGGGTCATTAAATGAGTTGCCTACTCACTCCCTCCACCTGGGGGATAATGCCCTATTTTTAGGGTTAGTTGTCCCATTACCAACAGTTAGTGGTGTGATGCAACTGCTGCCATGTGTCCCCTACCTTCCAACAGATTCCATTCCTCCTAGTGGGTCAGTGAACACTCATTCAGCAGTCCTCTTGGGTGTTTGTCTCCTAATTAATTTATTTAAATAATAATATTTAGTAATTACATTCATCCATGATCAAAACTGATCATAATTACAAAACTTTGTAATTAAATTTTAACATAAAGTATTTTGCAAATAAAATAATAATTCTCAGAAATTTGGGTAGGTGACAATTAAGTACATCATAGAGAATCTCACAACATCATCTAAAGAGGAGAGAGTTTGGAAATCGATTATTTAGAGAGTTTGGAAATCGATTATTTAAATAGAGCTTAGAAATAGACTAATGCCATAATTATGACATTAAAAAGAATGTGCATTGATATTTGTTTTACTTTTACTTAAGCATGGACATGCACAAATTGTAATCTAGCCACTTAACATGCATTAGGGATCGTAATTCAAATTTTAGAGTTATGGGAATTCTAATTCATATACAAACACTTTTGGTAATTATGATTATTTCATTGCAAATTGTAATTATGGAACCTTGAAAACATTGGAAAGTTCAATGAGAACTCTATTTTTTATGTAGAGTAAGTAATATAATTCAAAGTATAAAAAATAAATAAATAAGTCATCATTTCTTAGAGCAATGATTTAGAGAAACACGTGATTGCATTGATTTTAGCATTGATATAATGCATAGGCATCAAGTAGTTTCATTGATAAGCAATGATATAACACACAACAATAGTAATGTAGCTTCATACGCATCAACAAAAGTAGGGTTTGTTGATCTAAATGTGCATTTATGGAAATAGTCCTGTCCTTGTCCTGTCCTTCCCAATAAATCAGTGGGGCCGACTTGTCTAAATTAGTCTAATAACCCATGGTTATATTAATCTGTGCCGACCCCTTACTAGGTGATCTAATAACCCATCAGCAAGTTACAACACTTGCGACACTTGTTAATACAAATGACGACACTTCCGTATAGAGGAATAATACATCTCTAGAGGAGTACAATAATACATAGATGAAATACATTTCGAAGTTACATATACATCAACACTCCCTCTTAACTAGGAAGGTATTTCTCGACACAAATCTGTTAGCACAAGTATTCTTCTCTGGATCATCATCACTGAATCATCGTCATCGTCACTGCTGCTGCTATCTCAATCAATCTCCGATCTACTCGTCATAGGAAGTTCTACAGAGCCAACCCTTTTTCATGATGGATGTAGGCCCACCACCTGTAGGTCTTCATTATCACTAGCCATACTGTGGAATCCTCAGAACTTATTACGTGCGTCACAATGCCTCGAAAGAGTATCTTGGGACCATTTATGTACCGAAGCACAACCGAAAAGATCTCCCAGGTCCACTTACATGTGATTGTCACAAAACCTTAAAAGAGTGTCTTGACTAGCAAGAACTCTAAAGAGCATCCTAGGGATTTTACGTGACTAGCACAACCTATCTGGATCTCCAGGACGTATTACATGTGACCCCCACCACAAAACCTTAAAAGAATGTCAATCAAGAACTCTAAAGAGCATCTGAGGCCTTTTACGTGACTAGCACAACCTGTCCAGATCTCCAGGACTTATTACATGTGGTCATGGCAATGCCTCGAAAGAGAATCCTAGGACTTATTATGGGAACACAGCCCAAGCTATAGGATCTCCCAAATCTACTTATATGCCACAGGACAATGCCTCGAAAGAGCATCCTAGGTTGTTACGAGCACACAGCTCTACCTGTCGGATCTCCCAGGTCTACTTATATGTCTTCCAGAGCAATGCCTCGAAAGAGCATCCTAGTCTGTTATGAGCACATAGATCTACCTGTCAGATATCCCAAGTCTACTTATATGCTCATCTGCACAACCTGTCCACGGCCACAGAGTATCAACCTGATACTCACCATACATCATCCTAATGTACATCATCACATGATCATCCTGATCATCATAGCATCATCCTGATACATATTATCTGGAGCAACATCCTGAAACTCGTCATCCATGATCATCCTGATCATACTGTGCATCTACCTAATGCATACCAAGTATCTACCTCATACATATACATATACATGATCCAACTGATCATAACAAGCATCCAACATGATGCATATACATATACATGATCCAACTGATCATAACAAGCATCCAACATGATGCATATACATATACATGATCCAACTGATCATAACAAGCATCCAACATGATGCATATACAGAGCAGTAATTGAAGCATGTCCTGATGCTCATCATCCAGTGCTTACATCCACAGCCATGTGAAGGATCCTCCTGTCACCATGCTTGGAATGGCTCCAGCAAATGTGTCTATCACTTCTTCCTTGAAGTGTCGTCAATCTGAAGAACACCAAGCCTCTCTCTGAAGTACTCAAACTTCACTCTGGCTAGTGGTTTCGTCAACACGTCTACAACTTGCTCATCCGTCGCAACATACAGGATCTTCACTCCTCCTCTCTGCACCATATCCCTGATATAGTGATATTTGATCTCAATGTGCTTTGACCTGTCGTGGAACACCATGTTCTCAGATAGCTTCACACAACTCTGGTTTTCACAGAAGATACCAGAAGCATCCAACGGGAGATCAGATAACTCAGATAGTAGCTTCTGGAGCCATACTACCTCACAACTAGCTGAACAAGCTGCAACATACTCTGCTCCGCCAATACTTAGTGCTACACAGGACTGCTTCCTGCTAAACCAAGAGATCACAGGTGATCCCATACTGAAGCAACACCCAAAAGTGCTCTTCCTATCTACAGCACTGTCTGCCCAGTCTGAATCAACATAACCCTGTAGATTAAACTTTTGATTCACATCATACTTGAGCCCATAATCAATTGTACCCTTCAGGTATCTTAGAATATGCTTTACAGCAACCAGGTGAACACTCCTCGGATCTGTCAGGAACTGGCTCAATGTGTTCTTTGCAAAGCAAATATCTGGTCTCGTGTTCGTCAGGTACAACAAGGACCCAATCATCTCATGATACATTGTGACATCAATCGGATCAGATGAAGCATCACACAGAAGCTTCAGGTTCGATGCCATAGGTGTGGCCATGGCCTTGCAGTCCATCATCCCGAACCTCTTCAGGATCTCTACTACATACTTCCCTTGTCCAAGGAAGATCCCATCTGCACTCTGCCACACCTCCATGCCTAGAAAATAGTGCATCATCCCCAAGTCCTTCATCTTGAACTCGGCAGCAAGCTTCCTCTTGGTATCGGCAATCAATTCATCCTCACCTGTAACAAACAGGTCATCCACATACAAGAGTAGAATCACTGGATTGCCTTCCTCAACCTTGTAGTAAAGGTTAGAATCTGCTTTACTTTTGGTAAATCCCAAACTGGATAGAAAACTGTCCATCCTACCATACCAAGTCCTAGGAGCTTGCTTCATGCCATACAAGGATTTCTTTAACCTGCACACATATGACTCCCGGTCATGTGTCTCAAAACCAAGTGGTTGCTCCACATACACTTCCTCTTCGACTACACCATTCAAGAAAGTTGTCTTGACATCCATCTGGTGTATCTTCCATTTCATCACTGCAGCCAGAGCAAGTACTGATCTGATGGAAGTGTATCTGGCCATAGGAGCAAAAGTTTCTTCATAGTCTATCCCCTCTTTCTGGGAGAAGCCACGAGCTACAAATCTTGCTTTGTATTTCTCTATGCTGCCATCTGCAGCATGCTTGATCTTGTAGATCCATTTTGAAGTCACAACCGACTTCCCTTCAGGTCTTGGGACTACATCCCAAACATCATTATTCATGATCGACTGGTATTCCTCGACCATGGAATCCTTCCATTACTGCATCCCGTATCCTAGGAACTTCATATTCTTCAATATCTTCAATAGATAGATTTCTTTGTTGCTGGAACAAATGTTGTAGTCCTTCTTTTGTAGGTGATTGTACACGATCTTTCCTACAAGTCAAATTCAATTGCATGATTAGAAACTTCTCATAGTTTCATAACAAAATCTTACACATAAGAATATATGTCATACAGTCATGCAATTATTTTAGCCAATGCTTCAATACAACATTTATCCATATCCCGTAACTTTCTAGATGCCTTCCAATCTCTACCAGAACATTGTTAAGAGTGTGCACAACTCCCAACATGTCAGCAAAGAGGTTTCATTCTAGATAAGTAGCAATGGAATGTTGTACAATACCATAGGCCACTTACCCATTACTTGCATATTAGTAGTATCTTGTTCATCAATGCAATTATTCTAATATGCATAATACACAACCTAAGTCTATGAACATAAGCATATACATCATTGAATAACATTATTTAAACAAACAGAATATACAAGAAATGACAATTCAAATACTTATCTTTGTTTGTTTGTTGGGTGGACTCCCTCTGAATCTTTGCTTACTTGCAGGAGCTGCTGGAGTCCTATTCTGAAGTAACTTCTTCTACTCCTTTCTGTTGTGAATTGTAAGGAGTAGTGAACTCCCTCTTAATCCTTGAATCACTGCATAGCACTTGAAGTCTGCTGAAGTGAATTCTCCACCATTGTCGGATCTAAAGGTTTTGAACTTCTTTTCAGTGTGGTTTTCTATCAAAGCCTTGAATTCCTTGAACTTGTTGAATACTTCATCTTTGTTCTTCAAGAAATAAATCCTTCTTGAATTCCTTGAACTTGTTGAATACTTCATCTTTGTTGAATTATTTGTTGAATACTTCATCTTTGTTGAATTATTTGTTGAATACTTCATCTTTGTTGAATTATTTGTTGAATACTTGTTGAATACTTCATCTTTGTTGTTGAATACTTCATCTTTGTTGAATACTACACAATCTAATACAATGAAAAAACTATAATATATATACACAGATGAGAGAACAATACTTATATTTTATGAAACAATGTTGTAGTTTAGAACCATTTTATACAGTAAATTTTTCTATTGGAAAATATAGGACAAAATAGTAAAACAAAATTCGATCACTGTTCTATCTATTCAAATCAATGGCATTTTCCTATCCTCTAATCTATTTTTAATTTGCGTATCTCTACTAGAGTACGATGCTTCAAAACAGCATGTGGAAAAATAGAGATATTGGTTTATCAATTCAACTTCAACATTAAACTTAAACATTCAGACTTAAAACAATTTCTAGGATTAGATTCTTTTTCGAAAACAAATAAACAGAAAATACTAGTTAAACATAACATAATTATTTACTGAGAACAAGTTAGAAAATCTGTAGAACCTGAGAAAATCTGTAGGGAAACAAATAGCCCAAGAAGACTATTCCACCCAACCAACTCCAGAAAACAGTCAAGTGTTGTCTTAGGACCCCCGAGCCTATTCACTGAACCACCAGGAGGAAGAAACTCAGGAATTAGGACTTCTTCTTGCTGTAGCAATTAACTTCTGAATCTTCAATGGGTAGCAGTCCAAAGACTTGCCCCAACAACTCTGCTTCTTCTCAGCAATATGCAGACTTAAGATTGCAGTCACCACTAACCTCCCTATTCAAATCTCTCTTGTAATCACCTGATTCACAAGAGGAAAATATTTTGCAGAAAATATTGATTAAAGGCTGCTTGCCTAATTCGAATTTTCCTTTATAGGCTGCCTAGGCCTTTTCAGATGTTACTGGGTCATTAAATGAGTTTCCTACTCACTCCCTCCACCTAGGGGATAATGCCCTATTTTTAGGGGTAGTTGTCCCATAACCAACAGTTAGTGGTGTGATGCAACTGCTGCCATGTGTCCCATACCTTCCAACATATTCCATTCCTCCTAGTGGGTCAGTGAACACTCATTCAGCAGTCCTCTTGGGTGTTTGTCTCCTAATTAATTTATTTAAATAATAATATTCAGTAATTACATTCATCCATGATCAAAACTGATCATAATTACAAAACTTTGTAATTAAATTTAACATAAAGTATTTTGCAAATAAAATAATAATTCTCAGAAATTTGGGTAGGTGACAATTAAGTACATCATAGAGAATCTCACAACATCATCTAAAGAGGAGAGAGTTTGGAAATCGATTATTTAGAGAGTTTGGAAATCGATTATTTAAATAGAGCTTAGAAATAGACTAATGCCATAATTATGACATTAAAAAGAATATGCATTGATATTTGTTTTACTTTTACTTAAGCATGGACATGCACAAATTGTAATCTAGCCACTTAACATGCATTAGGGATCGTGATTCAAATTTTAGAGTTATGGGAATTCTAATTCATATACAAACACTTTTGGTAATTATGATTATTTCATTGCAAATTGTAATTATGGAACCTTGAAAACATTGGAAAGTTCAATGAGAACTCTATTTTTTATGTAGAGTAAGTAATATAGTTCAAAGTATAAAAAATAAATAAGTAAGTCATCATTTCTTAGAGCAATGATTTAGAGAAACACGTGATTGCATTGATTTTAGCATTGATATAATGCATAGGCATCAAGTAGTTTCATTGATAAGCAATGATATAACACACAACAATAGTAATGTAGCTTCATACGCATCAACAAAAGTAGGGTTTGTTGATCTAAATGTGCATTTATGGAAATAGTATCATAAACATTTTTACACATTGTTAGACCATATCAACAATAAACCCTTCATTCATTTATGCAATGAAAATGTTTGGCATTCCTCTAGAGAACATAAACAAGCTTTCAATCTTTGAAGACATAGTCTAGATAAACACTTCTTTATACCATACAACATAGATTCAAGCTCTTCATGCAAAGTGAAACCAGGGAGTGATAATGTACCTCATCACACTTTTTTATTATCATGTTAATTAAGCATATTTGGCTTCATATTTTCAAAATACATAAGAAATCAAGCCACCTTCTAACTTTGCCTCAAAGGCCTATCAATATCTCGCCCTAACAATCACATGTCATATTCCAAACTTTAGGTTTTGCTTCCTCCTCAAAAAAGATAGATTTAGGGTTTTAAGGTTAGTGATCATAATATCATGTGTTAATTTTTTAGCATTAATTCAATATACTCTGGGATCTTTACTAAGAGAATAACATGTACAGCATATCAAGTATAACAATGCATATCAATCACACCAAGCAATCACATGCGACAATAGACACACAGAGTTTCACTGTGGAAAACCATAAAGGTGAAAACCCCACAACTTCCTCAGAGATAGAAAGAGCAATGATACAACCAAAGTACAAGAGATAGTCGTCTCCTAGATGTTGATCCTCCTCCTCACATGTGTGCCACTTTCGAAGTGATGGAAGAGTGCGTAATGAGATGATCAAATAGAGATCTCCCGATCTCTATTTATACTTATCCTGTCCTGCCCAATAAACCAGTGGGGCCGACTTGTCTAACTCAGTCTACTAACCCATGGTTATATTAATCCGTGCCGACCCCTTACTAGGTGATCTAATAACCCATCAGCAAGTTACAACACTTGCGACACTTGTTAATACAAATGACGACACTTCCGTATAGAGGAATAATACATCTCTATAGGAGTACAATAATACATAGATGAAATACATTCCGAAGTTACATATACATCAACACTCCCTCTTAACTAGGAAGGTATTTCTCGACACAAATCTGTTATCACAAGTCTTCTTCTCTAGATCATCATCACTGAATCATCGTCATCGTCACTGCTGCTGCTATCTCAATCAATCTCCGATCTACTCGTCATAGGAAGTTCTACAGAACCAACCCTTTTTCATGATGGATGTAGGCCCACCACCTGTAGGTCTTCATTATCACTATCCATACTGTGGAATCCTTAGAACTTATTACGTGCGTCACAATGCCTCGAAAGAGTATCCCGGGACCATTTATGTGTCGAAGCACGACCGGAAAGATCGCCCAGGTCCACTTACATGTGACTGTCACAAAACCTTAAAAGAGTGTCTTGACTAACAAGAACTCTAAAGAGCATCTGAGGCCTTTTACGTGACTAGCACAACCTATCCGGATCTCCAGGACGTATTACATGTGACCCCCACCACAAAACCTTAAAAGAATGTCAATCAAGAACTCTAAAGAGCATCTAAGGCCTTTTACGTGACTAGCACAACCTATCCAGATCTCCATGACTTATTACATGTGGTCATGGCAATGCCTCGAAAGAGAATCCCAGGACTTATTACGGGCACACAGCCCAACCTATCGGATCTCCCAGGTCTACTTATATGCCACAGGACAATGCCTCGAAAGAGCATCCCAGGTTGTTACGAGCACACAGCTCTACCTGTCGGATCTCCCAGGTCTACTTATATGTCCTCCAAAGCAATGCCTCGAAAGAGCATCCTAGTCTGTTATGAGCACATAGCTCTACCTGTCAAATCTCCCAGGTCTACTTATATGCTCATCTGCACAACCTGTCCATGGCCACAGAGTATCAACCTGATACTCACCATACATCATCCTGATGTACATCATCACATGATCATCCTGATCATCATAGCATCATCCTAATACATATCATCTGGAGCAACATCCTGAAACTCGTCATCCATGATCATCCTGATCATACTGTGCATCTACCTAATGCATACCAAGTATCTACCTGATACATATACATATACATGATCCAACTGATCATAACAAGCATCCAACATGATGCATATACATATACATGATCCAACTAATCATAACAAGCATCCAACATGATGCATATACATATACATGATCCAACTGATCATAACAAGCATCCAACATGATGCATATACAGAGCAGTAACTGAAGCATCATCCTGATGCTCATCATCCAGCGCTTACATCCACAGCCATGTGAAGGATCCTCCTCTCACCATGCTTGGAATGGCTCCAGCAAATGTGTCTATCACTTCTTCCTTGAAGTGTCGTCAATCTGAAGAACACCAAGCCTCTCTCTGAAGTACTCAAACTTCACTCTGGCTAGTGGTTTCGTCAACACGTCTGCAACCTGCTCATCCGTCTCAACATACAGGATCTTCATTCCTCCTCTCTGCACCATATCCCTGATATAGTGATATTTGATCTCAATTTGCTTCGACCTGTCGTGGAACACCTTGTTCTCAGACAGCTTCACACAACTCTGGTTGTCACAAAAGATACCAGAAGCATCCAACGGGATATTAGATAACTCAAACAGTAGCTTCCGGAGCCATACTGCCTCACAACTAGCTGAACAAGCTACAACATACTCTGCTTCGGTAGTACTCAGTGCTACGCAGGACTGCTTCCTGCTAAACCAAGAGATCACAAGTGATCCCATACTGAAGCAGCACCCAGAAGTGCTCTTCCTATCTGCAGCACTGCCTGCCCAATCTGAATCAACATAACCCTGTAGATTAAAATTTTGATTCGCATCATACTTGAGCCCATAATCAACTGTACCCTTCAGGTATCTCAGAATATGCTTTACAGCAACCAGGTGAACACTCCTCGGATCTATCAGGAACTGGCTCAATGTGTTCTTCGCAAAGCAAATATCTGGTTTCGTGTTCGTCGGGTACATCAAGGACCCAATCATCTCACGATACATTGTGGCATCAATCGGATCAGATGAAGCATCACACAGAAGCTTCAGGTTCGATGCCATAGGTGTGGCCATGGCCTTGCAGTCCATCATCCCGAACCTCTTCAGGATCTCTATTGCATACTTCCCTTGTCCAAGGAAGATCCCATCTGCACTCTGCCACACCTCCATGCCTAGAAAATAGTGCATCATCCCCAAGTCCTTCATCTTGAACTCGCCAGCAAGCTTCCTCTTGGTATCGGCAATCAATTCATCCTCACCTGTAACAAATAGGTCATCCACATACAAGAGTAGAATCACTGGATTTCCTTCCTCAACCTTGTAGTAAAGGTTAGAATCTGCTTTACTTTTGGTAAATCCCAAACTGGATAGAAAACTGTCCATCCTACCATACCAAGTCCTAGGAGCTTGCTTCATTCCATACATGGATTTCTTTAACCTGCACACATATGACTCCCTGTCATGTGTCTCAAAACCAAGTGGCTGCTCCACATACACTTCCTCTTCGACTACACCATTCAAGAAAGTTGTCTTGACATCCATCTGGTGTATCTTCCATTTCATCACTGCAGCCAGAGCAAGTACTGATCTGATGGAAGTGTATCTGGCCATAGGAGCAAAATTTTCTTCATAGTCTATCCCCTCTTTCTGGGAGAAGCCACGAGCTACAAATCTCGCTTTGTATTTCTCTATGCTGCCATCTGCAGCATGCTTGATCTTGTAGATCCATTTGGAAGTCACAACCGACTTCCCTTCAGGTCTTGGGACTACATCCCAAACATCATTATTCATGATCGACTGGTATTCCTCGACCATGGAATCCTTCCATTACTGCATCCCGTATCCTAGGAACTTCATATTCTTCAATATCTTCAATAGATAGATTTCTTTGTTGCTGGAACAAATGTTGTAGTCCTTCTTTTGTAGGTGATTGTACACGATCTTTCCTACAAGTCAAATTCAATTGCATGATTAGAAACTTCTCATAGTTTCATAACAAAATCTTACACATAAGAATATATGTCATACAGTCATGCAATTATTTTAGCCAATGCTTCAATACAACATTTATCCATATCCCGTAACTTTCTAGATGCCTTCCAATCTCTACCAGAACATTGTTAAGAGTGTGCACAACTCCCAACATGTCAGCAAAGAGGTTTCATCTAGATAAGTAGCAATGGAATGTTGTACAGTACCATAGGCCACTTACCCATTACTTGCATATTAGTAGTATCTTGTTCATCAATGCAATTATTCTAATATGCATAATACACAACCTAAGTCTATGAACATAAGCATATACATCATTGAATAACATTATTTAAACAAACAGAATATACAAGAAATGACAATTCAAATACTTATCTTTGTTTGTTTGTTGGGTGGACTCCCTCTGAATCTTTGCTTACTTGCAGGAGCTGCTGGAGTCCTATTCTGAAGTAACTTCTTCTACTCCTTTCTGTTGTGAATTGTAAGGAGTGGTGAACTCCCTCTTAATCCTTGAATCACTGCATAGCACTTGAAGTCTACTGAAGTGAATTCTCCACCATTGTCGGATCTAAAGGTTTTGAACTTCTTTTCAGTGTGGTTTTCTATCAAAGCCTTGAATTCCTTGAACTTGTTGAATACTTCATCTTTGTTCTTCAAGAAATAAATCCCAAGTCTTCCTAGATAAATCATCAATGAAAGAACCATAGTATACATACCCACTCATATAACTGGATGACATCCGACCGCATACATCGGAGTGGATAATTTCCAAGATTCCTTTAGCTTTGCTTTCACTGCTTGGAAATGCCTTCTTAATGTTCTTTCCTTTTGCACATCCTTTGCAAACACCTTCATGCTTTGTCTTGATTTCAGGAAGACCCCCTACAGCTTTACTTGCAATTGGTAGTGCTCTATAGTGCACATGTGCAAGCCTTCTGTGCCAAAGTTGACTTGGCTCCATGGATTCATGTACCATAGCATGTTCAGGTTGTCCCTTCAATTTGTACAATCTTCCCTCTTGCTCTCCAATCACTACTCCATCATCTATAGTTTTACCTTTTGGCCATATTAGGACTTGTCCATCTACAAATGAAACCCTCATGCCTTTTGCATCCAATGCAGATATGGAGAGTAGGTTCTTCTTAAGCCCAGGTACAAATAGCACATCTTTCATCTTCAAGGATTTTCCAGAGTCTAGGTTGTAGGAGGCTTCAACACTTCCTTTGATAGGATATTGATAATCATCCCCAAGTTTCACCTTATGGGGTGATTCATGTTCAGATAAATTTACAAAAGATTCTTTAAACCCAGTCATGTGTTTGGAAGCCCCACTATCAATAATCCAATCATTACATCCATGAGAGATAGTACCTGTGAGAGCGGATATTATAACATATTCATATTCACTTGATGAATCATCACTTTCAGCTCTAGCCTTCTTCTTGGGAGGTTCATCATCCTCAGCAGCATGAGCATGATACCTCTTCTTGTTGAATTTCTTCTTCTTGTTGGGGGTGGTGTTGTTATTCTTTTTGTTCTTAGGACAATCTGCAGCAAAGTGTCCCTTCTCACTGCATGTGAAGCATCTGAGATCTTTCTTATCTTTATGGTGATGGTGGTATGGAGGTCTTCTGTTATGACATGACTCCTTCTTGAATCTACCTTTCTTGGTCTATGTTGTGAGAGCTTGATCTTCATTCCCCATCTTTTCTTCTCGGGCCACAAGCCTAGCTTCTTCTTGAGAGCATTCTTCCCACAACCTACTGAAGGAGATCAGTTTCTTTCTTGCACAGATTCTTTGGATAAAGGAATCCCATGACCTAGGTAGGCCATTCAATGTGGTCATAACAACTTCACCATTATCCACTACTTCATCCACAAATTCAAGTTGTTCCTTGATCTGAGAGACCTTAGAGAAATAGGATTGAATGGTCTCTCCATTCTGAAGCTTTACCCCTTTCAATTGGTTTTGCAGAGTCATCTTCTGATTTATGTTCTTCCCTTCAAATAGCTTGGTCAGGGAATCAAACATCTCCTTGGGTGTCTTCAGAGATGACACATGTGGAATGAGATGGTCCTTGATAGAATCAGCAATGATCCTCTTTTCCTTGACCAATTTCTTCTTGTGAAGAGCCCTAGCCTCTTCTCCCTCTGGGACAGGGACCTCTTCACTTATATAAGTGTCCAACTCATTTTCTTCCAGGATTAACCAAATCTTATACTTCCATGCTCGAAAGTTATCAGCCCTTCAAGCTTATCCTCAAGCTTGGTTTGGTGAGACATATTAAAGAGTACTTCAAATGGAAATAGAAAATATTTAGGTCTTACCACTTGATTTGCTGAAAACTAGATCTGGTCCCGGATTAAGGTTTGTCAGAGAAACCCTAAAAATTCAAACTTTAAATTTCAAACTTCTGAAAGGATAGAAAGATGTGCCTTGATGAGCTGATCAGCCCGGTATATTCAGAATTGGAGATCTGCAAACTTTCACCCTTCAGAAATGCCTTTTAGTCTTCCTGGATTCACTAGGGAGGACCCTGAATTAGGGTTTGAGTTTCCTGAAGCTTCACCCAACCAAAAATCTCGATCCAAAGCTCTAAACTTCTATTTTTCCAAGGATATTCTAGCTATGTCTTCAAATTTCAGAAATTCCTATTTTTGTGGAAACCCTAATTTTTAGGGCCAAAATTGAAAGTGCTCAGAATTGAATTCTGATTGGACAGATAGATTCTCCTTGATGAGTAGAGTCAATCTACCTTACAGATTTTCCAAAATCTGTGGAGAGAAACCCAATAAACAAGAAACCCTAGTTCCCGCCATTGCACAATGTCTTCTTCTCAGGGAAGCTCTGATACCATGTTAATTTTTTAGCATTGATTCAATATACTCTAGGATCTTTACTGAGAGAATAACATGTACAGCATATCAAGTATAACAATGCATATCAATCACACCAAGCAATCACATGAGACAATAGACACACAAAGTTTCACTGGGGAAAACCATAAAGGTGAAAAACCCCACAACTTCCTTGGAGATAGAAAGAGCAATGATACAACCAAAGTACAAGAGATAGTCTTCTCCTAGATGCCGATCCTTCTCCTCACATGTGCGCCAATTTCCGAGTGATGGAAGAGTGAGTAATGAGATGATCAAATAGAGATCTCCTGATCTCTATTTATACTTGTCCTATCCTGCCCAATAAACTAGTGGGGCCGACTTGTCTAACTCAGTCTAATAACCCATGGTTATATTAATCCGGGCCAACCCCTTACTAGGTGGTCTAATATCCCATCAGCAAGTTATAACACTTGCGACACTTGTTAATACAAATGACGACACTTCCGTATAGAGGAATAATACATCTCTATAGGAGTACAATAATACATAGATGAAATACATTCCGAAGTTAATACATCAACATCATGCATGAAACATTCCATACTTTTCTTAAAAGAGTGAATCGCTATTCTTTAAGGTTATGGGGATCTTAGGAACTTTAAAAGGGCATGCCACTAAATTTGAATAAAAATGGTACCATTCAATCATACATAGTAGAAATTGAATCAAAGCAAGCATTGACACCATCCACAACGTTTAAACCTTATACAAGCATTTCCTTCTCATGAGTCCAGGGGGGTAGGGGGATTGATTCTTTCCTCCCTTCATGGAGATTAATTGCAATATTTATTCATGTCACAAGTCAATATTTAATAGAAGTAAACATCCCCTCTAAAATATTTAGGACATCCTTGAATCATTCTAAACTCATGATCATGCACATCAACCAAATTTGCTTTGGCTAGGGTGATTTGAGGAAGCATTTTCCATGGGAGGAGGGAAAGGAGGTGCATCCATGGGAAAAGATTTAGCTTTCGTCTCCTCAACAAGGGAGACTTGCTACCACTCAATACAAAGTTTCAAGTCATTCATAGAACCCACTCATCAATCATAATTGGAAAATTAAACCTTTCCCTTAATTAGTTCTTTTGTCAAACAATTGTCATAGAAGAAAGTCCAACATCTCTTCACATATTTTTCCAACTAAATGATTATACACGACAATTATTTGTTTATCATCATCTATATGATATTCATAGAAAATACTCATGACAAATAATGAATTCATTGTACTCATTAGTATACAATATTCAATTCATACATAGGAGGTAGATAGAGTACACTTATCTTTTCAAGGTGAAGCTCCAAGGAAACTGACTATGGGGGTATGATTTCCTCCCAGCCGTAGGCTATTCCATTATAGAATTCCACCCCCATGATAGGCTATGAGACCACCATGGAAAA
This sequence comes from Larix kaempferi, assembly GCA_027924585.1. Classification (NCBI taxonomy): domain Eukaryota; kingdom Viridiplantae; phylum Streptophyta; class Pinopsida; order Pinales; family Pinaceae; genus Larix; species Larix kaempferi. Next base: position 6,883,942 of record BSBM01000769.1, on the reverse strand, counting down.
TAATATTGTTAAGGTTTCCAAAATCTCTCTCCTATTCACTAAAGGATTCCAAGATACCAACCAAACAAGTCACTACTAGTTATTTTTTCAACCTCTCAATTGAGCACAGCTCTTAGCACTCATCCCTTGCTCCATACAAAACAAGAAGTCATACTTTATCTACTCTTTAATCCCTTTGTCATTCCATTCCTCTCTATGCTCTTCAGTATGGCCAATGTGATCCCAAGACACTACCTACTTCCAATGTGAAGCTTCTTGGACATGGATTTCATGGTTCTTTGGACAACCTAACAAACCAACAACCTTCATAGGTTTGAAAAGGTATATAGTTTCCTTCCAATGGTGTCTAATCTCACCCAAGTTCCCTTCTTTCATCTCTCCATGGTTCATATGAGAGTTGGTTTGAAGTTTCTTCCATCTCCAAACCCTTTTTTATCTTCAAGAATCGTGTTTTCTCCAAACTCCTCTCTCCCCATTCAATTTTCCTCCATGAATGAAATGAATGAGTGTGAGGGGGTATTCTTTCCTCCACTTCTTTCTTGGTTCCCCAAATGTAGGAGGTAGTCACTTTTGGCATAGGATTACTAAGTTCTCATATTCATGTTTCCCATTTCATTTAACTAGGCTATCAATTCAAGCTCATCATAAACTAAGGACAAATTGAAATAGGGAAATCAAATTAAAGAGGTTTATAGATAGGAAAATCATCATCATAGGAGTTCATTCCCCCATTGGGTCCCCTTACATTTCCCTCTTGCGGACCCACAACCCCATTGGTGTCCTCCCCATCAGTTAGCCTTGGAACATTTTCATTAATATTACAATGATCATGTTGTCAGTGTTCAAAATCAACTTGGAAACTACCTCATGGTTTCAAGCAAGACATAATAAATGAAAGCATAATTACAATATAACCACAATCAAGTTCAAAGGGTCGATACCAAGGTATTACAACAATAGGGTGCAATAATTTCAATGACGATATAGTGACAAACTATTTAGAGCATTCAGAATTATAACTTGTAAATACATAAACCTTTGGAAATTATGATTATTCCATTGCAAATTGTAATACATAAACTTGAAAGCATTGGAAAGTTCAATGAGAACTTGATTGTTTCGGTAGAAAGATTAGTATAACTGAAATGTATGAAAATAAATAAAGAAGTTATCATTTCTTATAGCAATCATGTAATTGCATTGATTTTGATTATGGTTAAAGCATAGGCATCAAGTAGTTTCATCGATAAACAATGATATAACACACATCGATAGGGTGCATTGATTTCAGTGATGATGTAGTGACAAATGATTTAGATCAATCAAGTAGTTGCATTAATTTCAATGACATAATGCAAAACAATAGGGTGCATTGTTTCCAGTGATGGTACAGTGAAAAATCATTTAAAGCAATCGAGTAGTTGCATTGATTTCAAAAATTTTACTACCCAAACAATAGGGTGCTTGATTTCGGTGCACTAATACAAAATGACAAATTTGCAACTAAAAAACACAACAAGAACTAAAACATGCATATAAACTACTATTTTTGGGGTGGCAACCAAGTGTTATATTTGTAGTGGGTGAAAAAATGAAGATGGGTGTCTATTTTGGGGGGTCTCGTGAGAAAATAATTCTGTTTTTTTCATGTCTTCCAACTTCGGGCGAACAAAAGTGATATTTTTATTTAAAATTTCACTTTGCCGTAAAAAGAAAACTTTTGTAGAATTATGTTAGCTTTCTACTCATAATTTTTTCAATTTTTTTTATTAAGATTTGATATGTCGATCTCGCAAATGTTTGACAGTGTGTTCTTATAAAATGAAAAGACTACAAAAGAGTTATGATTTGTTGCACCACTAAAATCGTTGTTAGACTTGTGTTTTGCAAAAACTGAAAATGCTACGACAATCTACACACAATGTACTAACGCGTGACTATAAGTTTGCATCCAATGGACCTCTATACTAATTATTATATTTTTTTAAAGTCGATCCATGGGGAAACTCAGTCGATTTTCAACAACCTTTTTGTTGCACCACTTTTCTCTCAACCCGCTATAAAATCAAAAAATCTAAGACCACCCTTTTGAAGTAGACACGTCAATGAATCGACCCACATTTTCTTCGATTTTTTTGGTGTTGTATTTACAAAGTTATGTATTTTTCTTTTCGCTGTTTTTTTAAAGAGCTGAATCATAACTCGACACATGTTACAAATATAAAACTTAAAAAATATCAGTTCTTATCTATATACAACAAAATTTATACCCTCGTAAAGTAGATTCAATAATGAATCTACTGGTATGAAGTCCGACATTCGTTTTGTTGTGTAAGAGGTGGTTTTCTCCTTCCGAAAATGGAGAAACCTGAAAATTTTGCAGAGATCTGAATCGGTCATGTTTCAGAGATTATTCGGCCGAATTAATTATTCGGCCGAATAATTATTCGGCCGAATAATTATTCGGCCGAATAACTGTTTTCCGTAACGGCGCCGTAACTTATAGCGAAGGTTATTCGGCCGAATAACTAAACGGAAAAAAAATTTCGTCGGCCGGAAAAAAAATAAAAATAAAAATTTATACTCATATAAATAAACATAAAGTTAATTCATTATTTTCGCATGTTTGAACTTCGCATTTTTTTGTCAAACTAATTTCGGAAGGAGGATATAATTTTTGCAAAAGGAGGTTTTTACAAGGTATGTTTCTTCTTCTTCTCTACAAAAGGCACATTGAAGGAGTTTTTTTTTCTAAGGCATATTTACAAGAAGTTTTTCCAAACTATCTCTTTTCTTGTTGCATTTTTACAAAGAAGACATTTTTTGCAAAATGAGGTTTTTACAAGCTATGTTTCTTCTTCTTCTTTACAAAAGGCACATTGAAGGAGTTTTTTTTTCCAAGGCATATTTGCAAGGGGTTTTTCCAAACTATCTTTTTTCTTATTGCATTTTTACAAAGAAGACATTTTTTGCAAAAGAAGGTTTTTACAAACTATGTCTTCTTCTTTTTTACAAAAGGCACATTGAAGGAGTTTTTCCAACATATCTCTTTTTTATTGCATTTTTACAAAGAAGACATTTTTTGCAAAAGGAGGTTTTTACAAGGTATGTTTCTTCTTTTTTCCAAAGGCACATTGAAGAAATTTTTTTTCTAAGGCATATAAATGCAAGAAGTTTTTTCCAAATATTTATTTTCTTGTTGTATATTTGCAAAGAAAACATTTTTTTGAAAAAAAGATTTTTACAAAGTATGTTTCTTCTTCTTTTTTCCAAAACACATTGAAAGTGTTTTTTTTAAGGGATATTTGCAAGGAGTTTTTTCAAAATATTTCTTTTCTTAGACATGTTTGCAAGGATGTTTTTTTTTCAAAGTAGCTTTGCACTTTTTATTTAATTGAAAGAGGTTTTTTTCAAATAGTTGTTTTCAGTTCATGTTTTTATAAATTCCGTAAATGTTTTTAAATCTTAATTTATTTGTTTTTACTATAAAGTAACATGATTCTTTAATTTATCGTCTATAGATTAAACAACCATGGGCAATAAGAGAAATCGTAAAAGAAAAGCTGATCGTAAACGTGATGATGATGATAATAGAGAGAAACAAAAACTCAGATATATTGCCAAAAAACAAAGGGTTGCTGAAACGGAAGAGAGAACTATTGAAGATATAAATACAGATTTACATGACAATGTTGAAGAAATGGAAATTGAAAATAGAGTACAAGAAGAACAAATTGAAGTTGAAAAGAACATTGTAGAAGATGTAAATAGTGATTTACATGCTAATGTCGATGAAATCAATATTGAAGATCAAGTTCAAAATCCAGAAATTGAACCTGGTATGTATATATCATATATTTTCCAAATTCATTTTTTTATAATGAATTTTATTTTTTGATATATGTTAAATTTAATTTAATTTGATGTATAGGTACTTTTACTATTGATGATGAAATGTTAGAAGACATTGATTGCGACAAATATGGAGAAAAACTACCAGTACATGTTGCACGATATCGTGCTACAAAATTTTATGATGAAGTTCTCAAAGATTACTCAATAGCAGGACAAGCACAAATTTTGAGATGTTTATTAGTGTCCAAGAAATTAGAAGGTGCTACATCGTTATTGGGTATTCACAAAGTAACAAAAGAGTCGAAATTGAAACAAAATGTGATGGAAAATATAGGCGATGCAATAAAAAAATTTGGAAAATCCAGGAAGAAAGATATCAGTGCTGCACGTAAAGCAATTCATACAGCAATTCTTTCAGCTAGTACTAAACAAAAGCGTTTGACAACAGAACTAGCAAAAGCAGTTGGAACATCAAGAAAAACATTATACAAACATAGCAAATTCAGAATGCAAATAGATGAAAATAATGAACTTGCTTGTTGGGCAATTATTTGTAGACAACCTTACAAAGATAGATTAGGAGCAGGGGTTAAAGATATTGTACGAGAATATTGGTTGGAACATGCTCGAGTTTCACCAAATGCAAGAGATGTGATACGCAAAAGAATATCACGAAATGTATATGAAAGCCAACCAAAACATATAATGGACATGACACAAGTACAATTGTTCAATAAATTCAAGGAAGATCATCGTGGAATTAATATATCAATCACTACATTTGTGCAACAAAAACCATGGTATGTTCGACCTATAACTATACGTGATACATGTTGTTGCCGTTATCATGTGCAATTTCAGTTATATTATGACACGTTTCTTGAATTTGGTAAAATGTTTTGGACAAATTCACCACCTCCGCCGACGATACGTGAATTCATATCTCAAATTTTATGTGAGAGAAATCACGATGAAGTATTTTATTCAAAGAAATGTGTCAATGGAAAACATTGTCATCATTGTGGAAATTTGGTGTTATTCCACAATAAATACCCTATCGATAATGATCAATCGTTGTCAAATGTAAATGTTGATTGGAAGAGATACGAATACATCAACTATACTACAAGTTCTAGTGATTCACGTTCCAAAAGAATTGATTTGCTAGAAGACAAGATATGCGTCACAGATTTTCTCAAAAAATTTGAAAACGAAATTTATAAATACACCCAACATTCACATAGAGCACGATGGCAAGATCTTCAATTCAAACAGTCTCGTGAAATTTTTCCACCCGGAACAATTTTGTCGGTGGTTGATTTTGCTGAAAACTATACATTTGCTGCACAAAACGAAATACAGAGTGAATACTATCACTCTGACCAAGTTTCGATATTTGTCCATGTTGTATATAGACATTCTCAACAGGATATCGATGGCATTGAAAGCACATGTGACAATCGAGATGTGATTAAAGAATATCACTTCTATATCAGCGATGATCGTATACACGACACACATTTTGTCCAACATTGTATAGAAAATATTTTCTATGACTCACTGAAAAAACGCGAAGTCAAATTCAAAGAGCATTGGATATGGTCTGATGGATGTGCGGGTCAATTTAAATCTTCACGATCATTTTTTTGGTTATGTCGACTTCATAAAGCGCTGAACATCAAACATCGCTGGAATTTCTTTGAAACTGGGCATGGAAAAGGTGAGCATGATGGTGCAGGAGCATGCGTGAAAAGAGCACTTCGAAGATGGCAAATGAACTATTCTTCAGCACGGTTTCATTCAGCTGCAGAGGTTGTCCAATGGTGTCAATTAAATCTAAGCCATGATTATAATCAACAATCAAAAGACGTGCGCAGGTATGTCCACTATTTTTTTAATTTATATTATTTCTTAAAATTAAAAAAAATGTATATACTAACATTTAAGTACACATGTACACTATTTATTGTGTAGGTTTTTTTGGCTTGTTGGGGTCCAAGATATAAATAGATCAATACCATATGACGCTAGCACCATACATGGAACTAGAGATCTTCACTCTATTCAAACAAAATCATTTCACAACGTGTTTGCATTTGACAGTAGAAAGCAATCATGCTTTTGTCATATTTGCATTGAAAATGTCGAATCTACAGAAGTTTGTGAAAACATAACAAACAACTACGTAAAAGCTTGGAGACACACAGAGATTAATCCAAAAGGAAAAATGCCACTGGCAAGTGTTGAAGAATTAGAATCAGAAGAAATAGCAATATCGTCTGATGGCGATAGAATTTCAGATCTCGTAAGAGAAGGTAATAAACTTGTTTTTGACTTTTTAATCAATTTTTCATTCTAATCCTTCGCCATAAGTGGTCAATTCAATTCATTTAAATACGCTAACACCAATCATAACTTGCACAGGAGATGTTTTCGCTGTGATTGCACCTATAGACAACAACGAAAATGTCAAATATTATTTGATGCGATGCACCGAAGGAAAAATGAAATTATTGGAGGACTACAACGACAACGGATTTACATACGAAAGAGGATCCATCATTTTAAAAGGCTACTTTTTTCAGCAGACGCATATGACTAAAAATTATGTATACTTTCAGGATTATGAGCCTGATGTTATATGTTGTCAATATAGTCATTTAGTATGTGCATCTCGAATAAAATTGATACAAGTTCCATCAAAAAAACAATTGAAAACCAAAAAATGGAAACTATCCATATGTGACCATGAACGGATAGTTGAAGATGGTATTCCATTACGATGTTTTTAACTATATATCAAAAATAAATTGATCTATATTTTTGTCCATGTCAATTGTTGTGTGCAATATATTTTTTGTCCAATTATCAAAATTGTTGTGCCCAATATATTTTTTCATTGAGATTTTATGAATATTTTCTTGAATGACAACTAAGCTTAAATGGTTGTACTTTAACATGCTTAAAAATGAATTCAAATATAATTTAAAAATTCAAAAGTACTTTATTCGGGTCCCCATATGTCTATTAGACCACTAAGGGATGAGATAACGGATGTGGCTATGCCCACTCCGCCCCGAATTTTTACTTTTGGTTGATTAATACTAACGAAAAAATACAAAAAGACCTATTAAATTTTGTAGTATATTAATCCATCGAACATGTTTCTTTAATACATACTTCACCATAAATATGATCTTAAATAGATGTCTTAAAATTGTAACCAAGTTCTCCGTCCCAAATCTTTAATTTAAAATATCGCTTGTGCAAATTCACATAACTGAAATCATGGCAAATGGAGATAACGATCATTTGATTTTTAATCACAAGCAAGGATTCCAGGATTGTGAAGCTTATGCTAAATTAGAGAAATGATTATTTACAACAAATCAATGAAAATTCATCAAATTGTTGTTTAAAATCATTGCTCTAATTTAGCACAAACTTCACAATCCTGGAATCTTCGCTTATGATTAAAAAACAAAAAACCATTACCCCCATTTGCCATGATTTCAGCCTTCATCAAATGTACCTGAACATTGAAAATAAAAATTAAATTAATTAAAAATCCATTAATTTTTCCCAACATTAATTCTTACCATAACATTCATTTTCAACATTGAATATTTCCTAACTTAGATTATCATTTTAAAAACATTTCCAACACCTCCAATTCATTCCTACCCTTGGGTTGCACCTATCAAGACATTTTAAACATTCATGCAAAACATATTATAATAACACTTATTCTCAACATAACAAATTGAAAACATTCATTCTTCCATAACACCTCCCATTCATTCTTTCCCAACATTTCTTTTTCTCTAACACCTCCCATTCATTTTTTTCCAACATTGATTCTTACCATCACATTCATTCTCAACATTCAACATTTCCCAACTTGAAATAACATTTCAAACATTCCTAACACTTCCCATTTTCTAACTTCATAACATTCATTGTCATCATTTCAAACACTTCCCATTTTCTAACTTCATAACATTTCAAACATTCATGCAAAACATATTATAAATATTATCAAAACTCATGCAAAACATATTCTAAACATTTACCAAATGAGAAATAATGGACATGTACTCATGTATATAATCCAAAAAAGAGTTGATGAACTTGTGAATTCAATGTCCATATATATATAATCAAAAAATAAATACCCTCCATGTTCAAAACAACACCAATATATAGATATCAACAAAAACTATAAAGTCTGAACCACTATCCATCTCGACCAATATCTTTCCACTATTTTCCACTAGGACCTTCCCTGGGACTCAACTCCACCTACAACACACAAAAAAACAAATTATAAATTTAGATCATAAATTATTTAAACAATTTTAAACTAAATTCAAAATATTAAGATATTAAACTCATCTACAAAACAATTCAATTATTAAAAAAATCGTACATCAAATTCTTTGGATGCATATCCACCACTTTTTTCCCCTAGAGACTTTCCTTTGGCTCCAAAAGATCTAAAAGAGCCAAGCTGCAACATGTACAAAAACAATTTTCAAATAAATCAAAAAAATATATTTAAACATTAAACTTATGTCAAAATTCATTTCTAGTTCGACAAAATTACCTCAGTGCCAATATCGGCATTCATTAAAGACCCCACATCTTCGCCCCCAATTTCCAAGTGGTCTCTTTCCTAAAATTTAAATTTTGTTAGTAAATAAAACATAGTAAATACAAATAATAAATTAAGCAAATTAACTTAAAACCAAAACAAAAAAATTAAAATCATTAGCTCACAAGAGATGGTAAACCATCTAAAAAGTTGGAATCTAATGAAACCTGCATAGATAAGTCAAATTAACAATAAGATACATTGATATTTATTAAAATTCAAGTAATCAAAAAAAATATCATGTTCAATCATAAATATTATAATTAAAATACCTCTCCTGAGCGCTCTTCATTTTGACTAGGATGCTCTTGATTTTGACTACTGGAGACTCGAAAATTATTTGCATTTAACATTCTCGTAAACTACAAACAAAATACATTTGCTTAATATACTTATTCCCATGTAGCAAAATATTCAATTCAAAATGATTAATAAAAAATCAAATAGATTATCATAGCATAATCAACAAACCTCTCCCATGCTCGATGTGTCATTAGATAACACATCTGAAGCTATATCTCGACAAGACTTAGCATAAGCCCTGAGATCATCAATGCTCAATGCATCTACCTCGTCATTCGTCTTGTAGACAAAACTCTGACGAAGAATAGCGCGAGCCTTCTCTCGCCCCAAACCAACTTCTACTCCTGCAAGAGCTGAAGCTAAACCATCACCTACTGATTCCCTTCCAATTGTCCCTAGTTGAGATGTTGTCTCCATCTCTGATCTTAAAGCCACAACCCTTGGTGGACGAGGTATCTCAGGTGGAGGTTGTATAGTGGCAGGGTCTCTAAGAGCACCTTTTCGATTATATATTCTACCCTTTCCAGCTCCATAAAAGTCAGAGGGAACATCAGTATAGTTAGGCTTCATACCTAGAAAAAACTCCGCATAAAAAAATCTAGCAAAATAATTAGGAACCTCATCGTTCCAAGGCAATCGACCATAAGCTGCAAGAAATCGATCATATATGAAATGTGCAATTTGAGGATGCTTGAAATATTGCACTTTCAACATTTTTCGCTTAAGGCCTTCTTTGAAATTGAACATTGAATTGGCTTGTTCTCTACTGACTCTCTCCTTCACAACCTCCCACTTATCTGGACCCATAACTTGCTCCTTTCGCATCCGCATCAAATGAACAAAACTATTTGTAGTTGGTCCAAGTTCATCGTATGCATCAATGAATTTTTGCAAAGATGCCAAAACAACCTCTAGACTTTGTCGACTCTCTGGAGGGAGATCCAAAGAACAAAGATCATTGTTCAACCTGTCATAGTGGGATTTACAACTTTCAAGAATAGTTTGTTGCACAACACCTCGCCATGGAAGCTCATCAGGTAAATCAGACGGATACGTTGATATGGGTGTACACCCCTCAGCTAGTGGAACATATGTTGTCCTAGCTCTAGGAGGAACTTCAGGACCCTGCTCTCCACCCACACCTATTCCATCATCTATATTCCTATCTTGATCTTCCCCTCGCTCCATCGAATTACGCACATCTTCTGAACATCGCTCTGCTTCAAATATAGCCGTAGTCAAAAATTAACTTTTTCCATAAATTCAACACACAAAAAATACAAATTATACATTATTAAACATTAATGTTCATACCAACAGAACGTTGGGATCGACGCTCTCCCACAGAAGACAAAGGAGAATCATTTGTACCCCCTCGAACTTGTTGGTGATCAAACGATTGGGACCCATGCAATAAACCTGAACCCTGCGGTGAATTCGACAACCTTCGACTACCAATTGGAACACCAATTCCTGAAGATTGTGATGACCTCCTACGCTTTCCCTTCGCAGACTCTCTTTCCATTTGATATAACTTCTAAATTTACACAAACATTAACATATTGAAAATGTACATAACTACCACTACAAGCATCAAGCCAATATTTGATTAAAAACTCCAACAAAATTTAAGTCCCCCTCCTAACTCTAATTAATTAACTAAAATTCCTTACCCTACCTAATATTGCAACATAAAGAACATATCTAATAATCATTTCATTATAAAACACAATTAATTGAAATAGTATAATAACCTTAAAAACTTTTAATCCAACAAATATGTTTGAATTATATATGTCAACAAACAAACATCTCACTAAACATATATATGTATTCTTATTAAAAGAATTCTAACTTATATTTATGATAATACAATTTACACACATTGAAGTTGTACATGTTAACTCTACAAACTCAAAACATATCTATTAAAAATCTGCATACAAAATGCAGAGCTTCCTCAAATAGTAGAACATAAATATACCCTTATTAAGAAACTTCTAGTTAAGATCTTTGATAAAACAATTTACAAACATTGATGTTGTACATGTTCATTCTACAAAATTAAAAACATCTCTTAAGATCTGCGTAAAAAATGTAGAGCCACCTAAAATATTATAACTTACTTTCTTTTGTAAGTTACTCTCCTAACTCTAAGAACAATATTGCAGCATAAACATGACATCAATAATCATCCCATATTGTAATAGTTCAATCACCTTCCTAATTTTTAAACTATCACTTATGTTTTCATTCTATATCTCGATAAACAAACATTCCTTAATTTTTATAAAAAAAATAGTTAATAACTTACAATATTGAATATTTAAGTGACTTTCTAAGTTAACTCTGCTCATGAACAAAGTTCATGAACAGAGTTCATGAACTCAATTGATATTCTTGTACCTGACTTAACATCGTCACACCACATGTTGATCATTTATAAAGTTGTTTAATTTCATGCATATCATAGCATATCATGAACAGAACTCTGTTCATGAACAGAACTCTGTTCATGAACAGAACTTCTATGATAGCAAATGAACATTCATGGTTGATGGAGTAGTAGTAAGTTCATAGTTTTCATGATATTATACAGATACCCAATTCCAAGTAGGAGGTTGAGATTCATTGTTGAATGCATGTCATTAGATTGAATCGAAAGGACTGCCTACTTGGAATGCATGTCATTATCATTGTGAAAGGGTAATGATTCCTCCTAGAGGTTGAGATTCATTGTTGTATTAGCTAGTACTATTATATTAATCATATTCTTAGAACTGCCCCATAAAAAAAACCAAAAGATGAGGGTTGAAGACATAATGTAATCCTAAAGGTGAAGTGCAAGCACTCATAAGCATGAATAATCATGTAGTTCTAATACCCTTATCTGAAATCACATATAAAGCCTAATCAAAGCATTATACTATTCTTAGTAAAGCTAACCAAGCTTTAATAATTGTAAAGCTATCCTTATATTTTCTCTGCATCTTAGGATTAAACTGCAATCACTATAACAGTTCACATCTAACCTATAAATAATGGTATTCTGTTCATGAACAGAACTCTGTTCATGAACAGAGTTCACGAACAGAACTCTGTTCATGAACAGAGTTCACGAACAGAACTCTGTTCATGAACAGAGTTCACGAACAGAACTCTGTTCATGAACAGAGTTCACGAACAGAACTCTGTTCATGAACAGAGTTCACGAACAGAACTCTGTTAATGAACTGTTCATGAACAGAGTTCATGAACATAAAACTGATTCTCTAAAATAAAAATTGCATTTAAAACATTTAACCTTCCATTTAAGACCCATTACAGATTTTTTTAATTTTAAGACTGCCAACAACATAAAAACAAATTTAACATAACGATGCATACCTGTATAAAAAAATGCAGTGAAGAATCGTCGATCCCAACGCCACCTCTATTCACCCCAGCAACGCTCAAAACAACACCTATTTCCTTCACAAACAACAACTAACGTAATCAGATAAGCCATGTAACATACACAAACTAAATCATTACTTCATAAGCAAAACGAAAAATCATTACGTCATAAGCAAAACGAAAACACACCTTCAACCGTTCAGCTAAAACAGCAGCACCGTCAAAGCAGCAACCCACCAGTACACACCTGCCAACGACAACAGACCAACCGACACGGTACCTCCAACGAGCAGCAGCTGACGCAAATCATACCCCGACGAAACGTTAAAGCCCACGATCAACAGCAAAACTAACAACAACCCAACGAATACGCTGCTTAGAACAAACAGAGCCGAGGAGCGACAGGGGAAATAGAGCAGACGCGACTCGCCGAGAAAGAGCGAGCAGTGGAACGCAAGCAGCGCGGAGAGCAGCGGGGTGGCGAGCAGCGGGGTGGCGAGCAGCGGGGTGGGGCGTCGGCAGGGTGGCAAATGTCTACTGCGGGCCCATGCGGGGTCCAAAGAAATCCAACAGGGAATGCCAAATGGCAGCCGATGCTGTCTTTTTATGCAGAAAATTTATTCGGCCGAATAATTATTCGGCCGAATAATTATTCGGCCGAAAACTTGTTCGGCCGAATAATTACTCGGCCGAATAATTATTCGGCCGAATAAACTATTGCCCGAAATTTTTTTCCGTCCGGCAACCGTTTGCACAAATTTCAAGAGTCTCCGTTAAACGGGACGGAGAACTGTTTGTGGTTATTCGGCCGAATAACCTTAAAATTATTCGGCCGAATAATGTAAGTTATTCGGCCGAATAATTATTTTTATTCGGCCGAATAATATTTTTATTCGGCCGAATAACTTCCGCTAAGACGATTTTGCACTGATTTCTCACGAAAGTGTTACCCACCTTCACGTTTTCACCCTAGTCTTTTTTAAATGCAACTAAATTTTAGCTATATTTAGCTTAGTCCTTTATTGGTTGATATGATTCATCAACTTGTAATAATTTTTCATTAATTGCCATCGACTTGTCATATAATTTAGTCATTTAATTAGTTGATAATTGTTGTCAATTTGTAGAATAATTTCTTGTTTAATGAGGCGTTAATTACTGCCAATTTGTAGTGTATTTGCTAGCTTAATGAGTCATTAATTGTCGTCAATTTGTAGTATATTTGCTAGTAAAAATATTCATTAATTGTTGTCAATTTGTAGTATAATTAGTCATGATAATTATTATTGTTGTATATTTATTACAGTTTAATAGTTGCATAATTAAATTACATATGTTATTGTTTAGTGGTTGCATGAATATTATATTGATATATGGTTTATTAGTTGCATAATCATTATATTTATTTTTTTGTTTGTTAGTTTGTCCATGACTTGCAAGACTAGCATCTAGTCCAAGAAATCATGACTCAGGGACATCTAAGCCGTCAAAATCACTCGGGGATCACACCCGGCTTGGGCCACACCAACCCTTAGCATGGCTATATTTTTAAATGTCTCCTCCTAGCTACCTTGTGGGGTTCGAGCTCGGGTTTCCATGCATAACGACCGTCGAAACCAACTGTGCTAGTGAGATTTGACATAATCATTATATATATGACTAGTTTAGTAGTTTTATATTTATTTTAATTTTATTTATTTATTATTATTCAGCATAATTTATATGATGTGGATAATTTAATAAATACCATGAAATTTTGTAATGTGCTATACAATATTGATGTTCATCCAATATCAATGAAACATACTTATACAATAAATAATAAAAAATGCATTAAAACATAAAATCAACTAATTGTCGCGGCTTGCATTAAATAATATTATACATAACATCAATTGTACTTATATACATAAAATCAACTCTAAAGCATATTTAAAGTACATACAATATGTGACCTTGCATTAAAACATAAAATCAATTAAGTGTCACTTGCATTAAAGAATATTATACATAAAATCCATTCGATTACACATATAAAATCATCTAAGTGCCACACATGTGAATGAGAAAGACTAAATTATAAATAATAAACTCGCATTGAATAATATACATAAAATCAAATACAAACATATGGATAAGTACTTGAAGAAGTTCATATATATATATATATATATATATATATATATATTAAAAGTCAAAATATAATATTGTTGAGTTTCCAGCTAATCTAAAAAGTCAAAGTACAATATCACTAAGTTTCCAACTAATCCACTAGTACATGATAGAAGATCCATGATTCATACATTCAATTAAACATAAATGGATGCAGTCTCTAACTAGTTGTCGAGAGCATGAAAATTTGAAAATTATTGACTACATCATTTTTTTCAAATATTTTAAAGGCCACCATGTAAAACATCCTTCTTTCTCTTTCAAACAGCTACATCCATCTTGTTATCCTCACAATAAAAGGGGTGTTGATTGTGACCATAAGAATATTGACATGTCCATCTTCAAAGCAAATCAATTTCTCCATGGGTTATATAAATTGGGTGAATATGTTCAATGGCAGCAGCAACAACATTATATAAATCTAACACTTTGACTTTATCACCTTCATGAAGTTTATGTTGACCTTTTTGCAAAAACAAAATAGTGTATATATATATAGATGTAGATAAATGTTATAAATGCATAACATAAATGATATCACAAGGCATCCACTATTAACATTATCTCATAGTCAAGTTGTTGAACAAGACCTCTAGAATAGAGATTACATATATTAAGGGCCAAGGAATGGGCAAGAAACCATTGACATAATGATGTTAAATCTTGTCATATATTACAACTATTATCAAACCCAATTTCCTTTAAACAACAAACCACATTAAGAAAAGTATAAGAAAATAAGGGAATTTGAGAAAGTATGAACTAATCTTAAAGCATAAATGCTTTGGCATTGCCACTGCAATGAAGTATTGATTGAATGCTACATAATTTATCCACCACTTCCAAGTGACTCTAAGATCACAAAGATAAAAATATGGATATCATAAATTTGATGGATAATGTATTAGATAATCCAATGCAATTGTAAGAAGCATAACACAATAGTAATAATAAAAATATCTCAATTGTGTAGCAGCTTCCTTGGGTTCATTGCTTTGATGTTGTATATCACATTACATAAACATCTCATATAATTTGTTGTATTGATTTTATATACTATACACATGTATTATAGATATCATTTTCCATTTCACCATGTATTGATAACTTCCCTCACGTATCTCCCATATATGAAATACATGCATTCTATTTCAAGACTATATTGAGATCTTGAAGGTCAATTTGAGAGGGTTGATAGGTACAATGCACAAAACCATTAATCTTTTCTTAGTAATTTCTCTAAAATTATGCACATATTGAAAAAATATTTTAAAATTATCTATGGAGAAATTTGTGAAGCTCCAACTCTCGATCTTAAATTATCTAACTAAGATTTTTGGCTATCTTAACAAAAACCTTCTTTTTTAATTTACATTGGAAACTTGAAATTGCCATAACAACCTACACAAAAGGCCACAAGTTCGTGTATATTTTTATAATATATGCACACTATAAGATGAGGGATTGTTATATGATGTCACCTTTTTAGGATCTATATGTTTTACTCTTTAGTCTAATTAGATATTTGCGTTCACAAAAGACACAGAAAATTGAATTCAATAAAAAAATAAAAGGGAACCTATTAATCTATGTAAGAGGACAGTAAACCGAAATGGCGACATGCTTCATTGGGGTTGGATATTGTTGAAAACATATTTGGAGAATTAATGCCCGTGTACATGATTAATCATTTACTATATAACAATGGTATTTATTCTAAGTATGGAATTATATATATTTTTGCCTTTAGAATTTCAAGTAATTGGGAAAATCCTTGTATCATCAATATTTTTGGCCTCAGCTACTTTGCCAAAAGGAAATCGAATTGAATGGTGGTCATGACTCACCCATACTAAGATGCATTAATCTCATTCTGATAAGAGGAATCAGGTTTTTTAAGAAAAGTAAAAAGATTTCAACCATCCAAACCTTTTGCAAATAAAATAAATGAGGGAACAATATTATAACGTATTCCTTCCATATCAAAAATAAATGAGGGAACAATATTGTAACTTATGACTTCCTTATCAAATTGATATGTTTTGGAAAATTTCAAATTGTTGTTAAAACCAAAATGACTTGATATAAAAATATATATAAATTATCATTTTCCATTTACTATTAAGTCCACGTCCACGGCAAACCAACACTATTAAGTCCATGGCAAACCAACGGACTTCCTTCTAATATCATATTTGCAGCATGAATGGATCTAGGACTGAATTCCTTATAATAGTAGCTTTACAGCGTGATGAACTTTGGCTACAAAGTTGTGACTAAGGGATATGTTGTTTGTCAATGTGAGCCAAACCTTGCATTCTTGACCTCATCAACAAAGACTGCATTAGCTTGGGGACAATCATTAACATAATTTTGTTAATTGTATTAACATAGCATCACACTTTGGAAAGGCTCGGCCAACTCATGGAAAAATCTCCAACTTACCGATTGACAATAACCTGAAGGATGTCATTTCTATCACTCTCACAGTGCTAAATATTTAATCAAATGCCACCAAACTTAATTCACATTGCAAATGCATCAAGTCTCTTGACTTCATTGAGAAAACTTGTAAAATTTAGTTATATTCTACTAGTCGATGTCAAATAGATTAGTTTTTGGATGGTTGAATTTTGAATGGATATTAAGTTGAAAGATATATCTTGATTGCCTGACTAAGTTGTGGATTTCCTAGTGTTCAGTACTTTGACATGATCTATTAACATATATTTTTTCACTCTTAATTACATGTATTTTGGAAAATGCTTATGTAGTGTAACGTACCTAATGAATATTTAGAGTAGTTGCAAACAAGATTGGTTCCCTATATTAAACATAATAGTTCGAAGCTATAATCAGTTGCATCTTCCCTTTTACTTGGAGTTGAGGAATCAAATGGAATAACATCTTCATCTAGAATTAAAAATCAATTTCGTGAAATCGTTAAATAAGTACAATAGTTAATGTTTGAGGAGCCTCAAGCAGTTCTTGATGAACTCAAAAAGAATATTTTTGGTACTCAAAGTGTTCATGGAGTGGTTTGGGGAAACAATATCATTGCATATTGGCATTGGACATGTGAGCACGGTCCTACCCCTATCATATTTAGTGCTAACCTCACTCTAGGCAACTTTGGAAAGGCTCCAAATGCAATTGAAATACAATATAGATAGTCAAAAGTTGGAGTTTGTACCTGGTATTACGATTAGTTACAAAATAAGTAGCATCATGATACTATCAAGGGCCTCTAGCATTAAGGTTTTTTTAATGCTACTTCCGTCAAACCATCTGCAATACATTTCTTGGAAATGATCTAATCAATGTCTGTTGACTTTCATTGGGATGAATTGCTTGCTCCTTAACCACAATAAGTGTGGAACTCGGTAGGTCACCTTCTTCTTCATATCCTATAATATATATATATATATAAAAGAAAGATAGATTACAACAACAAGCTAACCCCATTCATTTGACTAGAGATTCATGAAAGCTTCAAACATGGGATACTTTTGGAGATTAGAAACTTCAAATATCTAACAAATTGACATCAAACAATTTAGTCAAACTATATTATTAATTAATGGTTTCTTTATACATATATCTTAATACTTTTTTGAATGTGGCATTGTTTATTATAGTA
Organism: Larix kaempferi; assembly: GCA_027924585.1. Taxonomy (NCBI): domain Eukaryota; kingdom Viridiplantae; phylum Streptophyta; class Pinopsida; order Pinales; family Pinaceae; genus Larix; species Larix kaempferi. Next base: position 6,865,922 of record BSBM01000769.1, on the reverse strand, counting down.
GCATTGTTATGCTTCCTATTAAATGGTATTGATAATTTTCTATGAAATCAATGTGATTATATATATATATAAGATTTGGACCATTTGATATGTACTATGCAGTGAATCGTTGACTTGTAATATATATGCAATATGCAAGTTTTTATACTTGGAGGGTAAGTACATAGATTGGAAATAAAAATTGGAAACAATAAATAGTGAACAACCATGTTCAAAAATAATAATCATTCCAATAATATCAATGTCATATTAACCTTTGAAGGCCTTGTTTGGGTTCTTATTACTTAATAGGTTAAAACTTACAATTTAAAACTATCATTGTTCAACAAGGTGGATAGTTCAGCTCCAAAGAAAGTAGTAACTAATAAATAGTGACCACAAAAGTTTAGGGTTAGCACCCCATAAGTGATAAAACACATACATACCAGGCTAAAGAAGCAAGAAGCAAGCTAACATGGACATTGCAACAAGTTAAGGTGACAATCAATTTAAGGTGAAAAATCGCCATCATGAGCATGTGCATTGCCATCGGGATCACAATCCTAATCACTCATGTATACATCTTCTTCATTTTATTCAACATCCTCATCTTTGACATGCATTACATTCTCTCTCTCTCAATCTCTTCATTGGGAATCAAATTCTCTATTTCAAACACTCAATCGTCATCTTGATTGTCTTCTTCCAATGTTTCTTGTAAATTATTATATTGCCCATCAAGCATTTTATCAACAGCTTCCATGAATTTTCATTTTGAATGAGACTCTATTTGAATGACACATGACCATATTGGGATTATTACATAATCAATTAGAAATGATTAGTTACTTTGAAGAGGGAAAACATAAAGCTTATTAGTCTCTAATCAAAATTCATGTGTATTTGCATGTACAAATCCATACTCATCAAGTTGTATTGTGGATGGTTTGATCCATTTACATTTTAATAATATATGACTATTTTCACCATAAACAACTTGAATAATTTCTTTGGTAAATCCAACATAAAATTTCTTCTTGGTTTTGTGATGAAATCCAACACTAACAATACAATCACAATTTGTCTTTCCTTTGTCATTTTCTTCCACTGTTAAAATGAATACCATAGACCCACATTCCTTTGAAACGTCGAGCCCATAAATGCAGATATTGTCAAAGCTCAATTTCCTCCATTGTTATAACTTGACCTTCTTCTTTTGCATCATATATTGTATTGGCAATCCATCTATCAAATTTTGGAAAATAATCACCTCCAATCAAATCATGACTCTACCCTTTCAATGTTGGCATGCCCCTCTTTGATTCTCTTCTTCGTATTTGCTACATAGATGATAGAACATGAACATACAAGATAGTAAGAATAATATAAATATATAAATGCAATTGAATAAATAAATTATCATGTAAATCATATTTTCACCTATGTCGCTTATCAAACAAAGATGTGTTTTGAAGAACATAGGCATGTATTGTGGTTCTTTCTCCATGTGATAACTTGAAGCAAAATCCATTGTCTTCTAATAATTTACCTTCAACTCTCTCATTTTCTTCTTCATCACATACACTTCGACTAACATTTTAAAAAACCTGCATATATTATGTACAAAATCTAATGGCCTCTTGTAACGTACCCACCCATCCATCCAAGGCAAGGGAGAGAACATGATGCCATTCCAAGGGGCTCTTCATAAAACTCAGCCAATTCATTAGATGCATACAGTTAAGAACAAATGTGTGAGATGTAAATTAAACAAACATGCACAGCGGAAATGAACTCATCCACACACATGTTACACGACTGTTATTCAATTTAACACAACCAACAAATTAATACATTTGCAGAAGTAATTACATAAGAAAATACTCATCTTGATGTAATGTTGTCCCAACAACTAGCTATGTCGCTGCAATGTTCCTCCCAACCATAGGTCTCTGCCCAGCATGTATTATTTCAGCACTCAGAGACCACCGCCGAGCTGGGCATGATATCTACAAGGAACTTGGGACTCTCAAACCCTGCACAGCCAAAGCAATGGATACCCAACTCAACCCCAACATTCTCTTGCATATCAAACTCAGATATGGCTCTGGAACACACTTTCAACAGTGGGACTTAGGAAATAGATGGACAGGGGTTTTCCCAAAACGTAGGCACACCAAAACGGATTGTGGGAAGAGGAATCCAACCCCAGGGAAGAAAACCGATTTCTCCCACAGATGTATGAGAATACAGTGGGCCAAACGGCCTCAATAAAACCCCAAATCATTTCCTCTTCTTCCCCACTGTTAGCCACAACAAAAACGCCCTTCCCAGCTAGAAAAATGAATGTAAAACACAGTAAAACCAGTGAGGAAAACGCCCAGGTAGCTCCAAACTCGTGAGAGGGAAAAGTGGGTTGATGGGTAATGGCTTGGGGAGCAATTCATGGCTCTTTTCTTTCCTAAGAAGCCAAACACGAATTTCCATGCAGGGTGGATTGCCCATACCTGAATTTGGACAGCCATACCTCCCATTCCCCAAGGCATTAACTACCTCAACCAACTCTTGGGAGAAATCAATAATTGGGTACAAAGTCAACATGGGTAGTTGAGGGTTCATGGGTTCTCTCATTGACACTTGGATTGACTCAATTGGCTCAAAGGGTTTGAATATTTCCCTCCCAATTCCTTGCAATATCATGCCCCCATCTCTTGTTGCATTGCATAGCTAGCTGTGGGCATTTATATTAAGATGCATATTTACAATTCCCATGGTTCACTAGCACATGGGTAGCATAATTTCAAATACCTTCCTCTTCAAGATCGAGCATTCACTAGCGGGGCCTTGGCCTTGAGCTCCACGCTAGGAATCATACATAATATGCATACAATATTTACATTGCAGCCCAAATATTACAAGGGTCAAAATGGGGTACGTGACACCTCTTGCATTGAATATTCCTTTGATGTGTTACCTTTATGTTTTTCCTTAGTACAAACATGATTTTCAAGACCTTCATATATTGTTCTATAGGATACATCCATCTCATTTTTACTAGGCCACAATGCTCTAGTTCACATTCTAGATGTATAAAAAAATGTATAGAAATATTAAAGATTATTGGTGGAAATTCTTATTCGAATAAAAAAAGGACTCCAATAATCTATTTCCTCAAACTATCAAAGTTGAAATGATATAATACATGTACTAAACTCATTCTCTTTAATACTAAGCCCAAACTTATAATTATCAATCTTGTCCCCTTTTCCAAACTTAATATATTGACTGCAATAGGTAAAGCATTCTCAATTATGACATGATAGTCATGGGTCTTGAGGCCTCTTAAGCTATTAATGCTAGCTTGGATTCTAAAAGTAATACTTACATATCCAATGGCAAAGCAAGTATGAGACATCAACTTTAAGAATTGTGAATGTTGTTCCTTTGTCCACACATAAGGAGCACTAGGTTTTCTATATTTTTCACCAACATGTTTTTCAACCCAAAGATTTTGACACATCTTTAGTTCTTGAAAGTCTTGACATGATGAAACAATATCAAAATAACCAAAAAGAGTTTCTATAATATCATATGCTATATTTTTCTCAATATGCCTAATGGTTATATCCTTAAAGTATGGAAATTTTTAAAATGTGCACAATCATTTTTGCCCTTCTTTCATTACATGGATCATTTCTACTACCACAAATTCCACCACTTTCAATCAACAACATTATTTTTTGACCTTTCTCAATAATATATTCACTTGTTATTGGCAATGGTGCTTCATGATTCTCTTCCTAACCATTGAAATGTGATTGTTATTGACTATATGGATGCTTCATTTTAAGGTAAGCACGATTTCCACAATAAATGCACATATGAAAACTACTTCAGTGCCTTAAAAATCCTTAAAGTTGCAAGGAAACCATCCATGGTATCCATGAATAGTGAGATTAGTCAATGTGCCATATACAAGAAGATCATGAATGGTAAATAATAAGGGAGCTCTTAAAAGTAAATTTAATTAAATCACCAACCCTTAAAAAATAAATTGGTTCAATTAATTCCTACAATTATATTATCTCATCATATAATGGCTCTAAATGAACACCAATTGTATATGAAGTCACACTTTTCTTTCCTTGTATAGATAATGATGAAATTAAGAAAATTGGTTTAGTTGCTAACCATGGAGACAAGTTATATTTTTTTAGAAATGTTGGCCAAGTTGATCGTTTAGTACTTTGATCTAAGAATGGATTCACCCTATTTAGAAACAAACCTAACCTTATATTACAAGGATATTGGGAAACATTGAGCCATCAATTGTCAAATTCTATCCACATCTTAAAATTAGTTACATGATGTTGTTTTCCATCAATGCCTTGACTTTGGGCATGCCATCGCATAAGTTTAGTAATGTCTCAACACCTATACATTAAGAGTAATCATGTGATCCGTGGTAAGTTGCAAAGAACCTTTCTAGAACCATAATTGATTTCAACCCTAGTCAATACCTCCCTTCTTGATATTTCAATCATTTAGTCTCGCTTGCTAGATTTTTTTGAAATAATACACAACCTTTCACACATGTGGATATTTTCATACCCTAAGCCTACTAGCTTAGTGATAATTTACATCTTATATGGACTTCATTTTGTTGTCAATGTGGATTCAAGTGCTAACAACTGACATAACATTGTAAATAACTCATCTAAATTATCATTTATCCAAGCATGCACTGCATAACATTTAAGAATTTGAAGGGTTGTTACCAAATGAATTAACTTGCAAGTACCATACACAAGTTTTAAATCATCCTCCGTCAACTTGTTCCGATCACTATTCAAACCCTCATTCAAAATTCTATCAACTTTAAACCCATTGTCTAAGATTGTTGCCTCTTCATCTATGTTTTTTTCTCTTTTCAGTGCCTCTTCATCTCTCATGCTATGCAATTCTATCATATTTGGATAATTATTTTCATCCCAAGGGATTGTACCACTATGCCCATATATTATGATATGCCAATAAATCACAATTCTTTTTTTCATCTTTCCACCATGATAATATTTACATTGACATAGATATCTCTCCAAGCCCTTCTCATTATCTGTAATCTAATTAATATTTGTTAGTTGTCAACATTTGATTTTGACTCAACTTTGATGTATTGCATTCAATTATGAATATGATAAGTTAATTACAAATCCCAAATAATTTAGATAATAGAATGACACAAAATCTACATGCATTTGAAATATCACCAGTTATTGCATATGAATATTAGATGGCAGGCTTAGTTTGTATTGCAGGTTCCTAGGCCCAAAATCACCATTTCCACTATCACAAACCCAACATTTATATTGGCACTTGAGCTATAGAAGGATAGTTACTTGTTGGTGTTCAACCAAAATATAAAAATTAACATGAATATTGTTTACATTAGGATTCCAAATTCCTTTTTTTATTATGTTGAATAGTCTCCAAAGGGAAATTGTAAGATGCAACTAATTAAGAAGCAAGAAAACATGAGAGAACCACTAGCCAAAGGAACTCTATAGTCAAGGCTAGAATTTTACTAGCCCTAACACAAAATTAAGCCAACGCATAACCAGGACCAAGAGGCAACGATAGATAATGATAATAATGTTGGCATTTAGGTCACCTCCAAAAGCACAAAAACTATAGTCACCAAGTTCAAGTTCAATTTTATGTTTGGATTTAATAAATTAAAAATATAGAGTGAAAACATTTGATAAATGCATTAAGTCACAAATGTAATTCTATACATAACACTTTGTTAAAATTATCTTTTGTTTTGCAGACATAACAAACAAATGATGCAAAGAGTTAATATGCTCTTATTATGCTTTTTTTTCGGCTGAGCGATGGAGCGTCTGAGAGGGTTACACGGGCTTAGTTTAGGGTCTCAACCTTAGGCGGCCTTGGTTTGGGCAATGGATTCCTCTGCAGACCTGTGCCCAGAAGAGCGCAGGAGGTTTCTTCATGTTGCCTTCAGGGCTTTGGTGGACTCCATGCCACCTCCTTCTACCTCTATGCCTGTGGCCGGGAATGGCTTTGTCAAATGGGTTGATGCCCCGAAATTTCAGATCATGTTAGTTGCTTCTAGGATGAAATCCCTGGCATTGAGTGATAGAGGTCTAAGTGGCCAGTTTACTGGTATCTGGCCATTGCCAAAGTCTATGGATTTCTGGACCAAAAAAAACTGGATGCCCTAATCTCTAGGGGCCTGCAACATTGTTTTTGTGTGAAGGGTTATTTCACCTTTGTGTTTGAAAATAAAGTAGACAGAGACCTCATCTTCAGAAGCGGGCCTTATTTCATGGGCCCTCGGGGACTTTACTTAAACAGATGGAGTCTATCCTTTGATCCAGATAAGGATGTGTGTTCTATAGTTCTTGTCTAGGTACGTCTTCCTCATCTACCTATGCATTGTTGGAATGATGAATCTCTCCAGGAAATAGGTAATTCCCTTGGAAAATACATCGATAAGGCTGAACCTAAAGGACCTCTTTTCTCCTATGCAAGTATTTGTGTGGAGGTTGATCTAGAGAAGGGCCTACCAAAAGTGGTAAGCCTCTGTATAGATGGATGGGAGCACGATCAAAAGGTTGATTATGAACAGTTTCCATTCAAATGTAAGAAATGTCACGAATACAGACACTTTGTTCAAAACTTCCCAAAAGAAGCACAAGAAAATCTAGATAAAAATCAAGAAGAGGGTTGGCAGCTAGCGAAAAAAGGAAGGAAAATTCCCAACCTAAACCCAGAGTCAAAGGAAACACAGTCACAGAAAGATACAGCACCAACTCAGGTAGAAAATGGAGCCACATCAAGCAACCCATTCATAGCTTTGAATGTTGAAGAGGGCGAGATCATATTGGAAGAGGTCCCAACAGCCGACGAGGGATCAGAGCTTCATGATACAGCAAAGACCAACAATATTCCAAATTCTGCACCTAGAGATCAGATCCAGTGTTTGAGGACCCACAATCTCCAGGAGGATCCTGGGATGAAAAGGTAAAACATGGTAAATCTGCGGTTTGCTTATCCCCGGACTCTTCCTCAAAAGGATCATAGGAGGAATCAGCCCCACCCCAAGTACCAGAGGAAGGAAAACGCAAAAGGTATCTCTGGGAACAGGAGGCGGAGAGAGAGATGGAATTGGGAAGATAGGGAAGTATAGAAGAAACAAAGCTCCTACAAAACTCAAAAAACTCAGGGAAAGTAGACGGAAGGCCTAAAGTAGGGCCTCAATCAACCAAGAAGTAATGAAAATTGTCTCTTGGAATTGCAGGGATCTAGGTGGAGCAAACAAAGTGGAAGCACTAAAAGAAATCATCAAATCAGAACGTCTCGACATCCTGCTAGTTAAAGAGACAAAAATGAGTGATGTGGAGGTTTTGACTCTTTCACAACACTTCTGGAAGAACAGTCATGGAAACGCTATGAGCTCCAGAGGCGCATCAGGAGGAATGGCAAATATTTTCTCAAGTAAGTATGTTATCAAAAATGTTTAAAAAAATCAGCATTGGATACTCTCTGAGTTTCATGAAAAAGAGGATCAAAATATTCTTTATGTCTGCAATGTTTATGGAACTACTCACTACAGAGACAAGAAAACGTTTTGGGAAGATTTATATTCCCTAAAAGAAGACCTGAGAGGGAAGGAACTCATAGTCGCTGGAGATTTCAACACAACTAAATCTTAGATTGAGAAACAAGGAAACTCCAGAGTAAGAGACCCCTACGAGGAAAATTTGGAGGATTTGATATCAGAAATGGACCTCCTTGACCCACCTTTAAAAAATAGGAAATTCACTTGGAGCAATAGAAGGATTGGAATCAGTCACATCGCAGCCAAGCTTGACAGATTCTTTATAAGTTCATCTTTTTTACAAAAAACCTCCTTCCAGCGTCCTACGCCTTGCCTTATGCGGTCTCGGATCATAAGCTTATTTCCCTAGTACTCTCCTCCTCTGCAAACCTTGGTCCCATCCCCTTTCGTTTCAACCACTCCTGGCTTCAAGATGATAAGGCCTTTCATATCATAAAAAATGCGTGGAATGAGGCATGTGTGGTCTCCCCCAGTTTTATTTGGGAGACAAAATTAAGAAAGGTGAAATTTGCTCTGACATGTTGGGCGAAAATGGAGTATAAAATCTCGTGCTTAATAAAATCTCAACTTCAAGCTGGCCTTGCAGCACTGCAGTCCAACATGGAGATTAACGAAATGACCCCTTTGCTCATTTGCCAGGAAAAAGATCTAAACAAAAAAATTCTCAACGAATCAAGACGTGAGGAAGAGGAGTGGAGAATTAAATACAGGAAACTTTGGTTAAAAGGAGGGGACAGTAACATAGAATATTTTCATAAGCAGACTAAGGCAAGACTTAGTTTTAATATGATCAAGGAGCTCAAAGACAAAGATGGATCCAGAATTGTGGAACAGGAGGAAAGCAAAAATCACGTTTTTCAGCACTTTTGAGAACTCTACCTGGACAAAGGTGAGATTGATCATTTAGCTCACGAAGACCTCCTTTCGGGCATCCCATCACTCATTTCGGATATAGAGAACAAGGAATTATCAAATCCTATTCTTGAATTTGAGATCAAGGAATCAATTTTGTCCTTACATACTGACAAGGCACCTGGTCCCGATGGTTTCACCATAAATTTTTACAGAGCAGCATGGGATATTATCAAGACAGACCTAAAAAAAAGGCTAAGTTGGACGAGGAAGAAGGATAAGATAGGGGGGGCTACCAACTCCTCATTTCTTTCCCTGATATCTAAAGACAAAAGTCCCATGTTAATAGATCGTTTCAGACCAATTTCACTGTGCAATACTTCTTACAAAATCCTCTCAAAAAATCTGGCAACATGAATGAAGAAAGTCATGGGCAAGCTAATATTGGATACGCAAGGAAGCTTCATCGCTAAGTGGCAAATCCTTGACAATATTATCATCGTTTAGGAGGCCATCCACTCTAGCTTAGAAAGAAGACAGCAAGGTATGGCTATAAAACTCAATATGGCTAATGCTTTGATAGAGTAAATCACTCCTTCCTCTTTAAAGTTATGTCAAAGTTTGGTTTCTCTAAAATATTTGTAAGATGGATCAAGGCTTGCATCAGCAGCCCCTGGATTTCTCCTTTGGTAAACGGCAGGCCAACAAAACTTTTTAAAGCCACCAAGGGCATTCGTCAAGGCTGCCCCCTGTCTCCTTTTCTCTATCTATTGGTAGTAGATACTATGAGCAGAAAAATCTAGCATTACCAAGACAATGGGGAATTAAAAGGAATTAAAATAGCCAAAGGTGTCAGAGCTGCAAACCATGCACAATTTGCATATGACACCATCTTGCTAGGGGGTGCAGCCACGATAATAGCAAAAAGATTCAAGAATTCTCTCTCCATTTTTCTAAACGCCTCGGATGGCAAGGTAAATGCTTCAAAATCTAAAATCTACGGGTGGAACTACCCTCCTGGTATCATGGAAAGGATTTAAATAATTATTGGATTTGAAGGGATAGCAGACTGGAACTCCTTCAGAAATTTGTGCATACCCATCTTCAAGGGGAAAAAGAAGAAGGCGGATTGGAAAGACTTGATTGACAAAATAAATAAATAAAACAATTCTTGGGGATCCAGCTGGCTCAACCCCACTGGAAATCTTGTGCTAATCAAATCCATACTCTTTGCTTTCCCGATTTATGTTTTTTCAATTTCCCTTTCCCTAAAATACATAATTCAGGAAATAAACAAAGAATTACGAAACTTTCTATGGCAAGGTGGAAAAGCTTCCAATACCAAAAGATTTCATCTAATTGATTGGGATACGGTTTGCAGCCCAAAGCTATGTGGTGGAGCAGGAGTCAGAGACCCTTTAACTATGAATTTATCTCTCGGCGCAAAAATTCTTTGGAGAATAACCTCTGGAGCGAATGTCTGGTGGAAGAAGGCTCTTCAGAATAAATATATGACAGGATCCAGAAGAAGATGTGTTGAAGAAATTGATATGAGTAGGAATGAGACCCCTATATGGGACCTTTGAAAAAAGGCGGCCTACATTATCCAAGGAAACATCCACTGGATTGCAGGAAATGGTAAGCGGATTAAACTATGGTAGGACAGACTTGGATCCTGCTCTCCGGGTAACTTTCGTCAAGAACTAAGGGATCTCAAGGATTGGTTCGATCTCAATAATATCAACACTCTTTTTGGCATTTCCATATGGACCACTAGTGGCAAATGAGACGGAAGGAATAAACTTGAGCTCCCAGAGCAGCTTCATGCAGAATACAGAGCATTCCTCTCCCTTTTAAATGGGCATGCTCCAATACATAGGCATCTCAAAGATAGAAGGGGATGGGGGAAGAAGGGACTCTACATGATGAAGGAAGTTTATAGTCTTATTTTCAACAACAAGAGAAAAAACAAAAAAGATATAAAGTGGAACAAGATCTAGTGCAATGATGGTCTACCAAAAATTAATGTTTTCTTCTGGATTCTTGCCCATCGGAAAACATTGACAGCTGAGAATCTGAGAAAACGTGGAATTGAAGGGCCACTTGGATGCATATTGTGTAAGGAGGCGGAAGAAACCTTGGATCACATTTTTCTAGAATGAATTTTCTCTCAGAAGGTATGGAGAAATGCTTTCCAAGGCATAAATGTTAATATTATACTGCCTACGAACTGGAACAACCTCTTCAGCTGTTGGAAAGACTACTATATCGGCTCTCTCAGTCAAAAAACAGACCTTGCTAGAGCTTGGGAAGCTCTTCCCAGATTTATCTGTTGGAAAATTTGGAATTCGAGAAATAAAGAAATCTTAGAAGGAAAAAGCTCGAGTCCACGAAAGGTAGATGATTCGGCTAAGGCCATCTAGATGGAGGCCTTATTCTCAAGAGGAATGTTAAGCATTCATAAGGAGCCTCTGACTTTTGAAGAAAAATCATGGATGGAAGACTTCCTTGTACCACCTCCCTCCGAAACCTTAAAATTGACAACTTAGGATGAGCAATGAAGGCTTTCAAAATTGGTGGACAAAGGTAGGATGTAGTTCTTTGTTCTTTGACGGGGCCTCAAAACGCAATCCAGGGCTGGTAGATGCGGGGGGAGTTATCTTTGACTCCAAGGAGAACAAACAGAGAGACTTTGCCTGGAGTATTGGGAAAAAAACCAATAATAACGCTGAATGGCTTGCCTTAATAAAAGGTCTAGAACTTGCTAGAGAATTGAGTCTCGAGGAAATAGCGTTGATTGGCGATTCATTAATTGTAATTAGAGATGCAAGAACTCTAACAAGAAATGGGAAGAAGCCCATCTCAAAAATGCATCATCTTTTAATTTGTCTAGTAAAAGAATTCAAGAAAATCAACTTTTTCCATGTTCTGAGAGATCAAAATCAACATGCGGATAGCATGGAAAACAAAGGAGTCGGCTTGTGCTTTGGAACTCTTGAATGTGATAATGTTCTGATAGAAGAGAATTGGATATACTAAGTTTTTATCTTTGTTTCTAGAATGATTGATTCTTTCTATGTTTTGAGACCCCCTTGGCTCCACAAGGTTGGGTATAGAAACCTCCCCCTCATGCATCAAATAACGAGTCACTGGAATGCATCCCATCCCAACCACACATGCCTTCTGAATCTACCTTAATTTCACTTTCATTTCAGTCTTAAATTATCTTGGTCCATGCCATACTGTAGCCAGATGGATCGCATGCGTGAAGCAGAGGAGATTTGTCAGCAACACGGTACCTTCTTAATAGCAGGAGGGAATGTCTTTTTCATTTGTGTGTTTTAGGACAGGAGCTGGCAATTTGGCAAGGGGAGCTCTGTTTTCATAACCATGGAGCACATTGTCACAGACTCTGCAAGCCTGAGTGGTTCAGAGCTTTACTTGAGCTGTGCACTTTGTAATAAATCGATAAGGAGCTTCAATAGAGCTCAAAGTTGGGTTCACCCTATCTTTGAGGGCGTCTGGTGTACTGCGCATGAATGCGAACAGGTAACACCCACGGTGCATAGTCTTGGTCATGTAGCTTTCGTGGAAAAGGAGGAGCATTCGGAATCAACTTTGGAGAAAGAAAATATTGGTTATCGTGGCTCTGGATAGAGAAGAGGGAACATAATAGACTCTGGGGACCTTATGAACCATGTCATTGAGCTTGACAATCAGGTTAGGTTGGCTCAAAATGCAAATTTGGAGTTGAAATGAGACTTAACCCAGTTGTTTACCTTAGCACAAGCCACCCATTATGAAGTTAAGACCCACAACAACAAGCTTGAGGAGAGGGTTAACGTCTTAAGTGCTTCTCTCCATCCGAATTTTTGCTTGAATACTAATCTGGAGGCTATGACCAACAGCAACATAAATATTGGCAAGAAGCTGGAAAAATTTGAAAGTGAGATGGCCAACTCTGGATTTCACTTTGGTAATAGCTTTGCGAAGGAAAGGAGCGTGGAGAACATTGAATATTTCTGTCACTAGCTAGTTGGTCTCGGTCTGTACTCCTTCTTGATATATCTTTTGTTGGTTTTTTGAAGACATGTTTAAGTGGGTTTGAAGAACAAAGGCCTAGTCTCAGAATGCCTATGAACAAGATTTAGTTGCTCCATCCTTGGTTTAAAAGGAAATTTTTTTGCTATGTTTTGTTTTTCGTCCTTCTACTTGGACAGTATGTAAGAAGCTATAGCTTCCATAGGTTAGGAAAATTTCAGGACAGCTACAAATTAGAGAAGGATGAACAAGGTGTGATGGATACTATACTCCTTTGGTTACTATCCTCCTTCTTTTACTCTATGTAACCTATTTTTTATATAATTAAAATCTCTTTAACCATTCTTGTTAAAATATATATATATATATATATATATCTTTTGTTTTAAGTTTGAAAACCATTTTCTCATGCTCTGAAGAAAATGGTATTGGAAACTCAAATTCCAAGAAGAGTGAACCCCCTATCAATGCAAAGTCTTTGGCCTTCAAATCAATGTAGAGCCTTAAATTTCTTAGCAAATTGGATGCATCTATTTATTTGAGCAATGTTAGCTACAAAATAATTGCCAAACTTCTTACCAAAAGACTCACTTCTTTTCATAAACTAGTTCCTCTCTAAGAATTAAATATTTTTTGTGAGGCATGGATGGAAGGTTCTACACAATATTAGATTTTAGGATGAATTCTTCCACTCAACAAGAAAAACAATGCCCCATCTTTGTATCTTAAATAGGACATGTAAACAACTCATGAAAACCATGAATAGGAATTTATCTTGGTTTTATCACAAAGTAAAAGAAATTCACTATCTTGATATCCTCTTGATTTCAATGCTTTTTTGCAATGGTAATGTGATTGTATTGGTGAGAATTGTCTCAACCCAATGTTTTTGCAACTTCAACAAGTGTGTTCCAAGGTTTCCCTTTCTCCTTTCTTTGTATTGTTGTTTCCACTAGCATTTTTTATCCCAAATCCGACGGCACAGATGTCCAATTTTCGACATCATGTTGTTGACCATCCGACAAGCAAATTCTTTTTTAAACGTCGGTTTCACTTTGGGGGATATCCGACATCAAAATGGACGCGTCGGATATCCGACATAGTTCGGTTAGATATCTGACCACTCCTCTTTTAATATTCCTGTCGAATATCCGACAATTATCACTTTATAGGAGGTCGGATATTCGACACGATTGACATCAAAGACCGACGCCTTTAGTCATTGGTGGTATGGTGACGGCCCGTCGAATATACGACAATTATCACTTTATAGGAGGTTAGATATTCGACATGATTGACATCAAATACCGACTCCTTTGGCCGTCGGTGGTATGGTGACAGCATCGGATTCTTTGGAAGGGTCCATCGGATATCCGACGGTATTTGCATTGTAATAAGTCAAGTATCCGACGCCTTTAGCCATCGGTGGTATGGCGACGGCGTCGCATTCTTTGGAAGGGTCCATCGGATATCCGATGGTATTTGCATTGTAAGAAGTTAGATATCCGACGCCTTTAGCCGTCGGTGGTATGGCGACGGCATCGGATTCTTTGGAAGGGAAAGTCGGATATCCGACGCATATGTGGAATTTAAAAAAAAAAAATACAAATATCCTGTGACATGAAAAAATTCACCTAATTGATATCTAAATTGATTTCTTACTGCTCAAGCTTCATCATGAAGCCGATCCAAGCAATCAACATACCTGTAATTGATGGAGTTGATACTAATTATAAAATGTGCAAATAAAATAAAACAAGAATGCTAAGGGAATCATCTACTAGGCCATCTGTATATCCTCCATCATATAAATCAAGTATCCTGACCAGCATACCACCCCACACTACTTAACATCTAAAAACCATGGTGCAATGAATCAATCGAACACTTCAATATCAAAAACTCTAGGGGCATAAACGACTCACTTTGCACTAGAACAATTTTCTTAATTTAGCACTATAAAATATAAAGTTCATTCAACTCATTTCCTTGCCTAGGAAAGAAATGAATGATAATTATTTTGTTTGATATATGATCATAAATCACATCTTCATATACTACAAAATTCCCTTTCAAACTATTCCAAATAAATGTGGAAAAGCTTACAATGCTTCTTGATGATACTTCTCCATAGTCTGCCTCCAACTAGGTAAAATATTTGCATTTTATCAAGACAATAAATCACAGAAATAGCAAAATAATAAAGCGAAAAACTATCAATGACACAAATCGAAGATAGATCATGTCCAGTAATTACTATCAATATAAATTGTTCCCTTAGAATACATTCTACAAACTGTAAGCTAGGAAATATTTTAAATCAACTTTTGAGCACAAATTTCAAGGGAGAACAAACACCTAGTACATTGGAACTCTACAAGCATCATATACATGTAAACTTCATAACAAGGCATCCAACATATGCATAAATAATAGTAAGGCAACATAGTAAGGCATTCCTAGACAAATTACATCATGCATGTATTCATCATAAACCATATATAATAAGGATAGATCATACCAAATTATCATAAAGGGTCATCCGTGCTACATATAAGTTATCTAGGAGATCTAGTCAACCCCTAACCAAACTAGCTTACCTCATTCCTCATTCAAACGTTAGCAACTTGGTTCATTTGAATAGTAAGGTATGCTACATTGACAAACAACTTATGTTTTTTTCAGTTTCTTCTTATAAATTTTAGTAATTGATGTGAACATATTCTACATGTCAACAGTACACCATGGGAACATTAGGCTACTACCTACAGAAATTTGAAACCTAGATACCTAAAAAAGCATGTATTTGTAAAATTGTATCATGAAATTCCATGTTTAAGAGGGAAATCATTGCATATGTATGAGAACAATAGGACAAAGGGACAACAGTAATTTAAGAGAAATTACTTTGATAATATGTGTTTCTAAAGGTTCCAATGTTTTATCATAGTGTTATATAAATATCATTTTTTTAAAGCAAAACATTTTTTAGTGTTACCTTGAATAACATCAAGTAACTTCTAAATTTGCTCAATCAAGGAGATCTAAGATATTTGAATTGTTCCAAATCTTGTTAGTCTCAACATCCTTCTGCAGTTACTCAAACTTCCTTGCAGTCATAGAGTTGTATCCATACCATAGGGGATATCTTAATTCAACTGACAGGGGAATTACCTTCTTTCATCAGATGGAGATTGACTTGAAGAAGAAGACCATGAAATTTGAAGTTGATGGTGCTAGGGTAATACAATCCCTAAAACTTTATCAAGGGCTGCCATACACTGAGTTCCATTGTTGAGATTAGAAAATATAGAACACTTGAAGTTGTTGATATTTCCTTATGAAAACAAGTAAGAATAATCCAATCTTCATTATAAATAAATGAAAGAAACAAGCAACTAGACACACACATAATGATGATTGATATATAAATTCAATATGTATGTGACACAATGTTCACTTAGTAGTGAAGTTTATCTCCTCTCTCTCATTTTATGTTGAAGCTTACTTTGAGGTTAGGATTTAAGTTGACTAAAGTCCAAGGTAGGCATCCAAAAACCATAATATGTACCAGTGACTCCAACAAATTGAGATCCAAACCAACAAGGGGAAGACACTAATATAAAGTGAGATGTTTCCAAAACAAGGCATGAAGAGTGCAAAATAATAATAATCAAGGGATGTAAAATCCATTAAAATGATATGAAAACACCTCAAAGGCACTTAGGACATACAAAAATCCTCTCTCAAAATGTGCAAAATACTCCAAAAGTTGGACATCTTTCAAGGAAACCATCAAAGTGACACTCCAACATATGAATTCATGTGAAAGAAGACTCTAAAGGTGATGGCCTAGATTTTTTTCATTAGCTAAGTCCTAGATTTTGACGAAACAACCCTCCAAATGGTGCCTAAGACTCCTCCAACATCACATAGGGTCTTCCAAATAGAAATAAACCCTCTTCAAATGAATTCTTTGCAAATATACGACTGCCATGAAACAAATTTGGGAAATTGATTCATTGTTCTCATGCTACTTTGATACCCAAAATTCAAAGTGAACAGGTTATGGGGCACAAAAATACCCAAAAGTACCCTTTATTATTGTTAAGAGGTCAAGACATGCTTAGGATTTCTACTATATTAGGTTTATCTCATGCATAAATGATAAATTAGTTGTTGTTTATTGTTGTTGTTCATGCCCGTATTATGGAGAAATTGTTGTTTGAAACTACTTGGAGATTAAAGCAAGGATGAATCATGCCCAAGTTTTCCCAAATTGTGCCTAGAATTGGCCTAGGTCTGACAATTAGGCCACCTACTATACTACTGCTTCCACCCATAAACATGCCTAAAACTACAAAATGAAGCATCTTACTATTGTTTTAAGGCACAAAACACACCCAGATTGTACCAAGAAATGGAATTTACCTATGAGAGAGATATTCCTATTTATTCAAGCAATTAGAGATATTTCCTACTATTCAAAATAATGTTGACAAAACCTCTCAAGAATATAAATCAAACTATCATGTCTTGTCAACAAATAAAACAAGGTCAATTCAAAATCTAGGAAATGACATCCCAAATCAATTCAGTGTGGCAATGAAGAGGAAACTATCTATGAAAACCTTTGTATATTTTATGTGACAAAAAGAGAAAACTTTCATATGGATACCAATTTGAGTCAGGTGAGTTAGTGAATGATTTGGTATTGAGCAAGCACTTTGACCTCTCCTTCAGATCCACATTATTAATGAAGGTACCTCGACATCAATACATGAACTGTTTCATTTGATTTTTTCATCACTATATTGTCTTTTTATACTATTGCTTCCAGTGTGATCCAAAACTAATCACTGTCATACATCTTCCTAATGACACTGAAGCACTATTTTCACATGTATTTATTGATGTCTTATGGAGATCAAAATGATGAAAAGTGATTTTTTTTTTTTGAATACTAAGTGATCATTGTTGACACTATTCTATTGATTGTCATAACTATAAGACCTCATTTTCACAGTCCCTAAACCACACAACTAATATCATGTTACTATTGTTGGCAAGAATTTCAACATACTTAAGATCTAAGATATTTTTTAGGATTTATTGACATTAATACCATAGTTTGGGGTTATTTTCTCTTCTGATACATTCAATACAGTCCTTTAAAAAAGTCCTAGTGCAACATGGCCTCTTGGTTCACAGTTTTCACCAACTTTATGCATCTCAAGGTGATACTATCTTGCAAGATTCCTTTGTGTTAATCAAGTGTGACAATAAAGCTGACAATGTGTTCCATGTTGATAATAAAGTGTGATAGGAAAGCCACACAAAATATTGGTTCATTATGGGGTCATAGGAAACAATGAACATATAAAATAGCTACATGCCTCTTCATGAAATATCACTTATGCTTGTGAATTATTTAATCCTCTAGAATATCATAGATAACATAGTAATTCATCCTATTTGCATAAGAGCATAAAATGTAACCAAGGATTCAAATATGAAAGTGTACAAACCTCCCAAATTGGCAATCAACTCCCCCCAATGCTTAGCATTGATTAAAGAGAATGTGGAAAAAGGCATGGCAGGTATCCTTCCAGGCATCAAGACATGTATGGAAGCCCTTGATAAAGTTCAAGACATCTATGGGAGCCCTTTTTCCTTATCATCAAGACATGTATCCTTCCAAATCCCTACAAAACCATTGAAGTGTCCTCTCTATTGCAGGAATATTGGACATAATGGAGAGGATGCAAATGATCTAGAGTATTTGAGACATATCTCATTCAAATATTCTCAAGGAGATTCCAAGGAAATTAAAGAGAAGGGTAAGGATGGTTCCAATGCATCATATATTCAGCCTTTGAAGTTGTGGAAACTCGACATTGGTTATGAGGAGAAACCAAACATCACTTCTATAAGATATTATTGGGATGAAAATATTATTTCTAAGATCATAGCCTTACTGAAAAATCATTTTTGTAAAGTTTTACTAAGATGTAAGGCATCATGGGAGAACTGGGGGAAATGAAATTTGAGTTGTGACCAAATGATAATATCGTTAAACATCAATCTCTTGTCTTAATCCCAAGGTTAAAGAACAATTGAAAAAGGAGATTACGGGAAAGATGGTTAGAGGTCTGATATTTCCTATAAAAGAGTCTATTTGGATTAATCACATTGAGATTTAGAGCAAGAAAGATATGGATGGTATCAAGGTCTGTTTGGATTTTAGAAGTTAGTTATTCATGTATGTGGGAAATGAAGCGTTCTCTTTTACATATTTATTCTTTGAATACCATCAAGTCAAGATGGAAAAAGAGGACAACCAAAATACCTCCTTTACCATTGAATGGAGTTTTTTTGCTTGCAATGTTATGCTTTTTGGACTCGATAATTCACTAGTTGTCTTCTCTATAATTGTGTACAAAAAATGCCAAAAGTTTTGAAAGAACTATGAAAATGGATGGCTATAAATAAAGATATTTTAAAGCAGCTACAATTTAAAAGTATGTCATATTGCATCATTGCTCTTACCTGTATCCTGTAAATACGCATCTATTGTCGATACTTATAATTTATTGGAACAACTTCCCTTGATTTGTGGAGCTTGACAATGTCTACATTTGCCTTACCTTTCAAAACATCTTTCAACATACTACAAATATTTTCCTATTGCAATAATTTCATGGTAGGACCCCTCAAATAAAGATTTTCTTGTTTATGAAAATAACGAAATGAACCTAAAAAAATACAATCTCAGTAGTCTCAATGAAGAAAAACAACATTAATAATGAACATTTTACGTTTGATGAACATTTTAATTTAATAATGTAAATTACAATAATATTCAAGTAAAATAATGGGTAATAAGAGTTCACCTGAGGAAACATGGAGAACACCAAATCAAAGTATATAATACCACCGATCACATCAAAACGCCATTTTTTCTTCTGAAATTTCAAAATGTTTCCCAAGGCTATCTGTAACAAGTTCCAAGGGATGAGTGAAATAGCCATAGTAAAATTTCAACACTACAATTATACACCAGAAGAAATTTTATAAGTCATGGAATACATGCTATGACAATAATGCTTCAAAGAAATAACTGTGGGAAACGGATAATTCCTTACCTTGTCAGAGGCTTGGAAAGTAGGATAAGATGCTTTAGTTTCATAACAAGACCCAAGAAATTGTCAAAATTTAGATGACACGCGAGTGGGTTGTATAAAGGCCGCACTGTAGCCATTCATTGAGCTCCTCTCTATTTTGAGAATAATTTAATATTCTTTACTGAACAGGGCCAACCACGCGAAGGTGGAAGCTCTTATGCCCCCCCCCCCCTCACATCACTCTCAATTCCCCATACCCAATGCATGTACTTGAAAAAAAAAATTACGTGCAAATTCATGCAGATTTCATCATAAACAAACATTTACCATTCATTGAATAAAATCTATCATTCATTAAACCATTCATTCAACGCATTCATTCAATAAAAGATAACATTCATTAAACCATTCATTCAGTCAGTCAATACATTCATTCAATAAAAGCTAACATTCATTAACCCTTCATTCATTCAATAGGAAAAAAATCATGCATGACATTATATTATCAAAAATAATTACACAATATTTCTTCATTCACTTCTTTCTATTTTTTCTTCTCTTTACAAAATCAACAAGAAGATCATCTTCTGGAACTTGTCCTTCAGTTCTTGGTGCTTCATCAACTTGCCGTGATGTCTGCCTAGTAGAGTGCTTGCGACGTGGATTTTGCGACAAGGGGTTCGGATTTGCTGCAATAATGTGAAAACGTTACATCGATCTATTTTGTTATTATAATTACAAGTATTTCATTTAAAAAAAACATTACAAAAGTGTTTTTTTACCTGTTGTGGCCACATCATGTTCTTCATATTCCTGTCCAGGCTCAACCTGTACAGTGTGACCCTCTACATGGTCTGCAGTTGAAATATGGAGAAGTACAATTAATGTTCACCATCTGCAATGCTATATATAAAATTGTAGCATATGAATAAATTCATTACCAGTTTTCGAAGCATGATCTTCGATTGGTTGTTGTCCATCCTCGACATTAAGGGGATCATTGTTTTCCAGCTCAAAACAGAGTCAATATCTTATGTCAATTATTTATAACGAATAGATTTCACAAGTAACGAATCTTCATTAAACTATATAAATTTTATATACCTGTGCAACAGATGGATCACCAGAAGACCATGTTTTCCCAGACAAGCTTTTTCGGCGTTCAACAACAGCTTCAAAGCCGTGCTAGAAGCCAAGCTTCAAGTATTCCTCAGTGGGCACTTCTTTGAATCGGTCGGACTGCATATTTTCATAACGTCATTAATTTACATTTTGTGGTGCAATAAAACGAAAAATAATTTGCAATTTATTATTTGGATGCATTATTAGTTTTTCGATACTTACAATTCGTGACGCCAAATTCGAATAGCCACCATGCCCAAGCTTGTGCTGACCAATTTTGTCTAGTCTTTCCTTTGTGTCCTTTGATGTGTCTAACAGCCTATGCAAGTGTTGAAATACGTTAGATGTTCCAAATTCGATATAAAAATTAATAATAATAAGGTTTAGAATTACACTGTGGAAAGTATTGCATACCTCCCTGTGCCTGGTGGTAGCTTTCCTTGTTTTCTCAGAGCCCTCTGCTTTCCATCTTCCACTAGGGATTTCCACTCTCTTGTTGGAATCACCAGAGGGGGCTCATCTAGGGTTCATTTCTAGGTGAACCCTATATTGGTCACGGACAATCTTCATAAGTTATCCAACCTTCTTTAGGACCGCGGCTCGATCGAAGGTCTCATTGCTGAATAGGGAAACCAACCAATTAGTGAGCTCATCTTTTAAATTTTTCGTTTGTCTATCCCACCTTGTGTGGATGGTGGGATCAAAGATCTCCAATGACAAATCATTTAGATTTTTATAAAAAACATCATTTCCTACAACACAATCATGTCGTCATTAGTTGAAAAAAGATGTTTTATCGGTATATTACAATCAAATTATAAACACTAACTTGAACAATGTATAATTACCTGGGATCTTCTCTGTCTTTATTGGAACGAGATATTCTTCCACCAAAAATGTTGTCTGTATTGTACCCGTGCCAGTGACATGGGAAGATCCAGGAAATGTTTCTTCAGCAATATCAATACTAGCAGGTTTTGCATTGACCCCTTCTTCTGCAGGATCTGTTGTGCGTCGGTCACTAGCGGGTGCACTCTCTGCTTCCCTCGGGGGTGTCGCAAAATGTGTTGTTGACTATTCAGTCGACAACAATGGTGCATGAGTCGATGTACATGGAGTCATTTTATCATGTGACGATTGATCTCCACGAGCATCACTGGGGCCAACACCGCCTTGACCACTAGTGTGTGGTCGCAGAAAATCTTCTAAATAAAAACCATATTTTATAAGTTCACAATCATATAAAAGTAAAAATTATAAAGTTCTAAATGAATTTATATTATGATTCAAGATTCCACAACTTACTTGCAAGGCATGAGATCTCTTTACCAACACTTCAACCTTGGCTTTAATCTCGTCTGTCTGCGGAATAATGAATAGCAGACGAAGGATATCTGCATTAATTTTTTTCAAGGTATTCTCTATCACCTTAACTGGGTCTAGAGAAGAACCAATGTCAGCATCTCCCAACAAATCATGCACATCAAAAGCTATTGATTGTTGTGATGTTGTTTCATACACCGAATCATTGGTGTGCAACAAAAATATATAAAACATTACTGACGTGAAAGCAATAGACTGAGGAAAAAATTATATTAACAAAACATATCTATCATGATAGATTCTTAAAATTATAGATAGGTTTACCTAATTCCTAGACGATGGTGTCATCTGATCCATATCTGGGGACTTGCCCTGATCATCCCCCTGCAAAAAAGAAGTAGAAAACATTATCATAATGAAACCAGTATACACACGAAAAATACATAACAAAAAAAACATTATGCTACATATTATATTGGTACAATTCCAATGAATTATACCTTCTTCCTCGAGGATCGTGATCTACTCATTGGATCAATGGTTATAGGTGACCTGCCCCGATCTACTAATAGGGAGGTGCCCCTTGTAGAACCTTGAATCAAAAACATAGAAAATATTATCTAAACGAAACCAAAATAATCAATGAAACAATATAATAACAAAACATTTTGACGTATTTATATTGTACAATTACAATCAGTTTTACCTGTTGCCCCGAGGCTGATGTCGTCTGATCAACAGCCGGGTGGCTTCCCCGTTCAACACTCTGCATCAAATATAGATAACATTACATAAACCAAACGAATATACTCATGAAAAAACACAACAAAAAAACTTTATGTTCATATTAAATTTGGACAATGGAATCGATGTATACTTGTTGCCTTGAGGCAGGTCTGGTATCATCTATTGCTAGGGAGGTGCCCCTTACAGAACCCTGCATCAAAAACATAGAAAAAATTACCTAAACAAAACCAAATTACTCACTGAAACAATATAATAACAAAACATTTTGACATATTTAAATTGTACAATTACAATCAGGTTTACTTGTTGCCCCGAGGCTGTTGTCGTCTGATCAATAACCGGGTGGCTTCCCCGATCAACAGTCTGTATCAAATATAGATAACATTATATAAACCAAACGAATATACTAATGAAAAAACACAGCAAAAAGAACTCTTTTTTCATATTATATTTTCACTATTACAAAGATGTATACATGCTTCCTCGAGGAAGTTGTACTCCTCTAACCAGCTGTCGCGGAGATGCCCCGATCACTACCCTACGAAATAAATATAGAAAATTTTAACAAAATTATAGCAATAGACTAACAAAAAATACATAATATGTTAAATTCATTAATAAAAGGTTGGGTAAATTGTTAGATGTACCACTCCCATAGTAACCGTGTTTGTATCTACTCGATTCAAATTGTAATTAATAAGCAACTCTTGCCCTGCAGCTATTGATTTAATGGCACATGCAAAAACACGGTTTCCTTCACGCCCCTTAAATTCGCAGTTGGGTTGCTTAATTGTAGACCCTGTTTGTGTACTGTTTATAAACCCCACAATATTCCCTATGGCCTTTGGCCTTCCATCAATGTACAACGTTGCTCCTTTATTTTGATCTTTGTCTTTCAACTGTAAATAATTTGTTGAAAATCCATATCTACGCATACTTTGTGTATATTGGACCAGGCGCATCCAATCTTTGTAGTTGTAACAGGGTCCAACATACTCCATCAATTCTGTACATCTGTCGTAACCGACCTTTATGCCATCCAGGGTGCAATTCGATATATCCTCTCATTCACACAAAAATATGTGTTCAGTTGAGGAAGATCCTTGGGTACCCATTGTTTCACTAGATGTTTGTACCTTAAGGGCACCTCGATGTCCCCTATTGTCTCATCATCATAGGAATATGACACCCCTTCAGCGAGAAAACATTTCATGCATTTATGGAATTTTCTTCTGATCTTTTGACATCTAGTTGATATAACTTTTGCAGACCTAATGGATGTCTCACTTTCCTCTACCGTTCGTAAACTCCCCTCGCTCGAGGAAGACAAATCTGACAAATACCTGTTTGGTTCTGCCTGCACCATGGGAAAAAATTTCAAATAGGACCTTGTTGGGTATGCATAGTTCATATTAGAAAAAGACAAGGCATTAAGGCATGTATTTTCCACTATCATCATACGTAGTTAGCATGCCTCCACCAAATGTAAACTCCTTTATTTTATTACATATAATAAACAAGTACTACTGAAACTAAATAGAACAAGTGTAACATCCCTCAATTTTGCCCTTATTATTATTACTTTCATAAATAATTATTGTAATCGTTCCGGGTGAGGAGCTCAAGGCCAAGGCCCCACCAGTGGACCTTGAAAGGTAAATTTGTGATTTACCCTTAAGAGATAAATTGAAGGCAGACGTAACATAGTGACAGGCAAGCAAAGCCGCTAAGAAAGAAGGAGAGGTAACTAAAGTATGAGTAGACGATGGCTATCATCTTAGTGTCTCAAAGCACTTACTTGGTAAATATTAAGTCATTCCTATTATCGTCCTAAGTAGACGATCAATGATAACGATTAAATAGCGATTTATTAATCACACAACTATCATTCTAAAACCCTATTACCTTTTTGGTATTTAAAAGGGTTAACCATTATCTTAAGTCAAGATTAAGTAATCAATTTTATGATAAGAAATTTTCTTAATTCATATTAAGTTATTCATTAAGTATCTAAAGGGGGGGGTCACTTTACCGTTATAAAGTATTCCCGAGAGAAAAGTACTAGAGAGTACATTAAATTGCAAAAGAGTAACCTAAACCTACACATTAACATGCTAGTGACTATATTAAGGATGATATCATTTAGCGAAGTTATTTTATATCTTATTAGTTCATTATTTATGAGATAAGTAAACCTATACCTCAAGAGAAAGCTATATTCTTATAGCACTAATTTTGTATTAATATATATATATATATATATATTATATTATATTATATTATATTATAGAGAAAGGCCATCCCGTAGTACCAAGCAAGTTATGTTTTAAATAACTTTTTCTTTTTTTTTTACCTACCATTATTGGAGGTTAGAAAGATGGGTTAATCCAAGTGATACTTAGAATTTTGTTTATTAAGATAGCAGATTTGGTCGAGTTTTCTTTATGACCACTTCGCCATTATTATGAATATGGAGAAACTCTTGGAGATTGTCAGGGGGGGTGTTGTTCCATTTGATCCACTTGGAACGTCTCTTAAACACCACGTGGCAGAACTTTTTTGGATCCAACGTCCTTTTGGAAAAGAAAACAAAAAAAAGGGAAAACTCTCATAACATAGTTACAATGGATTAATTATCCATCACACCACTTCCTTCTTTATAACAGATTGTTCCTTTAATGCACGGTGTGTTGTTGTCTAGGATTCGCATGCCTCCTTAGTGGAGATCGGTTTTAAATTCTACTAAACCTTCCTCGTGACAATTGTCACTCAAATCATTTACTCAGCTTGTAAAACTGGGGTAACTTTGCTATCGGCAGCACTGTGGGAGGGAGAAACGAACCCGACTATAAGAACACACAACAACCCTTAACTAGGGAGAGAGGGGGATACATCGATTCCTTCCCAGGATGGAAGATCTAAACAGAGTGAAGATTTAGAGTCTTTGCTGCGTGGGAACGAGGGAGGAAGACGGTGCGAATAGGTATTCATGGTCTGTCAAGGTGAATCATACAACGATCTGGGAAGGGGATGAAAGCTACAGGAAGAAAGGAGGAACGATGGAGGAGCCTTCTGCGCAGAGAGGATGTCCCTAATTAACTCTGTTAGCTCTATAAGGGTAAACTAAGTTCCATGGAACGTATTCTCTGCATAAATGATAAAGTTCAGAGTTAATATCCATTCCCGACCTCTGTGGACGCAGGGAAGAATCCCGGTTTTTAATGTTAATAGATTAGATGGTCCTGGTTTGATTGTTGACAGATCCGATCCCTGGCAAGTGTCAGTAGGTTATAGATTAGCGTGCTGGTTTATTTCTGCATATACCTGAAAGCCACGATTTTGATCACAAGAGTACATCCATGAGTTAGATCCGAGAGGGATGGCTTAGTAAGAGTGTTTTTTTTATTTTTATTTTTTTTATAGATCCAGAATACCTGATAGCTCAGTGAGGATAGGATTAACATCCTTTGGTTTGATCTCTGCACAATCGCTAATAGCGATACATTGCCCATCAACGAGAAATCGCAGGTAGGCGATTATGGTCTTGTTGTCAACCTAGATCCGTATATTGTTTTAAAGGTATAGATACCCTACACAATCATTGATAGTGATACCCTTCTTATGAACATTTTGTTATACTCTGGAAAAGTGGCGAACTAGCAGAGTATATCAGATAGGATGCTGTTTTCTCTTGTGAATGTGTATTTATTTGGGCGATTCTCAATGTGAGATCGACCAGTCTGGTCCTTAAGAAAACGCTGTGTATTTTATAACAATTCTTTTTTTTTATATGAAGACTTCTGTTGAAAACAGCAAGGGATTGCGACGGTTCATCCGAACTCGACTCCCTCAATGAATATAGTATCTATCTAAGTGTAGTTATAACACTGTTATGATTCTCGATCTAGTGAGAGAGATGCACTGATAAATGAACCTTAGGTAGTTGGTTTCGATCGCATTGCAAACTTACACCCACTCTCAACAACACGGTCCTCTGTCTATGATGTACGACTACGGAAGGAAATCGTACTACCCGATCTCAGTAAAACCCTGATCTCTTTTTTTTCCTTTCTTAATAGGCTTGATAGATACCTCTATCCGTGTCCTTAAATAGCCATGATATATATTTGTGTAAGTTTGCATTAGGAGATTTTACCCTATACTGGTTTTATATCAACTTAAGTTTAGTCATATTCTCTTTAAGTTGTCGTTTAGTCATATTCAATCTCATTAAAGAATTAGACTTGAGTAATGTAAGAAATGGTGTCACGCCAACTTGCTTTTTATAATATATATATGTGTGAGAATATGGAATTTTCTTAATTATTAATATAAATGTTATCTGGAGTCACAGATTTAATTTGAGTAATAGTAACTACGTACTATTACAACGATTATAGTCATGTTACAATATAGTTTTGTTACAATGATATTGTTGAGTTATACTATTTTTGTTATAGTCATATTGTTGAGATATTATATATTTTGAGTTTAAATTATTATTGAATTAAACAACTTATGAGAATAATTATTCGTATGCATTTTCCACCATTAAAGGTTTAGATAAAGATCCTTCATGAAAATTATATTTTATGAAGAAGTACATGTGTGGATATATATATCATAGTTGAAAATGATTTCCTTGTACAATATTATACATATGAGTAATATATTTAGATGCCCTTTAGATACCTATAAAACCACCATGTATTTTATAAAAAAATCAATGAGAACTATTGGGAATTCATGAAGATTTCTTTATATATAAATAGACCATGTTATATATGTTCTCATACATACCAAAAAAGTTATATCAATATGTAATTAGGTTGAGTTTACATATAAGTTAATAGATATTAATATAGACATATCAAGAATGATACTTGTGTTTCCAACAAGAATAATTGTATGAACTAGTTTGAGAACCTTAAGAGAGACTAAGGGAGATCAATATGGTTATCATTACTTTTACGCTAAATGTTAGTTGTATAAACTAACTATGTGCTAGTTTGTGTATATTTTAGTGTGAAGATAAGTTTATCTTCTAAGCCTTATATTTTTGTTATAATTACGTCATCGCCATAAAGTTAAATTGGACCCATTTTAGGATACCTTATTGATACTTGGAAAACTCTATGTAATAGAGGCTTGACGAAAGGAGAAGGAACCTTGTTGCAGCAATCATGTTGCTAGTTGTAATTCTACCACTTTTTGCCTAATAATAAAAGATGCACACACCTTTGTGGACTAGCCCGTGTACGGGTGAACCACGTTATATTTTGTCTCCTATGTTTCCTATGGTGTTTCTCAATGTGTCTTATGTATGAGTACTTGTTTTTGTCCTTAAAAATGTTTATGATTTCTTTAATGTATACGATTCATATACAAGGTTGGTTGTTGATATAATGCTTCGCTTATGATTATGATTGTGTTGTTACCATTAAAAGAAGTATATGTTTCTTAAAGGATGTATATTAAGACATAATGAAGTTTGTGTTTTCCCGCAAGATTTAAGAAATGGTTGACATCTTAAGTTAAGCATTGATTTAGTTAAAAGTAAAATATCTATCTATTCATGCAAAAATGACGGGAGATAGTACTTAATATACATGAATTTTATTGAGGGATCTTGATTATTATAATGATATTTATAAACAGTAATAAACATTGCAAAGTTTTAATTATTTGTAAGCAATAATTTAAGTAACCCACACTTTATATTTCCGCATATATTTTAGTGGCATTTTAGGCACTTAGAAAAGTTTTAAATTTTACAAAATTGCGGGTTCGTGACAACAAGAGTAACAAAACATAATTTTCATCTCTTTCGACTTTTCCACATTAACACTACCAGTTGACTCATTGTGTTAAAGTAATCTTCAGTAACATGTAATTACTAACAATAGTACTTAATCAACATTAACATGAGTAAAGAATATAGGTTTAGGGTACTTACACTGTAATGTGGAACCTTCTTGTAGGATACTCATAATTATTACTTTCAGTGAAAATTGTAGCCCTCAGAGGTCAACCAACACTAGGAACCCACTGACCCTACTAAAGGGTAAGTACAAACCAGAGAGAGAGAGAAAGGTTGTATACAACAGTAATTAGACAAAGACAGTTATATTCATAACAGAAGTTAAATAAATCGCAAAGAATGATTACAACAAAAGTCTTAGTGCAAGTAAAAGCTTAATAGAAAAACACATATCTGATCACCAACAATTTTGTCTGACAGGACAAGTCTTAACTACTTAATACAAAAAATAAATATAAATTAAATATAAAATTAAAGTAAAATAATCAAATAACAAATAAAATAAAAAGGAGTCATAAATAATAACATAAATCATAAGTGGGGTACTAGGGTCATTTAGGCGACAAACAACCATAGTACCCAAAGGACCAAAAACATTAAAGGGTGGTATGAACAACTCAAGATGGGAGAAATGACTCTATCAACCACACACCAAGGACAAGGTACCACAAGACCAATAAACAACAGGGTGTAAGGACCAAAACTAAATCAACCATTGTGGGGAAGGTACAACCAGTCATCTCTCTTTCAAATGTACAAATGTTCCATATAACCTGAAAGTTCATCATCATTGTATGAAGAAGGGTCCACATGGATCATGTGGTCATGATGAGGTATATGCGTGATGAGGTATATCGTCCATGGGAATGAGTATGACGCTAAACAAACAAATCTATAGATGCATCCATGCAAATCTCATACATGCATCCATGCAAATATCATACATGCATCCATGCATCTATGACAATGTGGGGTAACTATGCATCCATGCAATAGATCCTTGTGACTACCTCTTATTTGACCTGCCAAAGAGATGGAAGGTCAAATAAGGTCAAATATATGCAATAGCTCCTTGTTACTACCTCTAATATGCAATATCTCCTTGTAACTACCTCTTATATGCAATAGCTCCTTGTAACTACCTCTTATTTGACATGCCAAAGATATGGAAGGTCAAATAAGGTCAAATATATGCAATATCTCCTTGTAGCTATCTCTTATATGCAATAGCTCCTTGTAACTCCTTGTCAAGTTTAATAAAATATTGATCCTTCTAAAGCTTCTATAAAGGCATACTATACAACTTCACACAATTTATACTTTTCCTTTGATGTTAGAGAGAGAAGAGATTCAACTATGCAACAAACGTTTACTAATGCTAAGGAGGTAAAGAATAATTTGTGGGCTTGTGGGAAGCCGCCTAATCAAACAATGAATGAAGATGTGATTTGATCAAAGAATTAGAAAGAGGAATGTGAGCAAAGAAAATCAGATTTTTATATTTTTCTAGTTCAAAATATTGAAAAATATCGAGAAGATTGCACTTTTAAAGGGATCAATACATAACACTTATTATTTATCAAATAACGAACATTGAATCTCTATTTATAAATATTTATCAATAGACAATAAAAATAGTTTCGGCCTTGTTAATTCGTAAAAATAGTTTCAGCCTTGTTGATGATGTTGAAGACCATGTTGATGATGATGAAGACCTTAGTTGTGGTGTTGAATCCCTTGTGGATGATGGAGAAACCCTTGATGGGTTGAAGGAGCATTAATGACACATTCTGTGGTCATTTATGCTTTCATGGGATCATGGTACCCTAGGAGAAGGCTTGGAAACCCCACAGGAGGTAGCATGATGGATCTTGACCCTTGGAGGTCCTCTTGTGTGGTAAGGTGGTTAAAGAATCCCATGAAGCTAAGGAAGAGATGGCTACAAGCCAAAAGGATATTGACTAGGAAGAGGCGTTGGTACAAGATCCTTCTATTGATGAGATATTTTCCACTTGCATTAAGTTACTCCATGCTAAGGACTCTCTAGCTTTTCCTTCAGGACTCTCTAGATAGTTTGTATGATTGATAGCTTATTCCATGATGTATGATGTTTTTATTTATCCTCTCTAGGAACAACATGAGAATTCCTCAAGGATGAGAACTCAACAATTGAGTAACATGAAGGTAATTATTTGAGAGGTGGATTGGTTTCTTTGCTGAGCTTTCCTACAAGTTGCCTATTTTCAGGTTTTGAAAAGTCAGGATGAAAAAAAATAAACTTTGATCTCATTTCCTAGTCAACGCAATAAAAACAACACTAACTCTATCATAGGTTCAATAATTTGTAATCAAACTAACTAGTATCAAGACCATCATATGGTTCATTAATAGAGGAGTTGTCCAAATAGAAATCCCCTAGCTTGATTATTAGAACAACACTTGCATTAAGTTACTCCATGCTAAGGACTCTCTAGCTTTTCCTTCGAAGTACTTGTTGTTAACATCATGCACTCAAAATGATGGTCAGGAAAGAGCTAAAGTTGTATCATTTCTTGTACAACAACTGAAACATTGTAATTTGGATCCTGGAAAGGATAATAGCATGTTGTCCCTGACATCTCATGTTTTGGCTCTAATTTTACATGAAGACAATGCAGCTTGTGAAATTGCCGCTGACAATGGTCTTGTTAGTATTTTGTTGGATATCCTGTCTAGCTTTTTGTTGCAGGCGTCAAAAAGGGAGAGCATGCCAGATTTTAAGTATGTGACACCCATGCTACTAGTCGTTCATAATTTGCTACAGTTGAAGCTAAAATTCGATTCTAATATTCTGAGCTCTAAACAGTCCAAGAAAAAAGATGGTGATAGTGAAAATACTGAGAACTTGGAGTCTAATTAGAAAAATCGTACAAAGCACATGTTGATTGTTCCTGGAGGGTACATAACTACTGAAGAGTAGAAAAAATCTATTGACATAGTCTGCAAATTCATTCAGATGAATCTGCCCTCAACTGTTGTACAAGCTCTTCTCCAGCTATGTGCAAAGGCTGACAAGGGTGCATGCCATAGCATTTTGTTTCCTTAATAGAGGTGGATTGGTTTCTTTGATGAGCTTGCATACAAGTTGCCTATTTTCATGGTTTGACAGTGTTGCATAAACTATTGTTCGTCATATTCTTGAGGATCCTCATACGCTTCAGGCAGCTATGGAGTCAGAAATTCAACACTATCTTGTAGCAGATTTAAATCGAAATATAATTGGAAGGGTGAGTCCTGGTACTTTTCTCTCAAACTTAGCTCCTGCTATCTCCATAGGTCCTGTTGTTTGTATGCTTGCTGCACAAGAAGTTTGTCAAGTTAAAATGATTGGAGAGAGGCCTTACGTAATTTTTTCAAGAGATCGGGAGAAGGAAAAAGGGACAGAGAAGGAAAATGTACTAGAGAAAGATAGGCTTGGAAATGGAGATAAACCTGTGCAAAGTGAAAAGAGCATTTTCTCATGCTGCCCCAGGTGCTGCTACCCTAGCTCAACAACGAATGGCAGAAGGAAATAGGGTATTTATTTTCGTGGGGAAACTTCCTCCAACATATATGTTAAGGGTATGAGTTAAAAAGGTTGAGTATATAGTTTGGAATGGGATTTACCTTTCCTACCTAGCGCAAAACATTTACCTTGCATTTCTTATTAAATGGTAAAAACCATAGATTCAATCCCTAGTCAAAGTGCATCGCTTGGGTGGTTGGAATTTTCCAAACCCATGTGACTGGCATGTGCTTGGGGCGTCCAACGAAGCCCATGTTGAGTAGCTGCAGTAAGTATTATACTGGTTATGTTCTTGATTTCCAAACTGGGATCCATTGGGGTTTTGGGGGTTAATTTTCACATTGTGGGAGAGGGAATCTTAGGAGATTGCCCTGCTCTAGGTGAAACCCTAAACCCATCTTATCATGTAATCCTCCATTCATGGTATCACTCAAGCATTCAATAAATCAAATGGTAACTAAAATGGGTACTAACCAATTTGGGAGGCATTGCAACCTCTGTGGCTTCTCGACCTCCTCGACGATTTCCTTGACCTCCTCTATAACCTCCATTGTGACCTCCTAGAACTCCCCGACCTCCTCGACCTCTGTTGTGACCTCCTCGACCTCCCCGACCTCCTCTGCGACCTCCTCAACCTCCTATGTGAATTCCTCAACCTACGTAGTGACGTATGTAACCTTCTCACCAGTTATGCTCACTGTGTGACCTCCGCTAACCTTTTCGAGCTCTGGAAAAAGAGTAGGAAGATGAAAGTGTGCTCTGGCGGGAGGGAGCGAAATTCCAACTCTTTTGATAGTGAGCTTTCGATGGGTAAAGATAGTGTTCGATGATAGTGTGGGTTGTTTGAATGGTTGTTAATGGGCCTAATTTTCACTTAGTCATCCACATTCATTAGGATAATCAATGCAATTATGAAGCCCTTCATTGAATATTTTATAGTTGTTTACCTTGATGAAATAATAATATACAATGAGCCATAGGAGGAGCACATAGACCACATGAGGTGAGTGTTTGAAACTCTCAAATCAAGTAGTTTGAGTTGAACATGAAGAAGTGTGACTTTTCCAGACAAGTGCTAATTTTTTACTTGGGATTAATGGCTAGTGAATATTAGTCAAATATCGACCCAATAAAGGTTTAGATTATTATGTTATGGCATAGACTAGTGAATCTCCCCAAGATAAGGAGTTTTATTGTATCTTGTCAATGTTCATAAGTGAATGA